>CM035132.1:52364156-53564156 GCA_020205605.1 Panax ginseng
GGCCAAAGATATTTAATCAGAAAACCAATGGTCATGATCATACCAATCAATCAATGTCCGTCGATTGTACTACTACCAAAGACATTCAACTCGTTAACTAATGGTCATGATCCCGCTAATCATATCATCGAATTATCCATGTACTACGCTGCCAAGGATATTCTTTATTGTCACCAGTGGTTATGATCATGTCATACACCCGTCCATCTTTGCACGAAAGCCAAAGATATACAACTATAAAATTAATAATCAACAGTCCATCTTTGCACGTAAGCCAAAAATATACAAATCAGAAACTAATAATCAATAAATTCATCTTTGCACATAAGCCAAAGATATACAACTCAGAAAACCAATAATCAAGAGTCCATCTTTGCACGTAAGCCAAAGATATACAACTCAGAAACCAATAATCAATAAATTCATCTATGCACGTAAGCCAAAGATGACTTTCATCACAATATAAGCATGAGGATGATGACAATGATATAAACATTAATCAAACGAAATCAAGGATAAATATAAAAGACTTTTACTTCTTTATGAAGCCATAAGGCAGCAAGATTTATATTTATATAAATGAAAAGCTAGGCTGCAGACAGGGCTTTGGGTTCCATTTTTAACTGGAAATGTTAGTTAGGTTTGAATTGATTTATTAGTGTGACTCGATTTTCTTGATCTCTTGAATTTTTTTTTTGAATGGTGGAGCCTCCCAGAACTTGTTAGGTCAAACCCCCTTTTCACTTTTTGCTGCCCCTATTTTCTAATTATTTATGTTTCCTTTTTTTGTACTATTACATCCCTGTTGTATTGAATCAGAAGCAAAACGACTATACCTTACATGGGTTTTGATGAATTTTTATAATTTAATTTAAAGCCTCTGATAGAGATGATTGTCTGGTTGGGTTTCTTTTGTTTTTCTTCTCTCTCTGATCTGTGAGATGGGATGGGTTAGTTGTTAAAGTAAAATTAGTAAAACATCCTGATGAATCTAACAGTACTCATTGAGATATTGATTAAGATCTGGAATGCTTTGTTATACCAAAATTTATTTCTTAGGTGCAGGAAATTGCCCAAAACACTGAGGCCTTATTTCTTTAGGAATCGAGAGTGGAAAATGGAATGTCGTTTCTACTGATAATTTATGGCCTTTGGTGCACATAATTTTTCATATTTCATTCATGATTTATCACGTAGAGTTGGTATTTCATTCATTACTCATGGTGCAGTAATCTTTTTCTCCACCCTCAAAGAATTAGTAAAAGAATATATAAGGCTTATCTACTTGACTAAAATTAAGATCTTTGAAAAATATTCTTGACATACCACAAACGCTTTACGATAAATATTTCTAGATTTTCACTATCGGAGATTTTATAAAGTAATGAGATAACCATTTTTGAGAATTTTTTTTCCTTCATACCAAGTGAGGCCTGAAATTACTAGCATGTCGCATACAATTACTTAGCTATGCTGAATCTAAAGCATATATATGGAACATAGGATCCTTGAATTACTTTAGACTACAGTGTTACCTGAAATGTGATTCATTCGGTACGTGGTACGAATACAGCTATGCAGTCTAGCTGAAATGCGATACGATAGGGTACTTTATATAAGTTTTTATGGTTGGGAATTCTTTTAGAATTTGAATGTAGTAAACCAGTGTTTACAGAATTGTTTTTTAGTTGAGTCTTGTTTTATAGATAATTTAGTATAAATGGCATTCAAGTTATAAATCCAATACTCTCAGCAAGATTTGTCGATACTCCTCGCTAAACAAGATGAGACCATTATTATAATATTGATATTTTGTCCAATTATAGATAAAACATTAAAGAAATATTTCAGTAAACTAAATTTAGAGTATTGGTACGTGTGAGTATATGCAAGTACTAATATACGGTTCACTAGGTAAATACTAGGTCAATGAGAATATCTGACAACCTTACTTTTAGAGTCTTCTATACGACTACACCTAGGCAAATATCATCTATTCCCCCCCTTCCCTCTTCCCTCTTCCCTCTTCAGCTGTTTGATTTCATGTCTTTACTAGTTACATCTCTCCAATTATCTATGCAGGAAGGTGCGAGAGATCAATCAAGCCAGACAGATATGAGTAATTTGTTGGCAGACCAATCATTTGTGTCATCTATCCTTGCTTCGGTATGTTTCTAAGCTGCCATTTTCACCTATTAGTATTATGGAACACTCAACCATTATTTGCTCCTTATTCTTATCAACTTGTGTGCGTGGGTTCGATCAACTAAAGAAGTGACGACTTGTAATAATAGAATTATCTCCTTAAGATTTTTATGGTGCTTTATTGGTTTGACAGCTCCCTAGAGTTGATCCGAATGACCCTTCGGTTAAAGATTTGCTTACATCTATGCAAAATCAGTCTGAGGTTAGTTTATTGATCTTGTAGTTCTAGTTGAAAGGCATGCATAATATGCTCAAGTCTGAAGTGTCATGCATATAGCCTCTGTTTGAGTGGTTGATTGTTTTGCATTATTTACATAATATTTTCATTGTTTTATGTGTTACTGCCCTTCATATTCTTAGATTCAGTATATTGCCATAATCATAGATTACATGTTTGTCCGTTATATGCCCCTGCAAAGCATGCTTTTAACATGTGGCGCCACCAAAATAATAATTTCTACATGGTTCCTCAGCTATCAGCTCATATTATATATAATTCATGCAATATGAGTTTTATGATTCATGTAATATGAGTCAGGTTATGCCAGTTGTGGTTATAATTTAGAGCAGATGTTTAGATGTATGCTGATATTCTTCCAATCCCATTTTGGATATTAATCAATTTGTTAATGCAATAGAGTTATGAATGTATAAGAGAATCTGAATGAGCTAAATGCAATAAAAGCTCTGAATATAAAATGAAATGATGTGTTTGATATTAAACATCTAAATACGTATTAAGATGAATCTAACAACTAACCCATCCCATCTCACAGATCAGAGAGAGAAGAAAAACAAAAGCATCTTGGTGGTTTTTTATTTTATGATATGCAGGATCCTGATTTGTTTGTTAAGGCAATGTCTACAAGCAGTTCTTCTCAGCCAACGAGACCATCAGCACAACCATCATCATCAACTCCAAATGATCAAACACGGCAGCGTAGCTCAGGTTATCATAAAATACATCTACAGCTCCAGCCTCCACTCTAACTTCTTTGCGCTTAGATTGGCAAACCATAAAATTTTCCGTCAATGCTTGGGTACTGAATACTTTTTTTCGTTCTTTTTAATTATGTGTAGAAATTGAAAACTTTTCTATTACTTGTAAAAAAAATGGAAATTAAATAAAACTATTTTAACACAAACATATATAATGTACATGATTGTAGACATGGTTTGAGTTTGGCTAGTAGTTATTATTTTTCTTTTCCATGAATTGTTTCTCTATCATTTGTTAGAAAGGTTCATAGATAAATAAACTTGAATCGAGCTATCTTCCATCTCTTGCAAATAAAAGGTAAAGGTTATCAAGTTTTAGGAGTTGATTTGAGCAGAAAATACCTAACTCTATTTGAATGAACAAGATATCACAAGTTATATTTCATATCACTATATTAGAGCATCCCCCTAACACACATGTTGTCAAACCCCTGAGAAATAGGTGGAAAAGATGTGTTAATATATAAAAGATGTCTTAAGAACTGTATTTTATCTGGAAATGTGTTAAAATTCATCATGGCAACAAAATTTCAAACTTTGACCGACAACAGTGGAGATCATTTACAAAATTGATCATTGTTATGCTTTGCAATTTTAATGTTTATGTGGTTTTATGAATGATGCCTCTCATTAGACCTAACTTCATTTGAATTTTATTTTAGTTGGAAATAATCCAAGTGCTTCTGAAGGGATGTCATGCAGTGAAGGGCTATAAAAAGTAGGTTAGAATAATTTCATAACTTCAGTTGGAAATCTGCTATGGTTAAACATCTACTATGTTATCATAATTGTAAGAAGATTTGATAGTGAGCATGTTGAAGAAGTGCAAGCATTCTCTCCCTGTAGTTCAGAGAATTACAGAGAGCACGAATGATAACGAGGTTAATTAAAATATTTACAGCAGTTTGAGAGCATAGTTTTATTATTGATTTACTTTTTTGGGAAAAAGCTGGAAACAAAACATGAAAATTTTATTCTTTTAATTTCCTCTTTATGCAAGCTAGTTGTTAAAATACTATAAGATTGGTTAATAGAAACAAATTTCCAGACTAATTTTTGGCATCGAAATAGATGTCTCATCTTTGTGAAGTCAGTTTCATTTCCATTTTACAATAGTTAAAGTTCCTCATATATTTGCTAATATTTTGCTTAAAATATCACAGCTGGATGTTGCAAGCAATATACTACAATTTTGGTGGTTTTTAATTTTTCTGTGATTTAACATATGAAGTATATGCAAAATAACATATAATCTATTTATGTGTTTCATCTGTTTTTCAATATAGTTGAGGTGAAGAGCAGTTCTGATGGTTTTATGATCAAAATGAGAGATGATCGACATTTAAGATGTGACCATACCAACCCTCAGGGACTATTCTTCATCAGGGACTTCTTATAGGACCTAATTATGAAGGGGATGAACTTATCTCACTAACCTGGGTATGTTCTGCCCTTACCACTTAAAAATTTCCAAGTTATCAATAAATGTGTCTTTTCAATGTCTGCTGCAACATGTTGAATTCTTGGTAAATAAATATATGATGTCTGTGATTATAGCTAGCATCTTTGGGGCATATACTGTATGTAAATTTGTCGTCTCAAGAAAAGTTTTTCCACATTGATTAATAGCCTCACTTTTCCATAATTGTTGTCCTTTCTATATAAAAATCTAGACATTGTTATTTAAGATTGTGTGATGGTATTTAAGATTGTGTGATGCTTGTGGTTGTTGAATGTGACTAAATTCTGATTTGAGGTCAACATATAATAATAATCTACAAGTCTTGTAACAGAAAATATGTTTACCACTATGCTTACTGAAATTAATTCATGAAATGGCTGATTAAGATTCTAATTTTTTCTTGTAACAGAGCAATCATATAGTCGAACTGAAGGTTCTTTTTCTATTTGGATTTGTAGCAAATGATATTGTGATTGCCTATTTGTCTTTTTCTGCTTATTAGCAATACGGTGTACATTAGTACCACGAAGCAAGTTTATTGTCTTTGTGTATTGATTTTGGCACTAAGTGCCTCTGGTGACCTATTTGCTTCATTTTCCTGACTTGCTATTATTTTTAAATATGTGCAGGAAGACTGCTTCTATGACCTGCCTTACAATACTGGATATCAAATTTTCGTGCTACATTTACGGAAGACAAGGGACGAAATTATGAAGTGTACTCTCTATATATGTAGATATATACTTTGATTGAAGAACTATGGTAGCTTTAGATGGTTAATTGTAAAGATAATGAATGATTATGTAGTGGATGATTTTATTAAGTTAATAATATTTTAGTTTTTTGTATTTTTGCCATTATTTGCTATGGGGACATTGAGCTAGCCAGGTACACAAAAAGAATGTCAAATTTTAATTTGGCAACAATATAATTCGTTACCAAAATATTGAACAAGTTTTAATATAGCAACAATTTTTTATACATTTAGCAACAAATTTTTGTTGCTAATGGCATTAAAAATATAATATTTGACAACGAAAAATTAACCTAATAACAACGGAGAGGATATTATTGCTAATACTAAAATAAAAGGCAACATTTTTTATCGTTGCAAATCATATCAACTTTCGTTGCACATATAAAGAAACGACAACATATAAAGTCGTTGCTAACCGACAACTTTCGTTGCTATTGAAAAATAACCAGCAATAAACATTTTCGTTGCTGATTCAGTATAATATGGTTGCCAAATAATATAATCAGCAACGAAAATCGTTGCTAAAAAGTTTACATTCCGCAATGAAAGCAAGCTTAGGCAACAATTTTCATAATTTACTGTAACGAAAAACGTCGTTGCCAAATGGTGTTAATTGCAACGAAAATACATGATCGTTGCAAAAAAAAAAAGAGTTCATTTCATTGCCAATTAGCAGGCTTTTGCAACGAAATGGGATTTTAACAACAAAATTTTAATTATTCTGCAACAATACATTTTGTTGCTAAAGGATCGATGTCTCTGTACGAAAGCCAAATTTTGTTGCAAAATGTATTACGGTAATTGTGACGCCCCCAAAATAGGTCCACACGACCCATTCTGAGTTGCTAGATATCACATTATAAAAATCATTTACAAACTTCATTTATACAACTGTTGAACTGTCGTAAATGCGAAATCGACCACAGTTAAACTGTGAGTTTTAATACAAATGTATGTAACTCTCATGGTGCCTCGACCACAACCTTACAATGGTACTTTACATAAAAGTACAGTCAATAACTATTTTAGAAATTAAAATCTTTGGAAAATACTCAAGGAAACCTTCGTACATGGGAGGCCATGCATCTAGGTTATGATAGATATCATATGTCCACAGAATTATCCTTGGTTGACCCAATAGTCCCCAAAGAAAAACAAGAAGATTTCTATCATCTTCTTTCCAATGGTGAGTCTTCTCTTGACTTATAATTATCTCCATTATCTCCAATTGAGAATCATATTTCAAACAAACTCCAAGATTATATAGGTAGTGCTCAGTAGATATACTCAAAGAAGTGGATGTGCACAACCCTCGCCTTATGATAACACGAGGTTGTATGTCATTAGACATCTTGTATGATAGTGGCAAAACACCTTCCAAAGTTGGGTTCACTCACCCTATTCGGTTCACCAAAATTAAATATCAAATGACGATACAATACGACACACTTATCTAAAGTTCTCAATAAAATTATTTCCATACTATTTAGGAGAACCTCAACAACTATAGACCACCGCTCTATTCCCCACTCTGCTCAATTCCCAAATACACTCTTTTATTATCCGAAAGGAATTATGAAGTAAAAAGGGTGAGAACAACTAGCCCAAAGAAAGAATATCATGACTAAAGATAATTTACATCATCAATAGCCTTCATCGAGAATAAATCGTAGATTTAGAACATATGTTAGATGATAAAACTTTTCAACCATAGTTGCAGCGGAACGAACAATCTATTAGAAGAGTCAAATAGACCATCAGATCTATTATCTTCTCCATGTTAAAAGTCCACCAATAATATTTTATTCCTGTAACATCAATCAACAATTCCTATCCACAATCATATGAATAACTCATAATCATAATTGTGATTCTAAATTCCTCTTCGCACCCAGGACGTAGATAATTTTCATCACCTATCTTCACCTGAAACATAAAAAATCATGGTTATACCAAATCACAATTCCTTCTCATAATCATACTAATAAATTTATCTTTGCACTACGACCAAAGATATTCATTAACAATTCATCTTTGCACTACAGGCCAAAGACATACAACTGTATTATAGAAGAGTCAAGTAGAGCATGATATCTACTATCTTCTACGAATTAAAAGTGTATTATCAATATGTTATTGCTGAGACTCAGCTTAATAAATAATCCACATTATTGAATCATCCCTGCACTACAACCAATGATATTCATTAGTATTACGACCACGAATTATCTATGTACTACGGGCCAAGGATATTCGTGTTTTCAACAATGGTCATGATTATATCGAATAATCCATGGTTATAATCCTACCAACAACTGTCCATCAATGCACGTAAGCCAAAGATATACAATTGTAAAATCAATAATCAACAGTCCATCTTTGCATGTAAGCCAAAGATATACAATTATAAAATCAATAATCAACAGTCCATCTTTGCATAAGCCAAAGATATATAATTGTAAAATCAATAATCAACAGTCCATCTTTGCACGTAAGCCAAAGATATACAATTGTAAAATTAATAATCAACAATCCATCTTTGCACGTAAGCCAAAGATGACTTTCATCACAATATAAGAATGATGCTGATGACAATGATATAAACATTAATCAAACGAAAACAAGGATAAATATTAAATACTTTAAATTTATACAAATATTATCAATCACTTAATAAACTCATAATCTAATATTATTAATATTATAACAATATTTTAATCACTTCTTAAACTTATAAACAATTTATTTCAATTGTTTACACTTTACCAAATAATGCATTTAATCATTCAAAATGCTATACTCAAAAGATTTCATCACCAATGATCAAATCCTCATCAAAATCAGATATACCCTATATAGGATTCCCAAGCCATAAAATCATATTTTCCAATTTTGTTACTTCACATAACATATTTAATTCATTTACTCATAACTAGTTCATTTTCATGAAAAATACCAAATCAGTTCCAAAAATATTTCTTTTCTGGTATTTAGCAAAATATAGTCCCATATTGAACATATATTTTTCTCGGAATTTTTAAAATTCATTTACTATTTTTCATATGGCCAAAATTGCCGAATATTTAGACATTTATCATAAATTATACTTTTGTCCAAAAATTCCGAAATTTACAAAGTATACTCCTGTTATATACATGTACTTCCAATAAAAATTTCACTAATGTTGGAGTTAACCACAAGGAGTTATGAGGATTTAATTTTAAAATAGTTTTTTTCCCATAAAATTCAGAACTCCTAATCTATACATTCAAAAATCGCCATTTTTGGACACAATCTAGAAAACTCAACAAATTATCATTTTAAATTTTTCCAAAATTTTTTTGAGGGTCAGAAAAATTATGAAATTATAAATAGATTTTCGCCCGCCATGCAGTAATCCACATAGACAGATTATTTCCATAATTTAATAAGGAATGAATACTAAGGATCATTCACCATTAATGCGGAAATCCACATAGACATGTTATTTCAATAGAATAATAAAGAATGGAATAATAGAAAAAATCACCATGCATGCGATAGATATCGCATGCATGAAAGTTATTCCAATGAATAATAAAGAATGGAACCAGTCATGCGTAATTCGCATGCAGACAGGATATTCCAACGTAATAATAAAGAATGGAATAACAACAGAAATTCACTGCATACGATAGATAGCGCATACAAAAAGTTATTCCAACGTAATAATAAATAATGGAACTGAGTTATGCGTAATACGCATGTATATAGGATATTCCAAATGTAATAATAAAGAATGGAATAACAAAAGAATTTCACCATGTATGCGGTGCCATTATATGAGCAGTTATTCCAACATAATAATAAAGAAAGGAATAACAACTCTTACGAGTATTGAAAGAAAATAACTCTCTTCATGAATACGAAAGAAATAATACCCCTTACCTTAGAAGAAAACTGGATATTGGAATAGTGAGGTAGCAGACTTCTCTTCTTCTTTCTCTCTATAATAATTGCTTTCTATAGCTTTAGTGAATTGGTGAGAAATGAAGGAAGAATGAGCTTCATTTATAGGAAAATATAGTTTCGATAATTACACGCTTTGGGGCTCGAAATATTACAAATGACAATCGCTCAACTTTTCTTTCATTTTTAATTTAGCCCTGCAAGTATTATCAAACTTGCAACACCTCCCCTAATAGTAAATAATGTGAATCAATAGTTCAATCATGTGAATCAATAATTATAATCATGTGAAAATACTGAATTACAATTATAAGTACCTCCATCTATACCTCCATTTTAACTTAGTCATGCAAGTATTATCAATCTTGCACCAACTCCCCTAATAGTACAAGAATGTGAATCAATAGTATACACATGTGAACAAATAGTTATAATCATGTGAATTAATAGTAATTAATTGCTCATTTACCCGATTAATTACCCGGTTGGTTAATATAACTTCCAGACATCAATTACTATCGAAATAAATGTCGATTTTCACTAACACTAATAATCCCAACACAATGAAAATATTTTTCTCAACAATTTCATTTTTGAAATTTTGAAGTTTGACTTTTTTCAAAAAAGTCAACTGTTAACTTTTTTGGCCAAAAAGTCAACCCCAATAAATTTTGTGTTTATAGTCTATTTCTACTAATTTCATCATTCCGGACTCAAATATCACGTCCGCGTCTCCAAATTCAACCCCGAACTCAAATTTGATTTTTAATAACATTCATCATTAATATTATAACTCACAATATTTAACAACCAGGTCGTTCCCAGGAAAGAAGGAGCTTTCCGATAAGGATTTCTCCTTATTGGCGCGCAATTAGGTGACCAAACCTCTCCTTGACAGAACTTCTAGACATTGTCAATATTGCAAATAATAATATGAATAACTTTGCTTGGCCTCAATTATTGATTTAATAATATAACATATTATGCGGATGATACTTGTGACAATAATTGAATCAATAATATGAGAGATATGATGCAACAATTATTGTAGCAATAATTGAGTATAACTGAGTGACTTCTCACGTAGGCATCAATAATCAATATCGTGTGTTACTATGCAACCACACGACATCGTATTTTTACTTTCTTCTTTGAGTAGTTCAACAGCTTTTAATTCAGAACACTTTTGTCATTATTTTTATAAAAAGATAATTATGTCATTTTCTTACTAAGACAATACTTCCGTTGTGGAGTCCACCAATGATTGTGCCGTCCTACGGATATTCCTGACAAAAAGAATATTTTATAACAACTTGCATACTTTGAAAAATTTTCACATATCTTTAACCTTTTATCAATTTAACCATTTACTAAATAGAATAATTATAAGAAAATTGAATACTTTCATTTCATAAAATTCGGGGTCTCACAGATAAGGAGGAGTGTTTCCGGTTGGATGTGATCGAAAGGATAGTAAATGAAGACTTGGTTAAAAGTTTGGTCAAAGATCCATTGGAAAACACTATACTGGGTGATCCAGAGTTCGTAGACTACTTGCATATGCTGGATTCTTTGCCTAAAGTTAGAAGGTTCAAGGTACCATTCGATCCATTACACACGGAAGAAAAAGCTTCGGTACGGATGAAACCTTCATTGGAGGAGCCACCCACTCTTTAGTTTAAGCCCCTTCCTAAACACCTAAGGTAAGCTTATTTGGGTAATTCAAATACTTTACCTATTATTATTGCATCTGTGCTTAACAAACTATAAGAAAGTAAGTTGATGAGGGTGCTTAGAGAGTACAAGTTGGCTATAGGTTGGATGATCGCTGATATAAAGGGGATCAGTCCCTTTTTTTGCATGCACAAGATTCTTATGGAAGAGGACGCAAAGACAACAGTGGAACAGCAGAGATGACTAAATCCGATCATGAAAGAAGTGGTAAAGAAGGAAATATTGAAGTGGTTGGATGCTGGAATAATATACCCGATTTCAGATAGTACATGGGTAAGTCCAATTCAATGTGTTCCGAAAAAGGGTGGAATGACAGTAGTGAAGAATGACGACAATGAACTGATTTTGGTGAGGACAGTGATCGGATGAAGGGTTTGCATGGACTACAGGAAGCTAAATAAGGCAACCTGGAAGGACCATTTTCCTCTACCTTTTATCGATCAGATGTTAGACCAGTTGGCTGGGCATGGGTATTACTGCTTACTGGATGGATATTCGGGATACAATCAAATAGTCATAGCTCCTGAGGATCAAGAGAAGACCACTTTCACATGCCCATACGACACCTTTGCATTCAGGAGGATGTCCTTTGGTTTGTGTAACGCATCGGAAACTTTCCAAAGATGTATGGCTATCTTCTCGGACATGGTGGAGAAGAATGTGGAAGTTTTCATGGACGACTTCTCAGTCTATGGAAACACTTTTGATATCTGTCTAGAGAACTTGGTCATGGTCTTGAAGCGATATGTGGAAACGAACTTGGTACTTAACTGGGAGAAGTGCCACTTTATGGTTGAAGAAGGAATAATTCTGGGGCACAAGGTCTCTGAGAAAGGCTTAGAGGTTGATAAGGCAAAGCTGGACACGATAGAAAATCTTCCACCACCGAATTCAGTTAAGGGAATCCACAGTTTTCTTGGACACGCCAGATTCTACCGAAGGTTTATTAAGGATTTCTCTAAGATTACAAAACCACTATGCAGTCTCTTAGAGAAAGATGCAGTTTTCAAGTTTGATGAGGAATATAAATCAGCATTTGAGCAATTGAAGAAGAAATTGACTACAACCCTCGTGATCGTAGCATAGGATTGGACAATGCCTTTCGAGTTAATGTGCGATGCTAACGACTACGTGGTAGGGGATGTTTTTGGTCAACGCCGAGAGAAGATATTGCATGCCATATACTACGCAAGTAAAACCCTCACAAATGCCCAATTAAAATACACAACCACCGAGAAGGAATTACTTGCAGTAGTATACGCCTTTGACAAATTCAGAGCTTATTTGATTGGGACAAAGGTGGTGGTATACACGGATCACTCGGCGATTCATTATTTGATCTCAAAGAAGGATGCTAAGCCTAGACTAATCAGATGGATTCTACTCCTTCACGAATTCGACTTGGAAATAAAGGATATGAAGGGTACAAAAAATTAAGTGGCAGATCATCTTTCAAGACTAGAAAATCCGGATAAGGACAGGGCAGATAAATGTGTAATCAATGAGTCATTTTCGGATGACCAACTTTTTGGAGTAAACTCTAAGTTTCCATGGTATACGGATTTTGCCAATTACTTGGTGAGCAAAATCCTTCCGCCTGATCTGACATGTCAGCAAAAGAGAAAGTTCTTACATAATGTCAAGTGGTACAAGTGGGACGAGCCTTATTTATTCAGATAGTGTGCAGACAAAATGATTCGGAGATGTGTGCCGTACAGCGAAGTGAAAAATATTTTGCACGAATGACATTCATTTGCGTATAGGGGACATTATGGTAGTGAGCAGATAGCAGCCAAGGTACTTCAAGCAGGATTCTATTGGCCTACAGTGTTCAAGGATGCCACCAGTTCGTGAAAAATTATGACAAATGCCAAAGGGTGGGTAATATCTCAAAAATGAATGAAATGCTGCTCAACACGATTATGGAAGTCGAGGTTTTCGATTTATGGGGGATGGACTTCATAGGACCTTTTCCTCCTTCATTCAACAACTTATACATCTTGCTAGCTGTGGACTACGTATCAAAATGGGTGGAAGTCGTAGCACTCCCTACAAACAATGCCAATGTGGTTCTAAAGTTTCTACAAAAGAACATCTTCACAAGGTTTGGCACACCAAGAGCAATCATAAATGATAAGAGAAGTCACTTTTGCAATAGATCATTTATATCTCTCTTGGAAAAGTATGGGGTCAATCATAGAGTTGCAACAACATATCACCCCCAAACGAGTGGTCAAGCTGAGGTTTCCAACAGAGAGGTGAAGAAAAGTTTAGAGAAGGTAGTTAATTCGAGCAGAAAAGATTGGTCTCTAAAGTTGGATGACACACTATGGGCTTATAGGATAACATACAAGACGCCAATAAGGATGTCTTCATATCAGTTGGTCTACAGGAAAGCGTGTCAGCTCCTAGTAGAATTACAACATAAGGCATATTGGGCCATTCAGACACTCAACTTTGATCATACAACTGCAGGAGAAAAGAGGTTACTCCAACTGAATGAACTCGACAAATTTCAACTACAAGCATATGAGAACTCAAAGTTATACAAAGAAAAAGTCAAGAAGTGGCACGACCAGAAAATTTTGCAGAGAAAGTTTGAACTGGGATAATCGGTATTATTGTTTAACTCATGACTGAGATTGTTTCCCAAAAAGCTCAAATCCTGATGGTCAGGACCATTTACGATCAAGACTATTTTCCCACATGGCACTGTTGAACTGTACAACAAAAATCTGGTCGAAACATTCAAAGTCAATGGGTAGAGGTTAAAGCATTACTCGGGTGGCAACATTGACAACGAAGCCATTGTAATCACACTTTCTGATGCACCATGAAACAAGAGGCACCGCCGGGCTGACGACGTTAAAACAAGCACTACTTGGGAGGCAACCCAAGTTGTAAACATTTTCTATTTCATTTGTTCAGTAAATTTTAGTTCATAACATATCCTGGATAGTTATTTTTCAATAATTATAATAGAATTGACTTAATTGCGGTGTTTTTGTAGGAAAGCAAAGATATAGCACACCAATATAGTATCAGTCCCCATAGCGCGGGGCGTGTTGAGTAAAATCTAAATACGCACAACACTCAAGTATACGTGGTCAAGAAGTAATATAGTAGTAAGTAGAGTATCGTTCTCACAGAGATTAACAAGAAATTAACCCTCACAATTATCAGCTTCCTATTAATCCAAATTTTATTAAACTAACCAATTTAAGAATTATAACTATAAAAACTAAATATGTTAAAAATACTAAGAATACCAAACAATCAACAAACCCTAAAAAAATGTAATTTCAAGCAAATTTTGGAGAATTAGGCTTACAAATTCACTCTAGATATCACCTTGATTATTACACCTTATTCCAGTTTAATTCACTATCCCAGTTTATTAATCAAGAACACTCAAGTAAAACTAGCCATCTTTCGATGCACTAATACCGTATTAACTCAAATCAACAAATTAGATAGAATTAAGTTAAACACCTTAATTAACTAATTCACTATATCTCTATGTGAATTACAATCAAAGAAGATTTAAGTTCAAGTTCTCTATCTGATTACATGCGATGCTAGGCATATCTCTACCCTAACATTCATCAAGATTCCATTCAATCACAAAATTCAAGAACACATGCTATATTGACTAAGTCTAGACTCGTATTTCCTCTCTCGAATCCATACAAGTCCACAAAGAATTGGTGATCAGGCAATTCATAAATTTAATCACAAATCAATATAGATAAACTGAAAGATGGCTTATGAAACTGAAAATCAAAGATTACATCATCGTTCCACCCAAAGATCCGTTATAAGCCTAAAAAGTAATTTAGTTCATCATTAATGAAATAAAAACTAAATTAATTAAAGTAAACATCATCCCAATTACAAATATTAAACTAAAGAAGAAGAATGAATCCAGAACCACCCTTCTCTCTAGCCTTAATCTGCAACTATCGTGAAATCTCTTTCAAAATCTTCCTCCAATGCTCTTCGCTCCAAAACTGCCTTTTTTGATGTTAATTGCTTGTAGGATCTTTTAATCTTGTTGTTTGTTGTTAATTATATGCCACGACACGTATTCTGACTCTAATTCCATGCACAATTAAGTTCTAAGTCGTTCCAATCACTAGTCTTCACGTTATCACAATGAGCTCAAATGAAACAGAGATCTCATTTTTTTCTGCATTTTATTTTACGTGGGTTTTGCTTAGTAAATGTCTGCTTCAAATGTAGTTCGTCCTCTGTTAATTTTTAACACCTCACTTCTACGGGTTTTAAATATAGAAAGTCCGCTTTAACGGGTACCTTCTGTTTTTGGTCCACTTTTAGCTCCTATTCTTGCCAATTTTTGCCATGATTCCGCCCTTTAAGTCCATTTGCCACGCCACCACACCTAAATATAAAACAACACTAAACAAGTAAAAATGAAACATAAAACAAATAATTAACACAGTTTAAGCTCGAATTAGAGGCCAATTCATAGGTATAAAACCCACTCATCAGGGCGCGCTACCAAGCAACATTAACTGGCATGAGGAGAACTATCATGAATTTTCTTTCTGTCTGCCTAGCGTGGGGCGTGCCAAGAATCTATATCAAATGGCACGGGGCGCGCCAACCTACACCCTCTTTCTATCTACCTAGCGCAAGACGCGCCAGGGAGCATTACCACACAAATATGGGCGCCACAACCCGAGATGAAACATCGTTTACCTAGCGCAGGCACACCACCTTAAAATGTTCACACAGTGAAAGGTCTTGATCGGAAATTTTAGTTTTTAAAAACTCGTTTGTCATTCCCTTTTCCTATTCTAGCCACACCTAACACCACTCCTCCCCAAATTCGTGCCCAACCCAAAGTCTTCCACTTACCCACAACTCCTGTAATGCCCAAATTCAAACCTCCAACTCTTCCACTACTTACCTTCTCATCTTTCTCAACTTCTCTGTCCCAAATTCAGAATCCTTTTAAGGGATAACCTCCAGTATCCATTCCCACACAAATTATCCAACCTAATTCTCCTATTTCCACACATTCACATTCAATATCAAGGCTTGCTCTCGCCACTTGGACATCAATATAGGTGTATTTAAGGTGGGATAACTGATTTTCTTCTATAAGGTACTTCCAAATTTGTGTAATCTAATTCCCTTTTGAAGAATTCTTTCTTTTTCACCATATTGGTTGGACATCCTTGGGATATTGTTGCCCAATGAGTGTATTGGAGTGTCTTTTATTGTGGCATAGTGTTAGTCCTAAGGAGTTAAGTTTGGGGTGTTTTGTGGTAACACTCACCAACTATTCGATAATTTGCCTAAACCAAGTTTACACACTCTATTACTCCAACCAACCATGTCTTCCCACAAGAGACCTCGTGCATCCACCTCTACTGCTCGGGCCCAATTCGACAGCACCAAATTCGTTAGTGAGGGTGCCGAGGCGAGGTTAAAATCGACCATTGACAAGAATACTTTGCTATTAGAATGGGGATTGAAGCCGGATGAAAATTTAGATGGTGATATGGCACTAATAATTGTGGAACACAACTGGTTTCAACTAGTGAAACAACCATTACATGTGGTGATCAACATCATAAAGGAGTTTTATGCCAACACAATTGAGCATGTTGATCACACAGTCATGGTACGAGATAAACCGGTGTCGTTTCATGCCAATGCCATCAACGAGTACTTTGGTCTAGAAACACCAATAGATACACGATATGAAGATGGTTTGCCTGATCTGGATGAACTGATTGTAAGATTGTGCAAACCAGGAATACGATGGGTTACCCGAGCCGGAACTAATGAAAAAAAAAGCTTTCCCCACTTAGCCTTAAGCCGTTATGGCAAAGCATGGTACGCCTTCATTTGTGCCCGGTTGATGCCCACACGACATCAGAATGATGTGACTAAGGAACGGGCGTGGCTGTTATATGGCATTGTCCACCACCACTTTTGGGGGAAAAATACAGTTGTGTTCTACAATGTGGATGTGGGTGAATGCATTCAAGAATTAATCGACATGCTATTATGGGGTAGTACTACGGGGGGCCTTCTTCATGGATTTCTCATCATCGATTTGTGCCGCAAAGCTGGAGTGCAATGGCATTCCTCTGAACGAATTCAACAACCAATGGCTATAATCGATAATTCTGCCATTAAAAAGTACAAGACATGGGATGGGGTGAGATCACATCCAAGAGGAGAAGGTTATATCATGATTCGATAACCCTCACCCCCAATTGCAGCTGATCCAATGGAAGAACAACCTGAGCCTGCTACCTCTTCTCAAGGTTCACAATGGATTCTTATTGTTGGCTCAACGTCAGGGTTTGATGCTTCAGTACAATGTAAACGCTTTAAATACTATTTCTGAAGCATTTTTTCACTGCAATCCAAGTGCCGGTGTAAGACCCTAACTTTTATGAATAAAGATTAATTTTCTCTAAATATCATTTTGAATAATATGATGTGGATTTGATATAATGTTATAGTTGTGGGTAATATTTACAAAATTTTGCAAAGTATGCAAGTTGTTATAAAATATTCGTTTGGTCGGGGAATATTCATTTTATCAGGGAATATTCATACGACGACACAATCATTGGTGGACCCCACAACGAAATTACTGTCGGAGTGAGAAAACGACAAAAATAAATTTTATAAAAATAGCGACGAAAGTTTTACCGTTAACTGTTGAAATACCCGGTGATAAAAGTACAGTAATACGCGTGGTTGCATAGTAGCACATGGTATTGATTATTGATGCTTACGTGAGAAGTCACTCAGTTATACTCAATTATTGCTACAGTAATTGCTGCATAATATCTCACATTATTGATTCAATTATTGTCACAGTATCATCTGCACAATATTTTATATTAATAAATTAATAATTGAGACGACAAAGTTATTCATATTATTATTTGCATTATTGACGATGTCGAGAAAGTTCTGTCGAAGAAAGGGGTTTGGTCACCTAATTGCGCGCCAATATTGAGAAATTCTTATCGAAAAGCCCCCTCTTTCTTGGGAATGATCTGGTTGTTAATATTGTGAGCTATAATATTAATGATGATTGTTATTAAAAATGTATTTAGTAAAGCTAAGTGAATTGAGATAAATGGAGAGAATTTTTATGAAGTATTTGTTGTAAATTTAGCTTATTATATGGACCCTTACTTTCTCATTTTTTAAAATCATCGGGAGAAAGTTATCTCAATTTTATATATATATATATATATATATATATATATCAGAAGTTTTATTTTTTATATAAAATAGAATATATTATATTTTATTCTTTGCATAGTACTGCATAGTGTGTACATAGTGCTGCATAGTAAAATCAAACTTTTTTTAAAAGTTTCGCCGGTTGCGTCCGTGATTATTTCCACTGTGTGTCCGTGATTTTATTTTCTAAATAGTATCCTTCCATTCTCCTATAAATAAGATGCTTAGTTTAGAATTGAAAATCACACCGTAATCGTAGAATTCTTCTTCATAATATTATTATTTCTTTAGAGTTGAAAGAAGCTTTGAGCGTAGAAAATAGTATACGTTTTCTTTAAGAATATCCTCGCCCTACCAGTCAGAAATACTCTCCTTTTAAGGTAAGAGATATTATTTTTGTTCAATACTCGTAAGAAATAATATTTTCTTTCATACTCTGTAGTATGTAAGTAATATTATTTCGTTTCAGATTCTGAATTCTACACACATTTTGTTAAAATATTGCTTCTATACTCCGTGAAATTAGTAGAATATCCTTAAAATTTGTGCTTTATCTAGTATCTTTTCATGGAAATATTATTGTGAACATTCTTGATAATTTTTAAACTTTTCATGTCGGGGTACTATTCACGGGGTACTATTCCCGAAGTACTATTCACGGGGTACTATTCACTCAGGTGCTATTCAGTCAGGGTACTATTCATGACAAAAATTGATTATTTTTCATTTCAAATCATTTTTGATACAATATTATTCTTAAATTTTACTCCACAAAGTAGTATCATGTTAACAATTTGGACATTATTGAATCCTGGATAAATTAAATTATAAATCTTTAAAATTTATCCTTGCTCTCATTTAATTGATTTCTTATATCATTGTCATCATCATCATGCTTATATTGTAATGAAAGTCATCTTTGGCCCGTAGTGCATAGATGGACTATTAATTGGTATGATTATGACCAGGGATTATTCGGTATAATCATGACCTATAATATTACAAATGATGTGGTAAAAGTCCTCATTGGCCCGTAGTGCATTGATGGATAGTTGTTGGCATGATCATAACCATTGATGATAATACGAATATCCTAGGCCCGTAGTGCATGGATGATTCGGGGATGTGATAATAATGAATATCCTTGGCCGTAGTACATGGACAATTCAAAGATGTGGATTATTTATTGTCGAGTCTCAAATGATAAAATTGATGATAAACTTTTTAATCATAGAAGATAGTAGATATCATGCTCTACTACTAGACTCTTCTAATAGATTGTTTGTTCATTGCAGATAAACTTGTTGTTTATTACATTCTATCGCTTTAACATCATTGAAGGCTAACGATAACTTATTCTCGCATTATCTTAGTCATAATATGTCTTCTTCGGGCTAGTTGAGCTCACCTTTTGCTTTTATTGTTTCTTCAGAAATGAGAACGTAGCCGGGACTAGTCGAGAAACAGAGTGATGGTCCGAGATGGTGGCTGTAGTAGTCCTCACTATTCTATGAAATAGTGTGATAATAAATATAATGAAGACTCCATTTGAGTTTGGATATTGTCTATGAGACAATATTCGTGTAAAAACTCTCAGCTACGCATATGTCGTATTGTATAAATGAAGTTTGTATTTAAATTTTGTACCATGTATTTGGCGACTCAGAATGGGCGATGTATACCTATTTTAGGGCGTCATAGCTGGTCCGGTGTCCATTTCTGTTCATCCTATTCTCTCACACTACAAGAAAATAGGTCATTAACGACGGTGTCATTAGCGACGAGAATATCCCCGTCGCCAATAATATCATTCTCGACGGCATAGCCGTTGCCAATGGCCCCCCATCGAGAATGACCCTTCTTGGGCCTAAATTTGGTGGGAATTTTTGGCGGGCGTGGGAAAAGGTCATAGGCGACGGCCTTTGCCGTCGGTAGTGAGGCCCGTCGAGAATGGGTTAATATTTATGTTTACTGACTTAATTTTTTCCCCATTTTTGCTATTATTTTTCTCCCTCTTCTTCCTCGCGCCATCGCCGCCTGCTCCTTCCCGTCGCCCACTAGCCTTTTCTTGCCATCGCCGCCTCTCTTCCCCTCGTCGTCCCTCTCTGTCTCTCTCAACTGAGCAAGGTAATGTCTTCCCAATTTTAATTTTCCCCCAAATATAACCTAATAATCCCTCAAACGTCGCCCACTGAGTTTTTTTGTTGTTGTTCGTTCACTGAATTTTATGCATATTGCTTCTAGTGTTTTGATTTGGTGTTTGGGATTAATTTGCCACGAAATTCATAGACTACAGTTAATAGCCAATTTTTGGATTGCTAGATTTTCCTGTTACTGAGCTAGTAACTGTTTGCTTTGTGAGAATAGAAAGAAAATATAATAAAATAAAGCTTTCTTACATCATATCCACCATCCTTTACTGTGTAAATGAAGAATGGAAAGTGCTTAAAGTTGTTTTGTTTGAGCTAAATCATATTAAAGTTAGACATTTATTTCTTCATGCTTACTTACTTTTGTAATGTGGTTTATGGTGTTTAAAATTTTTATAATGTCTCACAATCTATCAGTTTTTTGTTATTGATCACTTCTCATTCTTATTAGATTGGGATAAGTCAACTAACGTCTCCCATATAAAGATATATCTGTGCGAAAAAGTGACATAATTTGTTCTACTAATTGAACGAAAGCATATAACTTAATTGTGTGGATGAAAATATCTTAAAATTGGGTCGCATCTTTGTCACATAAACTTAATTGTGGTTAAACTTTTGTAGACAAATGGTAAAGAGTGTGACAACTTCATTAAATCCAAATCTCTAACTCTATGTTTAGAACTCGGGAAAGGTGAGCGAAAAGAGAGGAAAAGAATTTATGTGAAGTAATATACAATTGATGAGGTGATATCTCTTTATATGTAAACCAATGCATCTCTTATGTTTTTATAGTTTAATATAAAGGAAATAATAGTTACCGAACTGTTTTACTTGTTAAATATAAAAGTCAATAGTTATAGAAAGGGAAAAATAGTATCCTATAATTATAATTGATGTTCGCTTCATATTCCTCCTATATGAAGTAGTATCATGTTGACAATTTGGACATTATTGAATTCTGGATAAATTAAATTATAAATCTTTAAAATTTATCCTTGCTCTCATTTAATTGATTTCTTATATCATTGTCATCATCATCATGCTTATATTATAATGAAAGTCATCTTTGGCCCGTAGTGCATAGATGGACTATTAATTGGTATGATTATGACCAAGGATTATTCGGTATAATCATGACCTATAATATTACAAATGATGTGGTAAAAGTCCTCATTGGCCCGTAGAGTGCATTGATGGATAGTTGTTGGCATGATCATAACCATCGATGATAATACTGAATATCCTTGGCCCGTAGTGCATGGATGATTTCGTGGATGTGATAATAATGAATATCCTTGGCCCGTAGTACATGGATAATTCAAAGATGTGGATTATTTATTGTCGAGTCTCAGTCTCGATATAAAATTGACGATAAACTTTTAAATCATAGAAGATAGTAGATATCATGCTCTACTAAACTCTTCTAATAGATTGTTTGTTCCGCTGCAGTTAAACTTGTTTTTTTATTACATTCTATCAGTTTAACACTGTTGAAGGCTAACGATAACTTATTCTGCATTATTTTAGTCATAATATGTCTTACTGGGCTAGTTGAGCTTTCCCTTTTGCTTTTATTGTTCTCTTCAGGAAATGAGAACGTAGCCGGGACTAGTCGGGAAACAGAGTGATGGTTCGAGATAGTGGCTGTAGTAGTCCTCACTATTCTATGAAATAGTGTGATAATAAATATAATGAAGACTCCATTTGAGTTTGGATATTGTCTATGAGACAATATTCGTGTTAAAAGTCTCAGCTACGCTTTTGTCGTATTGTATAAATGAAGTTTGTATTTAAATTTTGTACCATGTATTTGGCGACTCAGAATGGGCGATGTGTACCTATTTTGGGGGCGTCATAGCCGGTCCGGTGTCCATTTCTGTTTATCCTGTTCTCTCACACTACAAGAAAACAGGTCATTAACGACGACGTCATTAGCGACGGCTGTATCCCCGTCGCCAATAATATCATTCTCGACGGCATAACCGTTGCCAATGGCCCCCGTCGAGAATGACCCTTCCTGGGACTAAATTTGGTGGGAATTTTTGGCGGGCGTGGGAAAAGGTCTTAGGCGATGGCCTTTGCCGTCGGTAGTGAGGCCCGTCGAGAATGGGTTAATATTTACGTTTACTGACTTAATTTTTTCCCTATTTCTGCTATTATTTTTCTCCCTCTTCTTCCTCGCGCCATCGCCGCCTGCTCCTTCCCTTCGCCCACTAGCCTTTTCTTGCCGTCGCCGCTTCTCTTCCCCTCATCGTCCCTCTCTGTCTCTCTCATTTGAGCAAGGTAATGTCTTCCCAATTTTAATTTTCCACCAATTATAGCCTAATAATCCCTCAAACGTCGCCCACTAAGTTTTTTTGTTGGTATTCGTTCACTTAATTTTATGCATATTGCTTCTAGTGTTTTGATTTGGTGTTTGGGATTAATTTGCCACGAAATTCATAGACTACAGTTAATAGCCAATTTTTGGATTGCTAGATTTTCCTGTTACTGAGCTAGTAACTGTTTGCTTTGTGAGAATTGAAAGAAAATATAATAAAATAAAGCTTTCTTACATCATATCCACCATCCTTTACTGTGTAAATGAAGAATGTAAAGTGCTTAAAGTTGTTTTGTTTGAGCTAAATCATATTAAAGTTAGACATTTATTTCTTCATGCTTACTCACTTTTGTAATATGCTTTATTGTGTTTAAAATTTTTATAATGTCTCAAAATCTATCAGTTTTTTGTTATTGATCACTTCTCAATCTTATTAGATTGGGATAAGTCAACTTACGTGACCCATATAAAGATATATCTGTCCGAAAAAGTGACATAATTTGTTCTACTAATTGAACGAAGGCATATAACTTAATTGTGTGGATGAAAATATCTTAAAATTGGGTCGCATCTTTGTCACATAAACTTAATTGTGCTTAAACTTTTGTAGACAAATGGTAAAGAGTATGACAACTTCATTAAATCCAAATCTCTAACTCTATGGTTAGAACTCGGGAAAGGTGAGCGAAAAGAGAGGAAAAGAATTTATGTGAAGTAATATACAATTGATGAGGTGATATCTCTTTATATGTAAACCAATGCATCTCTTATATTTTTATAGTTTAATATAAAGGAAATAATAGTTACTAAACTGTTTTTACTTGTTAAATATAAAAGTCAATAGTTATAGAAAGGAAAAATAGTATCCTATAATTATAATTGATGTTCGCTTCATATTCCTCCTATATGAAGTAGTATCATGTTGACAATTTGGACATTATTGAATTCTGGATAAATTAAATTATAAATCTTTAAAATTTATCCTTGCTCTCATTTAATTGATTTCTTATATCACCGCTATCATCATCATGCTTATATTGTAATGAAAGTCATTTTTGGCCGTGTAGTGCATAGATGGACTATTAATTGGTATGATTATGACGAGGATTATTCGAAGATAATCATGACCTATAATATTACAAATGATGTGGTAAAAGTCCTCATTGGCCCATAGTGCATTGATGGATAGTTGTTGGCATGATCATAACCATTGATGATAATACGAATATCCTTGGCCGTAGTGTGCATGGATGATTCGTGGATGTGATAATAATGAATATCCTTGGCCCGTAGTACATGGATAATTCAAAGATGTGGATTATTTATTAAGGCTGAGTCTCAAATGATAAAATTGATGATAAACTTTTAAATCATAGAAGATAGTAGATATCATGCTCTACTAGACTCTTCTAATAGATTGTTTGTTCACCGCAGCTTAAACTTGTTGTTTATTACATTCTATCGGTTCAACATCGTTTGAAGGCTAACGATAACTTATTCGCATTATCTTAGTCATAATATGTCTTCTTCGGGCTAGTTGAGCTCACCCTTTTGCTTTTATTGTTCTCTTTAGGAAATGAGAACGTGGCAGACTAGTCGGAAACAGAGTGATGGTCCGAGATGGTGGTCAGAGTAGTCCTCACTATTCTATGAAATAGTGTGATAATAAATATAATGAAGACTCCATTTGAGTTTGGGTATTGTCTATGAGACAATATTCGTGTTAAAAGTCTCTCACCACGCTTTTGTTGTATTGTATAAATGAAGTTTGTATTTAAATTTTTTACCATGTATTTGGCGACTCAGAATGGGCGATGTATACCTATTTTGGGGGCGTCATAGCTGGTCCGGTGTCCATTTCTGTTCATCCTATTCTCTCACAATACAAGAAGACAGGTCATTAGCGACGCGATATCCCCATCATAATAATATCATTCTCGACGCAAGATAGTCATTGCCAATGGCCCCGCGAGAATGACCCTTCTGGGCCTAAATTTGGTGGGAATTTTTTGGCGGGGAGTGGGAAAAAGGTCATAAGCGACGGCTTTTGCTTGTTCAGTAGTGAGGCCCGTCGAGAATGGGTTAATATTTACGTTCTTCGACTTAATTTTTTCCCCATTTCGCTATTATTTTTCTCCTCATCTTCTCGCCATCGCCATTCGCTTCCTTCCCTTGTCGCCCACTAGCCTTTTCTTGCCGTCGCCACCTCTCTTCCCCTCGTCGTCCCTCTCTGTCTCTCTCAACTGAGCAAGGTAATGTCTTCCCAATTTTAATTTTCCCCCAAATATAGCCTAATAATCCCTCAAACGTCATGCCATCGAGTTTTTTTTTGTTGTTGTTAGTTCATTTGAATTTTATGCATATTGCTTCTAGTGTTTTGATTTGGTGTTTGGGATTAATTTGTCACGAAATTCATAGACTACAGTTAATAGCCAATTTTTGGATTGCTAGATTTTCCTGTTACTGAGCTAGTAACTGTTTACTTTGTGAGAATAGAAAGAAAATATAATAAAATAAAGCTTTCTTACATCATATCCACCATCCTTTACTGTGTAAATGAAGAATGGAAAGTGCTTAAAGTTGTTTTGTTTGAGCTAAATCATATTAAAGTTAGACATTTATTTCTTCATGCTTACTCACTTTTGTAATATGCTTTATTGTGTTTAAAATTTTTATAATGTCTCACAATCTATCAGTTTTTTGTTATTGATCACTTCTCATTCTTATTAGATTGGGATAAGTCAACTTACGTGACCCATATAAAGATATATCTGTCCGAAAAAGTGACATAATTTGTTCTACTAATTGCACAAGGCATATAACTTAATTGTGTGGATGAAAATATCTTAAAATTGGGTCGCATCTTTGTCACATAAACTTAATTGTGCTTAAACTTTTGTAGACAAATGGTAAAGAGTGTGACAACTTCATTAAATCCAAATCTCTAACTCTATGGTTAGAACTCGGGAAAGGTGAGCGAAAAGAGAGGAAAAGAATTTATGTGAAGTAATATACAATTGATGAGGTGATATCTCTTTATATGTAAACCAATGCATCTCTTATGTTTTTATAGTTTAATATAAAGGAAATAATAGTTACCGAACTGTTTTACTTGTTAAATATAAAAGTCAATAGTTATAGAAAGGGAAAAATAGTATCCTATAATTATAATTGATGTTCGCTTCATATTCCTCCTATATGAAGTAGTATCATGTTGACAATTTGGACATTATTGAATTCTGGATAAATTAAATTATAAATCTTTAAAATTTATCCTTGCTCTCATTTAATTGATTTCTTATATCATTGTCATCATCATCATGCTTATATTATAATGAAAGTCATCTTTGGCCCGTAGTGCATAGATGGACTATTAATTGGTATGATTATGACCAGGGATTATTCGGTATAATCATGACCTATAATATTACAAATGATGTGGTAAAAGTCCTCATTGGCCCGTAGTGCATTGATGGATAGTTGTTGGCATGATCATAACCATTGATGATAATACGAATATCCTTGGCCCGTAGTGCATGGATGATTCGTGGATGTGATAATAATGAATATCCTTGGCCCGTAGTACATGGATAATTCAGTGATGTGGATTATTTATTAAAAATTGAGTCTCAAATGATAAAATTGATGATAAACTTTTAAATCATAGAAGATAGTAGATATCATGCTCTACTAGACTCTTCTAATAGATTGTTTGTTCCGCTGCAGTTAAACTTGTTGTTTATTACATTCTATCAGTTTAACACTGTTGAAGGCTAACGATAACTTATTCTGCATTATCTTAGTCATAATATGTCTTACTGGGCTAGTTGAGCTCACCCTTTTGCTTTTATTGTTCTCTTTAGGAAATGAGAACGTAGCCGAGACTAGTCGGGAAACAGAGTGATGGTCCGAGATGGTGGCTGTAGTAGTCCTCACTATTCTATGAAATAGTGTGATAATAAATATAATGAAGACTCCATTTGAGTTTGGGTATTGTCTATGAGACAATATTCGTGTCAAAAGTCTCAGCTACGCTTTTGTTGTATTGTATAAATGAAGTTTGTATTTAAATTTTTTACCATGTATTTGGCGACTCAGAATGGGCGATGTATACCTATTTTGGGGGCGTCATAGCTGGTCCGGTGTCCATTTCTGTTCATCCTGTTCTCTCACAATACAAGAAGACAGGTCATTAGCGACGGCAGTATCCCCGTCGCCAATAATATCATTCTCGACGGCATAGCTGTTGCCAATGGCCCCCGTCGAGAATGACCCTTCCTGGGCCTAAATTTGGTGGGAATTTTTTGCGGGCGTGGGAAAAGGTCATAGGCGACGGCTTTTGCCGTCGGTAGTGAGGCCCGTCGAGAATGGGTTAATATTTACGTTTACTGACTTAATTTTTTCCCCATTTCTGCTATTATTTTTCTCCCTCATCTTCCTCGCGCCATCGCCGCCTGCTCCTTCCCGTCGCCCACTAGCCTTTTCTTGCCGTCGCCACCTCTCTTCCCCTCGTCGTCCCTCTCTGTCTCTCTCAACTGAGCAAGGTAATGTCTTCCCAATTTTAATTTTCCCCCAAATATAGCCTAATAATCCCTCAAACGTCGCCCACTGAGTTTTTTTGTTGTTGTTCGTTCACTGAATTTTATGCATATTGCTTCTAGTGTTTTGATTTGGTGTTTGGGATTAATTTGCCACGAAATTCATAGACTACAGTTAATAGCCAATTTTTGGATTGCTAGATTTTCCTGTTACTGAGCTAGTAACTGTTTACTTTGTGAGAATAGAAAGAAAATATAATAAAATAAAGCTTTCTTACATCATATCCACCATCCTTTACTGTGTAAATGAAGAATGGAAAGTGCTTAAAGTTGTTTTGTTTGAGCTAAATCATATTAAAGTTAGACATTTATTTCTTCATGCTTACTCACTTTTGTAATGTGGTTTATGGTGTTTAAAATTTTTATAATGTCTCACAATCTATCAATTTTTTGTTATTGATCACTTCTCATTCTTATTAGATTGGGATAAGTCAACTAACGTGACCCATATAAAGATATATCTGTCCAAAAAAGTGACATAATTTGTTCTACTAATTGAACGAAAGCATATAACTTAATTGTGTGGATGAAAATATCTTAAAATTGGGTCGCATCTTTGTCACATAAACTTAATTGTGGTTAAACTTTTGTAGACAAATGGTAAAGAGTGTGACAACTTCATTAAATCCAAATCTCTAACTCTATGTTTAGAACTTCTGGAAAGGTGAAAGCGAAAAAGAGAGGAAAATAATTTATGTGAAGTAATATACAATTGATGAGGTGATATCTCTTTATATGTAAACCAATGCATCTCTTATGTTTTTATAGTTTAATATAAAGGAAATAATAGTTACTGAACTGCTTTTTACTTGTTAAATATAAAAGTCAATAGTTATAGAAAGGGAAAAATAGTATCCTATAATTATAATTGATGTTCGCTTCATATTCCTCCTATATGAAGTAGTATCATGTTGACAATTTGGACATTATTGAATTCTGGATAAATTAAATTATAAATCTTTAAAATTTATCCTTGCTCTCATTTAATTGATTTATTATATCATTGTCATCATCATCATGCTTATATTGTAATGAAAGTCATCTTTGGCCCGTAGTGCATAGATGGACTATTAATTGGTATGATTATGACCAGGGATTATTCGGTATAATCATGACCTATAATATTACAGATGATGTGGTAAAAGTCCTCATTGGCCCGTAGTGCATTGATGGATAGTTGTTGGCATGATCATAACCATTGATGATAATACGAATATCCTTGGCCCGTAGTGCATGGATGATTCGTGGATGTGATAATAATGAATATCCTTGGCCCGTAGTACATGGATAATTCAGTGATGTGGATTATTTATTAAGCTGAGTCTCAGCGATAAAATTGATGATAAACTTTTAAATCATAGAAGATAGTAGATATCATGCTCTACTAGACTCTTCTAATAGATTGTTTGTTCCGCTGCAGTTAAACTTGTTGTTTATTACATTCTATCAGTTTAACACTGTTGAAGGCTAACGATAACTTATTCTGCATTATCTTAGTCATAATATGTCTTACTGGGCTAGTTGAGCTCACCCTTTTGCTTTTATTGTTCTCTTGAGAAATGAGAACGTGGCGGGACTAGTCGGAAACAGAGTGATGGTCCGAGATGGTGGCTGTAGTTGTCCTCACTATTCTATGAAATAGTGTGATAATAAATATAATGAAGACTCCATTTGAGTTTGGATATTGTCTATGAGACAATATTCGTGTTAAAAGTCTCAGCTACGCTTTTGTCGTATTGTATAAATGAAGTTTGTATTAAAATTTTGTACCATGTATTTGGCGACTCAGAATGGGCGATGTATACCTATTTTGGGGGCGTCATAGCCGGTCCGGTGTCCATTTCTGTTCATCCTGTTCTCTCACACTACAAGAAAACAGGTCATTAGCGACGACGTCATTAGCGACGGCAGTATCCCCGTCGCCAATAATATCATTCTCGACGGCATAGCCGTTGCCAATGGCCCCCGTCGAGAATGACACTTCCTGGGCCTAAATTTATTGGGAATTTTTGGCGGGCGTGGGAAAAGGTCATAGGCGATGGCCTTTACCGTCGGTAGTGAGGCCCGTCGAGAATGGGTTAATATTTACGTTTACTGACTTAATTTTTTCCCCATTTCTGCTATTATTTTTCTCCCTCATCTTCCTCGCGCCATCGCCGCCTGCTCCTTCCCGTCACCCACTAGCCTTTTCTTGCCGTCGCCGCCTCTCTTCCCCTCGTCGTCCCTCTTTGTCAATCTCAACTGAGCAAGGTAATGTCTTCCCAATTTTAATTTTCCCCCAAATATAGCCTAATAATCCCTCAAACGTCGCCCACTGAGTTTTTTTGTTGTTGTTCGTTCACTGAATTTTATGCATATTGCTTCTAGTGTTTTGATTCTGTTTGGGATTAATTTGCCACAAAATTCATAGACTACAGATTAATAGCCAATTTTGGATTGCTAGATTTTCCTCATTCTTGAGCTAGTAATGGCTGCTTGCTTTGTGAGAATAGAAAGAAAATATAATAAAATAAAACTTTCTTACATCATATCCACCATCCTTTCTTTGTGTAAATGAAGAATGGAAAGTGCTTAAAGTTGTTTTGTTTGAGCTAAATCATATTAAAGTTAGACATTTATTTCTTCATGCTTACTCACTTTTGTAATGTGCTTTATGGTGTTTAAAATTTTTATAATGTCTCACAATCTATCAGTTTTTTGTTATTGATCACTTCTCATTCTTATTAGATTGGGATAAGTCAACTAACGTAACCTATATAAAGATATATCTCATCCAAAAAAAGGGACATAATTTGTTCTACTAATTGTACAAAAGCATATAACTTAATTGTGTGGATGAAAATATCTTAAAATTGGGTGCATCTTTGTCACATAAACTTAATTGTGCTTAAACTTTTGTAGACAAATGGTAAAGAGTGTGACAACTTCATTAAATCCAAATCTCTAACTCTATGTTTAGAACTCCTGGGAAAGGTGAAAAGAAAAGAGAGAGAAAAGAATTTATGTGAAGTAATATACAATTGATGAGGTGATATCTCTTTATATGTAAACCAATGCATCTCTTATGTTTTTATAGTTTAATATAAAGGAAATAATAGTTATCGAACTGTTTTACATGTTAAATATAAAAGACAATAGTTATAGAAAGGGAAAAATAGTATCCTATAATTATAATTGATGTTCACTTCATATTCCTCCTATATGAAGTAGTATCATGTTGACAATTTGGACATTATTGAATTCTGGATAAATTAAATTATAAATCTTTAAAATTTATCCTTGCTCTCATTTAATTGATTTCTTATATCACTGCCATCATCATCATGCTTATATTGTAATGAAAATCATCTTTGGCCCGTAGTGCATAGATGGACTATTAATTGGTATGATTATGACCAGGGATTATTCGGTATAATCATGACCTATAATATTACAAATGATGTGGTAAAAGTCCTCATTGGCCCGTAGTGCATTGATGGATAGTTGTTGGCATGATCATAACCATTGATGATAATACGAATATCCTTGGCCCGTAGTGCATGGATGATTCGTGGATGTGATAATAATGAATATCCTTGGCCCGTAGTACATGGATAATTGAGTGATGTGGATTATTTATTAAGCTGAGTCTCAGCGATAAAATTGATGATAAACTTTTAAATCATAGAAGATAGTAGATATCATGCTCTACTAGACTCTTCTAATAGATTGTTTGTTCATTGCAGATAAACTTGTTGTTTATTACATTCTATCGGTTTAACATCTTTGAAGAAGGCTAACGATAACATATTCTCGCATTATCTTAGTCATAATATGTCTTCTTCGGCTAGTTGAGCTCACCCTTTTGCTTTTATTGTTCTCTTCAGAAATGAGAACGTTGCGGGACTAGTCGAGAAACACGAGTGATGGTCCGAGATGGTGGCTGTAGTAGTCCTCACTATTCTATGAAATAGTGTGATAATAAATATAATGAAGACTCCATTTGAGTTTGGATATTGTCTATGAGATAATATTCATGTTAAAAGTCAAAGCTACGCTTTTGAAGTATTGTATAAATGAAGTTTGTATTTAAATTTTGTACCATGTATTTGGCGACTCAGAATGAGCGATGTATACCTATTTTGGGGCGTCATAGCCGGGGTCCCAATTGTCCATTTCTGCTTCATCCCGTTCTCTCACACTACAAGAAAATAGGTCATTAACGACGGCGTCATTAGCGACGGCTGTATCCCCGTCGCCAATAATATCATTCTCGACGGCATAGCCGTTGCCAATGGCCCCCGTCGAGAATGACCCTTCCTGGGCCTAAATTTGGTGGGAATTTTTGGCGGGCGTGGGAAAAGGTCATAGGCGACGGCCTTTGCCGTCGGTAGTGAGGCCCGTCGAGAATGGGTTAATATTTACGTTTACTGACTTAATTTTTTCCCCATTTCTGCTATTATTTTTCTCCCTCATCTTCCTCGCACCATCGCCGCCTGCTCCTTCTCGTCGCCCACTAGCCTTTTCTTGCCGTCGCCGCCTCTCTTCCCCTCGTCGTCCCTCTCTGTCTCTCTCAACTGAGCAAGGTAATGTCTTCCCAATTTTAATTTTCCCCCAAATATAACCTAATAATCCCTCAAACGTCGCCCACTGAGTTTTTTTGTTGTTGTTCGTTCACTGAATTTTATGCATATTGCTTCTAGTGTTTTGATTTTGTGTTTGGGATTAATTTGCCACGAAATTCATAGACTACAGTTAATAGCCAATTTTTGGATTGCTAGATTTTCCTGTTACTGAGCTAGTAACTGTTTGCTTTGTGAGAATAGAAAGAAAATATAATAAAATAAAACTTTCTTACATCATATCCACCATCCTTTACTGTGTAAATGAAGAATGGAAAGTGCTTAAAGTTGTTTTGTTTGAGCTAAATCATATTAAAGTTAGACATTTATTTCTTCATGCTTACTCACTTTTGTAATGTGCTTTATGGTGTTTAAAATTTTTATAATGTCTCACAATCTATCAGTTTTTTGTTATTGATCACTTCTCATTCTTATTAGATTGGGATAAGTCAACTAACGTGACCTATATAAAGATATATCTGTCCGAAAAAAGGGACATAATTTGTTCTACTAATTGAACGAAAGCATATAACTTAATTGTGTGGATGAAAATATCTTAAAATTGGGTTGCATCTTTGTCACATAAACTTAATTGTGCTTAAACTTTTGTAGACAAATGGTAAAGAGTGTGACAACTTCATTAAATCCAAATCTCTAACTCTAGGGTTAGAACTCTGAAATGTGAATGAAAAGAGAGAAAAGAATTTATGTGAAGTAATATACAATTGATGAGGTGATACCTCTTTATATGTAAACCAATGCATCTCTTATGTTTTATAGTTTAATATAAAGGAAATAATAGTTACTGAACTGCTTTTACTTGTTAAATATAAAAGTCAATAGTTATAGAAAGGAAAAATAGTATCCTATAATTATAATTGATGTTAAACTTCATATTCCTCCTATATGAAGTAGTATCATGTTGACAATTTGGACATTATTGAATTCTAGATAAATTAAATTATAAATCTTTAAAATTTATCCTTGCTCTCATTTAATTGATTTCTTATATCATTGTCATCATCATCATGCTTATATTGTAATGAAAGTCATCTTTGGCCGTAGTGCATAGATGGACTATTAATTGGTATGATTATGACCGTGGATTATTCTATAAATCATGACCTATAATAGTACAAATGATGTGGTAAAAGTCCTCATTGGCCCGTAGTGCATTGATGGATAGTTGTTGGCATGATCATAACCATTGATGATAATACGAATATCCTTGGCCCGTAGTGCATGGATGATTCATGGATGTGATAATAATGAATATCCTTGGCCCGTAGTACATGGATAATTGAGTGATGTGGATTATTTATTAAGCTGAGTCTCAGCGATAAAATTGATGATAAACTTTTAAATCATAGAAGATAGTAGATATCATGCTCTACTAGACTCTTCTAATAGATTGTTTGTTCCGCTGCAGATAAACTTGTTGTTTATTACATTCTATCAGTTTAACACTGTTGAAGGCTAACGATAACATATTCTGCATTATCTTAGTCATAATATGTCTTACTGGGCTAGTTGAGCTCACCCTTTTGCTTTTATTGTTCTCTTCAGGAAATGAGAACGTAGCCGGGACTAGTCGAGAAACAGAGTGATGGTCCGAGATGGTGGCTGTGGTAGTCCTCACTATTCTATGAAATAGTGTGATAATAAATATAATGAAGACTCCATTTGAGTTTGGATATTATCTATGAGATAATATTCATGTTAAAAGTCTCAGCTACGCTTTTGAAGTATTGTATAAATGAAGTTTGTATTTAAATTTTGTACCATGTATTTGGCGACTCAGAATGAGCGATGTATACCTATTTTGGGGGCGTCATAGCCGGTCCGGTGTCCATTTCTGTTCATCCTGTTCTCTCACACTACAAGAAAATAGGTCATTAACGACGGCGTCATTAGCGACGGCTGTATCCCCGTCGCCAATAATATCATTCTCGACGGCATAGCCGTTGCCAATGGCCCCCGTCGAGAATGACCCTTCCTGGGCCTAAATTTGGTGGGAATTTTTGGCGGGCGTGGGAAAAGGTCATAGGCGACGGCCTTTGCCGTCGGTAGTGAGGCCCGTCGAGAATGGGTTAATATCGTTTACTGACTTAATTTTTTCCTCATTTCTGCTATTATTTTACTCCCTCATCTTCCTCGCGCCATCGCCTCCTGCTCCTTCCCGTCGCCCATTAGCCTTTTCTTCTTGTCGCCTCTCTTCCCCGTCGTCCCTCTCTCTCTCTCTCTCTCAATGAGCAAGGTAATGTCTTCCAAATTTTAATTTTCCCCAAATATAACCTAATAATCCCTCAAACGCATGCCAATCGAGTTTTTTTTTTGTTGTTGTTAGTTCAATTGAATTTTACGCATATTGCTTCTAGTGTTTTGATTTTGTGTTTGGGATTAATTTGCCACGAAATTCATAGACTACAGTTAATAGCCAATTTTTGGATTGCTAGATTTTCCTGTTACTGAGCTAGTAACTGTTTGCTTTGTGAGAATAGAAAGAAAATATAATAAAATAAAACTTTCTTACATCATATCCACCATCCTTTACTGTGTAAATGAAGAATGGAAAGTGCTTAAAGTTGTTTTGTTTGAGCTAAATCATATTAAAGTTAGACATTTATTTCTTCATGCTTACTCACTTTTGTAATGTGCTTTATGGTGTTTAAAATTTTTATAATGTCTCACAATCTATCAGTTTTTTGTTATTGATCACTTCTCATTCTTATTAGATTGGGATAAGTCAACTAACGTAACCTATATAAAGATATATCTGTCCGAAAAAAGGGACATAATTTGTTCTACTAATTGTACAAAAGCATATAACTTAATTGTGTGGATGAAAATATCTTAAAATTGGGTCGCATCTTTGTCACATAAACTTAATTGTGCTTAAACTTTTGTAGACAAATGGTAAAGAGTGTGACAACTTCATTAAATCCAAATCTCTAACTCTATGGTTAGAACTCGGGAAATGTGAGCGAAAAGAGAGGAAAAGAATTTATGTGAAGTAATATACAATTGATGAGGTGATATCTCTTTATATGTAAACCAATGCATCTCTTATGTTTTTTAGTTTAATATAAAGGAAATAATAGTTACCGAACTGTTTTACTTGTTAAATATAAAAGTCAATAGTTATAGAAAGGGAAAAATAGTATCCTATAATTATAATTGATGTTCGCTTCATATTCCTCCTATATGAAGTAGTATCATGTTGACAATTTGGACATTATTGAATTACGGATAAATTAAATTATAAATCTTTAAAATTTATCCTTGCTCTCATTTAATTGATTTCTTATATCATTGTCATCATCATCATGCTTATATTGTAATGAAAGTCATCTTTGGCCCGTAGTGCATAGATGGACTATTAATTGGTATGTTATGACCGGGATTATTCTTGGTATAATCATGACCTATAATATTACAAATGATGTGGTAAAAGTCCTCATTGGCCCGTAGTGCATTGATGGATAGTTGTTGGCATGATCATAACCATTGATGATAATACTGAATATCCTTGGCACGTAGTGCATGGATGATTCGTGGATGTGATAATAATGAATATCCTTGGCGTAGTACATGGATAATTCATGATGTGAATTATTTATTAAAATTTGAGTCTCAAATGATAAAATTGATGATAAACTTTTAAATCATAGAAGATAGTAGATATCATGCTCTCTTAGACTCTTCTAATAGATTATTTGTTTATTTGCAGATTAAACTTGTTGTTTATTACATTCTATCAGTTTAACACTGTTGAAGGCTAACGATAACTTATTCTGCATTATCTTAGTCATAATATGTCTTACTGGGCTAGTTGAGCTCACCCTTTTGCTTTTATTGTTCTCTTCAGGAAATGAGAACGTAGCTGAGACTAGTCGGGAAACAGAGTGATGGTCCGAGATGGTGGCTGTAGTAGTCCTCACTATTCTATGAAATAGTGTGATAATAAATATAATGAAGACTCCATTTGAGTTTGGATATTGTCTATGAGACAATATTCGTGTTAAAAGTCTCAGCTACGCTTTTGTCGTATTGTATAAATGAAGTTTGTATTTAAATTTTGTACCATGTATTTGGCGACTCAGAATGGGCGATGTATACCTATTTTGGGGGTGTCATAGCTGGTCCGGTGTCCATTTCTGTTCATCCTATTCTCTCACACTACAAGAAAACAGGTCATTAACGATGGCGTCATTAGCGATGACAGTATCCCCGTCGCCAATAATATCATTCTCGACGGCATAGCCATTGCCAATGGCCCCCGTCGAGAATGACCCTTCCTGGGCCTAAATTTGGTGGGAATTTTTGGCAGGCGTGGGAAAAGGTCATAGGCGACGGCCTTTGCCGTCGATAGTGAGGCCCGTCGAGAATGGGTTAATATTTACGTTTACTGACTTAATTTTTTCCCCATTTTTGTTATTATTTTTCTCCCTCTTCTTCCTCGCGCCATCGCCGCCTGCTCCTTCCCGTCGCCCACTAGCCTTTTCTTGCCGTCACCGCCTCTCTTCCCCTCGTCGTCTCTCTCTGTCTCTCTCAACTGAGCAAGGTAATGTCTTCCCAATTTTAATTTTCCCCCAAATATAAACTACTAATCCCTCAAACGTCTCCCACTGAGTTTTTTTGTTGTTGTTCGTTCATTGAATTTTATGCATATTGCTTCTAGTGTTTTGATTTGGTGTTTTGGATTAATTTGCCACAAAATTCATAGACTATAGTTAATAGCCCATTTTTGGATTGCTAGATTTTCCTGTTACTGAGCTAGTAACTGTTTGCTTTGTGAGAATAGAAAGAAAATATAATAAAATAAAGCTTTCTTACATCATATCCACCATCCTTTATTGTGTAAATGAAGAATAGAAAGTGCTTAAAGTTGTTTTGTTTAAGCTAAATCATATTAAAGTTAGACATTTATTTCTTCATGCTTACTCACTTTTGTAATGTGCTTTATGGTGTTTAAAATTTTTATAATGTCACATAATCTATCAGTTTTTTGTTATTGATCACTTCTCATTCTTATTAGATTGGGATAAGTCAACTAACGTGACCCATATAAAGATATATCTGTCCGAAAAAGTGACATAATTTGTTCTACTAATTGAATGAAAACATATAACTTAATTGTGTGGATGAAAATATCTTAAAATTGGGTCGCATCTTTGTCACATAAACTTAATTGTGGTTAAACTTTTGTAGACAAATGGTAAAGAGTGTGACAACTTCATTAAATCCAAATCTCTAACTCTATGGTTAGAACTCGGGAAAGGTGAGCGAAAAGAGAGGAAAAGAATTTATGTGAAGTAATATACAATTGATGAGGTGATACCTCTTTATATGTAAACCAATGCATCTCTTATGTTTTTATAGTTTAATATAAAGGAAATAATAGTTACTTAGAAGCGCTTTTACTTGTTAAATATAAAAAGTCAATAGTTATAGAAAGGAAAAATAGTATCCTATAATTATAATTGATGTTAAACTTCATATTCCTCCTATATGAAGTAGTATCATGTTGACAATTTGGACATTATTGAATTCTAGATAAATTAAATTATAAATCTTTAAAATTTATCCTTGCTCTCATTTAATTGATTTCTTATATCATTGTCATCATCATCATGCTTATATTGTAATGAAAGTCATCTTTGGCCCGTAGTGCATAGATGGACTATTAATTGGTATGATTATGACCAGGGATTATTCGGTATAATCATGACCTATAATAGTACAAATGATGTGGTAAAAGTCCTCATTGGCCCGTAGTGCATTGATGGATAGTTGTTGGCATGATCATAACCATTGATGATAATACGAATATCCTTGGCCCGTAGTGCATGGATGATTCATGGATGTGATAATAATGAATATCCTTGGCCCGTAGTACATGGATAATTCAGTGATGTGGATTATTTATTAAGCTGAGTCTCAGCGATAAAATTGATGATAAACTTTTAAATCATAGAAGATAGTAGATATCATGCTCTACTAGACTCTTCTAATAGATTGTTTGTTCCACTGCAGATAAACTTGTTGTTTATTACATTCTATGAGTTTAACACTGTTGAAGGCTAACGATAACATATTCTGCATTATCTTAGTCATAATATGTCTTACTGGGCTAGTTGAGCTCACCCTTTTGCTTTTATTGTTCTCTTCAGGAAATTAGAAAGTAGCCGGGACTAGTCGAGAAATAGAGTGATGGTCCGAGATGGTGGCTGTAGTAGTCCTCACTATTCTATGAAATAGTGTGATAATAAATATAATGAAGACTCCATTTAAGTTTGGATATTGTCTATGAGACAATATTCGTGTTAAAAGTCTCAGCTACGCTTTTGTCGTATTGTATAAATGAAGTTTGTATTTAAATTTTGTACCATGTATTTGGCGACTCAGAATGGGCGATGTATACCTATTTTGGGGCGTCATAAATTGGTCCCGGTGTCCATTTCTGTTCATCATGTTCTCTCACACTACAAGAAAATAGGTCATTAACGACGGCGTCATTAGCGACGACTGTATCCCCGTCGCCAATAATATCATTCTCGACGGCATAGCCGTTGCCAATGGCCCCCGTCGAGAATAACCCTTCTGGCCTAAATTTGGTGGGAATTTTTTTGCAGGCGTGGGAAAAGGTCATAAGCGGACCTTTCTTGCCGTCGATAGTGAACCCCTTCGAGAATGGGTTAATATTTACGTTCTTGACTTAATTTTTTCCCCATTTCGCTATTATTTTTCTCCTCATCTTCCTCGCCATCATCGCCGCTTTTCTCCTTCCCGTAAGCCCACTAGCCTTTTCTTTTCAGTCACGCCTCTCTTCCTCGTCGTCGTCCTCTCTCTCTCTCAACTGAGCAAGGTAATGTCTTCCCAATTTTAATTTTCCCCCAAATATAGCCTAATAATCCCTCAAACGTCGCCCACTGAGTTTTTTTGTTGTTGTTCGTTCACTGAATTTTATGCATATTGCTTCTATTGTTTTGATTTGGTGTTTGGGATTAATTTGCCACGAAATTCATAGACTACAGTTAATAGCCAATTTTTGGATTGCTAGATTTTCCTGTTACTGAGCTAGTAACTGTTTGCTTTGTGAGAATAGAAAGAAAATATAATAAAATAAAGCTTTCTTACATCATATCCACCATCCTTTACTGTGTAAATGAAGAATGGAAAGTGCTTAAATTTGTTTTGTTTGAGCTAAATCATATTAAAGTTAGACATTTATTTCTTCATGCTTACTCACTTTTGTAATGTGCTTTATGGTGTTTAAAATTTTTATAATGTCTCACAATCTATCAGTTTTTTGTTATTGATCACTTCTCATTCTTATTAGATTGGGATAAGTCAACTAACGTGACCCATATAAAGATATACCTGTCCGAAAAAGTGACATAATTTGTTCTACTAATTGAACGAAAGCATATAACTTAATTGTATGGATGAAAATATCTTAAAATTGGGTCGCATCTTTGTCACATAAACTTAATTGTGCTTAAACTTTTGTAGACAAATGGTAAAGAGTGTGACAACTTCATTAAATCCAAATCTCTAACTCTATGTTTAGAACTCGGGAAAGGTGAGCGAAAAGAGAGGAAAAGAATTTATGTGAAGTAATATACAATTGATGAGGTGATATCTCTTTATATGTAAACCAATGCATCTCTTATGTTTTTTAGTTTAATATAAAGGAAATAATAGTTACCGAACTGTTTTACTTGTTAAATATAAAAGTCAATAGTTATAGAAAGGGAAAAATAGTATCCTATAATTATAATTGATGTTCGCTTCATATTCCTCCTATATGAAGTAGTATCATGTTGACAATTTGGACATTATTGAATTCTGGATAAATTAAATTATAAATCTTTAAAATTTATCCTTGCTCTCATTTAATTGATTTCTTATATCATTGTCATCATCATCATGCTTATATTGTATTGAAAGTCATCTTTGGCCCGTAGTGCATATATGGACTATTAATTGGTATGATTATGACCAGGGATTATTCGGTATAATCATGACCTATAATATTACAAATGATGTGGTAAAAGTCCTCATTGGCCCATAGTGCATTGATGGATAGTTGTTGGCATGATCATAACCATTGATGATAATACGAATATCCTTGGCCCGTAGTGCATGGATGATTCATGGATGTGATAATAATGAATATCCTTGGCGTAGTACATGGATAATTCAAAGATGTGAATTATTTATTAAAATCGAGTCTCAAATATAAAATTGATGATAAACTTTTAAATCATAGAAGATAGTAGATATCATGCTCTACTAGACTCTTCTAATAGATTATTTGTTCCGCTGCAGTTAAACTTGTTGTTTATTACATTCTATCAGTTTAACACTGTTGAAGGCTAACGATAACTTATTCTGCATTATCTTAGTCATAATATGTCTTACTGGGCTAGTTGAGCTCACCCTTTTGCTTTTATTGTTCTCTTCAGGAAATGAGAACGTAGTCGGGACTAGTCGGGAAACAGAGTGATGGTCCGAGATGGTGGCTATAGTAGTCCTCACTATTCTATAAAATAGTGTGATAATAAATATAATGAAGACTTCATTTGAGTTTGGATATTGTCTGTGAGACAATATTCGTGTAAAAACTCTCAGCTATGCTTTTGTCGTATTGTATAAATGAAGTTTGTATTTAAATTTTGTACCATGTATTTGGCGACTCAGAATGGGCGATGTATACCTATTTTGGGGGCGTCATAGCCGGTCCGGTGTCCATTTCTGTTCATCCTGTTCTCTCACACTACAAGAAAATAGGTCATTAACGACGGCTGTATCCCCGTCGCCAATAATATCATTCTCGATGGCATAGCCGTTGCCAATGGCCCTCGTCGAGAATAACCCTTCCTGGGCCTAAATTTGGTGAGAATTTTTGGAGGGCGTGGGAAAAGGTCATAGGCGACGGCCTTTGCCGTCGGTAGTGAGGCCCTTCGAGAATGGGTTAATATTTACGTTTACTGACATAATTTTTTCCCCATTTACTTATTATTATTTTCTCCTCATCTTCCTCGCGCCATCGCCACTTTGCTCCTTCCTGTAAGCCCACTAGCCTTTTCTTCTTGCCGTCGCTTCTCTTCCTCCCTCGTCGTCCCTCTCTGTCCCTCTCAACTGAGCAAGGTAATGTCTTCCTAATTTTAATTTTCCCCCAAATATAGCCTTATAATCCCTCAAACGTCGCCCACTAAGTTTTTTTGTTGTTGTTCGTTCACTGAATTTTATGCATATTGCTTCTAGTGTTTTGATTTGGTGTTTGGGATTAATTTGTCACGAAATTCATAGACTACAGTTAATAGCCAATTTTTGGATTGCTAGATTTTCTATTCTTGAGCTAGTAATTTATTTGCTTTAATGAGAATAGAAAGAAAATATAATAAAATAAAGCTTTCTTACATCATATCCACCATCCTTTACTGTGTAAATGAAGAATGGAAAGTGCTTAAAGTTGTTTTGTTTGAGCTAAATCATATTAAAGTTAGACATTTATTTCTTCATGCTTACTCACTTTTGTAATGTGCTTTATGGTGTTTAAAATTTTTATAATGTCTCACAATCTATCAGTTTTTTGTTATTGATCACTTCTCATTCTTATTAGATTGGGATAAGTCAACTAACGTGACCCATATAAAGATATATCTGTCCGTAAAAGTGACATAATTTGTTCTACTAATTGAACGAAAGCATATAACTTAATTGTGTGGATGAAAATATCTTAAAATTGGGTCGCATCTTTGTCACATAAACATAATTGTGGTTAAACTTTTGTAGACAAATGGTAAAGAGTGTGACAACTTCATTAAATCCAAATCTCTAACTCTATGGTTAGAACTACAAAATGTGAAGAAAAAAAGAGAGGAAAAGAATTTATGTGAAGTAATATACAATTGATGAGGTGTTATCTCTTTATATGTAAACCAATGCATCTCTTATGTTTTTTAGTTTAATATAAAGGAAATAATAGTTCTTAGAAGCTGTTTTTACTTGTTAAATATAAAAGTCAATAGTTATAGAAAGGGGGAAATAGTATCCTATAATTATAATTGATGTTCGCTTCATATTCCTCCTATATGAAATAGTATCATGTTGACAATTTGGACATTATTGAATTCTGGATAAATTAAATTATAAATCTTTAGAATTTATCCTTGCTCTCATTTAATTGATTTCTTATATCATTGTCATCATCATCATGCTTATATTGTAATGAAAGTCATCTTTGGCCCGTAGTGCATAGATGGACTATTAATTGGTATGATTATGACCAGGGATTATTCGGTATAATCATGACCTATAATATTACAAATGATGTGGTAAAAGTCCTCATTGGCCCGTAGTGCATTGATGGATAGTTGTTGGCATGATCATAACCATTGATGATAATACGAATATCCTTGGCCCGTAGTGCATGGATGATTCGTGGATGTGATAATAATGAATATCCTTGGCCCGTAGTACATGGATAATTCAGTGATGTGGATTATTTATTAAGCTGAGTCTCAGCGATAAAATTGATGATAAACTTTTAAATCATAGAAGATAGTAGATATCATGCTCTACTAGACTCTTCTAATAGATTGTTTGTTCCGCTGCAGTTAAACTTGTTATTTATTACATTCTATCAGTTTAACACTGTTGAAGGATAATGATAACTTATTCTGCATTATCTTAGTCATAATATGTCTTACTGGGCTAGTTGAGCTCACCCTTTTGCTTTTATTGTTCTCTTCAGGAAATGAGAACGTAGCCGGGACTAGTCGGGAAACAGAGTGATGGTCCGAGATGGTGGCTGTAGTAGTCCTCACTATTCTATGAAATAGTGTGATAATAAATATAATGAAGACTCCATTTGAGTTTGGATATTGTCTATGAGACAATATTCGTGTTAAAAGTCTCATTCTACGCTTTTTGTCGTATTGTATAAATGAAGTTTGTATTTAAATTTTGTACCATGTATTTGGCGACTCAGAATGGGCGATGTATACCTATTTTGGGGGTGTCATAGCCGGTCCGGTGTCCATTTCTGTTCATCCTGTTCTCTCACACTACAAGAAAACAGGTCATTAACGACGACGTCATTAGCGACGACAGTATCCCCGTCGCCAATAATATCATTCTCGACGGCATAGCCATTGCCAATGGCCCCCGTCGAGAATGACCCTTCCGGCCTAAATTTGGTGGGAATTTTTGGCGTGTGGGAAAAATACATAAGCGGCGACGGCCTTTAAAATCGATAGTGAGGCCCGTCGGGAATGGGTTAATATTTACGTTTACTGACTTAATTTTTTCCCTATTTTTGCTATTATTTTTCTCCCTCTTCTTCCTCGCGCCATCATACCTTTGCTCCTTCCCGTTGCCCACTAGCCTTTTCTTGCCGTCATTTGCCTCTCTTCCCTCGCGTCCTCCTCTCTCTCTCTCAACCGAGCAAGGTAATGTCTTCCCAATTTTAATTTTCCCTAAATATAACCTAATAATCCCTCAAACGTCGCCCACTGAGTTTTTTTGTTGTTGTTCGTTCACTGAATTTTATGCATATTGCTTCTAGTGTTTTGATTTTGTGTTTGGGATTAATTTGCCACGAAATTCATAGACTACAGTTAATAGCCAATTTTTGGATTGCTAGATTTTCCTGTTACTGAGCTAGTAACTGTTTGCTTTGTGAGAATAGAAAGAAAATATAATAAAATAAAGCTTTCTTACATCATATCCACCATCATTTATTGTGTAAATGAAGAATAGAAAGTGCTTAAAGTTGTTTTGTTTAAGCTAAATCATATTAAAGTTAGACATTTATTTCTTCATGCTTACTCACTTTTGTAATGTGCTTTATGGTGTTTAAAATTTTTATAATGTCACATAATCTATCAGTTTTTTGTTATTGATCACTTCTCATTCTTATTAGATTGGGATAAGTCAACTAACGTGACCCATATAAAGATATATCTGTCCGAAAAAGTGACATAATTTGTTCTACTAATTGAACGAAAGCATATAACTTAATTGTATGGATGAAAATATCTTAAAATTGGGTCGCATCTTTGTCACATAAACTTAATTGTGGTTAAACTTTTGTAGACAAATGGTAAAGAGTGTGACAACTTCATTAAATCCAAATCTCTAACTCTATGGTTAGAACTCGGGAAAGGTGAACGAAAAGAGAGGAAAAGAATTTATGTGAAGTAATATACAATTGATGAGGTGATATCTCTTTATATGTAAACCAATGCATCTCTTATGTTTTTATAGTTTAATATAAAGGAAATAATAGTTACCGAACTGTTTTACTTGTTAAATATAAAAGTCAATAGTTATAGAAAGGGAAAATAGTATCCTATAATTATAATTGATGTTCGCTTCATATTCCTCCTATATGAAGTAGTATCATGTTGACAATTTGGATATTATTGAATTCTGGATAAATTAAATTATAAATCTTTAAAATTTATCCTTGCTCTCATTTAATTGATTTCTTATATCATTGTCATCATCATCATGCTTATATTGTAATGAAAGTCATCTTTGGCCCGTAGTGCATAGATGGACTATTAATTGGTATGATTATGACCAGGGATTATTCGGTATAATCATGACCTATAATATTACAAATGATGTGGTAAAAGTCCTCATTGGCCCATAGTGCATTGATGGATAGTTGTTGGCATGATCATAACCATTGATGATAATACGAATATCCTTGGCCCGTAGTGCATGGATGATTCGTGGATGTGATAATAATGAATATCCTTGGCCCGTAGTACATGGATAATTCAGTGATGTGAATTATTTATTAAGCTGAGTCTCAGCGATAAAATTGATGATAAACTTTTAAATCATAGAAGATAGTAGATATCATGCTCTACTAGACTCTTCTAATAGATTGGTTGTTCCGCTGCAGTTAAACTTGTTGTTTATTACATTCTATCAGTTTAACACTGTTGAAGGCTAACGATAACTTATTCTGGCATTATCTTAGTCATAATATGTCTTCTGGGGGCTAGTTGAGCTCACCCTTTTGCTTTTATTGTTCTCTTCAGGAAATGAGAACGTAGTCGGGACTAGTCGGGAAACAGAGTGATGGTCCGAGATGGTGGCTGTAGTAGTCCTCACTATTCTATGAAATAGTGTGATAATAAATATAATGAAGACTTCATTTGAGTTTGGATATTGTCTGTGAGACAATATTCGTGTAAAAACTCTCAGCTATGCTTTTGTCGTATTGTATAAATGAAGTTTGTATTTAAATTTTGTACCATGTATTTGGCGACTCAGAATGGGCGATGTATACCTATTTTGGGGGCGTCATAGCCGGTCCGGTGTCCATTTCTGTTCATCCTGTTCTCTCACACTACAAGAAAACAAGTCATTGGCGACGGCATCATTAGCGACGACAGTATCCCCGTCGCAAATAATATCATTCTCGACGGCATAGCCGTTGCCAATGGCCCCCGTCGAGAATGACCCTTCCTGGGCCTAAATTTGGTGGGAATTTTTGGCGAGCGTGGGAAAAGGTCATAGGCGACGACCTTTGCCGTCGGTAGTGAGGCCCGTCGAGAATGGTTTAATATTTATGTTTACTGACTTAATTTTTTCCCCATTTCTTCTATTATTTTTCTCCCTTTTCTTCCTCGCGCCATCGCTGCCTGCTCCTTCCCGTCGCCCACTAGCCTTTTCTTGCCGTCACCGCCTCTCTTCCCCTCGTCGTCCCTCTCTGTCCCTCTCAACTGAGCAAGGTAATGTCTTCCCAATTTTAATTTTCCCCCAAATATAACCTAATAATTCCTCAAACGTCATTTCCATGAAGTTTTTTTTTGTTGTTTTTCGTTCACTGAAATTTATGCATATTGCTTCTAGTGTTTTGATTTGGTGTTTGGGATTAATTTGCCACGTAATTCATAGACTACAGTTAATAGCCAATTTTTGGATTGCTAGATTTTCCTGTTACTGAGCTAGTAACTGTTTGCTTTGTGAGAATAGAAAGAAAATATAATAAAATAAAGCTTTCTTACATCATATCCACCATCCTTTATTGTGTAAATGAAGAATGGAAAGTGCTTAAAGTTGTTTTGTTTGAGCTAAATCATATTAAAGTTAGACATTTATTTCTTCATGCTTACTCACTTTTGTAATGTACTTTATGGTGTTTAAAATTTTTATAATGTCTCACAATCTATCAGTTTTTTGTTATTGATCACTTCTCATTCTTATTAGATTGGGATAAGTCAACTAACGTGACCCATATAAAGATATATCTGTCCGAAAAAGTGACATAATTTGTTCTACTAATTGAACGAAAGCATATAACTTAATTGTTTGGATAAAAATATCTTAAGCAGTCAGGCGCACCATCACGCGAGCGGATCTACCAGTTGGCTCAGGAGGTTGTCCACGGCTCTATATATCCTACATCCGCCGTTGACGACCTCTTGGGTGTAGTACGGGAGGAGGCCATCCGCGTTTGTGCAGTTGTCTTGGCCAACATCTTCCCACCAAATATTCGACAGGTAAAAATAATTAAATTATGTATTTCTTTATTTAATTTATGTAATTTATAATTATAAATTTTAATTGTATTTCTATGACACGCAAACACACACATAGCACCACGTAGGTATTAGACACGCGTTAGAACTTACGGGACTCAATTCTGACATACGGAATTCGAGTTATCGCCTAGTTTACAAAACTCGCCAACACTTTGGCAAAAAGCCAAAAATAGCCCAAAACCCACATCGGTCGTCCGAATTCAACGCAAACACACACATAGCACCGTGTAGATATTAGACACATGTTAGAACTTACAGGACTCGATTCCGACATACGAAATCCGAGTTATCGCCCAGTTTGCAAAACTCGCCAACACTTAGGCAAAAAGTCGAAAAATAGCCCAAAACCCGCATCGGCTGTCCGAATGCCACTCAAACACACACATAGCACCGCGTAGGTATTAAACACGCGTTAGAACTTACGGGACTCGATTCCAACATACGAAATCCGAGTTATCGCCCAGTTTGCAAAACTCGCCAACACTTAGGCAAAAAGCTGAAAAATAGCCTAAAACCCGCATCGGCCGTCCAAATGCCACGCAAACACACACAAAACAACGCATAGGTATTAGACATGCGTTAGAACTTACGAGACTCGATTCTGACATACGAAATCCGAGTTATCGCCCAGTTTGTAAAACTCGCCAACACTTGGGCAAAAAGCCAAAAAATAACCGAAAACCCACATCGGCCGTCCGAATGCCACGCAAACACACATAGCACCGCGTAGGTATTAGACACGAGTTAGAACTTATGGGACTCGATTCCGACATACGAAATTCGAGTTATCGCCCAGTTTGCAAAACTCGCCAACACTTAGGCAAAAAGCCGAAAAATAGCCCAAAACCAGCATCGGCCGTCCGAATGCCACGCAAACACACACATAGCACCGTGTAGGTTTTAGACACGCGTTAGAACTTATGGGACTCGATTCCGACATACGGAATTCGAGTTATCGCCCAGTTTGTAAAACTCGCCAACACTTAGGCAAAAAGCCAGAAAATATCCCAAAACCCGCATCGGCCGTCCGAATGCCACGCAAACATACACATAGCACCGTGTAGGTATTAAACACGTGTTAGAACTTACGGGACTCAATTCTGACATACGAAATCCGAGTTATCGCCCAGTTTGCAAAACTCGCCAACACTTAGGTAAAAAGCCAAAAAATAGCCCGAAACCCGCATCGGGTGCCGAATGCCACGCAAACACACACATAGCACCACGTAGGTATTAGACATATGTTAGAACTTACGGGACTCGATTCCGACATACGAAATCCGAGTTATCGCCCAGTTTTCAAAACACGCCAACACTTAGCCAAAAGAGCTGAAAAACAGCCCAAAACCCGCATTGGCCGTCCGAATGCCACGTAAACATACATATAGCACCGCGTAGGTATTAGACACGCGTTAGAACTTACGGGACTCGAATCCGACATATAGAACCTGAGTTATCGCCTAGTTTGCAAATCTCTCCAACACTTAGGCAACAAGCTGAAAAATAGCCCAAAAACCGCATTGGCCATCCGAATGCAAAGAAAACACACACATAGCACCACGTAGGTATTAGACACACGTTAGAACTTACGGGACTCGATTCCGACACACGGAATCCGAGTTATCGCCCAGTTTGCAAAACTGGGCAACACTTAGGCAAAAAGCCGAAAAATAGTCCAAAACCCGCATCGGCTGTTTGAATGCCATGCAAACACACACATAGTACCGCGTAGGTATTAGACACGTGTTAGAACTTACGGGACTCGATTCCGACATATGAAATCCGAGTTATTGCCCAGTTTGCAAAACTCGCCAACACTTAGGCAAAAACCCAAAAATAGCCCAAAACCCAAAGACCGATCACGTCCAATGAATGCCACGTAAACACACATATAGCATCAAAACTCGCCAGAGGTATTAGACACGCGTTAGAACTTACGGGACTCGATTCTTACAGACATACGGAATCCGAAAGTTATTGCCAAAACTTTGCAAAAACTCGCCAACACTTAGGTAAAAAGCCAAAAATGTTTATACATCGTTAAACCCGATTCGATCGGATCCGAAATTATCAATTCCATGCAAACACACACATAGCAAAACCCGTGATCGGTCCGATGGTCTAATGCAACGAAGCGTAGGTATTGAGACTTACGGGACGCATAGAACTTATGGGACTCGATTAGAAATACGGAATCCGAAAAAGTTATCCCCCCAGACTTACCAAAAACTCGCACACACACTTAGGTAAAAAGCGAAAAACATCCCAAAACCCGCATCACTTAAAGTCAAAAATAAAACAACCCACACACACACATAAATGCTGTAGGTATTAAACACAGCGTTAGAACTTACGGGACTTGATTCTGACATACAAAATCCGAGTTATCGCCCAGTTTGCAAAACTCGCCAACACTTAGGGAAAAAGCCGAAAAATAGCCCAAAGACCGCATCGGTCGTCCGAATGGAACGCAAACACACACATAGTACCGCGTAGGTATTAGACACGCGTTAGAACTTACGGGACTCAATTTTGACATACAGAATCCGAGTGATCGCCCAGTTTGCATTGCCAAACTTGCGCCAACAAAACACGGTATTAGAGTCAAAAAAGCATATAAAAAAAAAGCCCAAAAACCGCATTAGAACTTATGGGACTCATCCGAATGCCACACAAACACACACATAGCAAACACACACATAGCAGGGTATTAACACAGCGTTAGAACTTACGGATTCGACTCCGATATTATCACCCACGACATACAAAAGCCGAAAAGTTATCGCCGGTTTGCAAAACTCACGTCGATAGTTAGGCAAAAGTCGAAAAATAATCCGCATCGCAAAACCACGTGAAAAAATAGCTCAAAGAACTTTACGGATCGTCCGATCCGAATGCAACGCAAACACACACATAGCACCGCGTGAGGTATTAGACACCGCAGCGTTAGAACTTACAAGACTCGATTCCGATATACGGAATCCGAAGTTATCGCCGAGTATGTAAAACTAAAACTCGCCAACACTTAGGCAAAAAGTCAAAAAAACCCAAAACGTGACGGACGTCCGAATACCACTCAAATACACACATAGCAGCACCGTAGGTATTAAACACGTGTTAGAACTAACGGGACTCGATTCCGATACACGAATCCGACTTATCGCCCAGCTTTGCAAAACTCGCTAACACTTAGGCAAAAAAGCCAAAAATTAGCCCAAAACCACGCGATTGCTCAAATGCCACGCAAACACACACATAGCAATCGCTGATGTTAGTGCATATTATTTCATTTATTTTGATTCCATTATATTTAGTTTTATTGCATGTTTCATGGGTATATGAGCTTATTAAGGTATTTAATGATTTCAGTGAAGAATTGAGCCGAAATGAGGAAAAGAGAGAAATTGCAGAATTTTTAGCATTAAGTTGGATGCATGTTCTTAGCTTGGGACTTGAATTTTATTGTAGAGCTCTTTCTTTAGCTTTCCTTTAGCTTTCCGGAACATCTTGAATCGTCCCCAATCGGAGTTCATATGAAAAGTTATGATATTTTTACTAAACGAACGTTGAACCTCAAAGTTTGGAAGTTGTAATTTACACAAGAGTCACTTGGAGGCCGATTTCGACCTTGATGCAGAGCGATTCTGTCGATTCTCAAAGAATGCAAGTTGTAGATCTCGTCGATATCTTCGCTTTGATAGGTAGCAGGCCCCGTAACTCCTCCTAGATCAAAAGTTATGCTCGTTTTACCAAAGGACGTCATGAAGAGAAAATGAAAATTCACCCCAAATGAATTTGAGCGGGAAAATCAAGAAATCTTGGATTTTGGAAAGTTTCTAAATGCGATTTTGGTAGACTTCTACATGGAATTGGATTGATATTTCTATTAGCTTTAGGATTTCCTTTAGACTAAGATTTATTTCCAAATTGAATTCTATTTCTTTATGGAAACTAGTTATGATTTGTAAATCCTTTTAGGATTTGGATTTCTACATCCTATAGATTTAGGACTTTGTCTAGCACTATAAATAGAGGATGAGGGTCAAGGTTTTATTCATTCAATATTCAACATTCAAGTATCCTCTATTGGAGTGAAGGCTCAAGAGCATGTCGCTAGTTCTTTTATTCATTTTCTAAAGGAGGTGAATCCTTGTTACAAGTAATTAATTAATCGAGTATTATTATTTATTCCTTCTTGTGTGAAATTTCTTCCGATAACTGCTTTCATTGATTGCATGCTAATTGATCTAATTAATTTAATATGGCCAATTGAGTTAATTTGATCATTATCATATGCTAGATTAAGATTGGTATTACGTGTAATTGATATCTCTCTTCATCACAAGTAGCAACTTGGTAATAATAATTGTGGACAAACTTTTGTTTATTACTAAGATTATTAGAAAACAAGTTAAATAAATCGAGCTTATGTGTTTGTTGCTTGGATTAGCCTAATTTTCTATTTCTTAATGCTTCTATCATATTAAATCTAGAGAGCTTATTCTAGGTTATATGCTAGTTAGAATCAAATGGAGAGCTTGTTTCATACAAAGGATAATCTAAGGAGAATTTCTTGATATAAAGAGCTTATTGTTATCTAGGGCTAATAATTTCATCAAGGAAAAATAATAATTACTTGATTAATTGATTGTTGTATTTGGTGAAACCGAATCACAGAATCAAGTTTTACATATTTGGTTAATTTTATCATTAATTCTTGTTCTCTTAGTTTAAAAATAATTTTCAAAACCCCATCTTTATTTTCTCATAAAATAGTAGAATAATTCTAAAACAACTTTACTCTCGTGGGATCGATCCTTACTTGCATCGTGCTAATTATTGTAAATCAGTGGAGTGAAAGTGAGGTTAATTTAGAGTGTCAACGATAGCCTCCCAAATTTTGGCGCCATTGTGGGAGTAATTTAGCGCTTTTGTTTTTATTCTATTATTTGTTTTGTTTTTGTTTTATGACTCGATCTTCTCAAAGCTACTATATTAGATTTTGATCCGTAGATTGAGAAAACTGCAAGGAGGCTAAAGAAGGAAAAACTTAAAGTTCAACAAGCCTTTCCGTATATATATATTTAGGCTTCGCATCATCACCAGTGCCTCAACTTAGCTTTGGAATTTATTATCCAACCAAATCCGATAAAGAAGAAGAGATGGCGATTCCAAACAACAATAGAACTCTCGTGGAGTCGGGTAACTCCTAATTTAAATCAACAACCTCTCGTGCATCAATATCCTAATTTAGATGTCGATTTGAACTTAAATCGACTAATCCATTTATCGCCTACTTTTCGTGGTCTTACAGTGAAGACCCCTACAAACATCTCAAGGAATTTCATGTGGTGTGCTCTACTATGAAACCAAACTAATCATCAAGAACAAATCAAGTCGAGAGCATTCCCATTCTCCCTAGCAGATTTGGCAAAGGATTGGTCAGACTACCTACCCTCGTGTTCAATACAATCTTGAATGACATGAAGCAACTATTCTTGAGAGATACTTTCCAAATTTCAAGAGTAGCCAACATAAGGAAGGAGATCTGTGGATTAGACAATTCAAAGGGGAGACATTATACGAGTATTGGGAAAGATTCAAAAAACTTTGTTCCAAATTGTCCACCGCATCAAATAGATGAACAACACCGATCCAAAGATTTCTACGAAAGGGTTGGTACCGATGGATAAAGCATGATCGATGCAAATGCAATGGAGGAGCACTATTTGACAAGACCCCAGAGGCGTAAGGAATTTAATTGCAAACATGGCAAAGAACTCACAAATAATACGGCACTGTAACAAATCATGCACCAAAGAAGGGTAAAATGAGGTAAGCACTTGTGATTATGGTCAACAAATTTCTCAATTAATCACTATGGTTAGACAATTAGCTACAGTGTCAATCGCCAATTGCAAAGGTTTGTGGAATATGTCTACAACCAAATCACAATACGTATGAATGCCCAACATTACAAGATGACGAGGTCAGGCAACAAGCTAATGCAATGGGAAATTATCACCACCACCTCGTAAAAAGTATGATCCAGACTCAAACACATATAACCTGTGATGGAGGGATCATCCAAGTCTGAAAGCATGGGAGCAAGCAAGTGGCACCACCACCGCATTTCCACCTAGCAAAGCAGGGCTTCCAACCAACCCAACCTCAATATCAACCGGAAGCAAGTAGTCCCCGCACCTACCGGAACATCATCGAGGATATGTTCAAAGCATTCATGGGATGTATACAATAACAGCTCATGAATCGTACATAAAGAGCCCAAAGAAGAGACAAAAACTTCGGTTCAAGATTCGAGGAACCAAGTAGACAACCTGCTACAACTCAGGGGATATTGGAATCTAGAGGCTCGTGAAAATTACCATCTCAAACAAAGAGTCAACCCAAGGAGAATGCAAGTGCCATAACTTTACAATGGAATGGAACACAATGGATACACCACCGAATTTCAGAGAGTTCAAGAAGGAAGCAGCACCAAGAGGAAATGTAAAAAATCCAAGGTAAAACCTAAACCTCCTAATCACCTTAAAAACATTCCTCTTCCCTTTCCTTCCGTAATTTCTAAAACTTCAAAGAACGATGAAAAGAAAAAGAAATTTTGGAAACTTTTAGAAAAGTAGAAGTGAACATCCTCTTCTCGATGCAATTAAACAAGTACCACTAGATGCTAAATTTTAAAAGAATTATGCACTAATAAAAGAAAATTGCAAAATGATGAAAGAGTCACAATTGAGAAAATGTATCTGCTTGTTCTTCAAAGAAAAATGCCTCCTAAATGTAAAGATCCGTGAATGTTCACAATCCCATGCAAAATAGGAAACACCAGATTTGAAAAAGCCATGCTAGATTTAGAGCTTCAATTAATGTTATGCCTTTATCTGCTTATGCTTCCTTAAATCTAGGCCCTTTAAAAAATAATCGTGTGATTATCCAATCATGATCAGATTAACACCTACCCCCGAGGGGTAATTGAAGATGTCTTAGTGCAGTGAACGAACTAATCTTTCCCCGCAGATTTTTACATCAGGATATGGAAGATGATACATCACCAAATCCTTCCCACATCTTGTTAGAAGACCTTCCCTAAAAACAAATGAAACCATGATCGATGTGCATAATGGGACCTCGACTATGGAGTTTGATGGTGAGAAAATTCATTTAACATCTATATGCCCATGAGGTACCCTAGTGATATAGACAAGTTTTTGCTATCGATGTGAGAGACTCCTCGGTGCATGTAGCTTTTGAACAACTACATAGGGACAATTTGGAAATTGCAATCAACAACAGCTTGGACATGGACAGAGAAGAAGAGATCATGAAAAACCAGAAATTGAAAGAGAATGTAGTCATTATTACATTCATCGCCAAAATTTTCAAATAAGTCAACAAGATATTCTATTCAATTTCCTGCTTTCATCAAAAGTTATTACCTTCATTGCAGACAAGCCCCAACTCTAGAATTGAAACAATTACCGCGCTTCATTTGAAATATGCATATTTGGGGACTAATGACACTTTGCCTCGTAATTATTGCTAGTAATCTAACCAAGGTGCAGGAAGAAAAAATTGATGAGAGTCCTAAGGACCATGTTACGCTTTTGGTCGGACAATAATGGATATCAAGGGTATTAGTCCCGCATGTGCATGCATCGGATATTGTTAGAGGATGGAGCTAAGCTTACAAGAGATGCAAAGAAAGAGAGATTGAATCCACCCATGATGGAGGTGGTGAAAAAGAAGTGCTCAAATTACTTCGATGCCGCAGATCATCTATCCCATCTCCGATAGTCAATGGGTGAGTCCAAAGGTGTAGTCCCAAAGAAATCCTAATCACCGCTGTCAAGAACGATGATAATGAGTCAGTGCCCACACGAATGCAAACAGGTGGAGAGTGTGTATAGATTATAGAAAATTGAATGTCAGAACAAGAAAAGATCACTTTCCTCTTCCTTTTATCGATCAAATGTTGAGAGATTAGCACACTTTTATTATTGTTTTCTAGATGGTTTTTCAGATATAACCAGATTGTGATTGCACCCGAGGACCAAGAGAAGACCACATTCACATGTCCTTTGGTACTTTTGCCTATCGACGGATGTCTTTTTGATCGTAATGCCCTGTGTACTTTTTTTCAACGATGCATGGTAAGCATTTTTTCGCATCTTTTAGAAGAATGCATCGAGGTTTTTATGGATGATTTCACAATTCATGGAGATTCTTTGATGCATGCTTAGATAATTTAAATCGTGTTCTAGATAGATGCATGGAAACTAATCTTGTTTTAAATTGGGAAAATGTCATTTCATGGTAGAACAGGAATAGTACTTGGTCATGTTGTGTCATCTAAAGGTCTTGAAGTTGATAAAGCTAAGATAGATGTTATATCCGCTTGCTTTACCCCACAACGCATGGGAGATTCGCTTTTTTTGGTCATGCAGATTTTATCAAGATTTATCAAGGACTTCTCAAGATGGCATTACCCTTATGTAAGTTGTCGCAAAAAGATGTGGACTTTCAAATTGATGATGAATGCAAGGAGGCGCTTTGATACTTTAAAGAAATTATTAACTTCGCCCCTATCATTCAACCGCCAAATTGAAGTTGCCATTTGAGATCATGCGACGCAAAGAAACTATGCAGAGAGGTGCTTTTTTTTGGGACAAAGGATCGACAAAGCCGCTCATGCCATCTACTATGCTTCTAGGACTTTGAATGAGGCTCGATAAACTATTCCACAACCGAAAAAAGAACTTTTATCTGTGGTTTTTGCTTTAGATAAATTTCGATCTTATTTGCTTGGTACTAAAGTTATAGTTTATTCTCGACCATGCCGCTTCTCGTATTTTCACCAAGAAAGATTCTAAACCAAGGATTATTCAATGGATTCTCGCTACTACAAGAATTCGACTTTGAGATCAAGGATAAGAAAGGTGCGACAACTTAGTAGCGGATCACTTGAGTAGGTTATCGAGAGACGAGGAGGAGCTACCGTTATGATTCTTTCCCTGATGAGCAAGCTATTTTCCATCCATGCCGAGATTCCTCGTATGCAGATTTTGTAAATTATTTGGTAGTGCACATTTTCCTAAAGAATTTTCCAAACCCCAAAAAGGAAAAGTTAAAAAGTGATGCTAGACACTATGTTTGGGATGATCCATATTTATGGAAATTTTGTGTCACCAGATAGTTAGACGATGTGTGCCTAATAAAGGATTTCAACCTATTCTTTCTTTTTTTTTGTCATTCTCATGCTTGTGGAGGACATTTTGGTCCAAAAAGAACCGCTAATAAAGTTTTGGAAAGTGGTTTTATCGGCCATCGCTTTTAAAGATTCATATCTATTTTGTAAAACATGTGTTAATTGCCAAAGGATCTGGGAATATTTCTCAACGAAATCAAATGCCCCAAACTCCTATATTAGTTGTTGAAATTTTTGATGTTTGGGGTATAGATTTTATGGGACCTTTTCCTTCATCTTTTGGGAATTTATATATTCTTTTCGTCATTGATTATGTCTCAAAATGGGTGGAAGCTAAATCCACTAGACCGATTTATTCTAAAGTTGTTGCAGATTTTGTTAGACTAACATATTTGTCGTGTTTGGAACACCACGAGCCATCATTAGTGATCGCGAACCCACTTTTGCAATGTGGTGTTAGCGGCTTTGTTCAAGAAATACAATGTTCTCGCATAAGGTTTCTACATCCTACCATCCGCAGAGTAATGGTCAAGTCGAGGTGTCTAACCGAGAGATAAAATCCATTTTGGAGAAGGTAGTCAACCCGAAAGCGTAAAAGATTGGAGTCCGAGATTAGATGATGCAATTTGGGCTCTATAGAATCTGCTGATAAAACACCTATCGGGATGTCACCATACAGATTGTGTTTGGAAAAATCATGCCACTTACCCGCTGAATTGGAGCATAGGGCTTTTTGGGCAATCAAGCAAAGGCAACATGAGTTTGGAGGCACCGAGTAGTACACAGAAATTGCAGCTACAAGAGTTAGAAGAATTGAGGAATGAAGCCTATGAAAGTTCAAAGATTTACAAGGAAAAGACCAAAGCTTTTCATGATAAGCAGATTATGCGAAAAACCTTTATCGTGGGACAAAAAGTTTTGCTATATCATTCTCGCTTTTAAGTTATTTCCGTAAATTAAGATCTAGATGGGTTGGTCCTTTTGTTATCATTAATGTGTTTCCTCATGGTGCAGCTTGAGATTCAAAGTCCTAGCACAAACAAGATCTTTAAGGTGAATGGACATAGATTAAAGCCTTTCTACGAGGGGCATCAGTGGAAAATATCGAGATGGTGGAGCTAGACGATCCGATATATGAAAAGTCGAGAAGAGAGGCATGACGTCGAGCCAAAGACATTAAACACGGCAAATACTACTTGGGAGGCAACTCAAGATCTCGATTTGATTTTTCTATCCCTTTATTTTTTTTTTTTTTTTTTTTTTTTTATCGCATGTTCATAGTAGTAGATTTTTTCTTTTTCAGATGATTTTCTTACATCGGGGACAATGTAAGGTTTGAGTGTGGGGGAAGATTTAGGTTTTATTTTATGTAGGAATAATAATCCAATTTTGATGGAAAGTTGATAAAAAAAAAAAAAAAAAAAAAAAAAAAAAAAAACTTGGGTTCCATGGTTCTATTTGCTTATGTGTTCAAGGTTAAAGTCAAAGATTGAAAATTAATGCTAAAATTCGTAATCTGCTTGATGCTTAATTTGTTAATGAATGATGACAACTAAGCCATGATCCATAGTAATTGATTTGAATTGAATTTGTGATACATGAGTACTTGAATATGAGAAAGATGTTTATTTGGCTAAAGTTATTTGTGGAGTTGTTCATGTGCAATCGATTTCATGACTTAAGAACCTGCTTAACTTGCTTATGTTGTTACAGTAACCATGTGAAATAATGATGAATGAAAAAAAAAAAAAAAAAAAAAAAATATGCTTCAATGTCCATCAGGCGAAATAACTCGTATCTAAGCCTCTGGAAGCACTCTCAGATTCACGCCGAAAAGTGCGATGGATAAAAGCAAATTTGACTAGTCGACTTTTGTGGCCTTTGTTACTTGAATAAGTAAGCCCTTAGGGTGTCTCTACACCTAGCGCCTCTAAGATCATCCGGATTTGGGAGTCGCTGTGGAAAGTTCGCTAATGGGTAACTCCGAAAAGCCTAAGAAAAGGAGAGACATCGCACATGTCAAGAAAAAAAAAAAAAAAAAAAATAAAAAAAAAAAAAAAAAAGCATGAAAATACATTCATCCGTGCTAAAAAGAAGGTTCTATGAAAAAATTAAAAAGCGAGAAAAATTTGTTCTTAGTTATGAGTCAAGTACACGATTTTGCTCCATGGTAACTAAGTTGAGTAAGTATGATGATTTTGGGAAAGTTACTTATGTGGCTACAATTTGATTTAATGAAATTCATCGGTGAAATGGTAAAGTTGGTAATTGTGAGTTAATTGATAAGGCGTTGATTAGATTTCTCGCAAATTTAGTGTTGATAGTCATTATTTGTATCTTGAAATCTTTTCGACACTATGGTCAATAGAATTTTTTTGAAATCAAACTTTTGGTTTACACGAGGACGGTAAAAGGCTAAGTGTGGGGAATTTGATGAGTGCATATTATTCATTTATTTTGATTCCATTATATTTAGTTTTATTGCATGTTTCATGGGTATATGAGCTTATTAAGGTATTTAATGATTTCGTGAAGAATTGAATCGAAATGAGGAAAAGAGAAAATTGCAGAATTTTTAGCATTAAGTTGGATGCATGTTCTTAGCTTGGGACTTGAATTTTATTGTAGAGCTCTTCTTTAGCTTTCCGAACATCTTGAATCGTCCCAAATCGGAGTTCATATGAAAAAGTTATGATATTTTTACTAAACGAACGTTGAACCTCAAAGTTTGGAAGTTGTAATTTACACAAAGAGTCACTTGGAGGCCGATTTCGACCTTGATGCAGAGCGATTCTGTCGATTCTCAAAGAATGAAAAGTTGTAGATCTCGTCGATATCTTCGCTTTTGATAGGTAGCAGGCCCCGTAACTCCTCCTAGATCAAAAGTTATGCTCGCTTTTACCAAAGGACGTCAAATTCAGAGAAATGAAAATTCACCCCAAATGAATTTGAGCGGGAAAATCAAGAAATCTTGGATTTTTGGAAAGTTTCTAAATGCGTATTTTGGTAGACTTCACATGGAATTGGATTGATATTTCTATTAGCTTTAGGATTTCCTTTAGACTAAGATTTATTTCCAAATTGAATTCTATTTCTTTATGGAAACTAGTTATGATTTGTAAATCCTTTTAGGATTTGGATTTCTACATCCTATAGGATTTAGGACTTTGTCTAGACTATAAATAGAGGATGAGGGTCAAGGTTTTATTCATTCAATATTCAACATTCAAGTATCCTCTATTGGAGTGAAGGCTCAAGAGCATGTCAAAGGGTTCTTTTTATTCATTTCTAAAGGAGGTGAATCCTTGTTACAAGTAATTAATTAATTGAGTATTATTATTTATTCCTTCTTGTGTGAAATTTCTTCCGATAACTGCTTTTATTGATTGCATGCTAATTGATCTAATTAATTTAATATGGCCAATTGAGTTAATTTGATCATTATCATATGCTAGATTAAGATTGGTATTACGTAAATTGATATCTCTCTTCATCACAAGTAGAACTTGGTAATAATAATTGTGGACAAACTTTTGTTTATTACTAAGATTATTAGAAAACAAGTTAAATAAATCGAGCTTATGTGTTTGTTGCTTGGATTAGCCTAATTTTCTATTTCTTAATGCTTCTATCATATTAAATCTAGAGAGCTTATTCTAGGTTATATGCTAGTTAGAATCAAAGTGGAGAGCTTGTTTCATACAAAGGATAATCTAAGGAGAATTTCTGATAACAGAGCTTATTGTTATCTAGGGCTAATAATTTCATCAAGGAAAAATAATAATTACTTGATTAATTGATTGTTGTACTTGGTGAAACCGAATCACAGAATCAAGTTTTACATATTTGGTTAATTTTATCATTAATTTTGTTCTCTTAGTTTAAAAATAATTTTCAAAACCCCCATCTTTATTTTCTCTCGTTAAAATAGTAGAATAATTCTAAAACAACTTTACTCTCTCGTGGGATCGATCCTTACTTGCTATCGTGCTAATTATTGTAAATTGTGGAGTGAAAGTGAGGTTAATTTAGAGTGTCAACGACAGCCCCCCAAATTTTGGCGCCATGTCGGGAGTAATTTAGCGCTTTTGTTTTTATTCTATTATTTGTTTTGTTTTTGTTTTATGACTCGATCTTCTCAAAGCTACTATATTAGATTTTGATCCGTAGATTGAGAAAACCGCAAGGAGGCTAAAGAAGGAAAACTTAAAGTTCAACAATTTTCTACAGAGATATAGATTTAGGCTTCAGATCATCACTAGGCCTCAACTTAGCTTTGGAATTATTATCCAACAAATCATCCAATCGAATCTAATAAAGAAGAAGAGAAGAGATGGCGATTCCAAACAACAATAGAACTCTCGTGGAGTCAAACCTCCTAATTTAAATCAACAACCTCTCGTGCATTCAATATCCTAATTTAGATGTCGATTTGAACTTAAATCCGGACTAATCCATTTATCGCCTACTTTTCGTGGTCTTACAGTGAGACCCCTACAAACATCTAAAGGAATTTCATGTGGTGTGCTCCACTATGAAACCAAACTAAATCACCAAGAACAAATCAAGTCGAGACCATTCCCATTCTCCCTAGCAGATTTGGCAAAGGATTGGTTATACTACCTACCCTCGTGTTCAATACAATCTTGAAATGACATGAAGCAAATTTTTCTTGGAGAGATACTTTCCAAATTTCAAGAGTAGCCAACATAAGGAAAGGAGATCTGTGGGATTAGACAATTCAAAGGGGGACATTATACGAGTATTGGGAAAGATTCAAAAAACTTTGTTCCAAATTGGCCCACCGATCAAATAGATGAACAACACCGATCCAAAGATTTCTACTGAAGGGTTGGTACCGATGGGATGTAAGCATGATCGATGCAAATGAATGGAGGAGCACTATTTGACAAGACCCCAGAGGTCGTAAGGAATTTAATTGCAAACATGGCAAAGAACTCACAAACAATATGGCACTAGAACAAATCATGCACCAAGAAGGGTAAAGTGAGGTAAGCACTTGTGATTATGGTCAACAAATTTCAAATTAATCGCTATGGTTAGACAATTAGCTATGTGTCAATCGCCAATTGCAAAGGTTTGTGGAATATGTCTACAACCAAATCACAATACGTATGAATGCCCAACATTACAAGATGATGAGGTCAGGCAACAAGCTAATGCAATGGGAAATTATCAATCACCACCTCGTAAAAAGTATGATCCAGACTCAACACATATAACCCAGATGGAGGGATCATCCAAATCTGAAAGCATGGGAGCAGCAAGCAAGACCACCGCATTTCCACCTAGCAAAGCAGGGCTTCCAACCAACCCAACCTCAATATCAACCAAGCAAGTAGTCCCTCGCACCTACCGGAACATCATTGAGGATATGTTCAAAGCATTCATGGGATGTATACAATAATTCATGGACAAACACAACAATTCATGAATCGCATACAACAGCCCAAAGAAGAGACAAAAACTTTAGTTCAAGATTTGAGGAACCAAGTAGACAACCGCTACAACTGTGGGGATATTGGAATCCAGAGGCTCGTGAAAATTACCATCTCAAACAATAGTCAACCCAAGGGAGAATGCAAGTGCCATAACTTTACTTAATGGAACACAATTGATACACCACCGAATTTCAGTAGAGTTCAAGAGAAGAAAGCAAGCCTAAGGAGGAAATGTAAAAAAAATCAAGGTAAAACCTAAACCTCCTAATCACCTTAAAAACATTCCTCTTCCCTTTCCTTCCAAAATTTCTAAAACTTCAAAGAACGATGAAAAAGAAAAAGAAATTTTGGAAACTTTTAGAAAAGTAGAAGTGAACATCCCTCTCTCGATGCAATTAAACAAGTACCACTAGATGCTAAATTTTTAAAAGAATTATGCACTAATAAAAGAAAATTGCAAAATGATGAAAGAGTCACAATGGAGAAAATGTATCTCGCTTGCTCTTCAAAGAAAATGTCTCCTAAATGTAAAGATCCGTGAATGTTCACAATCCCATGCAAAATAGAAACACCAGATTTGAAAAAGCCATGCTAGATTTAGGAGCTTCAATTAATGTTATGCCTTTATCTGCTTATGCTTCCTTAAATCTAGGCCCTTTAAAAAATACTTGGTGTGATTATCCAATCAAGGCGATCGTATTAACACCTACCCCGAGGGATAATTGAAGATGTCTTAGTGCAGTGTGACGAACTAATCTTTCCCGCAGATTTTTACATCAGGATATGGAAGATGATACATCACCAAATCCTTCCCACATCTTGTTAGGAAGACCTTCCTAAAAAACAATGAAAACCATGATCGATGTGCATAATGGGACCTCGACTATGGAGTTTGATGGTGAGAAAATTACATTTAACATCTATGATGCCATGAGGTACCCTAGTGATATAGACAAGTTTTTGCTATCGATGTGAGAGACTCTTTGATGCATGTAGAGCTTTTGAACAACTACATAGGGACAATTTGAAATTACAATCAACAACAGCTTTGGACATGGACAGAGAAGAAGAGATTATAAACCTGTGAATCAAAAGAGAATGTAGTCGCATTACATTCATTGCCAAAATTTTCAAATAAGTCAACAGATATTCTATTCAATTTCCTGCTTCTCATCAAAAGTTATTACCTTCATTGACAAGCCCCAACTCTAGAATTGAAACAATTACCCGCTTCATTTAAAATATGCATATTTGGGGACTAATGACACTTTGCCTGTAATTATTGCTAGTAATCTAACCAAGGTTCAGAAGAAAAATTGATGAGAGTCCTAAGGACCATATTACGCTTTTGGTTGGACAATAATGGATATCAAGGGTATTAGTCCCGCATGTGCATGCATCGGATATTGTTAGAGGATGGAGCTAAGCCTACAAGAGATGCGCAGAAAAGGAGATTGAATCCACCCATGATGGAGGTGGTGAAAAAGAAGTGCTCAAATTACTTTCGATGCTTGGATCATCTATCCCATCTCCGATAGTCAATGGGTGAGTCCAAAGTGTGTAGTCCCAAAGAAATCTGAATCACCGCTGTCAAGAACGATGATAATGAGTTGGTGCCCACACGAATGCAAACAGGTGGAGAGTGTGTATAGATTATAGAAAATTGAATGATGTAACAAGAAAAGATCACTTTCCTCTTCCTTTTATCGATCAAATGTTGGAGAGATTAGCTAGGCACACTTATTATTGTTTTCTAGATGGTTTTTCGTGATATAACCAGATTGTGATTGCACCCGAGGACCAAGAGAAGACCACATTCACATGTCCTTTGGTACTTTTGCCTATCGACGGATGTCTTTTTTGATTGTGTAATGCCCTGTACTTTTCAACGATGCATGGTAAGCATTTTTTCGATCTTTTAGAAGAATGCATCGAGGTTTTTATGGATGATTTCACAATTCATGGAGATTCTTTGATGCATGCTTAGATAATTTAAATCGTGTTCTAGATAGATGCATGGAAACTAATCTTGTTTTAAATTGGGAAAAATGTCATTTCATGGTAGAACAGGGAATAGTACTTGGTCATGTTGTGTCATCTAAAGGTCTTGAAGTTGATAAAGCTAAGATAGATGTTATATCTGCTTTGCCTTACCCCGTCAACGTCTGTGGGAGATTCGCTTTTTTTCTTGGTCATGCAGATTTTATCAAGATTTATCAAGGACTTCTCAAGATGGCATTACCCTTATGTAAGTTCTTTGCAAAAAGATGTGGACTTTCAGTTTGATGATGAATGCAAGGAGGCGTTTGATACTTTAAAGAAATTATTAACTTCTGCTCCTATCATTCAACCGCCAAATTGGAAGTTGCCATTTGAGATCATGTGTGACGCAAGCAACTATGCAGTAGGTGCTGTTTTGGGACAAAGGATTGACAAAGCCGTTCATGCCATCTACTATGCTTCTAGGACTTTGAATGAGGCTCAGATAAACTATTCCACAACTGAAAAAGAACTTTTATCTGTGGTTTTTGCTTTAGATAAATTTCGATCTTATTTGCTTGGTACTAAAGTTATAGTTTATTCTGACCATGCTGCTCTCAGGTATTTTCTCACTAAGAAAGATTCTAAACCAAGGATTATTCAATGGATTCTGCTACTACAAGAATTCGACTTAGAGATCAAGGATAAGAAAGGTGCGGACAACTTAGTAGCGGATCACTTGAGTAGGTTATTGAGAGACGAGGAGGAGCTACCAAGATTCGATTCTTTCCCGGATGAGCAGTTACTTTCCATCCATGCTGAGATTCCTTGGTATGCAGATTTGGTAAATTATTTGGTAGGTGCACATTTTCCTAAAGAATTTTCCAAACCCCAAAAGGAAAAGTTAAAAAGTGATGCTAGACACTATGTTTGGGATGATCCATATTTATGGAAATTTTGTGCTGACCAGATAGTTAGACGGTGTGTGCCTAACAGTGAATTTCAACCTATTCTTTCTTTTTGTCATTCTCATGCTTGTGGAGGACATTTTGGTCCAAAAAGAACTGCTAATAAAGTTTTGGAAAGTGGTTTTTATTGGCCATCGCTTTTTAAAGATTCATATCTATTTTGTAAAACATGTGTTAATTGCCAAAGGACGGAGAATATTTCTCAACGAAATCAAATGCCCCAAACTCCTATATTAGTTGTTGAAATTTTTGATGTTTGGGGTATAGATTTTATGGGACCTTTTCCTTCATCTTTTGGAATTTATATATTCTTTAATTTGTTGATTATGTCTCAAAATGGGTAGAAGCTAAATCCACTAGGACCCATTTATCTAAAGTTGTTGCAGATTTTGTTAGGACTAACATATTTGTCAGGTTTGGAACACCACGAGCCATCATTAGTGATCGCGGAACCCACTTTTGCAACAGGGTGTTAGCGGCTTTGTTCAAGAAATACAATGTTCTGCACAAGGTTTCTACATCCTACCATCCGCAGAGTAATGGTCAAGCTGAGGTGTCTAACCGAGAGATAAAATCCATTTTGGAGAAGGTAGTCAACCCGAGCAGAAAAGATTGGAGTCTGAGATTAGATGATGCAATTTGGGCCTATAGAATCTGCCAGACAAAACACCTATTGGGATGTCACCATACAGATTGTGTTTGGAAAATCATGCCACTTACCCGCGCTGAATTGGAGCATAGGGCTTTTTGGGCAATCAAGCAAAGGCAACATGAGTTTGGAGGCAAATTTGAGTACACGAAATTGCGCTTACAAGAGTTAGAAGAATTGAGGAATGAAGCCTATGAAAGTTCAAAGATTTACAAGGAAAAGACCAAAGCTTTTCATGATAAGCGGTTGTCACGGAAAACCTTTCTTGGGGACAAAAAGTTTTGCTATATCATTCTCGGCTTAAGTTATTTCCGGTAAATTAAGATCTAGATGGGTTGGTCCTTTTGTTATCATTAATGTGTTTCCTCATGGTGCAGTTGAGATTCAAAGCCCGAGCACAAACAAGATCTTTAAGGTGAATGGACATAGATTAAAGCCTTTCTTTGAGGGGCATCGGTGGAAAATATTGAGATGGTGGAGCTAGACGATCCGATATATGAAAAGTTCGAGAAGAGAGGCATGACGTCGAGCCAAAGACATTAAACACGGGCAAATACTTGGGAGGCAACTCAAGATCTCGATTTGATTTTTCTATCCCTTTATTTTTTATTTTTATTTTTTTTGTTTTTTATTGCATGTTTCATTAGTAGTATTTTCTTCTTTGCATGATTTTCTTACATTGGGGACAATGTAAGGTTTGAGTGTGGGGGGAAGATTTAGGTTTTATTTTATGTAGGAATAATAATCCAATTTTGATGGAAAGTTGATAAAAAAAAAAAAAAAAAAAAAAAAAAACAAACTAAAACTTGGGTTCCATGGTTCTATTTGTTTATGTGTTCAAGGTTAAAGTCAAAGATTGAAATTAATGCTAAAATTCGTAATCATTGATGCTTAATTTGTTAATGAATGATGACAACTAAGCCATGATCCATAGTAATTGATTTGAATTGAATTTGTGATACATGAGTACTTGAATATGAGAAGCATGTTTATTTGGCTAAGTTATTTGTGGAGTTGTCTATGTACACTGATTTCACGACTTAAGAACCTGCTTTAACTTGCTTATGTTGTTACAGAACCATGTGAAATAATGATGAATGAAAAAAAAAAAATTAAAAATATGCTTCAATGTCTATTATGCGTAAATAACCTGGGTATCTAAGCCTCTGGAAGCATCGGTATTCACGCACGAAAAGTGCGATGGATAAAAGCAGCTTGACTAGTCGACTTTTGTGGCCTTTGTTACTTGAATAAGTAAGCCCGTAGGCCGTTCGAATGCCAGGCAAACTCACACATAGCACCGCGTAGGTATTAGACACGCGTTAAAACTTACGGTACTCGATTCTGACATACAAAATCCGAGTTATCGCCCAGTTTGCAAAACTCGCCAACACTTAGGCAAAAAGTCGAAAATAGCCCAAAACCCGTATCGGCCGTCCGAATACCACGCAAACACACACATAGCACTGCGTAGGTATTAGACACGTGTTAGAACTTATGGAACTCGATTCCGACATACGGAATCCGAGTAATCGCCCAGTTTGCAAAATTCGCCAACACTTAGGCAAAAAGCCAAAAAATAGTCCAAAACCCGCATCGGCCGTCTGAATGCCACACAAACACACACATAGCACCGCATAGGTATTAGACACGTGTTAGAACTTACGGGACTCAATTCCGATATACGAAATCCGAGTTATCGCCCAGTTTGCAAAACTCACCAACACTTAGGCAAAAAGCCGAAAAATAGCCCAAAACCCGCATCGGCCGTCCGAATGCAACGCAAACACACACATAGCACCGCGTAGGTATTATACACGCGTTAAAACTTACGGGACTCGATTCCGACATACAAAATCTGAGTTATCGCCCAGTTTGCTAAACTATCCAACACTTAGGTAAAAAGCCGAATAATAGCCCAAAACCTGCATCGGTCGTCCGAATGCCACGCAAACCCGGACATGGCACCGCGTAGGTATTAGACACACGTTAGAACTTACGGGACTCAATTCCGACATACGGAATCCGAGTTATTGGCCAGTTTGGAAAACTCGCCAACACTTAGGTAAAAAGTCGAAAAACATTCCAAAACACGCATCGGCAGTCCGAATGCCACGCAAGCACACACATAGCACCGCGTAGTTATTAGACACGCGTTAGAACTTACGGAACTCGATTCTGACATACGAAATCCGAGTTATCGCCCAGTTTGCAAAACTCACCAACACTTAGGCAAAAAGTCGAAAAACAGTCCAAAACCCGCATCGGCCATCCGAATGCCACCCAAGCACACACATAGCACCGCGTAGGTTTTAGACACGCGTTAGAACTTATGGGACTCGATTCCGACATACGAAATCCGAGTTATCGCCCAGTTTGCAAAACTCGCCAACACTTAGGCCAAAAGCCGAAAAATAACCCAAAACCCGCGATCGGTACATTCTCGAATGCAACGCAAATACACATATAAGCCGCCGTGAGGTATTGAACACGGGTTAGAACTTACGGGACTCGATTCCGACATACGGAATCCGAGTTATCGCTCAGTTTGAAAAACTTGCCAACACTTAGGAAAAAAGCCGAAAAATAGCCCAAAACCCGTATCGGCCGTCCGAATGCCACGCAAACACACACATATCACCGCGTTGGTATTAGACACATGGTAGAACTTATGGGACTCGATTCTGACATACGGAATCCGAGTTATTGCCCAATTTGCAAAACTCGCCAACACTTAAGCAAAAAGCTGAAAAATAGCCCAAATCCCGCATCGGTCGCCGAATGCCACATAAACACACACATAGCACCGCGTAGGTATTAGACACGCGTTAGAACTTACAGGACTCGATTCTGACATACGTAATCCGAGTTATCGCCCAGTTTGCAAAACTCGCCAACACTTAGGCAAAAAGCTGAAAAATAACCCAAAACCCGTATCGGCCATCCGAATGCAACGCAAACACACACATAGCACCGCGTAGGTATTATACACGCGTTAAAACTTACGGGACTCGATTCCGACATACAAAATCTGAGTTATCGCCCAGTTTGCAAAACTATCCAACACTTAGGCAAAAAGTCGAAAATAGCCCAAAACCCGTATCGGCCGTCCGAATACCACGCAAACACACATATTTAGACACGTGTTAGAACTTATGGGACTCGATTCCGACATACGGAATCCGAGTTATCGCCCAGTTTGCAAAACTCGCCAACACTTAGGCAAAAGGCCAAAAATAGCCCAAAACACGCGCAAGTCAGTCCAATGCCACCACACAAACACACACATAGCACCGCATAGGTATTAGACACGTGTTAGAACTTACGGGACTCAATTTCGATATACTAAATCCGAGTTATCGCCCAGTTTGCAAAACTCACCAACACTTAGGCAAAAAGCCAAAAAATAGCCCAAAACCCATTTCGGCTGTCCGAATGCAACGCAAACACACACATAGCACCGCGTAGGTATTATACACGCGTTAAAACTTACGGGACTCGATTCCGACATACAAAATCTGAGTTATCGCCCAGTTTGCAAAACTATCCAACACTTAGGCAAAAAGTCGAAAATAGCCCAAAACCCGTATCGGCCGTCCGAATACCACGCAAACACACACATTTAGACACGTGTTAGAACTTATGGGACTCGATTCCGACATACGGAATCCGAGTTATCGCCCAGTTTGCAAAACTCGCCAACACTTAGGCAAAAGGCCAAAAAATAGCCCAAAACACGCATAGGCCGTCCGAATGCCACACAAACACACACATAGCACCGCATAGGTATTAGACACGTGTTAGAACTTACGGGACTCAATTTCGATATACTAAATCCGAGTTATCGCCCAGTTTGCAAAACTCACCAACACTTAGGCAAAAAGCCAAAAAATAGCCCAAAACCCATTTCGGCTGTCCGAATGCAACGCAAACACACACATAGCACCGCGTAGGTATTATACACGCGTTAAAACTTACGGGACTCGATTCCGACATACAAAATCTGAGTTATCGCCCAGTTTGCAAAACTATCCAACACTTAGGCAAAAAGCCAAAAAATAGCCCAAAACCCGCATCGGACGTCCGAAAGCCACGCAAATACACACATAGCACCGTGTAGGTATTAAACACGTGTTAGAACTTACGGGACTCGATTCTGACATACGGAATCCGAGTTATCACCCAATTTGTAAAACTCGCTAACACTTAGGCAAAAAGCCAAAAATTAGCCCGAAACCCGCATCGGTCGTTCGAATGCCATGCAAACACACACATAGCACCGCATAGGTATTAGACACATATTAAAACTTACAGGACTCGATTCCGACATACGGAATCCTAGTTATCGCCCAGTTTCCACAACTCGCCAACACTTATGCAAAAAGCTAAAAAATAGCCCAAAATCCGCATCGGCCATCCGAATACAAAGAAAAAACAAACATAGCACCACGTAGGTATTAGGCAGGCGTTAGAACTTAAGAGATTCGATTCCGACATACAGAATTTGAGTTATCGCCCAGTTTGAAAAACTCGACAATACTTAGGCAAAAAGCCAAAAAATAGCCCAAAATTCACATCGGTCGTTCGAATGTCACGTAAACACACACATAAAGCACCGCTGTAGTATTGAACATGCGTTAGAACTTGCGGGACTAGATTCATATATCTGAAATCGAAGTTATCGCCAGGTTAGGCAAAACTCGCCAACACTTAGGCAAAAAGCGAAAATAGCCCAAAACCCGCGATCGGTGTCCAATGCCACGCAAAACACACACATAAAGCACCGCGTAGGTATTATATACAGCGTTAAAACTTACGGGACTCGATTAGACACATACAAAATCTGAGTTATCGCCCAGTTTGCAAAACTATCCAACACTTAGGCAAAAAGCCAAAAAATAGCCCAAAACCCGTATCGGACGTCCGAAAGCCACGCAAATACACACATAGCACCGTGTAGGTATTAAACACGTGTTAGAACTTACGGGACTCGATTCTGACATACGGAATCCGAGTTATCGCCCAGTTTGTAAAACTCGTTAACACTTAGGCAAAAACCCAAAAATTAGCCCAAAACCCGCATTGGTCGTTCGAATGCCATGCAAACACACACATAGCACCGTGTAGGTATTAGACACATATTAAAACTTACAGGACTCGATTCCGACATACGGAATCCTAGTTATCGCCCAGTTTCCACAACTCGCCAACACTTATGCAAAAAGCTAAAAAATAGCCCAAAATCCGCATCGGCCATCCGAATACAAAGAAAAAATAAAAATAGCACCACGTAGGTATTAGGCAGGCGTTAGAACTTAAGAGATTCGATTCTGACATACAGAATTTGAGTTATCGCCCAGTTTGAAAAACTCGACAATACTTAGGCAAAAAGCCAAAAAATTGCCCAAAATCCACATAGGCCGTCCGAATGCCACACAAACACACACATAGCACCGCGTAGGTATTAGACACGCGTTAGAACTTGCAGGACTCGATTCCGACATACGAAATACGAGTTATCGCCCAGTTGGCAAAACACGCCAACACTTTGGCAAAAAGCCGAAAAATAGCCCAAAACCCGCATCGGCCGTCCGAATGCCACGCAAACACACACATAGCACCGCGTAGGTATTAGACACGTGTTAAAACTTACGGTACTCGATTCTGACATACAAAATCCGAGTTATCGCCAAGTTTCCAAAACTCGCCAACACTTAGGCAAAAAGCCGAAAATAACTCAAAACCCGTATCGGCCGTCCGAATACCACGCAAACACACACATAGCACTGCGTAGGTATTAGACACGTGTTAGAACTTATGGGACTCGATTCCGACATACTAATCCGAAAGTTATCGCCAGGTTGCAAAAACTCACCAACACTTAGGCAAAAGGCCAAAAATAGCCCAAAACCCGTTTCGGCTGTCCGAATGCAACGCAAACACACACATAGCACCGCGTAGGTATTATACACGCGTTAAAACTTACGGGACTCGATTCCGACATACAAAATCTGAGTTATCGCCCAGTTTGCAAAACTATCCAACACTTAGGCAAAAAGCCAAAAAATAACCCAAAACCCGTATCGGACGTCCGAAAGCCACGCAAATACACACATAGCACCGTGTAGGTATTAAACACGTGTTAGAACTTACGGGACTCGATTCTGACATACGGAATCCGAGTTATCGCCCAGTTTGCAAAACTCGCCAACACTTAGGCAAAAGGCCAAAAAATAGCCCAAAACCGCGATAGCAAATCAATGCCACACAAACACACACATAGCACCGCGTAGGTATTAGACACACGTTAAAACTTATAGGACTCGATTCCGACATATGAAATACGAGTTATCGCCAAGTTGGCAAAACTCGCCAACACTTAGGCAAAAAGTCGAAAAATAGCCCAAAACCCGCATCGGCCGTCCGAATGCCACCCAAACACACATATAACACCGCGTAGGTATTAGACACGCGTTAAAACTTACGGTACTCGATTCTGACATACAAAATCCGAGTTATCGCCCAGTTTGCAAAACTCGCCAACACTTAGGCAAAAAGCCGAAAATAGCCCAAAACCCGTATCGGCCTTCCGAATACCACGCAAACACACACATAGCACTGCGTAGGTATTAGACACGTGTTAGAACTTATGGGACTCGATTCTGACATACGGAATCCGAGTTATCGCCCAGTTTGCAAAACTCGCCAACACTTAGGCAAAAGGCCAAAAAATAGCCCAAAACCCGCATAGGCCGTCCGAATGCCACACAAACACACACATAGCACCGCATAGGTATTAGACACGTGTTAGAACTTACGGGACTCAATTTCGATATACGAAATCCGAGTTATCGCCCAGTTTGCAAAACTCACCAACACTTAGACAAAAAGCCAAAAAATAGCCCAAAACCCGTTTCGGCTGTCCGAATGCAACGCAAACACACACATAGCACTGCGTAGGTATTATACACGCGTTAAAACTTACGGGACTCGATTCCGACATACAAAATCGAAAGTTATCGCCAGCTTTGCAAAACTATCCAACACTTAGGCAAAAAGCCAAAAAATAGCCCAAAACCCGCATCGGACGTCCGAAAGCCACGCAAATACACACATAGCACCGTGTAGGTATTAAACACGTGTTAGAACTTACGGAACTCGATTCTGACATACGGAATCCGAAAGTTATCGCCAGGTTGTAAAACTCACTAACACTTAGGCAAAAAGCAAAAATTAGCCCGAAACCATCCGGTCGCTCGAATGCCATGCAAACACACATATAGCACCGCGTAGGTATTGAACACATATTAAAACTTACGGGACTCGATTCCGGCATACGGAATCCTAGTTATCGCCCAGCTTCCACAACTCGCCAACACTTATGCAAAAAGCTAAAAAATAGCCCAAAATCCGCATCGGCCATCCGAATACAAAGAAAAAACAAACATAGCACCACGTAGGTATTAGGCAGGCGTTAGAACTTAAGAGATTCGATTCCGACATACAGAATTTGAGTTATCGCCAGGTTTGAAAAACTCGACAATACTTAGGCAAAAAGCCAAAAATAGCCCAAAATTCACATCGATTAGTTCAATGTCACGTAAACACACACATAAAGCACCGCTGCGTGGGTATTGAACACGTTAGAACTTGCACGACTAGATTCCGATATACTGAAATCGAGTTATCGCCAGATTGGCAAAACTCGCCAACACTTAGGCAAAAAGCCGAAAAATAACCCAAAACCCGCATCGGCCGTCCGAATGCCACGCAAACACACACATAGCACCGCGTAGGTATTATACACGCGTTAAAACTTACGGGACTCGATTCCGACATACAAAATCTGAGTTATCGCCCAGTTTGCAAAACTATCCAATACTTAGGCAAAAAGCCAAAAAATAGCCCAAAACCCGTATCGGACGTCCGAAAGCCACGCAAATACACACATAACACCGTGTAGGTATTAAACACGTGTTTGAACTTACAGGACTCGATTCTGACATACGGAATCCGAGTTATCGCCCAGTTTGTAAAACTCGCTAACACTTAGGCAAAAAGCCAAAAATTAGCCCAAAACCCGCATTGGTCGTTCGAATGCCATGCAAACACACACATAGCACCGCGTAGGTATTAGACACATATTAAAACTTACAGGACTCGATTCCGACATACGGAATCCTAGTTATCGCCCAGTTTCCACAACTCGCCAACACTTATGCAAAAATCTAAAAAATAGCCCAAAATCCGCATCGGCCATCCGAATACAAAGAAAAAACAAACATAGCACCACGTAGGTATTAGGCAGGCGTTAGAACTTAAGAGATTCGATTCTGACATACAGAATTTGAGTTATCGCCCAGTTTGAAAAACTCGACAATACTTAGGCAAAAAGCCAAAAAATATCCCAAAATCCACATCGGTCGTCCGAATGCCACGTAAACACACACATAGCACCGCGTAGGTATTAGACACGCGTTAGAACTTGCAGGACTTGATTCCGACATACGAAATACGAGTTATCGCCCAGTTGGCAAAACACGCCAACACTTAGGCAAAAAGCCGAAAAATAGCCCAAAACCCGCATCGGCCGTCCAATGCCACGCAAACACACACACATAGCACCGCGTGGGGTATTGAACACGTGTTAAAACTTACGGTTTTCGATTCGACATACAAAATCCGAATTATCGCCCGGTTTTGCAAAACTCATGACACTTAGGCAAAAAGCCGAAAATAACCCAAAACTCAGATTTCGGTGGTCCAATACCACGCAAACACACACATAGCAGAATCGCTGTAGGTATTAGACACGTGTTAGAACTTATGGGACTCGATTCAAATACGAATCCGAAAGTTATCGCCAGGTTGCAAAACTCGCCAACACTTAGGCAAAAGGCCAAAAAATAGCCCAAAACCCGCATAGGCAGTCCGAATGCCACACAAACACACACATAGAACCGCGTAGGTATTAGACACACGTTAAAACTTATAGGACTCGATTCCGACATATGAAATACGAGTTATCGCCCAGTTGGCAAAACTCGCCAACACTTAGGCAAAAAGTCGAAAATAGCCCAAAACCAAGATCTATCAGTCCGAATGCCACCCAAACACACATATAACACCGCGTAGGTATTAGACACGCGTTAAAACTTACGGTACTCGATTCTGACATACAAAATCCAAGTTATCGCCCAGTTTGCAAAACTCGCCAACACTTAGGCAAAAAGCCGAAAATAGCCCAAAACCCGTGTCGGTGGTCCAAATACCACGCAAACACACACATAAGATCTGCGTGGGTATTAGACACGTGTTAGAACTTATGGGACTCGATTCCACATACTTAATCCGAAAGTTATCGCCAGCTTGCAAAACTCGCCAACACTTAGGCAAAAGGCCAAAAATAGCCCAAAACCCGTGATAGCCATCCAATGCCACACAAACACACACATAGCACCGCATAGGTATTGAACACGTGTTAGAACTTACGGGACTCGATTTCGATATCTGAAATCCGAAAGTTATCGCCAGGTTGCAAAACTCACCAACACTTAGGCAAAAAGGCGAAAAATAGCCCAAAACCCGTTTAACCGTCCAATGCAACGCAAACACACACATATAGACCGCGTGGGTATTATACACGTTAAAAAACTTACGGGACTCGATTCCGACATACAAAATCTGAGTTATCGCCCAGGTTGCAAAACTATCCAACACTTAGGCAAAAAGCCAAAAATAGCCCAAAACCCCGCGACGGACGTCCGAAGCCACGCGCATAATACACACACATAGCACCGTGTAGGTATTAAACACGTGTTAGAACTTACGGGACTCGATTCGATATCTGGAATCGAAGTTATCGCCCGGTTTGTAAAACTCGCTAACACTTAGGCAAAAACCCAAAAATTAGCCCAAAACCCGCATCGGTCGTTCGAATGCCATGCAAACACACACATAGCACCGCGTAGGTATTAAACACATATTAAAACTTACAGGACTGGATTCCGACATACGGAATCCTAGTTATCGCCCAGTTTCCACAACTCGCCAACACTTATGCAAAAAGCTAAAAAATAGCCCAAAATCCGCATCGGCCATCCGAATACAAAGAAAAAACAAACATAGCACCACGTAGGTATTAGGCAGGCGTTAGAACTTAAGAGATTCGATTCCGACATACAGAATTTGAGTTATCGCCTAGTTTGAAAAACTCGACAATACTTAGGCAAAAAGCCAAAAAATAGCCCAAAATTCACATCGGTCGTTCGAATGCCACGTAAACACACACATAGCACCGCGTAGGTATTAGACACGCGTTAGAACTTGCAGGACTAGATTCCGACATACGAAATACGAGTTATCGCCCAGTTGGCAAAACTCGCCAACACTTAGGCAAAAAGCCAAAAATAGCCCAAAACCCGCATCGGCTGTCCGAATGCCACGCAAACACACACATAGCACCGCGTAGGTATTATACATGCGTTAAAACTTACGGGACTCGATTCCGACATACAAAATCTGAGTTATCGCCCAGTTTGTAAAACTATCCAACACTTAGGCAAAAAGCCAAAAAATAACCCAAAACCCGTATCGGACGTCCGAAAGCCACGCAAATACACACATAGCACCGTGTAGGTATTAAACACGTGTTAGAACTTACGGGACTCGATTCTGACATACGGAATCCGAGTTATCGCCCAGTTTGTAAAACTCGCTAACACTTAGGCAAAAAGCCAAAAATTAGCCCAAAACCCGCATTGGTCGTTCGAATGCAATGCAAACACACACATAGCACCGCGTAGGTATTAGACACATATTAAAACTTACAGGAGTCGATTCCGACATACGGAATCCTAGTTATCGCCCAGTTTCCACAACTCGCCAACACTTATGCAAAAAGCTAAAAAATATCCCAAAATCCGCATCGGCCATCCGAATACAAAGAAAAAACAAACATAGCACCACGTAGGTATTAGGCAGGCGTTAGAACTTAAGAGATTCGATTCTGACATACAGAATTTGAGTTATCGCCCAGTTTGAAAAACTCGACAATACTTAGGCAAAAATCCAAAAAATAGCCCAAAATCCACATCGGTCGTCCGAATGCCACGTGAACACACACATAGCATCGCGTAGGTATTAGGCACGCGTTAGAACTTGCAGGACTTGATTCCGACATACGAAATACGAGTTATCGCCCAGTTGGCAAAACACGCCAACACTTAGGCAAAAAGCCGAAAAATAGCCCAAAACCCGCATCGGCCGTCCGAATGCCACGCAAACACACACATAGCACCGCGTAGGTATTAGACACGTGTTAAAACTTACGGTACTCGATTCTGACATACAAAATCCGAGTTATCGCCCAGTTTGCAAAACTCGCCAACACTTAGGCAAAAAGCCGAAAATAACCCAAAACTCAGATTTCGGCCATCCAATACCACGCAAACACACACATAACATCACGTGAGGTATTGAACACGTGTTAGAACTTATGGGACTCGATTCCGACATACGGAATCCGAGTTATCGCCCAGTTTGCAAAACTCGCCAACACTTAGGCAAAAGGCCAAAAAATAGCCCAAAACCCGCATAGGCCGTCCGAATGCCACACAAACACACACATAGCACCGCGTAGGTATTAGACACACGTTAAAACTTATAGGACTCGATTCCGACATATGAAATACGAGTTATCGCCCAGTTGGCAAAACTCGCCAACACTTAGGCAAAAAGTCGAAAAATAGCCCAAAACCCGCATCGGCCGTCCGAATGCCACCCAAACACACATATAACACCGCGTAGGTATTAGACACGCGTTAAAACTTACGGTACTCGATTCTGACATACAAAATCCGAAAGTTATCGCCCAGTTTGCAAAACTCGCCAACACTTAGGCAAAAAGTCGAAAATAGCCCAAAACTCAGATGTCGCCGTCCGAATACCACGCAAACACACACATAAGAATCTGCGTGGGTATTGAACACGTGTTAGAACTTATGGGACTCGATTCCGACATACTGAATTGAAGTTATCGCCTCAGCTTTGCAAAACTCGCCAACACTTAGGCAAAAGGCCAAAAATAGCCCAAAACCCGATAGTCATCCAATGCCACACAAACACACACATAGCACAGATAGGTATTAGACACGTTTTAGAACTTACGGGACTCAATTTCGATATACGAAATCCGAGTTATCGCCCAGTTTGCAAAACTCACCAACACTTAGGCAAAAAGGCGAAAAATAGCCCAAAACCCGTTTCGGCTGTCCGAATGCAACGCAAACACACACATAGCACCGCGTAGGTATTATACACGCGTTAAAACTTACGGGACTCGATTCCGACATACAAAATCTGAAAGTTATCGCCCGGTTGCAAAACTATCCAACACTTAGGCAAAAAGCCAAAAATAGCCCAAAACCCGCGACGGACGTCCGAAAGCCACGCAAATACACACATATAGCACGTGTAGGTATTAAACACGTGTTAGAACTTACGGACTCGATTCGATATACTAATCCGAGTTATCGCCCGGGTTTGTAAAACTCGCTAACACTTAGGCAAAAAGCCAAAAATTAGCCCAAAACCCAAGATCGGTGTTCAATGCCATGCAAACACACACATAAAGACCGCGTGAGGTATTAAACACATATTAAAACTTACGGGACTTGATTCCGACATACTAATCCTAGTTATCGCCCAGTTTCCACAACTCGCCAACACTTATGCAAAAAGCTAAAAAATAGCCCAAAATCCGCATCGGCCATCCGAATACAAAGAAAAAACAAACATAGCACCACGTAGGTATTAAGCAGGCGTTAGAACTTAAGAGATTCGATTCCGACATACAGAATTTGAGTTATCGCCCAGTTTGAAAAACTCGACAATACGAAATACAGAATTTTGAGTTATAGCCCAAAATTCACATCGGTCGTTCGAATGCCACGTAAACACACACATAGCACCGCGTAGGTATTAGACACGCGTTAGAACTTGCAGGACTAGATTCCGACATACGAAATACGAGTTATCGCCCAGTTGGCAAAACTCGCCAACACTTAGGCAAAAAGCCGAAAAATAGCCCAAAACCCGCATCGGCCGTCCGAATGCCACGCAAACACACACATAGCAACCGCGTGGGTATTGAACACGCGTTAAAACTTACTACGATTTTCGATCTTCGACATACAAAATCCGAAAGTTATCGCCCAGGTTTGCAAAACTCGCATGACACTTAGTGCAAAAAGCGAAAATAACCCAAAACTCAGATCGGTGATCCGAATACCACGCAAACACACACATAGCATCTGCGTAGGTATTAGACACGCGTGTTAGAACTTATGGGACTCGATTCACATACGGAATCCGAGTTATCGCCTGAGTTGCAAAACTCGCCAACACTTAGGCAAAAGGCCAAAAATAGCCCAAAACCCAGATAGTCAGTCCAATGCCACACAAACACACACATAGCACCGCGTGGGTATTGAACACACGTTAAAACTTATTGGACTCGATTCCGACATATGAAATACGAAGTTATCGCCTACAGTTAAGCAAAACTCGCAAACACTTAGGCAAAAAGTCGAAAAATAGCCCAAAACCGCATCGGTAGTCCAATGCCACCCAAACACACATATAACCGCGTGGTATTGAACATCGCGTTAAAACTTACGATACTCGATTCTGACATACAAAATTCGAGTTATCGCCCAGTTTGCAAAACTCGCCAACACTTAGGCAAAAAGTCGTAAATAGCCCAAAACCCGTATCGGCCGTCCGAATACCATTCAAACACACACATAGCACTGCGTAGGTATTAGACACGCGTTAGAACTTACCGGACTCAATTCTGACATACGGAATCCGAGTAATCGCCCAGTTTGCAAAATTCGCCAACACTTAGGCAAAAAGCCAAAAAATAGCCCAAAACCCGCATCGGTCGTCCGAATGCCACACAAACACACACATACCCCTTCTTAGGTATTAGACATGTGTTAGAACTTACGGGACTCAATTCCGATATACGAAATCCGAGTTATAAAACTCACCAATACTTAGGGAAAAAGCCTAAAATAAATTTAAAACCCGCGATCGGCCATCCAATGCAACGCAAAACACACACATAGCACCGTGGAGTATTATATACAGCGTTAAAACTTACGGGACTCGATTCCGACATACAAAATCTGAGTTATCGCCCAGTTTGTTAAACTATCCAACACTTAGGCAAAAAGCCGAATAATGGCCTAAAACCTGCATCGGTCGTCCGAATGCCACGCAAACACGCACCGCGTAGGTATTAGACACGCGTAAGAACTTACGGGACTCAATTCCGACATACGGAATCCGAGTTATCGGCCAGTTTGCAAAACTCGCCAACAATTAGGCAAAAAGCCAAAAAACGTTCCAAAACACGCGCCGGTCAGTCCAATGCCACGCAAGCACACACATAGCACCGCCGTGAAGTTATTGAACACGCGTTAGAACTTACGGAACTCGATTCGACATACGAAATCCGAAGTTATCGCCCGGTTTACAAAACTCACCAACACTTAGGCAAAAAGTCGAAAAAAATTTAAAACCCGCCGGCCATCCGAATGCCACCCAAGCACACACATAGCACCGCGTAGGTTTTAGACACGCGTTAGAACTTATGGGACTCAATTCTGACATACAAAATCCGAGTTATCGCCCAGTTTGCAAAACTCGCCAACACTTAGGCCAAAAGCCGAAAAATAACCCAAAACCAGCATCGGCTGTCTGAATGCAACACAAATACACATATAGCACCGCGTAGGTATTAGACACGGGTTAGAACTTACGGGACTCGATTCCGACATACGGAATCCGAGTTATCGCTCAGTTTGCAAAACTCGCCAACACTTAGGAAAAAAGCCGAAAAATAGCCCAAAACCCGTATCGGCCATCCGAATGCCACGCAAACACACACATATCACCGCGTTGGTATTAGACACATGGTAGAACTTATGGGACTCGATTCTGACATACGGAATCCGAGTTATTGTCCAATTTGCAAAACTCGCCAACACTTAAGCAAAAAGCTGAAAAATAGCCCAAATCCCGCATCGGTCGCCGAATGCCACGTAAACACACACATAGCACCGCGTAGGTATTCGACACGCGTTAGAACTTACAGGACTCGATTCCGACATACGTTATCCGAGTTATCGCCCAGTTTGCAAAACTCGCCAACACTTAGGCAAAAAGCTGAAAAATAACCCAAAACCCGTATCGGCCATCCGAATGCAACGCAAACACACATATAGCACCGCGTAGGTATTATACACGCGTTAAAACTTACGGGACTCGATTCCGACATACAAATCTGAAAGTTATCGCCAGGTTGCAAAACTATCCAACACTTAGGCAAAAAGCCAAAAATAGCCCAAAACCCAAGACGGACGTCCGAAAGCCACGCAAATACACACATAGCACCGTGTAGGTATTAGACACGTGTTAGAACTTACGAGACTCGATTCTGACTTACGGAATCCGAGTTATCGCCCAATTTGTAAAACTCGCTAACACTTAGGCAAAAAGCCAAAAATTAGCCCAAAACCCGCATCGGTCGTTCGAATGCCATGCAAACACACACATAGCACCGTGTAGGTATTAGACACATATTAAAACTTACAGGACTCGATTCCGACATACGGAATCCTAGTTATCGCCCAGTTTCTACAACTCGCCAACACTTATGCAAAAAGCTAAAAAATAGCCCAAAATCCGCATCGGCCATATGAATACAAAGAAAAAACAAACATAGCACCACGTAGGTATTAGGCAGGCGTTAGAACTTAAGAGATTCGATTCCGACATACAGAATTTGAGTTATCGCCCAGTTTGAAAAACTCGACAATACTTAGGCAAAAAGTCAAAAAATAGCCCAAAATCCACATCGGTCGTCCGAATGCCACGTAAACACACACATAGCACCGCGTAGGTATTAGACACGTATTAGAACTTGCAGGACTCGATTCCGACATACGAAATACGAGTTATCGCCCAGTTGGCAAAACTCGACAACACTTAGGCAAAAATCCGAAAAATAGCCCAAAACCCGCATCGGCCGTCCGAATGCCACGCAAACACACACATAGCACCGCGTAGGTATTAGACACGCGTTAAAACTTACGGTACTCGATTCTGACATACAAAATCCGAAAGTTATCGCCAGGTTTACAAAACTCTATGACACTTAGGCAAAAAATCAAAATAACCCAAAACCCTTATATCGGTAGTCCGAATACCACGCAAACACACACATAGCACTGCGTAGGTATTAGACACGTGTTAGAACTTATGGGACTCGATTCCGACATACAGAATCCGAGTTATCGCCCAGTTTGCAAAACTCGCCAACACTTAGGCAAAAGGACAAAAAATAGCCCAAAACCCGCATAGGCCGTCCGAATGCTACACAAACACACACATAGCACCGCATAGGTATTAGACACGTGTTAGAACTTACGGGACTCAATTTCGATATCTGAAATCCGAAAGTTATCGCCAGGTTTGCAAAACTCACCAACACTTAGGCAAAAAGTCGAAAACAACCCAAAAACCCGCTTTAATTTGTCCAATGCAACGCAAACACACACATAGCACCGCGTGGGTATTATACATACAGCGTTAGAACTTACGGAACTAGATTCCGACATACGAAATCTGAGTTATCGCCCAGTTTAGAAAACTATCCAACACTTAGGCAAAAAGCCGAATAATAGCCCAAAACCTGCATCGGTTGTCCGAATGCCACGCAAACACGCACATGGCACCGCGTAGGTATTTGACACGCGTTAGAACTTACCGGACTCAATTCCGACATACAGAATCCGAGTTATCGGCCAGTTTGCAAAACTCGCCAACAATTAGGCAAAAAGCCAAAAAACGTTCCAAAACACGCATCGGCCGTCCGAATGCCACGCAAGCACACACATAGCACCGCGTAGTTATTAGACACGCGTTAGAACTTACGGAGCTCGATTCTAACATACGAAATCCGAGTTATCGCCCAGTTTGCAAAACTCGCCAACACTTAGGCAAAAAGTCGAAAAACTGCCAAAACCCGCATCGGCCGTCCGAATGCCACCCAAACACACACATAGCACCGCGTAGGTTTTAGACACGCATTAGAACTTATGGGACTCGATTCCAACATACGAAATCCGAGTTATCGCCCAGTTTGCAAAACTCGCCAACACTTAGGCAAAAAGCCAAAAAATAACCCAAAACCCGCATCGGCTGTCCAAATGCAACGCAAATACACATATAGCACCGCGTAGGTATTAGACACGGGTTAGAACTTACGGGACTCGATTCCGACATACGGAATCCGAGTTATCGCTCAGTTTGCAAAACTCGCCAACACTTATGGAAAAAGCCAAAAAATAGCCCAAAACCCGTATCGACCGTCCGAATGCCACACAAACACACACATATCACCGCGTTGGTATTAGACACATGTTAGAACTTACGGGACTCGATTCTGACATACGGAATCCGAGTTATTGCCCAATTTGCAAAACTCGCCAACACTTAGGCAAAATGCTGAAAATTAGCCCAAATCCCGCATCGGTCGCCGAATGCCACGTAAACACACACATAGCACCGCGTAGGTATTAGACACGCATTAGAACTTATAGGACTCGATTCCGACATACGGAATCCGAGTTATCGCCCAGTTTGCAAACTCGCAAACACTTAGGCAAAAAGCTGAAAAATAGCCCAAAACCCGCATCGGCCGTCCGAATGCCACACAAACACACACATAGCACCGTATAGGTATTACACACGCCTTAGAACTTACGGGACTCGATTCTGACATACAGAATCCGAGTTATCGCCTAGTTTGCAAAACTCGTCAACAATTAGGCAAAAAGCCAAAAAATAGCTCAAAACCCGCATCGGCCATCCGAATGCAACGCAAACACACACATAGCATCGCGTAGGTATTAGACACGCGTTAGAACTTACAAGACTCGATTCCGATATACGGAATCCGAGTTATCGCCCAGTATGTAAAACTCGCCAACACTTAGGCAAAAAGTCAAAAAACAGCCCAAAACCCGCATCGGACGTCCGAATGCCACGCAAAGACACACATAGCACCGTGTTGTTAGAGTTTATGCCCTAGAGGTCAATTATTTGATATAATTGCTTAACGTTTTGATATTATATTTGATTGAATAAATATATGATTTTATTATGGTTTTATTTACTGCGTAATATAATTGTTAACATAATAAAATTCCTTAGAATAGTGATACAAATTATATAGTTTCAAGTATGTGACTTGAACATGAGATTATATATTACCATTAGTATCAGTGTTCTTAAATGTCCCTAGTCGAGTATCATTGTTGATGGGACAACAATGATGCATTGAGACTAGTATGTGGATTGACTGATGACCAAATCTCATTGGTCATAAATATATGAGATATTAAGTCAATGCATAGGTACATGTTAGAGAACGATGTACTGGACAGACCCACCATGAGAATTCTATATGGAGCATTATGCGAAGTGTCATTAGCAATTCTCATAATGACAATGATGTAATGGTCCTCCGACTTGAAATCGCTATATTACTACACGAGAATTTATGTACTTTGATATCATCAAATGTCACCTTTAATAGGGTGGACTATAAAGGTGATTATTGGGTTCATCATTAATCGTGTGAGAAATATGAGTGATCTAGATGGAATTTAACCATCCTATATATTATGGGTGATATCCATAGGCCTCTTGATTGAGTAGGACTATGAAATGCATAACCATGCTCAAATAGTGATTTGTTTCATATAGTCTACTCATTGATCAAGAAAACTCAGATTAAATTATGAAGAGTATGACACATTCCATGACTTCGAGTTTAATCTAGGATATTAAGGTTAAAAGGATTAAATTGCATTGAAACATTGGTCACAAAAGGTTGCATCGAATCATCGATCTTATTATTACTTGGGTAGCGATGATGCATTACTAGATGCCGCTCACCGCTTTATAATTTTATAATATGATTTTAAAATTATTGCCAACGTAATAATAACCTATAAGGTCACACACATAGAACGTTATTTAAAAGGGAATTAATTTAAATTTTAAGGATTTAAATATATTAATATGATTAATAGTATTTAAATCACTTAATTTAAATTAAAAGGATAATTGTATATATGTATATTAATTAAGTAAGACTTAATTAAAAGATATATATATATATAAATTCGTATTTTATAAAATTAGGTTTTGATTTTGATTAATTCCTTTTAACTACTATATATATGATATATATAGCGACTACTTAGGGTAAGATATCATAATTGAAAAACCCTAGCCGCTCTTTAGAGAGAGACTAGAGAAAAAGCAGTTTCAAAATCCATTCCTTTTGGTGGCTAGTCTGCAAGTCCTTCTTATTGCAGAATCGTTCGACCCGGTTCGTGAGGCGTTCGATGTGGATACCGTAGAGGCGCAATCGGTTTGTATTGCGTTGGAGATTCGAGGCGAAGTCGGTTTTAGATTCTCGTTTTTGTTTATATCTGGTATAATCTCTAAACCTCTGAATTAATTGATTTTCGCATGGATCCTGTTTTAGGGTTTCGAAAATTGCTTTAAAATTTAATTTCATTGTGCGTTTAAATGTAGAAGCCCAACACGTGTAGGTATTAAACACGTGTTAGAACTTACGGGACTCGATTCTGACATACGGAATCCGAGTTATCGCTCAGTTTGCAAAACTCGCCAATAATTAGGCAAAAAGCCAAAAAATAGCCCAAAACCCGCATCGGTCGTTCGAATGCCATGCAAACACACACATAGCACCGCGTAGGTATTAGACACATATTAAAACTTACAGGACTCGATTTTGACATACGAAATTCGAGTTATCGCCCAGTTTCCAAAACTCGCCAACACTTAGGTAAAAAGCCGAAAAATAGCCCAAAACCTGCATCGGCCATCCGAATGCAAAGAAAAAACAAACATAGCACCACGTAGGTATTAGGCAGGCGTTAGAACTTAAGAGACTCGATTCCGACATACAGAATCTGAGTTATCGCCCAGTTTGCAAAACTCGCCAACACTTAGGCAAAAAGCCAAAAAATAGCCCAAAACCCACATCGGTCGTCCGAATGCCACATAAACACACACATAGCACCGCGTAGGTATTAGACACACGTTAAAACTTATAGGACTCGATTCCGACATATGAAATACGAGTTATCGCCAGGTTGGCAAAACTACAACACAACTTGGCAAAAAGTCGAAAAATAGCCCAAAACCGTGACGGTACCGTCCGAATGAATGCCACCCAAACACACATATAGCACCGCGTGGGTATTGACACAGCGTTAAAACTTACGGTACTGATTCGACATACAAAATCCGAAAGTTATCGCCCGCTTTGCAAAACTCGCCAACACTTAGGCAAAAAAGCGAAAATAGCCCAAAACCCGTGATCGGTAGTCCAATACCACGCAAACACACACATAGCAATCGCTGCGTGGGTATTGAACACGTGTTAGAACTTATGGAACTCGATTCACATACGGAATCCGAGTAATCGCCAGCTTTGCAAAATTCGCCAACACTTAGGCAAAAAGCCAAAAAATAGCCCAAAACCCGCATCGGCCGTCCGAATGCCACACAAACACACACATTCCCCCGCATAGGTATTAGACACGTGTTAGAACTTACGGAACTCAATTCCGATATACAAAATCCGAGTTATCGCCCAGTTTACAAAACTCACCAACACTTAGGCAAAAAGCCGAAAAATAGCCCAAAACCCGCATCGGCTGTCCGAATGCAACGTAAACACACACATGGCACCGCATAGGTATTAGACACGTGTTAGAACGTACCGGACTCGATTTCGACATACGGAATCCGAGTTATCGGCCAGTTTGCAAAACTCGCCAACACTTAGGCAAAAAGCCGAAAAACATTCCAAAACCCGCATCGGCCGTCCGAATGCCACACAATCACACACATAGCACCGCGTAGTTATTAGACACACGTTAGAACTTACGGGACTCGATTCCGACATACGAAATTCGAGTTATCGCCTAGTTTACAAAACTCGTCAACACTTAGGCAAAAAGCCGAAAAATAACCCAAAACCCGCATCGGCCGTCCGAATGATACGCAAACACACACATAGCACCGCGTAGGTATTAGACACACGTTAGAACTTACGGGACTCAATTCTGACATATGAAATCAGAGTTATAGTCTAGTTTGCAAAACTCGCCAACACTTAGGCAAAAAGCCAAAAAATAGCTCAAAACCCGTATCGGCCGTCCGAATGCAACGCAAAAACACACATAGCACCGCGTAGGTATTAGACTCGCGTTAGAACTTACAAGACTCGATTCCGTTATACGGAATCCGAGTTATCGCCCAGTATGTAAAATTCGCCAACACTTAGGCAAAAAGCCGAAAAACATTCCAAAACACGCATCTGCCGTCCGAATGCCACGCAAGCACACACATAGCACCGCGTAGTTATTAGACACGCGTTAGAACTTACGGAACTCGATTCTAACATATGAAATCCGAGTTATCGCCCAGTTTGTAAAACTCGCCAACACTTAGGCAAAAAGCCGAAAAACATCCCAAAACCCGCATCGGCCGTCCGAATGCCACCCAAACACACACATAGCACCGCGTAGGTTTTAGACACGCGTTAGAACTTATGGGACTCGATTCCGACATACGAAATACGAGTTATCGCCCAGTTTGCAAAACTCGCCAACACTTAGGCAAAAAGCCGAAAAATAACCCAAAACCCGCATCGGCTGTCCGAATGCAACGCAAATACACATATAGCACCGCGTAGGTATTAGACACTGGTTAGAACTTACGGGACTCGATTCCGACATACGGTATCCGAGCTATCGCCTAGTTTACAAAACTCGTCAACACTTAGGCAAAAAGCCGAAAAATAACCCAAAACCCGCATCGGCCGTCCGAATGATACGCAAACACACACATAGCACCGCGTTGGTATTAGACACACGTTAAAACTTATAGGACTCGATTTCGACATAGGAAATACGAGTTATCGCCTAGTTGGCAAAACTCACTAACACTTAGGCAAAAAGTCGAATAATAGCGCAAAACCTGCATCGGTCGTCTGAATGCCACACAAACACACACATCGCACCGCATAGGTATTAGACACGCGTTAGAACGTACCGGACTCGATTCCGACATACGGAATCCGAGTTATTGGCAAGTTTGCAAAACTCGCCAACACTTAGGCAAAAAGCCGAAAAACATTCCAAAACCCGCATCGGCCGTCCGAATGCCACACAATCGCACACATAGCACCGCGTAGTTATTAGACACACGTTAGAACTTACGGGACTCGATTCCGACATACGAAATCCGAGTTATCGCCTAGTTTACAAAACTCGTCAACACTTAGGCAAAAAGCCGAAAAATAACCCAAAACCCGCATCGGCCGTCCGAATGATACGCAAACACACACATAGCACCGCGTAGGTATTAGACACGCGTTAGAACTTACAAGACTCGATTCCGATATACGGAATCCGAGTTATCGCCCAGTATGTAAAACTCGCCAACACTTAGGCAAAAAGTCAAAAAACAGCACAAAACCCGCATCGGACGTCCGAATGCCACGCAAATACACACATAGCAGCGTGTAGGTATTAAACACGTGTTAGAACTTACGGGACTCTATTCTGACATACGGAATCCGAGTTATCACCCAGTTTGCAAAACTCGCTAATAATTAGGCAAAAAGCCAAAAAATAGCCCAAAACCCGCATCGGTCGTTCGAATGCCACGCAAACACACACATAGCACCGCGTAGGTATTAGACACATATTAAAACTTACAGGACTCGATTCCGACATACGAAATTGAAAGTATCGCCAGCGATTCCAAAACTCGCCAACACTTATGCAAAAAGCTAAAAAATAGCCCAAAACCCGTATCGGCCATCCGAATGCAAAGAAAAAACAAACATAGCACCACGTAGGTATTAGGCAGGTGTTAGAACTTAAGAGACTCGATTCCGACATGCAGAATCTGAGTTATCGCCCAGTTTGCAAAACTCGCCAACACTTAGGCAAAAAGCCAAAAAATAGCCCAAAACCCACATCGGTCGTCCGAATGCCACGTAAACACACACATAGCACCGCGTAGGTATTAGACACACGTTAAAACTTATAAGACTCGATTTCGACATACGAAATACGAGTTATCGCCTAGTTGGCAAAACTCACTAACACTTAGGCAAAAAGCCGAATAATAGCGCAAAACCTGCATCGGTCGTCTGAATGCCACACAAACACACACATGGCACCGCATAGGTATTAGACACGCGTTAGAACGTACCGGACTCGATTCCGACATACGGAATCAAGGAGTTATCGACGGTTGCAAAACTCGCCAACACTTAGGCAAAAAGCGAAAAAACATTCCAAAACCCGCATCGGCCGTCCGAATGCCACACAATCGCACACATAGCACCGCGTAGTTATTAGACACACGTTAGAACTTACGGGACTCGATTCCGACATACGAAATCCGAGTTATCGCCTAGTTTACAAAACTCGTCAACACTTAGGCAAAAAGCCGAAAAATAACCCAAAACCCGCATCGGCCGTCCGAATGATACGCAAACACACACATAGCACCGCGTAGGTATTAGACACACGTTAGAACTTACGGGACTCAATTCTGACATATGAAATCCGAGTTATCGTCTAGTTTGCAAAACTCGCCAACACTTAGGCAAAAAACCGAAAAACAGCCCAAAACCCGCATCGGCCGTCCGAATGCCACACAAACACACACTTAGCACCGCGTAGGTATTAGACACGCGTTAGAACTTACGGGACTCGATTCCGACATATGGAATCCGAGTTATCGCCCAGTTTGTAAAACTCGCCAACACTTAGGCAAAAAGCCGAAAAATAGCTCAAAACCCGTATCGGCCGTCCGAATGCAACGCAAAAACACACATAGCACCGCGTAGGTATTAGACTCGCGTTAGAACTTACAAGACTCGATTCCGATATACGGAATCCGAGTTATCGCCCAGTATGTAAAACTCGCCAACACTTAGGCAAAAAGTCAAAAAACAGCACAAAACCCGCATCGGACGTCCGAATGCCACGCAAATACACACATAGCAGCGTGTAGGTATTAAACACGTGTTAGAACTTACGGGACTCTATTCTGACATACGGAATCCGAGTTATCACCCAGTTTGCAAAACTCGCTAATAATTAGGCAAAAAGCCAAAAAATAGCCCAAAACCCGCATCGGTCGTTCGAATGCCACGCAAACACACACATAGCACCGCGTAGGTATTAGACACATATTAAAACTTACAGGACTCGATTCCGACATACGAAATTCGAGTTATCGCCCAGTTTCCAAAACTCGCCAACACTTATGCAAAAAGCTAAAAAATAGCCCAAAACCCGTATCGGCCATCCGAATGCAAAGAAAAAACAAACATAGCACCACGTAGGTATTAGGCAGGTGTTAGAACTTAAGAGACTCGATTCCGACATGCAGAATCTGAGTTATCGCCCGGTTGCAAAACTCACCAACACTTAGGCAAAAAGCCAAAAATAGCCCAAAACCCACATCGGTCGTCCGAATGCCACGTAAACACACACATAGCACCGCGTAGGTATTAGACACACGTTAAAACTTATAAGACTCGATTTCGACATACGAAATACGAGTTATCGCCTAGTTGGCAAAACTCACTAACACTTAGGCAAAAAGCCGAATAATAGCGCAAAACCTGCATCGGTCGTCTGAATGCCACACAAACACACACATGGCACCGCATAGGTATTAGACACGCGTTAGAACGTACCGGACTCGATTCCGACATACGGAATCCGAGTTATCGGCCAGTTTGCAAAACTCGCCAACACTTAGGCAAAAAGCCGAAAAACATTCCAAAACCCGCATCGGCCGTCCGAATGCCACACAATCGCACACATAGCACCGCGTAGTTATTAGACACACGTTAGAACTTACGGGACTCGATTCCGACATACGAAATCCGAGTTATCGCCTAGTTTACAAAACTCGTCAACACTTAGGCAAAAAGCCGAAAAATAACCCAAAACCCGCATCGGCCGTCCGAATGATACGCAAACACACACATAGCACCGCGTAGGTATTAGACACACGTTAGAACTTACGGGACTCAATTCTGACATATGAAATCCGAGTTATCGTCTAGTTTGCTAAACTCGCCAACACTTAGGCAAAAAGCGAAAAAATGCCCCAAAACCCGCATCGGTAGTCCAATGCCACACAAACACACACACTTAGCACCGCGTGGGTATTGAACACGTTAGAACTTACGGGACTCGATTCCGACATATGGAATCCGAGTTATCGCCCAGTTTGTAAAACTCGCCAACACTTAGGCAAAAAGCCGAAAAATAGCTCAAAACCCGTATCGGCCGTCCGAATGCAACGCAAAAACACACATAGCACCGCGTAGGTATTAGACTCGCGTTAGAACTTACAAGACTCGATTCCGTTATACGGAATCCGAGTTATCGCCCAGTATGTAAAATTCGCCAACACTTAGGGAAAAAGCCGAAAAATAGCCCAAAACCCTTATCGGCCGTCCGAATGCCACACAAACACACACATATCACCGCGTTGGTATTAGACACATGTTAGAACTTACAAGACTCGATTCTGACATACGGTATCCGAGTTATTGCCCAATTTGCAAAACTTGCCAACATTTAGGCAAAAAGCTGAAAAATAGCCCAAATCCCGCATCGGTCGCCGAATGCAACGCAAACACACACATAGCACCGCGTAGGTATTTGACACGCGTTAGAACTTATAGGACACGATTCTGGCATACGGAATCTGAGTTATCGCCAAGTTTGCAAACCTCGCCAACACTTAGGCAAAAACATGAAAAATAGCCCAAAACCCGCATCGGCCGTCCTAATGCCACACAAACACACATATAGTACCGTATTGGTATTACACACGCGTTAGAACTTACGGGACTCGATTCTGACATACAGAATCCGAGTTATCGCCTAGTTTGCAAAACTCGTCAACAATTAGGCAAAAAGCCAAAAAATAGCTCAAAACCCGCATCGGCCATCCGAATGCAACGCAAACACACACATAGCACCGCGTAGGTATTAGACACACGTTAGAACTTACAAGACTCGATTCCGATATACTGAATCCGAAGTTATCGCCGATATGTAAAACTCACCAACACTTAGGCAAAAAGTCAAAAAATAACCCAAAACCCGTGACGGACGTCCGAATGCCACGCAAATATACACACAAGCAGCGCGTGTAGGTATTAAACACGTGTTAGAACTTACGGACTCTATTCGACATACGAGAATCCGAGTTATCGCCAGCTTTGCAAAACTCGCTAATAATTAGGCAAAAAGCCAAAAAAAATAGCCCAAAACCCGCGACGGTTGCTTCGAATGCCACGCAAACACACACATAGCAAGACCGCGTAGGTATTGAACACATATTAAAACTTACAGGGACTCGATTCCACATACGAAATCCGAGTTATCGCCCGATTTCAAAACTCGCCAACACTTATGCAAAAAGCTAAAAATAGCCCAAAACCCGTATCGGCCATCCGAATGCAAAGAAAAAACAAACATAGCACCACATAGGTATTAGGCAGGTGTTAGAACTTAAGAGACTCGATTCCGACATGCAGAATCTGAGTTATCGCCCAGTTTGCAAAACTCGCCAACACTTAGGCAAAAAGCCAAAAATAGCCCAAAACCCACATCTATTCGTCCAAATGCCACGTAAACACACACATAGCACCGCGTAGGTATTAGACACACGTTAAAACTTATAGGACTCGATTTCGACATGAAATACGAGTTATCGCCTAGTTGGCAAAACTCACTAACACTTAGGCAAAAAGCCAAAAAATAGCCCAAAACCCGCATCGGCCGTCCGATTGCCACCCAAACACACATATAGCACCGCGTAGGTATTAGACACGCGTTAAAACTTACGGTACTCGATTCTGACATACAAAATCCGAGTTATCGCCCAGTTTGCAAAACTCACCAACACTTAGGCAAAAAGCCGAAAATAGCCCAAAACCCGTATCGGCCGTCCGAATACCACGCAAACACACACATTGCACTGCATAGGTATTAGACACGTGTTAGAACTTATGGGACTCGATTCCGACATACGGAATCCGAGTAATCGCCCAGTTTGGAAAACTCGCCAACACTTAGGCAAAAAGCCAAAAAATAACCCAAAACCCGCATTGGCCGTCTGAATGCCACACAAACACACACATAGCACCGCGTAGGTATTAGACACGTGTTAGAACTTACGGGACTTAATTCCGATATACGAAATCCGAGTTATCGCCCAGTTTGCAAAACTCACCAATAGTTAGGCAAAAAGCCAAAAAATAGCCCAAAACCCGCATCGGCCGTCCGAATGCAACGTAAACACACACATAGCACCACATAGGTATTATACACGCGTTAGAACTTACGGGACTCGATTCCGACATACGAAATCTGAGTTATCGCCCAGTTTGCAAAACTATCCAACACTTAGGCAAAAAGCCGAATAATAGCGCAAAACCTGAATCGGTCGTCCGAATGCCACACAAACACACACATGGCACCGCGTAGGTATTAGACACGCGTTAGAACTTACCGGACTCGATTCCGACATACGGAATCCGAGTTATCGGCCAGTTTGCAAAACTCGCCAACACTTAGGCAAAAAGCCGAAAAATATTCCAAAACCCGCATCGGCCGTCCGAATGCCACACAATCACACACATAGCACCGCGTAATTATTAGACACACGTTCGAACTTACGGGACTCGATTCCGACATACGAAATCCGAGTTATCGCCTAGTTTACAAAACTCGCCAACACTTAGGCAAAAAGCCGAAAAATAACCAAAAACCCGCATCGGCCGTCCGAATGATACGCAAACACACACATAGCACCGCGTAGGTATTAGACACACGTTAGAACTTACGGGACTCAATTCTGACATATGAAATCCGAGTTATCGTCTAGTTTGCAAAACTCGCCAACACTTAGGCAAAAAGCCGAAAAACAGCCCAAAACCCGCATTGGCCGTCCGAATGCCACACAAACACACACTTAGCACCGCGAAGGTATTAGACACGCGTTAGAACTTACGGGACTCGATTCCGACATATGGAATTCGAGTTATCGCCCAGTTTGTAAAACTCGCCAACACTTAGGCAAAAAGCCGAAAAATAGCTCAAAACCCGTATCGGCCGTCCGAATGCAACGCAAAAACACACATAGCACCGCGTAGGTATTAGACTCCCGTTAGAACTTACAAGACTCGATTCCGTTATACGGAATCCGAGTTATCGCCCAGTATGTAAAATTCGCCAACACTTAGGCAAAAAGTAAAAAAATAGCCCAAAACCCGCATCGGACGTCCGAATGCCACGCAACTACACACATAGCATCGTGTAGGTATTAAACACGTGTTAGAACTTACGGGACTCGATTCTGACATACGAAATCCGAGTTATCGCCCAGTTTGCAAAACTCGCTAACACTTAGGCAAAAAGCCAAAAATTAGCCCAAAACCCGCATCGGTCGTTCGAATGCCATGCAAACACACACATAGCACCGCGTAGGTATTAGACACATATTAAAACTTACAGGACTCGATTCCGACATACGGAATCCGAGTTATCGCCCAGTTTCCAAAACTCGCCAACACTCAGGCAAAAAGCTAAAGAATAGCCCAAAACCCGCATCGGCCATCCGAATGCAAAGAAAAAACAAACATAGCACCACGTAGGTATTAGGCAGGCATTAGAACTTAAGAGACTCGATTAGACATACGAGATCCGAAAGTTATCGCCCAGTTTGCAAAACTCGCCAACACTTAGGTAAAAAGCCAAAAAATAGCCCAAAACCCACATCGATCGTCCGAATGCCACGTAAACACACACATAGCACCGCGTAGGTATTAGACACGCGTTAGAACTTACAGAACTCGATTCCGACATACGAAATACGAGTTATCGCCCAGTTGGCAAAACTCGCCGACACTTAGGCAAAAATCCGAAAAATAGCCCAAAACCCGCATCGGCCGTCCGAATGCCACGCAAACACACACATAGCACCGCGTAGGTATTAGACACGCGTTAAAACTTACGGTACTCGATTCTGACATACAAAATCCGAGTTATCGCCCAGTTTGCAAAACTCGCCAACACTTAGGCAAAAAGCCGAAAATAACCCAAAACCCTTATCGGCCGTCCGAATACCACGCAAACACACACATAGCACTGCGTAGGTATTAGACACGTGTTAGAACTTATGGGACTCGATTCCGACATACAGAATCCGAGTTATCGCCCAGTTTGCAAAACTCGCCAACACTTAGGCAAAAGGCCAAAAAATAGCCCAAAACCCGCATAGGCCGTCCGAATGCTACACAAACACACACATAGCACCGCATAGGTATTAGACACGTGTTAGAACTTACGGGACTCAATTTCGATATACGAAATCCGAGTTATCGCCCAGTTTGCAAAACTCACCAACACTTAGGCAAAAAGCCGAAAAACAACCCAAAACCCGTTTCGGCTGTCCGAATGCAACGCAAACACACACATAGCACCGCGTAGGTATTATACACGCGTTAGAACTTACGGAACTAGATTCCGACATACGAAATCTGAGTTATCGCCCAGTTTAGAAAACTATCCAACACTTAGGCAAAAAGCCGAATAATAGCCCAAAACCTGCATCGGTTGTCCGAATGCCACGCAAACACGCACATGGCACCGCGTAGGTATTTGACACGCGTTAGAACTTATGGGACTCGATTCCGACATATGGAATCCTAGTTATCGCCCAGTTTGCAAAACTCGCTAACACTTAGGCAAAAAGCCAAAAAATAGCCCAAAACCCGCATCGGCCGTCCGAATGCCACACAAACACACACATAGCACCGCATAGGTATTAGACACGTGTTAGAACTTACGGGACTCAATTCCGATATACGAAATCCGAGTTATCGCCCAGTTTGCAAAACTCACCACCACTTAGGTAAAAAGCCGAAAAACAGCCCAAAACCCGCATCGTCCGTCCGAATGCAACACAAACACACACATAGCACCGCGTAGGTATTATACACGCATTAGAACTTACGGGACTCGATTCCGACATACGAAATCTGAGTTATCGCCCAGTTTACAAAACTATCCAACACTTAGGCAAAAAGCGGAATAATAGCCCAAAACCTGCATCGGTCGTCCGAATGCCACGCAAACACACACATGGCACCGCGTAGGTATTAGACACGCGTTAGAACTTATCGGACTCAATTCCGACATACGGAATCCGAGTTATCGACCAGTTTGCAAAACTCGCCAACACTTAGGCAAAAAGCCGAAAAACATTCCAAAACACGCATCTGCCGTCCGAATGCCACGCAAGCACACACATAGCACCGCGTAGTTATTAGACACGCGTTAGAACTTACGGAACTCGATTCTAACATACGAAATCCGAGTTATCGCCCAGTTTGCAAAACTCGCCAACACTTAGGCAAAAAGCCGAAAAATAACCCAAAACCCGCATCGGCTGTCTGAATGCAATGCAAATACACATATAGCACCGCGTAGGTATTAAACACGGGTTAGACCTTACGGGACTCGATTCCGACATACGGAATCCGAGTTATCGCTCAGTTTGCAAAACTCGCCAACACTTAGGGAAAAAGCCGAAAAATAGCCCAAAACCCGTATCGGCCGTCCGAATGCCACACAAACACACACATATCACCGCGTTGGTATTAGACACATGTTAGAACTTACAGGACTCGATTCTGACATACGGTATCCGAGTTATTGCCCAATTTGCAAAACTTGCCAACACTTAGGCAAAAAGCTGAAAAATAGCCCAAATCCCGCATCGGTCGCCGAATGCAACGCAAACACACACATAGCACCGCGTAGGTATTAGACACGCGTTAGAACTTATAGGACACGATTCCGGCATACGGAATCTGAGTTATCGCCCAGTTTACAAACCTCGCCAACACTTAGGCAAAAATATGAAAAATAGCCCAAAACCCGCATCGGCCGTCCTAATGCCACACAAACACACATATAGCACCGTATAGGTATTACACACGCGTTAGAACTTACGGGACTCGATTCTGACATACAGAATCCGAGTTATCGCCTAGTTTGCAAAACTCGTCAACAATTAGGCAAAAAGCCAAAAAATAGCTCAAAACCCGCATCGGCCATCCGAATGCAACGCAAACACACACATAGCACCGCGTAGGTATTAGACACACGTTAGAACTTACAAGACTCGATTCCGATATACGAAATCCGAGTTATCGCCCAGTATGTAAAACTCGCCAACACTTAGGCAAAAAGTCAAAAAACAGCCCAAAACCCGCATCGGACGTCCGAATGCCACGCAAATACACACATAGCAGCGTGTAGGTATTAAACACGTGTAAGAACTTACGAGACTCGATTCTTACATACGGAATCCGAGTTATCGCCCAGTTTGCAAAACTCGCTAATAATTAGGCAAAAAGCCAAAAAATAGCCCAAAACCCGCATCGGTCGTTCGAATGCCATGCAAACACACACATAGCACCGCGTAGGTATTAGACACATTAAAACTTACAGGACTCGATTCCGACATACGAAATCCGAGTTATCGCCCAGTTTCCAAAACTCGCCAACACTTATGCAAAAAGCTGAAAAATAGCCCAAAACCCGTATCGGCCATCCGAATGCAAAGAAAAAACAAACATAGCACCACGTAGGTATTAGGCAGGTGTTAGAACTTTAGAGACTCGATTCCGACATGCAGAATCTGAGTTATCGCCCAGTTTGCAAAACTCGCCAACACTTAGGCAAAAAGCAAAAAATAGCCCAAAACCCACATCGGTCGTCCGAATGCCACGTAAACACACACATAGCACCGCGTAGGTATTAGACACACGTTAAAACTTATAGGACTCGATTTTACATACGAAATACGAAGTTATCGCTAGTTAATAAAACTCACCAACACCTAGGCAAAAAGCCAAAAAATAGCCCAAAACCCGCATCGGCCGTCCGAATGCCACCCAAACACACATATAGCACCGCGTGGGTATTGAACACAGCGTTAAAACTTACGGTTTTCGATTCTCGACATACAAAATCCGAAAGTTATCGCCTCAGCTTGCAAAACTCGCCAACACTTAGGCAAAAAAGCGAAAATAGCCCAAAACTCAGTGTCGGTGGTCCAATACCACGCAAACACACACATAGCACTGCGTAGGTATTAGACACGTGTTAGAACTTATGGGACTCGATTCCGACATACGAAATCCGAGTAATCGCCCAGTTTGGAAAACTCGCCAACACTTAGGCAAAAAGCCAAAAAATAACCCAAAACCCGCATTGGCCGTCTGAATGCCACACAAACACACACATAGCACCGCGTAGGTATTAGACACGTGTTAGAACTTATGGGACTCAATTCCGATATACGAAATCCGAGTTATCGCCCAGTTTGCAAAACTCACCAACACTTAGGCAAAAAACCAAAAAACAGCCCAAAACCCGCATCGGCCGTCCGAATGCAACGTAAACACACACATAGCACCGCATAGGTATTATACACGCATTAGAACTTACGGGACTCGATTCCGACATACGAAATCTGAGTTATCGCCCAGTTTGCAAAACTATCTAACACTTAGGCAAAAAGCCGAATAATAGCGCAAAACCTGCATCGGTCAACCGAATGCCACACAAACACACACATGGTGCCGCGTAGGTATTAGACACGCGTTAGAACTTACCGGACTCGATTCTGACATACGGAATCCGAGTTATCAGCCAGTTTGCAAAACTCGCCAACACTTAGGCAAAAAGCGGAAAAACATTCCAAAACCCGCATCGGCCGTCCGAATGCCACGCAATCACACACATACCACCGCGTAGTTATTAGACACACGTTAGAACTTACGGGACTCGATTCCGACATACGAAATCCGAGTTATCGCCTAGTTTACGAAACTCACCAACACTTAGGCAAAAAGCCGAAAAACAACCCAAAACCCGCATCGGCCGTCCGAATGCCACGCAAACACACACATAGCACCGCGCGTGGTATTGAACACGCGTTAGAACTTACGGGACTCAATTCGACATACGAAATCCGAAAGTTATCGCCCAGTTTGCAAAACTCAACAAAACTTAGGCAAAAAGCCGAAAAAAAGCCCAAAACCCGCACCGGCCATTCGAACGCCACGCAAACACACACTTAGCACCGCGTAGGTAATAGACACGCGTTACAACTTACGGGACTCGATTACGACATACTAATCCGAAAGTTATCGCCCGATTTGTAAAACTCGCCAACACTTAGGCAAAAAGCCAAAAATAGCTCAAAACCCGTGATCGGTGAGTCCGAATGCAACGCAAAAACACACATAGCACCGCGTAGGTATTAGACTCACGTTAGAACTTACAAGACTCGATTCCGTTATACGGAATCCGAGTTATCGCCCAGTATGTAAAATTCGCCAACACTTAGGCAAAAAGTCAAAAAATAGCCCAAAACCCGCATCGGACGTTCGAATGCCACGCAAATACACACATAGCACCGTGTAGGTATTAAACACGTGTTAGAACTTACGGGACTCAATTCTGACATACGAAATCCGAGTTATCGCCCAGTTTGCAAAACACGCTAACACTTAGGTAAAAAGCCAAAAATTAGGCCAAAACTCGCATCGGTCGTTCGAATGCAACGCAAACACACACATATCACCGCGTAGGTATTAGACACATATTAAAACTTACAGGACTCGATTTCGACATACGAAATCCGAGTTATCGCCCAGTTTCCAAAACTCGTCAACACTTAGGCAAAAAGCTAAAAAATAGCCCAAAACCCGCATCGGCCATCCGAATGCAAAGAAAAAACAAACATAGCACCACGTAGGTATTAGGCAGGCATTAGAACTTAAGAGACTCGATTCCGAATGCAACGCAAAAACACACATAGCACCGCGTAGGTATTAGACTCGCGTTAGAACTTACAAGACTCGATCGTCCGAATGCCACGCAAACACACACATAGCACCGCGTAGGTATTAGACACGCGTTAAAACTTACGGTACTCGATTCTGACATACAAAATCTGAGTTATCGCCCATTTTGTAAAACTCGCCAACACTTAGGCAAAAAGCCAAAAATAGACCAAAACCCTTCAGACGGTCCGTCGAATACAATGCAAGGACACACATAGCACTGCGTAGGTATTAGACACGTGTTAGAACTTATGGGACTCGATTCCGACATACGGAATCCGAGTTATCACCCAGTTTGCAAAACTCGCCAACACTTAGGCAAAAAGCCAAAAAATAACCCAAAACCTGCATCGGCCGTCCGAATGCCACACAAACACACACATAGCACCGTGTAGGTATTAAACACATGTTAGAACTTACGGGACTCGATTCTGACATACGGAATCCGAGTTATCGCCCAGTTTGCAAAACTCGCTAACACTTAGGCAAAAAGCCAAAAATTAGCCCAAAACCCGCATCGGTCGTTCGAATGCCACGCAAACACACACATAGCACTGCGTAGGTATTAGACACATATTAAAACTTACAGGACTCGATTCCGACATACAGAATCCGAAAGTTATCGCCGCGCCTCAAAACTCGCCAACACTCGTGCAAAAAGCTAAAAATAGCCCAAAACCCAGATCGGCCATCCGAATGCAAAGAAAAAAACAAACATAGCACCACGTGGGTATTAGGCGTTAGTTAGAACTTAAGAAACTCGATTCCGACATACAGAATCTGAGTTATCGCCCAGTTTGCAAAACTCGCCAACACTTAGGCAAAAAGCCAAAAAATAGCCCAAAACCCACATCGGCTGTCCGAATGCCACGCAAACACACACATAGCACCGCGTAGGTATTAGACACGCGTTAAAACTTACGGGACTCGATTCTGACATACAAAATCCGAGTTATCGCCCAGTTTGCAAAACTCGCCAACACTTAGGCAAAAAGCCGAAAATAGCCCGAAACCCGCATCGGCCATCCGAATACCACGCAAACACACACATAGCACTGCGTAGGTATTAGACACGTGTTAGAACTTATGGGACTCGATTCTGACATACGGAATCCGAGTTATCGCCCAGTTTGTAAAACTCGCCAACACTTAGGCAAAAAGCCAAAAAATAGCCCAAAACCCGCATCGGCCGTCCGAATGCCACACAAACACACACATAGCACCACATAGGTATTAGACACGTGTTAGAACTTACGGGACTCAATTCCGATATACGAAATCCGAGTTATCGCCGAGTTTGCAAAACTCACCAACACTTAGGTAAAAAGCCAAAAAATAGCCCAAAACCCGTATCGGCCGTCCGAATGCAACGCAAACACACACATAGCACCGCGTAGGTATTATACATGCGTTAGAAAATACGGGACTCGATTCCGACATACGAAATCTGAGTTATCGCCCAGTTTGCCAAACTATCTAACACTTAGGCAAAAAGCCGAATAATAGCCCAAAACCTGCATCGGTCGTCCGAATGCCACGCAAACACACACATGGCACCGCGTAGGTATTAGACACGCGTTAGAACTTACCGGACTCAATTCCGACATACGGAATCCGAGTTATCGCCCAGTTTGTAAAACTCGCCAACACTTAGGTAAAAAGCCTAAAAACATTCCAAAACCCGCATCGGCCGTCTAAATGCCACGTAAGCACACACATAGCACCGCGTAGTTATTAGACACGCGTTAGAACTTACGGAACTCGATTCCGAAATACGAAATCTGAGTTATCGCCCAGTTTGCAAAACTCACCAACACTTAGGCAAAAAGTCGAAAAACAGCCCAAAACCCGTATCGGCCGTCCGAATGCCACCCAAACACACACATAGCACCGCGTAGGTTTTAGACACGCGTTAGAACTTATGGGACTCAATTCCGACATACGAAATCCGAGTTATCGCCTAGTTTGCAAAACTCGCTAACACTGAGGTAAAAAGCCAAAAAAAAGCCCAAAACCCGCATTGGCCGTTCGAATGCCACACAAACACACACATAGCACCGCGTAGGTATTAGACACGTGTTAGATCTTACGGGACTCTATTCCAACATAAGGAATCTGAGTTATCGCCCAGTTTGCAAAACTCGCCAACACTTAGGCAAAAAGCCGAAAAATAGCCCAAAACCCGCATCGGTCGTCCAAATGCCACGTAAACACACACATAGCAACGCGTAGATATTATACACATGTTAGAACTTACGGGACTCGATTCTGACATACGGAATCCGAGCTATCGCCCAGTTTGCTAAACTCGCCAACACTTAGACAAAAAGCTGAAAAATAGCCCAAAACCAGCATCGGTCGTTCGAATGCCATGCAAACATACACATAGCACCGCGTAGGTATTAGACACGCGTTAGAACTTTCGGGACTTGATTCTGACATACGGAATGCGAGTTATCGCCCAGTTTGTAAAACTCGCCAACACGTAGGCAAAAAGCCAAAAAATAGCCCAAAACCCGCATCGGCCGTCCGAATGCCACGCAAACACACAAATAGCACCGCGTAGGTATTAGACACGCATTAGAACTTACATGACTCGATTTTGACATACAAAATTCTAGTTATCGCCCAGTTTGCAAAACTCGCCAACACTTAGGCAAAAAGCCAAAAAATAGCCCAAAACCCGCATCGGACGTCCGAATGCCACGCAAATACACACATAGCACCGTGTAGGTATTAAACACGTGTTAGAACTTACGGGACTCGATTCTGACATACGGAATCCGAGCTATCGCCCAGTTTGCAAAACTCGCTAACACTTAGGCAAAAAGCCAACAATTAGCCCAAAACCCGCATCGGTCGTTCGAATGCCACGCAAACACACACATAGAACCGCGTAGGTATTAGAAACATATTAAAACTTACAGGACTCGATTCTGACATACGAAATCCGAGTTATCGCCCAGTTTGCAAAACTCGCCAACACTTAGGTAAAAAGCCGAAAAATAGCCCAAAACTCGCATCGGCCGTCCGAATGCCTCCCAAACACACACATAGTACCGCGTAGGTATTAGACACGCCTTAGATCTTATGAGACTCGATTCCGATATACGAAATCCGAGTTATCGCCCAGTTTGCAAAACTCGCCAACACTTAGGTAAAAAGCCGAAAAATAGCCCAAAACTCGCATCGGCCGTCCGAATGCCTCCCAAACACACACATAGTACCGCGTAGGTATTAGACACGCCTTAGATCTTATGAGACTCGATTCCGATATACGAAATCCGAGTTATCGCCCAGTTTGCAAAACTCGCCAACACTTAGGCAAAAAGCCAAAAATTACCAAAACCGCGCGCGGTCGGTCAAGAATGCCACACAAACATACACATAGCACCGTGTAGGTATTAGACACGTGTTAGAACTTACGGGACTCGATTCCGACATACGGAATCCGAGTTATTGCCCAGTTTACAAAACTCGCCAACACTTAGGCAAAAAGCCGAAAAACAGCCCAAAACCCGCATCAGCCGTCCGAATGACACGCAAACACACACATAGTACCGCGTAGGTATTAGACACGCGTTAGAAATTACGGGACTCGATTCTGACATACGGAATCTGAGTTATCGCCCGGGTTGCAAAACTCGCTAACATTTAGGCAAAAAGTTGAAAAACAGCCCAAAACCCGCATCGGCCGTCTGAATGCCACACAAACACACACTTAGCACCACGTAGGTATTAGACACGCATTAGAACTTATGGGACTCGATTCCGACATACGGAATCCGAGTTATCGCCCAGTTTGCAAAACTCGCCAACACTTAAGCAAAAAGCCAAAAAACAGCCCAAAACTCGCATCGGCCGTCCGAATGCAACGCAAACACACACATATCACCATGTAGGTATTAAACACGTGTTAGAACTTACGGGACTCAATTCTGACATATGGAATCCGAGTTATCGTCCAGTTTGTAAAACTTGCCAACACTTAGGCAAAAAGCCGAAAAATAGCCTAAAACCCGCATCGGCCGTCCGAATGCCACACAAACACACACATAGCACCGCGTAGGTATTAGACACGCGTTAAAACTTACGGGACTAGATTCTGACATACGCAATCCGAGTTATCGCCCAGTTTACAAAACTCGCCAACACTTAGGCAAAAAGTCGAAAAATGTTTTAAAACCCGTCGATCGGCCATCCAATGCCACTCAAACACACACATAGCACCGCGTAGGTATTAGACACTCGTTAGAACTTACAGGACTCGATTCCGACATACGGAATCCGAGTTATCTGCTAGTTTGCAAAACTCGCCAACACTTAGGCAAAAAGCCGAAAAACAGCCCAAAACCTGCATCGGCCGTCCGAGTGCCACGCAAACACACACATAGCACCGCGTAGGTATTAGACACGTGTTACAACTTACTGGACTCGATTCCGACATACGGAGACCAAGTTATCTCCTAGTTTGCAAAAATCAACAACACTTGACGAAAACAAACAAAACTAATTTAAATATGCTCTAGTTTCGAATTCGTTATTAATATTTTAATATTGTAGGGTCTTGTTGATGACACTTCGATGGATGGAGGCTGTGGCACAGGCGATGCCCATGGTGGAGATGGTGATGACCGCCGTGCTGATGCTGATGAGACTATTGAGGGTGGGACCGGCAGTCAGACCGGAGGTGGGATCGACGGTGGGACCGGCGGTGGGAGCAGCGGTGGGATCGGCGATGGGACCGGCGATACCGACATTCTTGATCTTGGGTTGTAGTACCCATTATGTTTATATTTTAACTTTCATATATGTATATTTATACAGCTTTTGAGTTGTACAGACTAGAGTTTAGATTACATTTTGTATCGTGAAGAATTCTTTATAATTTTTCTTTAGTTTATAACAGGTATAATTATGTATATGTAAATGAACAGGGGTATTTTGCAATTTTCAAATTTTTTTTTTATAAAAAACTCATTGGCGACGGGGTCATTGGCGACGGCCTGCCGTCGGCAATGACTGTTTTTTTATTTTTTTTGGGAAAAATAGTACTGACAGTGTATTCATCGCCAACGCCGTCGGCAATGGGTCATAGGCAACGGCTGGCCGTCGGCAATGACCCTGTCGACAATGACATTCTTGCTGACGGCGAGCGACGGGAGCCAGGGGCAATGACCCATACGGCGACGGGGAAGGCGACGGATAGTGCCGTCGCCAATGACCTCATTGGCGATGGCAAGAGGGTCATTGGCGACGGTACTGTCCTTCGACAATGAGCTGTTTTTTTGTAGTGTCAGCATACCCTCCTTCGGATGACGACGAGCAGTGACTCGTCTTTCAGGGAAGTCCTCGCGCTTTTATTTTCTTTATATTGGTGTAATGGAGACATTACTTATGTTAAGTTTTGGGGGGGTGGGGTTTGCTTTTGCTTGATTAATTAATTCCGTTGGTGATTATATATTCATGTTAGTTTTTTATAAATTAATATAATTGTTTTTATTAATGATGGCATTTAGATTGATTCATTCATGCATATAAAAAAATATTTTTTTTACTTACATGTTTATATTGCATTTGCATTTAGTTCATCTTGCATGAATCCATCTATTAGATAGTAATAGTATATTTTGGCCAATGATGAGATTGGAATTGTTTAGACAAGTATAATATTGATTATTAAGGCTTTGATGTGATTTCCTGTTATGAATTGAATCTTTTTCTGTTTGAAACTGGTATAATCAGGATAGCACTTTAGAAACAATCTTGTTGACTGATTAAGTTTAAATTGACACATAATTGAATTCTTAAGGATAATGCTAGTTTGAATGAAAGAAAGACATAAATAGGCAGAGATGGCTAAAATTAGACAAGAACCTAAGTTTGGGGGAAAATTTGGGATATATAAGCTTTAAGAAAAAAAAAGAAAAAGAAAAAGAAAAAGAAAAGAAATATGAATAAACACCGTGGCTAGTCTAGTTTCGTGGCCTTTGTTACTTGATTAAGTAAGCTCGAGGGGATTGTCTTTACACCTAACGCCCTAAGGCCTTAAATGGTTTGGGAGTCGTTGGTCGAAAGCTCGCTAATGTAGCATTGAAAAGCCTAAGGGAATTAGACATTGCACATCCATGAGAAATATTAAAATAAAACAGAGAATAAAACGGGAAAAAGATCAAAAAGCCCCCGTAAGTAAAAAAAATGTATAAAGCATAAGTATCCCGTTTGGACTCTTGAACGTGGTAAATGTTTGACTTTAGTTGGATCTAGCTTGTTCTTGGATTTCGTGAGTGTATACTGTATGATGCCTTTAAAGAAGCCTATTATGTGTTGTATTTTGCATTATATCAGTTAGTATGGTTGTTGAGCACACACGCACTATCTTAGTAATAACAGTTTAAAATTTAATGATTGATTGGGAAATTATTGATTGGTCTAGATATGATATACTATCTTGTTTGCTTGATTTTTTTGAGGTCGTATGATTAGACTATGTTCTGTCTTACTGCTGGATTCGTAGGTATATAGTAGTTATATTTGCATTGCATATCATTTTGCTTGAGGACAAGCAATGTTTAATGTTTGGGGGAATTTGATGAGTAGGTTTTTAACCTACGATTTAACCTTGTTTAGCTTGGTATATTGCTAGTTTTTGAGTATTTCATGTTACTTTTGATGGGTTTTTGCTCTTTTTACAGGTTAATGAGGTGAAGGCGTCCAAGAGTTGGCATTTGAAGAAATCACAAGAATTTTTTAATATTTTACCTACTGCAGTGTGGGGCCTTTCATGAATATATAGAAAGACAGTCAAGGTATGACTTCATTGCATGAGGAGTACATGAGATGGGCTAACGCGACTGCTACAGCAGCGAAGGAAGGACACGATGTGAGGCGCGCCGGTCGGACGGGTCAGATGCAAAATTTTATTTCTTATGTGTGAAGTTGTGTTTTAATTGGACTTATGATTTCTTTATGTAATAGGGTCAAGTTAGGAGTGTAACAAGGAAGTAGTTATGGGAATTCTTGGGATTGATAACTAGTTGGGTACGAAAAAGAGTTTGATTTTGATTAGAATTCCCAATTGGATTGGATTGGATGACTTTGATGTGGATTGGGATTGGATTTGGTTCAGCCTAGGGAAATAACTTATGTCAGTTAGGAGGGGACTGAACGAATCCAACAATTGAATTACACTTTTAGGAGCCCTAGTTGAGAGAAGATCATTGGATGAGTAAAGCAAGGAAGGTGATTTCACGAAGATTACAGAATTGAAGGCCAAGAAGGGTGGTGTATTACTATTCTTCTTTTTAAATTCAGTGCTTGTAATTGGGATGATGATTTCTTTACTTTATTCAGTTTTTAATTCATTAATTATGAACTAAATTACTTTTTAGGCTTGCAATGGATCTTTATTGTTGAATAATGATTGTCATGCCTTAATTTCAGTTTAATAAAATTATCAATTCATTTTATCTATCGTGAATTGCTCTTTAATTTATGAATTACTTTATCACCAATTCTGTGTGGATTTTGTTAGTTCCCAGAGGCACAAAAGTTATCTAGGAGGGGGGGGTTGAATAGATATTATTAAATTCTTTTTGTTTTAAAATACTTGTTGGTTTTGATAAAGATTTAATCACAACAGAATTGAGATTTGTTTATTTTCCTTTTAAGATATCACAAGTTAATAAGAGATAAGCCGTTATGGTAGTTATGGCAAGAATATAAGAGACACAGTGATTTTAAGTGGTTCAGAGCATTCAAAGCTCCTAGTCCACTATTCTACTCCTCAAGTAGGAAATCCACTAAGGATATCTTTACAATCTTCGAATCTCACATATTCCTTCAAGACCAGCAGTCTTGGAACTTCTTAGCTCACTATTGAACTCTTCAAGTCCAACAGACTTGGTACTTCTCAGTTCACTTAGAACTCTTCAAGTCCTTCTGACTTGGAACTTCTTACTTCACTTGATAGTAGTTGAGTTCTTGAATGGTGCTACTCAATTTTCGTTTAGACTTGAGTTCGAAAGAACTGAGTAGCTGAGCAAGCTTTCTTTTCAGATCGTAGAGTTGAGCGTTGAGTGTTCTTCAACGTTTTCATTCTTTGCCTACTTGATCTTTCCATCTGCTTATGTTTTGTATATATGAAGCTTTTGAAATCTATCCGTTTGAAGACATCCGTTGAAGCATTAAATGCATTTGACATTTCTGAGCACTGATGGTGGCTTTTTGAAAACTTTCTGTCCAGCCATCTGGCCCACTGACACTGCAGACTGCTATCTCACCTAACACCTGAAAAAGAGTTTTCTGCTGACTTATAGTACACACCTTAGCTTCTTCAATATGTTTCTTTGTTGCATACTAAGGGTGACTGTCGTGTCATTGGGACTCCTGATACTTTCAACGTCTATAATCTATTCCACATGTGTTGACTTTTATAATTAAAATAAATGGACACTACTCGATGCTTCTGATGTAGACAGATGATACACTATGATCATGACCGTGATGTCATGCCACCTTGGTGCTTGATCTGGTGCTGATGGACGAGAACACTACGATTTCTCTTAAGTACTGGTACACTACGATCTTCACTGGCTTAACTTGCAAACTTTACAATTCCGAGAGAACTCTGCTCTTCTTGAGTTTGACTTTGCAGGCGTTTGGACCACTCTACGATTCCAGGTGAGGACCTCCAAAGCAGACAGACTACGATTTTTGATACTCTACGATTCTATCTTGGCTTCTGCAATCTTTTGATCAGCTCGACATACTGCGATTCTGTTAATACCTATCTATTACATCTCAAGATATAGATCAACCTAACAGCTTTGATCTTTTCTTCTATACATTCATTTACAAAATGATAAACATTAAAGCTCATATCAACCTAACAAGTTTGATCTACCACTAAGTTATTGTACATGTGTTCCTTGAAGGACTTTACATATAATCATGAATATTTACTTTCAACATCAAATTTTAAATATGCAATCTCCCAAAAATCTCCCCCTATTTGATGTTGACATAACAAGGAGATTTGTATCATGATTATTAATTTCTAGTTGCAGTTGCTAGAAAGTAAATATGACTTAGTGTTTCAGTGAGCAACTGAAACCTCTAGAGAATAAGCATGAATTTATTGATGTTTGTGAAGACAGATATTACAATTATGCTTAGTTACATTAATAAGAAATGAGTTTCTACTTATCTCTATTTCTTCTGCCTTTTGCTCCTTGGAGGATTAACATATTCTTCAACTCTTCTTCTCCTTCTAACTTTGTATCTCCATGCTATATCTTCCATCTCGCTTTGACTTAGCCTTTCCAAATGATCGTGTCTATTCATGAATGCAGGATCTCCAATTGGCATTCTTAGGCCTGTGGTGGTCACTTCTTGTGAGTTGGGAGAAGTCCCTTGACTCCTTAGTGGTTGTGCCATGATAATTTGCTGCTGTTCAGATCGTGGAGTCTGATGACGAGGTTGTCTTATAGGAGGACTCCTTGAGGATTGAGCAGGTTTGCCTTTGCCTCTTCCTCTTTCTCTTTCCCCTTTATTCTCCCTCTTTATGTCAGCATCAAGAGTTCGAATATCTTTAGAAAGTCTAGACATGCATTGTACAAGCTTGTGGAGTTGATTCTTGGAGTGAGCAATGTTAGCACGGTTTTCTTGGATCAGAGAATCAGTCCGAGATTCTCTCTTTTGTAGAATGGCCAAGACATTTTTTGTTTGTTGCATTTGGCCCATGGAGGATGCTTGGAATTCTTTCAATGAAGTTCATAGACTCGTGAGACTTTCTATCATAAGTTTATTTTGGGATTCTTGAGTATTCTGTAAAACAAGAACAACATCCCTGTGTTTCTTGGCAGCTAGAAAGTGGATTTGATCCCTTTCATTGATACGCTGAATCATCTCCTTTATGATCTCCCTAAGCCTCTTCGTGAGCTCAGAACTTAGGTTGCTTGGGAGAGTATTGACAACATCGATCAAATGAGTCAGCCTTAGATGAACAAGGTTTGAGTGAACTTCAAGATCTTTTTGTATGTCCTTGGTCACCTTCTTAGATGCTTCTGACAACTCCGTTTTGGTAGGAAGATCTGATATAAGCTCAAAGAGTTGTTGATTATTGGGAGGAGTGGCTCTTGTATATTGATCTTGCATATTGTAGATAGCAAGATCAAGATTGAAATAGTCATTGGTTGATAAGGAAGGGATATCTGATGGAGGGGCAGGTGTGTGAGATTGAGTCTCAGGAGGAGGTGACTCTACGTTTTGAGCAGGTGACTCTACGATTGGATTTGGAGCAGTAATCGTAGAGTGAGAGATGATAGGAGATTGGATTAATACAGAGTGAGGCACATTTGGTTCATCAGTTACAGAATGTTGGGATTCTGTAACTGGAAATTGATTGAGTGGATGAAGTATCACTTCCAACCATCTTGGCAATTCATAGAATTGATTGAAAATTAATGGTGGACAGTGACTAATCCTGAAAGAGATGGGAATAGTTTGTACCTCATGCCCATTTTCTGAAGAGGGGCCATTAGTGATTAGCTTTTGGGCAAACGTGAGGTTGCTTGGGAATCCATGAGCTAGCATCGAGTTTGTTGGATAGGCTTTGAAGGTCCAAAACATGTGATCCCAGGAGTTGAGGATTTGGGCTCTGTGAAATGGCATCATAGGTAGATAGGAGAACAGTTGATTGTAGTTGGCTCTCCTATATCCATCACAGCCCACTGCAATGATCTCAACTTCGTCATCCTCTTCTCCTTCTCTGTCTTCATTTGAAGTTTCCATTACATCAATTATCTCGACTGGATTTCTTTTCTCTTCTGCTCTCTTATCCTCCATAGCTTCAATCCTTTCCATTTCTATAGTTTTTGATGTTGGAATCTCTTGAGGGACTGAGGAAGATTCATGAGGATCTCTTAGCAATTCCTCCTCAGCTATAGCTTTATCTGACATAGGGACTTCGTGAGGCTCCCCTTCAACTTGATCATCCATTTTAATTTCAAGTAGCTCCTCCTCAGCTGGAGCATTCTCTAGTGTAAGAACTTCAGGAAGCTCTGTGAGACCCCAAATTTTATAAAATAAAAGTATTCAATTTTCTTATTATTATTTTATTTAGTAAATGGTTAAATTGAGAAAGGGTTAAAGTTAAGGGTGATATTTGAAAATTTTTTCAAAGTAAGCAAGTTGTTATTCATTATTCGATTGGCTCTGGGAATATTCTTTTTATCGTGGAATATTCGTGACGATGGCATAATCATTGATGGACCCTACAATGGAAGTATTGTCGTATTTAGAAAACGATGTAATTATCTTTTATATAAAAATAACTACGAAAAGTGTTACCGTTAAAACTGCTGAACTACCCTAGAGTAAAAAGTACAAAGAATACGCGTGGTTGCATAAGAGTAGACACCAGATTGATTATTGATGCTTACGTGAGAAGTCACTCGCTTATACTCAATTATTGCTACAAAGAATTGATGCATCATATCTCTCATATTATTGATTCAATTATTGTCACAAGATCATCTCGCGATAATATGTTATATTATTAAATCAATAATTGAGACGATAAAGTTATTCATATTATTATTTGCAATATTGACAATGTCTAGAAGTTCTCATCAAGGAGAGGTTTGGTCACCTAATCATGCGCTAATAATAAGGAGAAATCCTTATCTGAAAGCCCCTCTTTCCCGGGAACGACCGTTGTTAAATATTGTGAATTATAATATTAATGATGAATAAGTTCGTGTTGATTAAAGATGAAATTGATAGTTCCATTGTGTTGGAATTATTAATGTTAGTGAAAATCGACATTTATTTCGATAATAATTGATGTCCTGAGGTTATATCGACCAATCGGTAATTAATCGGATAAATGAGCAATTAATTGCTATTAATTCACATGCTTATAACTATGTGTTCACATGTGTGTACTATTGATTCACATTCATTTACTATTAGGGGAGTTAGTGCAAGATTGATAATACTTGCATTGACTAAGTTAAAAATGGAGGTATAGATGAAGGTACTATACTATAATTAATTTTTTCACATGTTTAGAACTATTGAGTCACATGATTTACTATTGATTCACATGATTTACTATTAGGGAGGTGGTGCAAGTTTGATAATACTTGCATGACTAAATTAAAAATGAAGGAAAAGATGAGGGTATTATATCAGTAATATTTTGAGCCCCAAAATGTGCAATTATGGAAACTATATTTTCCTATAAATAAAGCTCATTCCTTCATTATTTTTCACCAATTCACTAAAGCTCATAAGAGCAATTATTATAGAGAAAATTATAGAGAGAAGAGAGAGAAGAAGAAGTCTCGCTACTTCACTATTCCAAAGATCCAGCTTTCTTCTAAGGTAAGGGATATTATTATTATAGTAAGGGTATTATTCTTTCAGATTCATGAAGAGAGTTATTTTCTTTCAATACTCGTAAGGGTTGTTATTCCATTCTTTATTATTATGTTGAAATAACTCCGTCTATGCTAAGTACCGCATATATGGTGAAATTCTTCATTATTCCATTCTTTATTATTCTGTTGGAATAACTCGTCTGTAAAGCGCCTATCGCATGCCCGTGAATTTCGTTGTTATTCCATTCTTATTATTATTCGCTGAATATCCTCGTCTGTATCGCGATTACGATGACTTACGCCATTCTTTTATTATTCGTTGAATATCCTGCCTGCGCGATTACGGACCGGTTCCATTCTTTATTATTCTCGCTTGGAATAACCGTTCCATTCTTTTATTATTCGTGAATATCGCGTTACGCACCCATTCTTTATTATTCGCATGCGATGTAATGGTGAATTCTTCTCGTTATTCCATTCTTTATTATTCTGTTGGAATAACTCTGCCTATGTGGATTACCGCATGCATGGTGAATGATCCTTCAGATTCATTCTTTATTAAATTGTGGAAATGATCTCGTCTCACGTGATTACCGCATGGCGGGTGAAAATCCATTTGCGCTTCAGATATTCTATTATACTCATATGAGATATCATTTCTTTTGTACTCGCTATGAAATATCATTTTCTTTGGTATTTTTTACGAAGTTACTATTCACGAGTTACTATTCACCCAAGCATACTATTCACTCTAGTATTATTCACTTCGGTATTCGGGGCACTTTTTCGTGTCGTGAGTACTATTCACGTTACTATTCACGGTTACTATTATTCACCCAAATTACTATTCACCTAATATTATTCACTCGAGTATTTGGGGGTACTTTTCATGCCGGGTACTATTCACGAGGTACTATTCTCAAGTACTATTCATAGGTACTATTCATGGGTACTATTTACCCAAAAATATATTTCTTTTCTCATCCAAATTATTTTTGGTACATGAATATTATTCTTGAATTTTACTCCACAAAGCAAAGATCATGTTGATAATTTGATATTTTTAAACTCTAGATAAATTTAAAGTCTTTAATATTTATCCTTGATTTCGCTTTTATTAATGCTTATATCATTGTCATCATCCTCATGCTTATATTATGATGAAAGTCATCTTCGCTTACGTGCAAAGATGGATGGTTGATTATTGGTTTTATAGTTGTATATCTTTGGCTTACGTGCAAAGATGGACTGTTGATTATTGGTTTTACAAATTGTATATCTTTGGCTTACGTGCAAAGATGAACTATTGATTGATGAGTATCTTTGGCTTATGTGAACTATAGATGAACTTCGCTTATATTGGTATGATTATTGGTATGATTATGACCAGGATCATCATTAAGATAATCATGACCCGTAATGTTATAGATGATGTGGTAAAAGTCCTCATCGGCCCGTAGTGCATCGATGGACAAGTTATTGGTATGATTATAACCAGGATTATTCTTGATAATCATTACCATTGATGATTACATGAATATCCTCGTCAGAAGTGCGTGTGGATGATTCGATGATGTGGATTATTTATTGTCGAGTCTCAAATGATAAAATATTGATTATACACTTTTAATTCGTAAAAGATAGTAGATATCATGCTCTACTTGACTCTTCTAAAATACAGTTGTATGTCTTTGGCCCAGTAGTAAAAAGATGAATTGTTAATGAATATCTTTGGCCGAGTGCAAAGATGAATTTATTAGTATGATTATGAGCAGAATTGTGATTTGGTATAACCATGATTTTTGATGTTTCAGTGAAGATAGGTGATGAAAATTATCTTCGCCCCGGTGCGAAGAGGAATTTAGAATCACAATTATGATTATGAGTTATTCATATGATTGTGACAAGAATTGTTGATTGATGTTACAGGATAAAACATTATTGGTGGACTTTTAACATGGAGAAGATAATAGACCCGATGGTCTATTCGACTCTTCTAATGGATCGCTTCGTTCACCGCAACTATGGTTGAAAAGTTTTATCATCTACCATATGTTCTAAATCTCCGATTTATTACCGATGAAGGCTATTGATGATGTAAATTATCTTTAGTCATGATATTCTTTTATCGGCTAGTTGTGTTCACCCTTTTTGCTTCACAATTCCTTTCGTGTAATAAGAGTGTAGTCGGGTCGAAAGCGGGATAACAGGAGAATAGAATCATGGTCTATAGTCATTGAGGTTCTCCTAAATAGTATGGAAATAATTTTATTGAGAACTTTAGATAAGTGTGTCGATTGTATACGCTATTTGATATTTAATTTTGGTGAACCGATAGGGTGAGGTGAACCCAACTTTGAAGGGTGTTTTTCCACTATCATACAAGATGTCTAATGACATACAACCTCGTGTTATCATAAGATGTGGTTGTGTACATCCACTTGCCGAGTATATCTACGAGCACTACCTATATGATCTTGAGTTTGGTTGAAATATAATTTTCAATTGCGCATAAAGGGAGATAGTTATATGTCAAGAGAAGACTCACCATTGGAAAGAACATGATAGTAATCTTCTTATTTTTTTTTTTGGGGTCTATTGGGTCAACCAAGGATAATTTTCGTGGACATATGATATCTATCATAACCTGTACGCATGGCCTCCCATGTACGGTTGGTTTCTTGAGCACTTCCCAAAGATTTTAATTTCTAAAATAGCTTTTGATCTGTATTTTTATGTAAAGTACCATTGTAAGGTTGTGGTCGAGGCACCATGAGAGTTACATACATTTGTATTAAAACTCACAGCTTAAACTGTGGTCGATTCTCGCATTTATAGTTCAACAATTGTATAAATGAAGTTTGTATTTGATTTTTATAGTGTGATATCCGGCGACTCAAAATGGGTCGTGTGGACCTATTTTGGGGGCATCACAAATGGTATCGTAGCTTAGGGATATGGTCACCAAGGAGATAAGAGTCTAGAACTAGGAGGGAGAGACGAGTTATATACTTCGCTAAAGTGTGACTTACCTAAGTCAAATTGTTTACTTGATAAGTTGACAAATTGTGATATGTCAATTAACCTTTGTTTTGAAGATATATTCTAGAATGATATCCAAATACAGAGATGAGCAATGGGAAAATCATGATACAAAGGAAATAACCGGAAGGTACAATCCAAAAAGAAAGCAAGGTATTCTCATCTCTTCAAACTACTGTGTACGTGTAAATTTCGAGGGCAAAATTTCATAAGGAGGGAGATTGTGAGACCCCAAATTTTATGAAATGAAAGTATTCAATTTTCTTATAATTATTATATTTTAGTAAATGGTTAAATTGAGAAAAGGTTAAAGTTAAGGGTGATATTTGAAAATTTTTCAAAGTAAGCAAGTTGTTATATTTCGTTTTGGTATTCGATTGGTCGAAATATTCTTTTTATCGTGGGAATATTCCGTAGATTTACGACATAATCATTGGTGGACCCCACAACGGAAGTATTGTCGTATTTAGAAAACTGACAAATTATCTTTTATAAAAATAACTAATGAAAGTGTTACCGTTAAAACTGCTGAACTACCCTAGAGTAAAAGTACAACAATAATACGCTGTGGTTATCAGCATAGTAGACACTGGTATTGATTATCGATGCTTACGTGAGAAGTCACTCATTATACTCAATTATTGCTACAATAATTGATGATCATATCTCTCATATTATTGATTCAAATTATTGTCACAAGATCATCTCGTGATAATATGTTATATTATTAAATCAATAATTGAGACGACAAAGTTATTCATATTATTATTTGCAATATCGACAATGTCTAGAAGTTCTATCAAGGAGAGGTTTGGTCACCTAATCATGCTACCAATAAGGAGAAATCCTTATCGAAAAGCCCCTCTTTCCTGGAAACGACCTCGTTTGTTAAATATTGTGAATTATAATATTAATGATGAATAAGTTCGTGTTGATTAAAGATGAAATTGATAGTTCCATTGTGTTGAATTATTAGTGTTAGTGAAAATCGATATTTATTTCGATAATAATTGATGTCCTGGAGGTTATATCGACCAATCGAGTAATTAATCTGATAAATGAGCAATTAATTGCTATTAATTCACATGCTTATAACTATTTGTTCACATGTGTGTACTATTGATTCACATTCATTTACTATTAGGGGAGTTGGTGCAAGATTGATAATACTTGTATGACTAAGTTAAAATGGAGGTATAGATGAAGGTACTATACTATAATTAATTTTTTCACATGTTTAGAACTATTGAGTCACATGATTTACTATTGATTCACATGATTTACTATTAGGGAGGTGGTGCAAGTTTGATAATACTTGCATGACTAAATTAAAAATGAAGGAAAAGATGAAGGTATTATATCGTAATATTTCGAGCCCCAAAATGTGCAATTATGGAAACTATATTTTCCTATAAATAAGCTCATTCCTTCATTATTTTCACCAATTCACTAAAGCTATAAGAGCAATTATTATAGAGAAAATTATAGAGAGAAAGCTATAGAGAGAAAGAAGAAGTCAAGTCTCACTACTTCACTATTCCAAAGATCCAGCTTTCTTCTCGAGGTAAGGGATATTATTATTATTATTAGTAAGGGGTATTATTCTTTCAGATTCATGAAGAGAGTTATTTTCTTTCAATACTCGTAAGGGTTGTTATTCCATTCTTTATTATTATGTTGAATAACCTCGCTCATGCTAAGTACCGCATACATGGTGAAATTCTTCTCGTTATTCCATTCTTTATTATTCTGCTGAATATAACCTGCAAGGCCATCGATGCCCGTGAATTCTGTCTATTCGCATTATTCTGTTGAATATCCTGTCTTCGTTGTTATTCCATTCTTTATTATTCTGTTGAATATCCTCGTCTGCATGCGATTACGCATGACCGGTTCCATTCTTTATTATTCTCGTTGAATATCCTCGTCTGTGCGGATTACGTGATGACCGGTTCCATTCTTTATTATTCTTCGTTGGGAATAACCTGTCTCATATGGGCCTATCGCATGCGCACGTGAATTCTTCTCGTTATTCCATTCTTTATTATTCTGTTGGAATAACTCGCCTATGTGGATTACCGCATGCATGGTGAATGATCCTTCAGATTCATTCTTTATTAAATTATGGAAATGATCTGCTTACGTGGATTACCGCATGGCGGTGAAAAATCCATTTGCGCTTTCAGATATTCTATTATACTCATATGAGATATCATTTCTTTTGTACTCATTATGGAATATCATTTTCTTTGGTATTTTTTTTACGAGTTACTATTCACGGGTTACTATTCACCCTAGCTATTATTCACTCTAGTATTATTCACTCTAGTATTCGGGGCACTTTTCGTGCGTAGTACTATTCACGAAGTTACTATTCATGGGTTACTATTCACCCAAATTACTATTCACTTCTAATATTATTCACTCTCTGTATTTGGGGTACTTTTTCATGTCGGGTACTATTCACGAGGTACTATTCCCAAGTACTATTCATAGGGTACTATTATGGGTACTATTTACCCAAAAAATATATTTCTTTTTCCATCCAAATTATTTTTGGTACATGAATATTATTCTTGAATTTTACTCCACAAAGCAAAGATCATGTTGACAATTTGATATTTTTAAACTCGATAAATTTAAAGTCTTTAATATTTATCCTTGATTTCGCTTTTGATTAATGCTTATATCATTGTCATCATCCTCATGCTTATATTATGATGAAAGTCATCTTCGCTTACGTGCAAAGATGGACTGCTTGATTATTGGTTTTATAGCTTGTATATCTTCGCTTACGCAAAGATGGACTCGCTTTATTGGTTTTACAAATATCTTTGCTTACGAAAGATGGATGATTATTGGTTTTATAGTTGTATATCTTTTTATAGTTGTATATCTTACGTACAAAAAGATGAACTATTGATTGATGAGTATCTTCGGCTTATGTGCATAGATGAACCTGCTTATTGGTATGATTATGACCAGGATCATTCGTATAATCATGACCCGTAATGTTATAGATGATGTGGTAAAAGTCCTCATCGGCCCGTAGTGCATCGATGGACGCTTATTGGTATGATTATAACCAGTGGATTATTCTAAGATAATCATGACCATCGATGATTACATGAATATCCTCGGCAGAAGTGGGATGATTCGATGATGTGGATTATTTATTGTCGAGTCTCAAATATAAAATATTGATTATACACTTTTAATTCGTAAAAGATAGTAGATATCATGCTCTACTTGACTCTTCTAAAATACAGTTGTATATCTTTGGCCTGTAGTGCAAAAGATGAATTGTTAATGAATATCTTTGGCCGTAGTGCAAAAAGATGAATTTATTAGTATGATTATGAGCAGAATTGTGATTTGGTATAACCATGATTTTTGATGTTTCAGTGAAGATAGGTGATGAAAATTATCTTCGCCCTCAGGTGCGAAGAGGAATTTAGAATCACAATTATGATTATGAGTTATTCATATGATTGTGGACAGAATTGTTGATTGATGTTACAGGGATAAAACATTATTGGTGGACTTTTAACATAGAGAAGATAATAGACCTGATGGTCTATTTGACTCTTCTAATGGATTGCTCGTTCTGCTGCAACTATGGTTGAAAAGTTTTATCATCTACCATATGTTCTAAATCTCTGATTTATTACTGATGAAGGCTATTGATGATGTAAATTATCTTTAGTCATGATATTCTTTATCGCTAGTTAGTTTTCACCCTTTTTGCTTCACAATTCCTTTCGTGTAATAAGAGTGTAGCTGGGTCGAGCTGGGTAACAGGAGAATAGAACTCGTGGTCTATAGTATGGAGGTTCTCCCTAAATAGTATGGAAATAATTTTATTGAGAACTTTAGATAAGTGTGTCGATTGTATACGCCATTTGATATTTAATTTTGGTGAACCGAATAGGTGAGGTGAACCCAACTTTGAAGGGTGTTTTTCCACTATCATACAAGATGTCTAATGACATACAACCTCGTGTTATCATAAGACATGGTTGTGCACATCCACTTGCCGAGTATATCTACGAGCACTACCTATATGATCTTGAGTTTGGTTGAAATATAATTTTCAATTCACAGCAGACAAAGGGAGATAGTTATATGTCAAGAGAAGACTCACCATTGAAAAGAACATGATAGTAATCTTCTTTTTTTTTTTGGGGTCTATTGGGTCAACCAAGGATAATTCTGTGGACATATGATATCTATCATAACCTGATTTATGGCCTCCCATGTACGAAGTTTCTTTGAGCACTTCCCAAAAGATTTTAATTTCTAAAATAGCTTTTTAATCGTATTTTTATGTAAAGTACCATTGTAAGGTTGTGGTCGAGGCACCATGAGAGTTACATATATTTGTATTAAAACTCACAGCTTTAACTATGGTCGATTCTCGCATTTACGCTCAATAGTTGTATAAATGAAGTTTGTATTTGATTTTTATAAGTTGTATATCTTTGGCTTACGTGCAAAGATAAACTATTGATTGATGAGTATCTTTGGTTTATGTGCATAGATGAACTGTTTATTGGTATGATTATGACCAGGGATCATTCGGTATAATCATAACCCGTAATATTATAGATGATGTGATAAAAGTCCTCATTGGCCCGTAGTGCATTGATGGACGGTTATTGGTATGATTATAACTAGGTATTATTCAGTATAATCATGACCATTGATGATTACATGAATATCCTTGGCCATAGTGCAGGGATGATTCGATGATGTGGATTATTTATTAAGCTGAGTCTCAGCGATAAAATATTGATTATACACTTTTATTTCCTAAAAGATAGTAGATATCATGCTCTACTTGACTCTTCTAAAATATAGTTTTATGTCTTTGGCTTGTAGTGCAAAGATGAAATGTTAAAGAATATCTTTGGCCGTAGTGCAAAGATGAATTTATTAGTATGATTATGAGTAGGAATTGTGATTTGGTATAACCATGATTTTTGATATTTCAGGTGAAGATAGGTGATGAAAATTATCTTCGTCCTAGGTGCGAAGAAGAATTTAGAATCACAATTATGATTATGAGTTATTCATATGATTGTGGACAGGAATTGTGTATTGATGTTACAGGGATAAAATATTATAGGTGGACTTTTAACATAGAGAAGATAATAAACCTGATGGTCTATTTGACTCTTCTAATGGATTGCTCGTTCCGCTGCAACTATGGTTGAAAAGTTTTATCATCTACCATATGTTCTAAATCTCTGATTTATTACTGATGAAGGCTATTGATGATGTAAATTATCTTTAGTCATGATATTCTTTATTGGGCTAGTTGTGCTCACCCTTTTTGCTTCACAATTCCTTTCGTGTAATAAGAGTGTTCTTGCGAATTGAGCGGGGATAACGAGGGAATAGAACTGTGGTCTATAGCTGTTGAGGTTCTCCCTAAATAGTATGAAAATAATTTTATTGAGAACTTTAGATAAGTGTGTCGTATTGTATACGTCATTTGATATTTAATTTTGGTGAACCGAATAGGGTGAGGTGAACCCAACTTTGGAAGGGTGTTTTGCCACTATCATACAAGATGTCTAATGACATATAACCTCATGTTATCATAAGACAGGGTTGTGCACATCCACTTGCTGAGTATATCTACGAGCACTACTTATATGATCTTGGAGTTTGGTTGAAATATAATTTTGAATTGCAGACAATGGAGATAGTTATATGTCAAGAGAAGACTCGCCATTAGAAAGAACATGATAGTAATCTTCTTATTTATATTTGGGGTCTATTGGGTCAACCAAGGATAATTCTGTGGACATATGATATCTTTCATAACCTAGACGCAAGGCCTCCCATGTACGAAAGTTTCCTTGAGCACTTCCCAAAGATTTTAATTTCTAAAACAGTTTTTAACTGTACTTTTATGTAAAGTACCATTGTAAGGTTGTGGTCGAGGCACCATGAGAGTTACATACAATTATATTAAAACTCACAGTTTAACTATGGTCGTATTCTGCACGACAGTTCAATAGTTGTATAAATGAAGTTTGTATTTGATTTTTATAGTGTGATATCTGACGACTCAAAATGGGTACATGAATATTATTCTTGAATTTTACTCCACAAAGCAGTCATGTTGACAATTTGGATATTTTTGAACTCTAGATAAATTTAAAGTCTTTAATATTTATCCTTGATTTCGTTTGATTAATGCTTATATCATTGTCATCATCCTCATGCTTATATTATGATGAAAGTCATCTTTGGCTTTCGTGAAAAGATAGACTGTTGATTATCGGTTTTACAGTTGTATATCTTTGGCTTACGTGCAAAGATGGACGGTTGATTATTGGTTTTATAGTTGTATATCTTTGGCTTACGTGCAAAGATGAACTATTGATTGATGAGTATCTTTGGTTTATGTGCATAGATGAACTGTTTATTGGTATGATTATGACCGAGGATCATCTTAAAGTATAATCATAACCCGTAATATTATAGATGATGTGGTAAAAGTCCTCATTGGCCCGTAGTGCATTGATGGACGGTTATAGGTATGATTATAACCAGGTATTATTCAGTATAATCATGACCATTGATGATTACATGAATATCCTTGGCCATAGTGAAGGGATCATTCGATGATGTGGATTATTTATTAAGCTGAGTCTCAGCGATAAAATATTGATTATACACTTTTATTTCCTAAAAGATAGTAGATATCATGCTCTACTTGACTCTTCTAAAATATAGTTTTATGTCTTTGGCTTGTAGTGCAAAGATGAAATGTTAATGAATATCTTTGGCCGTAGTGCAAAGATGAATTTATTAGTATGATTATGAGTAGGAATTGTGATTTGGTATAACCATGATTTTTGATATTTCAGGTGAAGATAGGTGATGAAAATTATCTTCGTCCTAGGTGCGAAGAAGAATTTAGAATCACAATTATGATTATGAGTTATTCATATGATTGTGGACATGAATTGTGTATTGATGTTACAGGGATAAAATATTATAGGTGGACTTTTAACATAGAGAAGATAATAGACCTGATGGTCTATTTGACTCTTCTAATGGATTGCTTTCGTTCACCGCAACTATGGTTGAAAAGTTTTATCATCTACCATATGTTCTAAATCTCCGATTTATTACTTGATGAAGGCTATTGATGATGTAAATTATCTTTAGTCATGATATTCTTTATTAAATAGTTGTGCTCACCCTTTTTGCTTCACAATTCCTTTCGTGTAATAAGAGTGTGTTCTTGATCGAAGCGGGGATAACAGGGGAATAGAATCGTGGTCTATAGTCATTGAGGTTCTCCCTAAATAGTATGAAAATAATTTTATTGAGAACTTTAGATAAGTGTGTCGTATTGTATACGCTATTTGATATTTAATTTTGGTGAACCGAATAGGGTGAGGTGAACCCAACTTTGGAAGGGTGTTTTGCCACTATCATACAAGATGTCTAATGACATATAACCTCATGTTATCATAAGACAGGTTGTGCATCCACTTCTTTGAGTATATCTACGAGCACTACTTATATGATCTTGGAGTTTGGTTGAAATATAATTTTGAATTGCAGATAAAGAGATAGTTATATGTCAAGAGAAGACTAAGCCATTAGAAAGAACATGATAGTAATCTTCTTATTTATATTTGGGGTCTATTGGGTCAACCAAGGATAATTCTGTGGACATATGATATCTATCATAACCTAGACGCAAGGCCTCCCATGTACGAAAGTTTCCTTGAGCACTTCCCAAAGATTTTAATTTCTAAAACAGTTTTTAACTGTACTTTTATGTAAAGTACCATTGTAAGGTTGTGGTCGAGGCACCATGAGAGTTACATACAATTATATTAAAACTCACAGTTTAACTATGGTCGTATTCTACACGACAGTTCAATAGTTGTATAAATGAAGTTTGTATTTGATTTTTATAGTGTGATATCTGACGACTCAAAATGGGTACATGAATATTATTCTTGAATTTTACTCCACAAAGCAGTCATGTTGACAATTTGGATATTTTTGAACTCTAGATAAATTTAAAGTCTTTAATATTTATCCTTGATTTCGTTTGATTAATGCTTATATCATTGTCATCATCCTCATGCTTATATTATGATGAAAGTCATCTTTGGCTTTCGTGAAAAGATAGACTGTTGATTATTTGTTTTACAGTTGTATATCTTTGGCTTACGTGCAAAGATGGACGGTTGATTATTGGTTTTATAGTTGTATATCTTTGGCTTACGTGCAAAGATGAACTATTGATTGATGAGTATCTTTGGTTTATGTGCATAGATGAACTGTTTATTGGTATGATTATGACCAGGGATCATTCGGTATAATCATAACCCGTAATATTATAGATGATGTGGTAAAAGTCCTCATTGGCCCGTAGTGCATTGATGGACGGTTATAGGTATGATTATAACCAGGTATTATTCAGTATAATCATGACCATTGATGATTACATGAATATCCTTGGCCATAGTGAAGGGATCATTCGATGATGTGGATTATCTTTAGTCATGATATTCTTTATTGGGCTAGTTGTGCTCACCATTTTTGCTTCACAATTCCTTTCAGGTAATAAGAGTGTTCTTGGTTGACGGGGATAATAGGGAATAGAATCATGCGATTTATAGCTATTTAGGTTCTCCCTAAATAGTATGGAAATAATTTTATTGAGAACTTTAGATAAGTGTGTCGTATTGTATACGTCATTTGATATTTAATTTTGGTGAACCGAATAGGGTGAGGTGAACCCAACTTTGGAAGGGTGTTTTTCCACTATCATACAAGATTTCTAATGACATACAACCCAAGTGTTATCATAAGACAGGGGTTGTGCACATCCACTTCTTTGAGTATATCTCTACGAGCACTACTTATATGATCTTGGAGTTTGGTTGAAATATAATTTTGAATTGCAGACAGTGGAGATAGTTATATGTCAAGAGAAGACTCACCATTAGAAAGAACATGATAGTAATCTTCTTATTTATATTTGGGGTCTATTGGGTCAACCAAGGATAATTCTGTGGACATATGATATCTATCATAACCTAGACGCAAGGCCTCCCATGTACGAAAGTTTCCTTGATCACTTCCCAAATATTTTAATTTCTAAGACAGTTTTAACTGTACTTTTATATAAAGTAACATTGTAAGGTTGTGGTCGAGGCACCATGAGAGTTACATACAATTGTATTAAAACTCACAGTTTAACTGTGGTCGTATTCTGCACGATAGTTCAACAGTTGTATAAATGAAGTTTATATTTGATTTTTATAGTGTGATATCTGACGACTCAAAATGGGTCGTGTGGACCTATTTAGGGGGCATCACAAATGGTATCAGAGCTTAGGGATATGGTCGTTGGCGGAGATAAGAGTCTAGAACTAGGAGGGGAGAGACGAGTTATATACTTCGCTAGTGTATGACTTACCTAAGCTGAAATTGTTTACTTGATAAGTTGACAAATTGTGATATATCAATTAACCTTTGTTTTGAAGATATATTCTAGAATGATATCTGAAATACAGGAGATGAGCAATGGGAAAATCATGATACAAAGGAAATAACCGGGAAGGTACAATCCGAAAAGAAAGCAAGGTATTCTAATCTCTTCGAACTACCAGGTACGTAAATTTCGAGGGCAAAATTTCATAAGGAGGGGAGATTATGAGACCCCGAATTTTATGAAATGAAAGTATTCAATTTTCTTATTATTATTTATTTAGTAAATGGTTAAATTGAGAAATGGTTAAAGTTAAGGGTGATATTTGAAAATTTTACAAAGTAAGCAAGTTGTTATTCGTTTGGTCGGGGAATATTCTTTTTATCAGGGAATATTCGTACGACGGCATAATCATTGGTGGACCCCACAACGGAAGTATTGTCGTATTTAGAAAACTACAAATTATCTTTTTATAAAAATAACGGCGAAAGTGTTACCGTTAAAACTGTTGAACTACCCGGTAGTAAAAGTACCGCAATACGCGTGGTTGCATAGTAGCACATGGTATTGATTATTGATGCTTACGTGAGAAGTCACTCAGTTATACTCAATTATTACTACAGTAATTGATGCATCATAGCTCTCATATTATTGATTCAATTATTGTCATAGTATCATCTTCATAATATGTTATATTATTAAATCAATAATTGAGAGGACAAAGTTATTCATATTATTATTTACAATATTGACAATGTCTAGAAGTTCTATCAAGGAGAGGTTTGGTCACCTAATTGCGCGCCAATAAGGAGAAATCCTTATCGAAAAGCCCCCTCTTTCTTGGGAGCGACCTGATTGTTAAATATTGTGAATTATAATATTAATGATGAATAAGTTCGTGTTGAGTAAAGATGAAATTGATAGTTCCATTGTGTTGGAATTATTAATTTTAGTGAAAATTGACATTTATTTCGATAATAATTGATGTCCGGAGGTTATATTGACCAATCGGGTAATTAATCGGATAAATGAGCAATTAATTGCTATTAATTCACATGCTTATAACTATGTGTTAACGTGTGTGTACTATTGATTCACATGATTTACTATTAGGGGAATTGGTGCAAGATTGATAATACTTGCATGACTAAGTTAAAAATGGAGGTATAGATGAAGGTACTATACTATAATTAATTTTTTCACATGTTTAGAACTATTGAGTCACATAATTTACTATTGATTAACATGATTTACTATTAGGGGAGGTGGTGTAAGTTTGATAATAGTTGCATGACTAAATTAAAAATGAATGAAAAGATGAGGGTATTATACTATAATATTTTGAGCCTCAAAATGTGCAATTATGGAAACTATATTTTCCTATAAATAGAAGCTCATTTCTTCATTATTTTCACCAATTCACTAAGTCTCACAAGAGCAATTATTATAGAGAAATTATAGAGAGAGAAGCTATAGAGAGAAAGAAGAAGCGAAGTCTGCTACTTCACTATTCCAGCATCCAATCTTCTTCTGAGGTAAGGGATATTATTATTATTATAGTAAGGGGTATTATTCTTTCGTATTCATGAAGAGAGTTATTTTTTTTCAATACTCGTAAGGGTTGTTATTCCATTCTTTATTATTATGTTGAATAACTTGTGTATGCCAAGCACCGCATACATGGTGAAATTCTTCTTCGGTTATTCCATTCTTTATTATTCATTGGAATAACGTGTACTGCATGCGGCCTATCGCATGCCCGTGAATTCTGTTGTTATTCCATTCCTTATTATTCATTTAGAATATCCCATGCATATGGATTACGCATGACCGGTTCCATTCTTTATTATTCATTTGAATATCCTCGTCTGCATGCGATTACGCATGACCGGTTCCATTCTTTATTATTCTGCTGGGAATAACCTTTGCATGCATTTGGTCTATCGTATGCATGATGAATTCTTCTGTTATTCCATTCTTTATTATTCTGTTGGAATAACCTATCTATGTGGATTACCGCATGCATGGTGAATGATCCTTTGTATTCATTCTTTATTAAATTGTGGAAATGATCTGTCTACGTGGATTACCGCATGACGAATGAAAATCCATTTGCAGTTTCGTATACTCTATTATACTCATTTGGGATATCATTTCTTTTGTACTCGTCATGAAATATCGTTTTCTTTGGTATTTTTCTGTTACGAGTTACTATTCACAGTATACTATTCACCCAATTACTATTCATTCTAGTATTATTCACTCGGGTATTTGGGGCACTTTTTGTGCCAGAGTACTATTCACAAGTTACTATTCATGGGTTACTATTCACCTAATTACTATTCACTCTAGTATCAATCACTCGGGTATTTGGGGTACTTTTCATGCCGGGGTACTATTCACGAGATACTATTCCTGAAGTACTATTCATAGGATACTATTCACGAAGTACTATTTACCCAAAAAATATATTTCTTTTCTGTCCAAATTATTTTTGGTACATGAATATTATTCTTGAATTTTACTCCACAAAGTAGTATCATGTTGACAATTTGGATATTTTAAAACTCAAGATAAATTTAAAGTCTTTAATATTTATCCTTGATTTCGTTTGATTAATGCTTATATCATTGTCATCATCCTTATGATTATATTATGATAAAAGTCATCTTTGGCTTACGTGCAAAGATAGACTGTTGATTATTGGTTTTACAGTTGTATATCTTTGGCTTACGTGCAAAGATGGACTGTTGATTATTGGTTTTACAGTTGTATATCTTTTCGCTTACGTGCAAAGATGGACTATTGATTATTGGTTTTACAGTTGTATATCTTTGGCTTACGTGCAAAGATGAACTATTGATTGATGAGTATCTTTGGCTTATGTGCATAGATGAACTATTTATTAGTATGATTATGAATAGGGATCATTCGGTATAATCATAACCCGTAATTGTATAGATGATGTGGTAAAAGTCCTCATTGGCTCGTATTGCATTAATGGACAGTTATTGGTATGATTATAACCAGAGATTATTCGGTATAATCATGATCATTGATGATTACATGAATATCCTCGGGTCAGTAGTGCGAGGATGATTCGATGATGTGGACTATTTATTGTCGAGTCTCAAATGATAAAATATTGATTATACACTTTTAATTCATAAAAGATAGTAGATATAATGCTCTACTTGACTCTTCTAAAATACAGTTGTATGTGTTTGGCCTGTAGTGCAAAGATGAATTGTTAATGAATATCTTTGGTAGTAGTAAAAAGATGAATTTATTAGTATGATTATGAGTAGGAATTGTGATTTGGTATAACCATGATTTTTGATGTTTCAGGTGAAGATAGGTGATGAAAATTATCTTCGTCCTAGGTGCGAAGAGGAATTTAGAATCACAATTATGATTATGAGTTATTCATATGATTGTGGGCGAGAATTGTTGATTGATGTTATAGGATAAAACATTATTGGTGGACTTTTAACATAGAGAAGATAATAGACACGATGGTCTATTTGACTCTTCTAATGGATTGCTTTCGTTCATTTGCAACTATGGTTGAAAAGTTTTATCATCTACCATATGTTCTAAATCTCTGGTTTATTACTGATGAAGGCTATTGATGATGTAAATTATCTTTAGTCATGATATTCTTTACTGGGCTAGTTGTGTTCACCCTTTTTGCTTCACAATTTCTTTCAGGTAATAAGAGTGTTTCCGGGTCGAGCGGAGATAACAGGGGAATAGAACGGTGGTCTATAGCTGTTGAGGTTCTCCCTAAATAGTATGAAAATAATTTTATTGAGATCTTTAGATAAGTGTATCGTATTGTATACGTCATTTGATATTTAATTTTGGTGAACCGAATAGGGTGAGATGAACCCAACTTTTGAAGGGTGTTTTGCCACTATCATACAATATGTCTAATGACATACAACCTCGTGTTATCATAAGATAGGGTTGTGCACATCCACTTGCTGAGTATATCTACGAGCAATACTTATATGATCTTGGAGTTTGGTTGAAATATAATTTTCAATTGCAGACAGTGGAGATAGTTATATGTCAAGAGAAGACTCACCCTTGGAAAGAACATGATAGTAATCTTCTCATTTATCTTTGGGGTCTATTGGGTCAACCAAGGATTGTGACGCCCCCAAATCCAGGTTCTCTAACCTCAGATTCAGTACTCACGATCCTATCATCATCATAAGCATTCTATAACTATTTCGAAATAATAAACATACATTGTTCATTATAATAAAGTCTCATAACATGGTCCCAAGGTCTCCATAACCATAACTTTAAATACACCATTTATAATACAAATAGTTTACTTAAGAAATTCCATTAGATAATAACTAATTTAACATTCATTCTAAATTACTCCTGGATCTTGCCCTTGCCCTTGTCCTTCGTGTTGGATCCTTCTAAGCTTAATCGAAATAGATGTTATGATATAGCAAGAGTAAGCAACTAATTTGCTTCACAAGTTTATATAGACAAGGAAGATATATCATGACTTAGAAAGAAATATTGCCTTCAATGTTCAACAATAATATAAGATTGTGAAGGAACATGAATTAATAATCAACAATTGAATATTCGATAATTGAATAACATGAACTGAGTGGTTTTGAATAACCATGAACATTTGCCAAGGTGCTCGATTGATTTAAATCGGACCTTTTAATAAGTTTTTGGTATTCAAGGGATCGACCTTTTTCATACCCCGTGATTTATGCATAAACACTTAATAATCCTAAGCATTGATATCATGCCTTAATCAAATTCTTCCTTTTCTCGATCAAGAGTTCTTATCATATCAATTTAATAAGAATGACTATTTAAAACACATTTGATTTAACAAATTTAGACATGCTTGATCTAGCTGATACAATTAGCATAGATCTATTTCATAAATAGTTCATAAATGAAGAACTTTAATTTAATTCACATTTCAATAGTAGTAGAACGGGAATTCAATTGCACAAAGTGTGAATTTCAATAATCAATATAGACGTGAATAATCATCAATAATTATTCACTAACATACTTTGAAAATGATAACTCAAGTTTGAGTTAGAAAACTTGCCTCGATCGTGAGTTACATTCTAAAATTAATTTCTATCCACTATGCAGCTTAAATTATCTTCCTTTGAGAGACCTATAATTAGTCTTTCAATTAGTCAATGCATAACATCAGATTATGTAATCACATAGATATTATACATTACATTAAGTTCTTATAAACATATCATGTCTAGATAGTGTTATTATTAATTAACGACTACCTTTAACTCACATAATATTATTAACTTAGATAATATTAATTCACCTTCTAGTATTATTGGTTCACTAATAATACTTTAAATCATTACTAATATTTTATTCACTTACTAATATTATTAATCATTTAATAATATTTTATCCCTTTACTAATATTATTAATCATTTAATATTTTATTCACTTACTAATATTATTAATCATTTAATAATATTTTATTTAATCTCGAATATTATTATTTAATAATAATACTCTAATCTAATATTTTTATTTACATAACAACATCATATTATAATATTATTAATATTATAATAATATTCCAATGATTTATTAAATTAATAAACAATTTATTCTAATTGTTCATCCTTTATTAACCCCTTATTTAATATCCATAAAAGATCATAAATAATATTTATTATTATAAATTACCAAAATGCCCTAAGATAGTCATGATATAATATATTATGAGCATTCAAGCATAAAAATCATATTTTTCTCATTAAAGACATCATTTAACTATTTATTTCCTTTTATTCATAACTTAATCATTTTTAGGAAAAATAGCAAACTGATTCCAAAAATTCTCAGCTTCTGGATTTTGACAGAATATGAACCAACAATGATCCTCTAATTTTTCTAGAATTTTAGAAAATGATTTACTATTTTTAAAGTGCCCAAAACACTCAGATCTTGCTCTATTTTTCATAAATTGAGTTTTACTCAGAAAAATCTGAAATTTTCAGGGTATGCTCTCTTAACATATATGAAGCTACTGTAAAACTTTTGGAATTTGCTAGTGTATACACAATGAGATATTCATAGGATAATATTTATGGAGTCCTTTACGAAAATAGTCATTACGCACAATATATAACTCGAAACGTGTCCGTTCTTTTTCCTACACGTAGATAACTTCTTAAGGTACCTTTGTGATTTTTTCCAGATTTTTAAAATACATTTAACTGACCAAAACAGTCCCAACAAAAACAAAATCAGTAGCCATTTTAGGATTTTCAAAGCCTCACATAAAAAGTGGACTGTTTTGGAAAAAAAATCTCAAAGGTTTCAAAACTTGCTAGATTTGTGATCTACAACTTGGGTTTACTACATAACTCATGTATCTAGCACCCCTTCGATTGACGGATCACAATTCCAAGTTGTAGAACTTGAGTTACACAAGATTTAGTGGAAGAAAAACAAGAGTTTTCACCTTGGAGAACATATGCTCATTTTCTTCCTCTAAGTCTTGATCTAACACTCAAGATACTTAATTTCATGCATGATGATTGAGTAGTTGTACACAACCCCATCAAAACTCAAGCTAGCAAAACAAGGTAAAAGAAGAAGATGAAGGTACATTATACCTTGACTTAGTTGCTACTTTTTCTTGATTTTCCAAAGTAACTAATAAACTTAGGGGCATGAACAACTAGCACTCCTATCTTTTCTCTCTATAGCCTAAACCCTCACTCTCCTCTCTCTCTTTGAAGTTGGCTAGCTTGGGAGCAAAAGATAGAAGAAGAAGAGGGAGAGAAAATGAGATGTTGGAAGAATGAAATGTGTTTACAAAATGAAATGGCCAATTCACTAATAATTCTCCCATAACTATTTTGTTGCCCATTGGTAAAAACTTTGTATTATTACTTCCATCAAAGCTAAACATGATTAAATGTGCATAATGGAGTGGCAACCAATGGGAGCTTGACAACATTGTCCTTGTGTTTAATAATGTCTTCTAATGGACAAGTTAGCTTAATTATTCCACTTAGGATCCTCATAATATCCTCCATTTAGCTTTTATTTTAAATGCCCAATTTTGATTAATCAAATGTCTAGAATACCCCTAATCAAGTGGGCTAAGTATTGGATTGTATTTTATTTCCTTTGGACTTTTCCTTTAATTGATTTGGGCTAGATAATAAACATAGTCTAGCAATTTTAATAATGTTACCCAATTTGATAATTTAGGGCTTTCATTTCCAATCATATGAAGTTTAATTACTTATACATATGATTTTATCTCATAACCTAATTAGATTTACAAGAATTAGGTTTAAAATTATTAGTCACTTGAAATACTAAGTTTACCCACTTAAGTTAGTATACATATAAAATACTAACTTTTTTGTATTACCATAACCCTTAGGTTATTTAATAGTCTTACCTAATATATAATAAGGTCACAAGGCTTTCATTTTTAATGAAATCTATAAATGTATGTACCCATAACTATAATATATATGTTAATTGACCCATGCACTGCTTCACATGTGTTGTCACATATTAAATCCTTATGTAACACAAGGTTAAAAAAAAATCCATAATGTACATACATATATAGTGACTTAAATTTCACGGTTATTACAAGGATAATTCTGTGGATATATGATATCTATCATAACCTAGACGCATGGCTTCCCATGTACGAAAGTTTCCTTGAGCACTTCCCAAAGATTTTAATGTCTAAAACAGTTTTTGACTGTACTTTTATGTAAAGTACCATTATAAGGTTGGGGTCGAGGCACCATGAGAGTTACATACAATTGTATTAAAACTCACAGTTTAATCAGGGTAGTTTCTCGCATTTACGCTCAACAAATGTATAAATGAAGTTTGTATTTGATTTTTATAGTGTGATATCTGGCGACTCAAAATGAGTTGTGTGGACTTATTTTGGGTGCGTCACAAGCTCCCCCTCAATTTGAGCTGTATTCTCCTTACTAGCTTCGGGTATCCTTTTCTCAGCAGTTATCCTTTTATCTTCCTCCTTTAACACTCCTTCATTGACAAGAATGTATTTCTTGACAAGTTTTCTCTTTGACTTCTTAGGGTTTGAGCCACGACCTCAAAGATCGCTTTCTTCGTGTTCACCTCAATGGTTAATCAGTCGATGTTTATTGTTGACAGATCCTCTTCTTGAGAGTGGTGTCAAGTCCGGACTTACGATCGAAGAGAAAGAGAGGATTTTGACTTGTGGGTCATGTTTTCCTTTCTTAAGCAGCTGAGAGATGGTGGCTTTGTCTTATTCTTCCTCAGACTGTTGTTCTTTCCTCTTTAATTTCTTCAGAGTTTCATTGTCTGAACTCTCTTGAGGTGCATCAGTAATTGAACCTTGAGGCTCCTCTGCCATTTGAGCCTTTATTTTCCTCTTGGCCTTGCTTTTTCTGACCAAAGCAATGGGTTCTTCTTTATTGAGTTCTTCTTCTTCATAAGTTTCCTTCACAACTGACAGATTCCCTGGTAGTCCAGACTCCTTCACTTCACCAGTCCTTTCACTGGATTCAGACATCGCCCTGACATTCTATGCTGGATTTCTTTTCCAGTTTTGAAACAGCTGCTGAGTCATCCTTCTGTTGGGATTGATAGACTCTCCTTCATTATCCCCAATTTTGTCACCAGTGCTAATTGCAGGATGATGCTTATGAATCGTCTGTAGAACATCTTTCCAGAGCTCTTTGATTTCTTTGAACTGAGTATCCATTTCCCAATTTAATTGATGAGTAGGACCCCAAAGTTGAGTTGAATCCCATAGCAGATTGATGTCATCAGCTTCAGTTATACTTCATTCACGGAGTCGTGTCCAGAACTCTTACAACATATGCATTTTCCAACAATGTCAGCCAAAAACTCATACTTTTAGGGAAACTCCTTCTTCTTGTATCCCTTGACGGTTTGATTCTTTTTGTGATGCATCTTCTTCAGTCCTTCATGGAAGTCGATGACCTCTATCGATAGAAGTCCCTTAATCTAAAATGGAGGGCTAGGTTTATATCTTCAGCCTTAAGTTTAATTTGTACTCCCCTGACCCTTGCGGTGATGGTGTCGTTCTCAAAAACTCCATTGTTATAAAACTCCTTTATTAGCTTTGGGTAGATCCACGTGTTGGTTCCCAGAGCCTCTTTAAGACCAGCTTTCTTTACCAGAGATAAAATTTTGTGAAATTTAGGGTCAGCTGTCTTGAACTCGTCAAAAACAGAGTCGGTAACCAGTGATAATACTTGAAGCAACCATTGATTTTCTTGCCCTGAGGTTGGTTGAGTGTTGCTGACAGTTAGGGTTTTTACTGGTAGAGAGATAGAAAAATAAGCTTTTTAAACTTCTGAGGTTCGTTCTCCAAAAGATCTTTTCAAACTGCACTTGTAACTTCCCTCCTTTTGATTTTCATAGTGGGACATGTGTCGAGTTCTGCTTGGCTCTAAGATTTTTAATGATGTATAAAGTACTGATATGTCTTTAGCTCCCCTTGAGCTAGTGTATCCTTTGTGAGAACTACGATCGTCGAGGTTGTACTACGATCGTTGAGGTTGCACTACGATCGGTGAGTTCGCTTCTGAATCTGCTCTACGAACGTTGTTTGCCCTGGTCCTTGTGATGAACTTTTGACTCATCATTCCTTCTGGGTTAAGGTAGCTCAGGAAGGGCCAACCACTTAGAGTGAATTAAGGGTTAGGTTTGTCCTTGAGGTGCTCATTAGAGGGATTTCTTGGATTTATTGAAAATTTTGTCATCACAGGTTGCTTCTTTGACATGTCAAGGCAGCTCTACGATCGTCGTCCTTCTTCAGTTATCTCTACAATTTTGAACAAAGCCTTTTATATCTTCATGGTTAGCATAAACTAGAGCGCATAGTTTAAGGTTGTAGATTTAGCATGCCTAACTAACTTATCAATTTATTCAATCTAGATTCATCTAGAGGCTTTGTAAACACATCAGCAAGTTGGTTTTCAATAGGAATGTACTGTAAAGATATAGTTCCATTTTGAACATCATCTCTAATGAAATGATATCTTATTTCTATATGCTTAGTCCTAGAATGCATGACAGGATTGTGTGTTATTGCTATGGCACTAGTGTTATCACAATGAATGTGTATAGATTTGAAATCAAACCCATAGTCTCTAATTTTTTTTCATCCATAAGATTTGAGCTGGCAACAATGCCAAAGAAGAATGTACTCATTACTTCTGTTTGTTGAGGTAGATACTGAGTTTTGCTTCTTGCTAAACCAGGACACAAGTCTGTTTCCTAGCAACTGACAAGTGCCACTGGTACTTTTTCTATCGATATTGCAACCTACAAAATCAACATTTGTATATCCTGTTAGTTCAAAGGAGGACTCCTTGGGATACCAAAGTCTCAAGTGTGATTCCTTAGGATTAGCAGTCAAGTGTGATTCCTTAGGATTAGCTTGAAATCTAGCACATATGAATGTTGCAAACATTATGTCTGGACTACTGGCAGTTAGATATAGAAGAGAGCCTATCATACCTCTATATTGAGTTATATCAATACTTTTACCTTTCTCATCTTTGTCAAGCTTGGTTGCTAGAGCAATTGGAGTTTTCATGGGAGAGGCAGATTCCATGCCAGACTTTTTAAGTAAGTCTTTAATTTACTTGGCTTGGTTTATGAAGATTCCTTCATCAGTCTGCTTTACTTGCAATCCAAGGAAGAAATTCAGCTCACCCATCATGCTCATTTCAAACTTGTTCTGCATAAGCTTGGCATATCTCTTACACAATTTTTCATCAGTAGAACCAAAAATAATGTCATCAACATATATTTGAACTAATAAGATTTTGTCTTTATGCTTCCTATGAAATATTGTGGTATCTACTCTACCTCTAGTGAAAATCTAGTGAAACCATTTTCAATAAGAAAGTTAGTTGGTGTTTCATACCATGCTCTAGGTGCTTATTTAAGACTATATAAGGCTTTGTCTAATCTATAGACATAATTAGATTGATGAAACCTGGAGGTTGCTCCACATATACTTCTTCTTGAAGTTCACCATTCAGGAATGCACTTTTGACATCCATTTGAAAGACTTTGAATTTCATGTGAGCAGCAAAGGCAAGGAATATCCTAATGGCTTCTAATCTGGCAATAGGTGCGAAGGTCTCATCGTAGTCAATGCCTTCTTCTTGAGAGTAGCCTTTAGCTACTAGTCTTGCCTTATTCTATGTAATTACCCCATCTTTATCCATCTTATTTCTGAAGACCCACTTGGTGCCAATGACTGGGTGATTTCGTGGTCTTGGAACTAATCTCCATACTTTGCTTCTTTCAAACTGATTTAGTTCTTCTTGCATGGCTTCTATCCAACTTGAGTCTTCCATAGCATCTTCTATCTTCTTGGGTTCCATTTGTAACAGAAAGCTTAGATAGAAACACTCATTTTGAGTGGCAGCTCTTGTTTTGACCCTTGCATTTAGATCTCCAATGATTAGGTCTTGAGTGTGATCTTTTGCCCATTTGGTTCCTGCTGGAATATTTGTCCCGATGCTTTCTTGTTTGAGATCTTCAAGATCAATTTCTGCTTCTTGATGTGGAGGTTCGTTGTTTGGTGTAGTTCTCTCTACGAACTCCTCTCCTGGCTTGACGATTTCATTTTCTGGCGCTACGATCGTGGTGTTAAACTTGACAACCTCATTCGTAGTATCTGAGTTATCATTCATATTGTCTTGAGACATTGTTTTGTCCAAGTCTGTTTCATCAAAGATGATGTGAATTGAGACTTCAACACTTAGTGTCTTCTTGTTGAACACTCTATAAGCCTTGCTGTCTGTGGCATATCCAAGAAAGATTCCTTCGTCAGACTTGGGTTAGAACTTTATCAGATACTATTTTCCACTATTGAGAATATAGCATGCACAGCCAAACACATGAAAGTAGCTGACACATGGCTTTCTTCCTCTCCATAGTTCGTAGGGATTCTTCTTTAACGTAGAGTGTACAAGAGATCTGTTCTGAGTGTAGCATGCAGTGTTGACAGCTTCTGCCCAAAAGTATTTAGGTAGACGTGTTGCTGCTAGTAGAGTTCTTCCAGCCTCTATCAACGTTCTGTTCTTTCTCTTAGCAACTCCATTTTGCTGAGGAGTTCGTGGAGCTGAGAAGTTGTGACTGATACCATTGTCTGTTCAGAACCGGTCCATTTCAGAGAAGTCAAATTTTCTACCATGGTCACTCCTTACAGCCTTGATTTTCTCCCCTTTCTCATTCATCACTAGTCTGAACATTTTGATTAGTTGGGAGCTTATTTCATCTTTTGAGTGTAGAAAGAACACCCATGTGAATCTGGTGTAGTCATCTACTATGACCAATGAGTATTTCATTCCACCAAGGCTTATCGTTGGAATTGGCCCAAATAGATCCATGTGAAGCAACTGCAGAGGCTTGTTAATTGAGTTGGCAGTTTTGCTCTTGAATGAGCTTCTAGTCTGTTTTCCAAGCTGACAGGCATTGCATGGCCTTTCTTTGACGAAGCTGAACTTGGGTAAGCCTGCTACTAGATCCTTTGAAGCCAGTTTTGACATGCTTTTGAAGTTGAGATGATACAGTCTTCTATGCCATAACCAACTCATTTCTTCAGATGCTTTAGCCAGAAAGCATATTGTCTCGTCAGAGCTTAGTTGACTAAGATTAATAGTGTAGACATTTCCTTTTCTTGTTTCGGTCAGCTTTATAGAAGATGTCTTCAGATCTCTGACTTGACATTGATTGTTGAGGAAGGTGACTTGATGACCCTTGTCGCAGAGTTGGCTTATGCTCAAAAGATTATGTTATAATCCTTCTACATAGGCTGCTTTACTGAAAGATACTACACCATTCCCAGCTGAGCCATATCCTCTTGTTTTGCCAGAGCTATTGTCTCCAAAAATGACTGACGGACCCTCCTTCTCTATGAAGTTAGAAAGGAGGGCTTTGTTCCCGATCATGTATCTTGAACATCCATTGTCTAGATACCAATTTGTGATCGTGGAGTTCTGTTCCTGTGATAAGATTAAACTCTCATTTTGCTGCCCATACTTGCATAGATTCTACTTTGTTAGTACCCTTGAGAACCCAAATTTGTTTGACCTTGGGTCTCATATGCATAGGATTATGGTAGCATATTGCAGCCGTATGACCAATCTTATTACATACAAAACATCTAATATGATGCATATTTGTGTGTGTATGTTGATTCTTCCTCCATTTGGACTTATGTGGATTCTTAATAATCCTTCCGTTATACTAGTTCTTCCATGTATCCTTGTAATTCATGATTTGTGAAGAGTGAAACTTGAATCTACTGTTCCTGCCCAGTTGGTTCGTGGAGTTGATTTTACTCGACTCTACGATCCTTTAAGGTTGGAGAGTAGTGTCTAAGTTACTTTTCTCTTTTCTGAATCCTAGACCAGCATGTGATCCATTGTGCCTTGAGGCATGGATTGGATCAGAAAAGCAGGGATGGAATGATTCCTCCTTTTGTGAGGATTTCATAAATGTAATGCTTCTATTAAAATTTGAAACATTACTAGAGCTAGTTTCCTTTATCTTTTCCACATATAGATTCCCCAAAACCTAATCCTGTTCTATCATATATACTTCTCTGACTAGAGATCAGGGAGTCCATGGAAGAAGCGAATTTATTCCATGTAAATATTATCTTTTCTAGCTCCTCAATCTTAGAGGTTAGATTTGACTCTCTTTGTGCATTAAGTTCATTGCTCTATTTTAGGAGTTTATTTTCAGCTTCAAATTTGGAGAGAGAGTTAGCACTTAGAAGAGCTATTTCCAGTTCTTTCTGAACCTTCTCTTTCTCCTTTTGAAGAAGAGAATAATCTTTAGATAGAACTCTGAACCATTTTATGTATTGATGCAGATCAGATGTTATGCCATGTAGAGCAGTTCTTAAATCATCAATATCTACATCAGGAGAGTTAAAATCAAGTACCTCATCTGTACTTACTTCATGAATGCCAGAGCTCTTCTTATCCTTTGATTGTATGTGTATTTATATGATCAACTAGTGATTGTAAAACTATTTTTATAGGTTATATATGCTTATAGTCAATGAATGGATGTTATGAATGTGGTTTGTGAAGAAAAATATTTTACAGAGAGTTTATGTGAATGAATATGGGTTAATTTAAAGGTGGAATTGAGGGCTAATTAGTTGTGTAGTTCATAAATTGGCTATTTAAATTGATAGAGTATGTATAAATATTGATAAAGATGCTTTGAATTACCTGTTTTGGTTGAAAAACAAAATTATAGTGTTGATTTTCATTAAAAACATCAAAAAGTGAGTTTATATCAAAAATAGTGAAATTGGATGTTTTAAATTTGTTGTTTATGTTGTTGTATGGGTAGAATCATGTTAGCAGTTCTTGAATTATGTTTACATGAAGTCTTTGTATGAATTACATGTGAATTAGACTGTTAGAAACGAGCATGTAGGCCAAAATTGGATTTTTCTTATACTGTATTCAAGTCGTCACCAAAATCGCATTTGGCATCGCTACAAACCAAATGATTCATTTTTCACGCTAGCATGGCCTTCCTCAGCTTTTATTCTCACATAGTAAGCGCCATCTCTCACGCCAATAATACCGCACCACAAAGATATATCTTGTGTAAGCACCGCAGCATGAAAGTTAGCGTAATGGTCTCGACAAAGTACTTTTGTACTCAAAATTTGAAGGAATTGTTATGTGATGATAGTAGGACTGTAAATGTTGATTTAAGTATTTTTATACTATGAATAAGTATATTATTAACGATTAACTTGTGTATAACTTGATTATGTGATTAAAAATTCAATTTTTACATGATGAACGTACTTAGTTATGTTCGTAAGGTGGTAATGACTAATTATGTCATGATGACATATGTTTATAGGATATTGTGGTTTGAATTGTTTGGTTTAGCCCACGAGTAAGGCAAGTTTTCTAATCCCTTATCTTGTTAAACTAATTATGGTTTCCAATTCGATTACCTTATAAATAATGCAAGTTCTCTAATCTATTTTATTGTTGAATCAATTATTGTTTCCGATATAATTATGCAAGGTTTCTAAACTTTGTTTTTGATATTGAACAAGTTATTCTTGTATTTAACTTGTTGTTTAGCATGCCCAAATATATTTGAATAGTTTATCGTTCATATTGCCATGCATGCTTAGTATTCAATTCTAAATAACCTTGGCTTAATATTGTTCAAGCAAGGTGTGTTATAGTTATTCAAGTTGTATGCTATTAGATTATTCCTAAAGCATGATTTTAATTTACCATGACTATTCAATTACGAGTATTCTATAATATGATGTTATTAGTATTAATTCAACTAGTCCTCTAGTTGATGATCATTAAACTTCAAATTACCCTTGAAAGCGTATCCAAACCAAACTCTCTTTGGTGCGAACTTGTACTCTAAATACTGAGATGAACAACCCTATTATTAGGGGATAACTTACGCGTAGCGCTAAATGTTTGTGCACAATACATGGTACGTAAGGGTCGATCCCCTAAGTACGAGGAGTCCTTATAGTCTTATGACTGTTAAAGTTGGAGTTGAAAGATTACTCACAACTGTGGACATAGTTCATGGTCTTATGACCCTCGGTTATGTTTATTCCATATTTTGGACTTCAGTTCCTGATTATCATTATTAGAGTACTATCTAGTTTTGATGAGCCTACTCATTGGCAGTTATTATTGTTATTATTCGCTGATTCATTATTTTATCCAAAGGAGCAATTGTTGTGCTCACTCTTGCATATTTATAAACTCATTGCAACTAAAGTGGAGAAGGTAGATGAACCTTCAACTAGCAAAGGAAAGGAAAAATTGTACAAGTGATGCTGATTTGTACTTTTATTTATTGTGATGATATTAGACTTCTTAATAATGATGTTATGTAATAATTTTAATTCCGCATTTGAATGATTATATTTAAAGGTTAGAAAACCTAGGAGATTTTATTATGTAATCCTTTAATGGGAAAGGTTTTATTTATTCAGTTTTATTGTCATGAACGCTGCAGGGGCGTTTGTCAAACCAAAAGACATCACCAAAAATTCATAATGTCCAAACCGAGTTCGGAATGCCGTCTTCGGTACATCCTCCTTCCTTACTTTCAGTTGGTGATACCCACTTCTCATATCTATTTTTGAGAAATATCTAGCACCCTTTAATTGATCAAACAAGTCATCTATTCTCGGCAATGGATACTTATTCTTAATAGTGACTTTTTTTAACTCCCTATAATCAATGCAAAGATGCATTGACCCATCCTTCTTCTTTACGAATAACACCGGTGCTCCCCACGGTGACACACTTGGCTGAATGTATTTCTTGTCCAATAGCTCCTGGAGTTGTACCATCAGTTCCTTCATCTCTACGGGAGACGCTAAGAAAGAAAAAGTTATACGCGAAATTCTCTAAATGTGAATTCTGGTTAGAACGTGTACAATTTCTTGGACACGTAATTGACAAGGATGGAATCTCAGTGGATCCATCAAAGGTCGAAGCTGTGATAAATTGGGAACAACCTAGAACTCCATCAGAAAGAAGTAAGAAGTTTCTTGGGATTGGCAGGGTATTACAGACGGTTTATCCAGGATTTCTCCGAGATTGCCACTCTGTTGACAAATTTGACGAGGAAATCTGTAAAATTTGTTTGGACAGAGAAATGTGAACGAAGTTTCCAGGAATTGAAAAAGAAGCTAAGTATGGCACCTATGTTGTCATTACCAGATAGTACGGGAAATTTTGTGATGTACAGTGATGCTTCACACAAGGGATTAGGATGTGTCCTTATGCAGAACGGAAAAGTTATCGCGTATGCATCAAGGCAATTGAAAGACTACGAAAAAGGGTATCCGACTCATGATTTAAAGTCAAGCGGCGGTTGTGTTTGCTTTAAAAATATGGAGACACTACCTCTATGGAGAAAATGTGAGATCTACATGCACCATAAAAAGTCTCAAGTACATTTTCACTTAGAAGGACCTGAACATGCGTCAAAGGAGATGGATGGAATTGATAAAGGATTACGATTGTGAGATCTTTTATCATCCAGGCAAGGCAAATGTGGTTGCAGATGCCTTGAGTAGGAAAGGCGAGAAAAGTTGATGTCATTAATCGATAAAGAGGAGCTTATTACAAATGTGTCAAGGATAGAGTTGGAAATCAAATTTCCAAAAGAATCGATGGAAAATTATACCAGATGGAAGCCACCTAACTTTGGTGGACAAAGTGAAGAACGCTTTCAACTGCAAGATGAGGAATGCAGAAAAATAAGAGAAAGTGTGGTCGAGGGAAAAGAAGTAAAATACAAGGTTGATACTGATGGAATGCTGAGATTCGAGGGATGAATCTGGGTTCTAGCAGTACTAGATATTAAAGAGGACATTTTGATAGAAGCTCATAACTCGAGATATTCAATTCATTCGGGAAGTACGAAGATGTATTAAGATTTGAGACAACATTTTTGGTGGCCAAACATGAAAAGAGACGTTGCAGAATGCGTTGCAAAGTGCTAAACATGTCAGAGAGTCAAGGCCGAGCATCAAAGACCAAACGGGTTACTTCAACCGTTGGAGATACCGGAATGGAAATGGGAACATATCACATTGGATTTTGTGGTAGGTCTCCCAACGACTCAGAAAGGATACTATGCAATTTGGGTGATAGTGATGATTGACAAAATCAAGACACTTTTGCCAATAAAGATTAGATTCAATCTTGATCAGCTGGCAAGGTTATATGTTAAAGAGATTGTTACAAGACATGGAGTTCCAGTGTCAATTATGTCAGATAGAGATCTGAGGTTCACATCAAACTTCTGGAAGAGATTATAGGAATGTATGGGAACACAGTTACGAATGAGTACGACATATCATCCGCAAACAAATGGCCAAAGTGAACGAACGATTTAGACATTGGAAGATATGCTAAGAGCATGCGTCATGGATTTAAAAGGAAGCTGGGATGAACAATTATCGTTGGTGGAATTTTCCTACAATAACAGTTACCACGCAAGCATCGGCATGCCTCCTTACGAAGTATTATACGGCAGAAAGTACAGAACTCCATTGTTCTGGGATGAAGTCAATGAACATCAACTATTAAGACCAAAACTGGTACAACAAATTGTTGAGGTTGTCAAACTCATCAGAACAAGATTGATAGTTGCTCAAGATGACAAAAAAAAATATGCCGATCAAAGATAGACAAGATCGCAGCATTCGATGTAGAAATTACGTTTTCCTAAAAGTTTCACCTTGGAAGGGAAAAATTTGATTTGGTAAAAAGGGGAAACTAAGCCCGAGGTTTATCGGACCCTTCGAAGTGCTGCGAAAGGTTGGGGTGGTGGCTTACGAGGTAGCTCTACCTCCAGAATTGTAAAACATTCATAATGTTTTTCACGTTTCGGTGTTACGACCATATAAACCTGATTACAAGTACGTGATTGAGTACGAACCATTTCACTTTGAGAAAGACTTGTCCTATGAAGAGGTTCCTATCCAGATAGTCAACAGGAAAGAACAAGTGCTCAGAAATAAAGTGATACCTTCTGTGAAGGTAATTTGGAGGAACCACAATGTCGAAGAGACTACATAGGAACTCGAAGTTGAAATGATGAGGAATTACCCTGAGTTATTTCTTTAATCTGTGTCTTCGATTCTGGGGACAGAATCTTTGTAAGTAGGGGAGAATGTGACGAATGAATTGTTTGAATTGTGATTCTAGGGACAGAATCCTTGTAAAGAAGGAATGATGTAATATTCCAGAATTTTTACTGTTATATTAAATATTTATTGAAATATTTAAGTATTTAATGGATGTGTTTATTGTTAAATAAATAATTGTTCAAATTTGATTCAATTTGGTTAACTATTTGTTAAATAAATAATTAAGGAAATTGATTATTTTATGCTAATTTAATTTAATTATTAAGTTAGAGAGTTTGATTAATTGAATTATTATTCTTTTATTTGAATTTGTAATTAAAAGATGTGTTAGTTGATTAAATAAAGTTATAATTATATAGAAAATTATAATTTTGTGGTATTGGTTTATGTTGATGTAGTGATTTAATAAATGGTTATAAAGTGTGACATATAACCTTTTATAAAGTAGTTATTAAAATAACTTAAAGGAGTTTTATTTCAGTTTTGCCAAATAAGGCCTAATACCTATTAAGTCTTTAATCTAATTGTGCTTTACCAAACAAGGTGTAAGGGTTAATGGGTTATTTTTAGTTAGTTAACCAAACAAGCCTTATGGCTTTTGATTTTCAAATCTATTATAACTTATATCAGTTATATTAATATTCATGTTATATAATTAGTACATATTATATTATATACGTTATTTTGTTAGTACGCTAGTTAGTGTTAGGAAGAAAAAACTCAGAGGAAGAAGAAGAAGAGAAGAAGAAAAGTGAGAGAGAAAAGAAGAAAGGAAGAAAGGCTAGAGAATTGGAAAAAGGAATTGGAGAAACGCTTGATAATCAAAAGGATAACTATCATCTTCTACAAGCAAGGTATTCTTCTACCCTTTTTAAGTTTTAAAAGTTTTAGTTTTCTCTTCTCCTATTTCTCTGTAAAATTCTTGTGATATGATAAATTATTGATTGTATGTGTATTTATATGATCAACTAGTGATTGTAAAACTATTTTTATAGGTTATATATGCTTATAGTCAATGAATTGATGTTATGAATGTGGTTTGTGAAGAAAAATATTTTACAGAGAGTTTATGTGAAAGAATATGGGTTAATTTAAAGGTGGAATTGAGGGCTAATTAGTTGTGTAGTTGATAAATTAGCTATTTAAATTGATATAGTATGTATAAATATTGATAAAGATGCTTTGAATTAACTGTTTTGGTTGAAAAACAAAATTACAATGTTGATTTTCATTAAAAACATCAAAAAGTGAGTTTTTATCAAAAATATTGAAATTGAATGTTTTAAATTTGTTGTTTATGTTATTTATGGGTAGAATCATGTTAGGAGTTCTTGAATTATGTTTACATGAAGTCTTTGTATGAATTACATGTGAATTAGACTGTTAGAAACGAGCTTGTAGGTCAAAATTGGATTTTTCTTATATCGTTGTCAAGTTGCCAATGAAATCGCAGCTTGGATTTGGAGCAAGCGTAGCCACCCAACAGCTTCATTTTTTTTTCACGTCATAATACGCAAGGCCATCGCATGTCATGTCCTTGTAGCTTTATTCTCATGCATACTATCTTTACACCATTAATAATTGTACCACAATATACATCGTGGTAAATACTAATGAATGAGTTAAAGAGTAATGGTCTCGATGGTACTTTTATACTCGAAATTTTAAGGAATTGTTATGTGATGATAGTAGGACTATAAAATGGTGATTTTAGTATTTTTTTATACTATGAATAAGTATGTTATTAATGATTAACTTGTGTATAACTTGATTATGTGATTAAAAATCCAATTTTTACATGAAGAACGTACTTAGTTATGTTCGTAAGGTGGTAATGACTAATTATGTCATGATGACATATGTTTATAGGATATTGTGGTTTGAATTGTTCGGTTTAGCCCACGAGCAAGGCAAGTTTTCTAATCCTTTATCTTGTTGAACTAATTATGGTTTCCAATTCAATTACCTTATAAATAATGCAAGTTCTCTAATCTATTTTATTGTTGAATCAATTATTGTTTCCAATATAATAATGCAAGGTTTCTAAACTTTGTTTTTGATATTGAACAAGTTATTCTTGTATTTAACTTGTTATTTAGCATGCCCAAATATATTTGAATAGTTTATCGTTCATATTTCCATGCTTGCTTAGTATTCAATTCTAAATAACCTTGGCTTAATATTGTTCAAGCAAGGTTTGTTATAGTTATTCAAGTTGTATGCTATTAGATTATTCCTAAAGCATGATTTTAATTTACCATGACTATTCAATTACGAGTATTTTATAATATGATGTTATTAGTATTAATTCAACTAGTCCTCTAGTTGATGATCATTGAACTTCAAATTACCCTTGAAAGCGTATCCAAACCAAACTCTCTTTGGTGCGGACTTGTACTCTAAATACTGAGATGAACAACCCTATTATTAGGGGATAACTTACGCGTAGCGTTAAATGTTTGTGCACAATACATGGTACGAAGGGCTGATCCCCTAAGTACGAGGAGTCCTTATAGTCTTATGACTATTAAAGTTGGAGTTGAAAGATTACTCGCAACTGTGGACATAGTTCATGGTCTTATGACCCTCGGTTATGTTTATTCCATATTTTGGATTTCAGTTCCTGATTATCATTATTAGAGTACTATCTAGTTTTGATGAGCCTACTCATTGGCAGTTATTATTGTTATTATTCTGTTGATTCATTATTTTATCCAGTGAGCAATTGTTGTGCTCACTCTTGCATATTTATAAACTCATTGAAGCTAAAGTGGAGAAGGTAGATGAACCTTTAACTAGCAAAGGAAAGGGAAAATTGTACAAGTGATGCTAATTTGTACTTTTATTTATTGTGATGATCTTAGACTTCTTAATAATGATGTTATGTAATAATTTTAATTCCGCATTTGAATGATTGTATTTAAAGGTTAGACAACCTGGGAGATTTTATTATGTAATCCTTTAATGGGAAAGGTTTTATTTATCTAGTTTTATTGTGATTGGGTAGTTAGATATTAATATTTGATTAAGTGAACACCAAATCCTGTGGGAATGAAGTACCTAGGTTTGGGGGTGTCACACCGTCCGTTTAAAAGTAAATCAATCTAGACCGTGCATGAATTAGTTACTATTCAGTCCATTCTCCTATAAATAGAAGCTCATTCCTTCATTATTTCTTACGAATTCACTGAAACTCTAGAGAGAGAAACTATAGAAAGAAAGAAGAAAAGTATTCTTATACTTCACTACTCTTATATCCAGTTTCTTCTAAGGTAAGGGGTATTATTCTTTCGTATTCATGAAGAGAATTATTTTCTTTCAATACTTGTAAAGGGTATTATTTCTTTTGTATTCATGAAGAGAACTTCTGTTATTCCATTCTTTTTTATTCTGTTGGAATAACCTGTATACGCGGACTACCCTATACTTGGTGAAATTCTTCCATTATTCCATTCTTTATTATTATGTTGAATAACTCCGTCATGCTGAGTACCGCATACATGGTGAAATTCTTCATTATTCCATTCTTTATTATTCTCGTTGGAATAACTCAGATATCGCGACTACCCTATACTTGGTAAAATTCTTCATTATTCCATTCTTTATTATTATGTTCGAATAACCTGTCTATGTGAAGTACCGCATACATGGTGAAATTCTTCTGTTATTCCATTCTTTATTATTCTATTGGAATAACCTGTATACGCGGACTACCCAATATTTGGTGAAATTCTTTTGTTATTCCATTCTTTATTATTATGTTGGAATAACCTGTCTATGCGAAGTACCGCATACATGGTGAAATCCTTTTGCTATTCCATTCTTTATTATTCTGTTGGAATAACCTGTATACACGGACTACCCTATACTTGGTAAAATTCTTCTTTTATTCCATTCTTTATTATTCTGTTGGAATAACCTGTATACGCGGACTACCCTATACTTGGTGAAATTCTTCTGTTATTCTATTCTTTATTATTATGTTGGAATAACTTATCTATGCGAAGTACCGCATACATGGTGAAATTCTTCTGTTATTTCATTCTTTATTATTCTGTTGGAACATCCTGTTTGTGCATTTACGCATGACCTGGTTCCATTATTTATTATTCTGTTGGAATATCCTGTCTGTGCATTTACACAGGACCTGGTTCCATTATTTATTATTCTGTTAAATATCGTGTTTGTGCGTTTACGCATGACCTGGTTCCATTATTTATTATTCTGTTGGAATAACCTGTCTGTGCGGTCTATCACATGCTTGGTGAATTCTTTTGTTATTCCATTCGTTATTATACTCAGTTGGTTAAAGTTTTGGCTTTTATACTCCATGAAATTAGTGGGATATCTTTGATATTTGCGCTTCATCCAGTATCTTTTCATGGAAATATTCTTCTGAGCATTCTTGAATTTTACTCCACAAAGAAGTATCATGTTGACAATTTGGACGTTATTGGTTCCTGGATAAATTAATTCTTGAACTTGTTTTATTAAATTCTTATATCATTGTCATCATCCTCATGTTTATATTATGTTGAAAGTCATTTGTGGCCTGTAGTGCATAGATGGACTTGGTATGATTATGACCAGGGATTATTCAGTATAATCATGACCGTAATGTTGCAAATGACGTGGTAAAAGTCCTCATTGGCCCGTAGTGCATTGATGGACAGTTGTTGGCATGATCATGACCATTGATGAATACATAAATATCCTTGGCCCGTAGTGCATGGATAATTTGTGGTTGTGATACTAATGAATATCCTTGGCCGTAGTGAGGCAAGAGCGGCTCCTGTCCAAAATACAAGTGAAACACTGGAAACTCTCGGACGATCACCGCTAAGTAGTTTAAGAAGCTGGGACCACCAGATTTTTTGGGAAAGCCAAAACCACTTAAGGTAGAGACGTGGATAAAGCAGATCACCAAGATATTTGATGTCTTGGAATGCTCAGAGGAGCAAAAGGTTCCATTCGCCACCTTTATGTTACGCGAAGAAGCAGATCATTGGTGGGAATCTATAAAACGTACCTAGCTTGACGCACTCAAGATGTCTTGGGAGAAGTTTCAAGAATTATTCAATGACAAGTACATTCCTGAAAGTATTCGTCACATGAAGGAGGTAGAATTCATCAACCTGGAGCAAAACAATATGATCGTGTCGTAGTACGAGGTTTGCGGAGTTATCCCAGTTTGCATCCCATTTGGTTAATAATGAGGAGCGAATGACGCGAATGTTTCTAAGAGGTTTGAAACCCGATATACGTCAATACCTCATTTCTCACAAACTTTGTTTATATTTAGATATTATGAATAGGGATCAGTTATTGGAGCGCGATAATGAGTCAGCACAACCAAAAGGCAACGACCAACAACACTATAATAATCGTACCAGTGGCAACGGCCATCGGAACAATGATAACCATCGTGGGGGAAATTATCATGCCAAGAATGGTAACCACTTCGGTGGTAATCATGGCCAAGATAATAGGAGTGGAAATTTCAAGAAGAGAAAGTTCAATAATGATGGAAAGACAGCAGCACCAGCACCCGTTTCAAAGGAAGAAGAATGACCACCGGTCGTATGTTTCAAATACGGACAAGAGGGACAAATCCATCCAAATTGTACGCATCAATCCAAAGCATGTTTTAATTACGGAAGAGAAGGTCACCTAGCTCAATTTTGTTGTGTAGTGAAGTCAAGTCCAGCTAGGATAGTGATACCAAAGGATGTCTCAGACAAGTCAAAGTCGGTAGTTTAAGTGAGAGCGTTTGTCGAGGAACTCGAACGAAGTTGTCACGGGTAAGTTAATCATAAATTCTTGCGAAGTCTATACCTTATTAGATACCGGTTCTACCCATTCTTTTATCTCTCTTGCTTGCGCTCAACGTTTAAATTTGACTCCAGAGAAGTTAGAGTTTGACTTATTGGTTGAAACTTCATTAGTAAAAACCTTCGTTACCTCCACTGTTTATAAATCTTGTTTGATTCAAATCGACACTTTCACGTTACCTGTCGATCTCATCTCTTTGAAAATACTTGCCTTTGATGTGATTTTAGGAATCGATTGGTTAACTACTCATCAAGCTTTTCGTAAGGTTGTTAGCCTTCATATTCCTAACCAACTTGTTATGCGAATTCAAGTAACCAAACCACTAAAGTTAATCACTGTTATATCAAGCCATAAGTAAAGAGCCCCGAGCCTTTCGCTGGTAACTTCCTTGTGTGGAATGCACCGAAGCCGAACTTTCCGTAGGGGACGCTGTGAATGACGGTGATAAGTTGATAGGTATCAATGTGATGTGCTATCCAAGTCTTGGATGAGGGTCACAGTTTTGAATGATATTTCTATCGTTAATAAATTTCTTGACGTATTCTTGAAGACTTCTTAGCCTACCCCTAGAGCGTGAAATTGAATTTTGTATTGATCCCAGTACAAAACCCATTTCTTCAACCCTTAAATATTTCTTCAACCAAAAGAACGTATAATGCACCAAAGACGTTGGCTCCAGCTGTTGAAGATTACGACTATACCATTCAATATCATCGTGGAAGAGCGAACATGGTAGCTGACGCGAGTAGAAGATCGTATGCGTTTACGAGTGCGAATATACGAACCTACGTGAAGATAACGAATATAATAGTAGAATCGACTTTAATCGATAAAGTTAAAGCCGCTCAAGCTACATACTCAGAGCTGATGAATGTGAAGAAGAAGGTTCAAGAGAACGTTATTCTAGAAGCAAGAATCGATTAAGAGAGGAAATCTCAACCCTCGATTTAATTGGCCCATTTGAAATCCTTGATCGAGTAGGAACTGTGGCCTATAGACTCGTTTTACCTCTAAGTATGTTGCGTGTTCATAACATTTTTCACGTATCGATGTTACGTAAATATGTGGATGACCCAAACCACGTTATTAAATTAGAACTAGAGGAGATAGCAGATGATTTAATGTATGAGGAAATACGTGTTAAAATCTTAGATAAGAAGGATCGTATTCAACACTCAAAAGTTAGAATCTGAAATGAAGTCAAGGTATCCTCATCTCTTCGGCATACCACGTACGTACGTAAATTTCGAGGGCGAAATATTATAAAGAGGGGAGATTGTGAGACCCCAGATTTTATGAATAAAGATTTAAATTTCTCGAAATATATATATTTTTTTAATATTATGGAATAAATTTGATATAATGTTATAGTTGTGGGTAATATTTATAAATTTTGACAAGTATGCAAATTGTTGCATAATATTCGATTGGTCGGGGAATATTCTTTTTATCGGAGAATATCCGTACGATGGTACAATCATTGGTGGACCCCAAAATGGAATTATTGTCGGATTGAGAAAATGACAAAAATATTTTTATGAAAATAACAGCGGAAGTTTTACCGTTAAAACTTTTGAACTACTCGATAGTAAAAATACAGTAATACGCGTGGTTGCATAGTAGCACATGGCTTTGATTATTGATGCTTACGTGAGAAGTCACTCAGTTTTATTCAATTATTGCTATAGTAATTGTTCCATAGTATCTCACGTTATTTGATTCAATTATTGTCGATATTTTATATATTATTAAATCAATAATTGAGATAACAAAGTTATTAATATTATTATTTGAAATATTAACGATGTTCAGAAGTTCTCGCCAAGAGAGGTTTGGTCACCTAATCAAGCTAATAGGGAGAAATCCTTATTGAAAAGCCACCTTTTCCCGGGAACAACTCGGTCGATTAATATTGTGAATTATAATAAAGGTGATAAGTTTTGTTTTATTATTATTATAAATGTAATAAAATGTAAAACTTTTTATATAAAGCGTAATACTTTTATAAAGTTATTCGCTTTTGTTAGACTATAAATAGAATATATAATATTCTATTATGCATAAAGTGCTCGCATAGTATTTGCATAGTAAAATCTTTTTATATAAAAATGTAATACTTTTATAAAGTTATTCGTTTATTAGACTATAAATAGAATATATAATATTCTATTATGCATAAGGCTCTAGTAGTGTTTGTATAGTAAAATCTTTTTATATAAAATAGAATACTTTTATAAAGTTATTCGTTTTATTAGATTATAAATAGAATATATTTTATTTTATTTAAAAGATTTTGTTTTATTAAAATATTTTATTAATACTGCATAGTAAATTAATATGGACCATCCGTTTAAAAGTAAATAAATCTAGACTGTCCATGAATTAGTTACTATTCAGTCCATTCTCCTATAAATAGAAGCTCATTCCTTCATTATTTCTTACGAATTCACTGAAACTCTAGAGAGAGAAACTATAGAAAGAAAGAAGAAAAGTATTCTGCTACTTCACTACTCTTATATCCAGTTTCTTCTAAGGTAAGGGGTATTATTCTTTCGTATTCATGAAGAGAATTATTTTCTTTCAATACTTGTAAGGGGTATTATTTCTTTTGTATTCATGAAGAGAACTTTTGTTATTCTATTCTTTTTATTCTCATTGAATAACCTCAGATACGCGACTACCCTATACTTGGTGAAATTCTTCCATTATTCCATTCTTTATTATTATGTTGAATAACTCTTTATGCGCAAGCAATCGCATACATGGTGAAATTCTTCCATTATTCCATTCTTTATTATTCTCATTGGAATAACTCAGATACGCTGACTACCCTATACTTGGTGAAATTTTTTATTATTCCATTCTTTATTATTATGTTGAATAACTCTGCTCATACGGCATACCGCATATATGGTGAAATTCTTCTGTTATTCCATTCTTTATTATTCTGTTGGAATAACCTGTACGCGGAATACCCTATACTTGGTGAAATTCTTCTGTTATTCCATTCTTTATTATTATATTGGAATAACATGTCTATGCGAAGTATCGCATACATGGTGAAATCCTTCTGTTATTCCATTCTTTATTATTCTGTTGGAATAACCTGTATACACGGACTACCCCATACTTGGTGAAATTCTTCTTTTATTCCATTCTTTATTATTCTGTTGTAATAACCTGTATACGCGGACTACCCTATACTTGGTGAAATTCATCTTTATTCCATTCTTTATTATTATGTTGGAATAACCTGTCTATGCGAAGTACCGCATACATGGTGAAATTCTTCTGTTATTTCATTCTTTATTATTCTGTTGGAACATCCTGTCTATGCATTTACGCATGACCTGGTTCCATTATTAATTTTTTTGTTGGAATATCCTGTCTGTGCGTTTACGCATGACCTGGTTCCATTATTTATTATTCTGTTGGAATAACCTGTCTGTGTGGTCTATCGTATGCTTGTTGAATTCTTTTGTTATTCCATTCGTTATTATACTCAGTTCGTTAAAGTTTTGGCTTTTATACTCCATGAAATTAGTGGAATATCTTTGATATTTGCGCTTCATCCAAAGATCTTTCATGGAAATATTCTTCCGAGCATTCTTGAATTTTACTCCACAAAGAAGTATCATGTTGACAATTTGGACGTTATTGGTTCTCGGATAAATTAATTCTTGAACTTGTTTTATTAAATTCTTATATCATTGTCATCATCCTCATGTTTATATTATGTTGAAAGTCATTTGTGGCCTGTAGTGCATAGATGGACTTGGTATGATTATGACCAGGGATTATTCAGTATAATCATGACCGTAATGTTGCAAATGATGTGGTAAAAGTCCTCATTGGCCCGTAGTGCATTAATGGACAGTTGTTGGCATGATCATGACCATTGATGAATACATAAATATCCTTGGCCCGTAGTGCATGGATAACTTGTGGTTGTGATACTAATGAATATCCTTGGTCGTAGTACAGGGATGATGTGGTTTATTTATTAAGCTGAGTCTCAGCAATAAAAGTGATGAAAAACCTTTTAAATCATAGAAGATAGTAGATTTTATTCTCTACTTGACTCTTTTAATGGATTGCTTATTCCGCTGCAGTTAAACTTGATGTTTGTTATATTGTATTGGTTTAACACTGTTGAAGGCTAACGATAATTTATTCTACATTATTTAGTCATAATATTTCTTACTGGCTAGTTGAGCTCGCCCTTTTACTTTCATTATTCTCTTCAGGAAATGAGAATGTAGTAGGGACTAGTCGAGGAACGGAGTGACGGTCCAGATGATAGCATTAGTAGTCCTCACTATTCTATGAAATAGTGTGTTAATAAATGTATTGAGGACTTATTTTTGAGTTTGAATACTGTTTAGAAGATAATATTTGTATTAAAACTCACAGCTCATGTTGTATATTTAAGATTGTATTTGTATTCTGTACCATGTATTTGGCGACTCAGAATAGGTGATGTATACCTATTTTGGGGGCGTCACATTCTTGCAGTTGTAGCATAAGTCATTTATTTGTTCCTGGCTGTTGTAGTTGCTAAACTTCTTAGGCTTGCTAATTTTGCCTTTACGCATGAACCTTTTAAGTCTTCTAACCAGCATGGCAAAGTCCTCATCATCATCTTCAGTGTTAGCTTTGGAGATGTAATCTGTTGCTTTGAGAGCAACCCATTTGTCCTTCTTTCTTCCTTCAAAAAGAATTTCTGCTCGTTAAGTCAGCTCTAGTTCATACATGAGATGTTACCATATAACTGTTGAACAATCATTTCATGGAGATTCTTTGATTCTCTAATAGATGTGGTTTTGGCATCCCATTTGCTAGGTAAGGCTCTCATGAACTTTATGATTAGATCTTTATTTGGATAGATCTTTCCAAAGGCTCGAAGAGAGTTGAGCAGAACATTGAATCTTTAATAGGTGGAAGTAACATTTTCTCCTGGAACATGGGCAAACATTTCATATTGTTGAGTCAGAAGAGATTGTTTATTTTCTCTGACTTCTTCAGTTCCTTCATGCATGATGAGCAATGCCTCCTATACTTCCTTTGCTATTTTGTTGTTGACCACATTTTCAAACAGATCATCTTCTAACGATTGGAACAAAATATTCTTAGCCTTCTTGTCGAGTTAGATAACTTTCTTTTCTTTGTCAGTCCATTCTTCTTTGACCTTGATCTGAATTTTTTTTGGGTCGTCTGCCATAAGTGCATGCTTGGTAGGAATGTAGGGCCCATTTTAAATAGTTTTAAATAGATCTTCATCTATTGAATCCATGTAAGCTTGCATACGAACTTTCCAATTGGCGAATTTATCTTTGTTGCACATAGGTGGCTTGCTGCCTCCTCCAATCTTTGATTCGCTTATCAGATGTGCCATTGGATCTACTTAAGATTTGTAGGCTGTTTGATAGAACCTACTCTGATACCAATTGTTAGTTCCCAAAGGCACAAAAGTTATTTAGAAGGGGGGGTTGAATAGATATTATTAAATTCTTTTCGTTTCAAAATACTTGTTAGTTTTGATAAAGATTTAATCACAACGAAATTGAGATTTGTTTGTTTTCTTTTTAAGATATCACAAGTTAATAGGAGATAAGCAGTTATGGCAGTTATAGTAGTTATGGCAAGAATATAAGACACACATTGATTTTAAGTTGTTCAGAGCATTCAAAGCTCCTAGTCCACTCTTCTACTCCTCGAGTAGGAAATCCACTAAGAATATCTTTACAATCTTCGAATCTCACATATTCCTTCAAGACCAGCAGTCTTGGAACTTCTTAGTTCACTATTGAACTCTTTAAGTCCAGCAGACTTGGTACTTCTCCGTTCACTTAGAACTCTTCAAGTCCTTCTGACTAGGAACTTCTTACTTCACTTGATAGTAGTTGAGTTCTTGAATGGTGCTACTCAGTTGTCATTTAGACTTAAGTTTGAAATAACCGAGTAGCTGAGCAAGTTTTCTTTTCAGATCGTAGAGTTGAGCGTTGAGTGTTCTTCAGCGTTTTCGTTCTTTACCTGCTTGATCTTTCCATCTACTTGTGTTTTGTATATATGAAGCTTTTGAAATCTATCCGTTTGAAGACATCCGTTGAAGCATTAAATGCATTTGACATTTCTAAGCACTGATGGTGACTTTCTAAAACTTTCTGTCCAAATTGCCCTGCCCACCGACACCGCAGATCGCTATCTCACCTAACACCTGAAAAGGTGTTTTCTGCTGACTTATAGTACTTTCCTTAGCTTCTTCAATACGTTTCTTTGTTGCATACTAAGGATGACTGTCGTGTTATTGGGACTCCCGATACTTTCAACGTCTATAATCCATTCCACATGTGTTGACTTTTATAATTAAAATAAATGGACACTGCTCGATGCTTCTGATGCAGACAGATGATACACTACGATCATGATCGTGGTGTCATGCCACCTTGGTGCTTCATCTGGTGCTGATTGATAAGAACACTATGATTTCTCTTAAGTACTGGTACACTACAATCTTCACTGGCTTGACTTGCAGACTTTACAATTTTGAGAGAACTCTACGATTCTTGAGTTTAACTCGGCAAGCGTTTGGACCACTCTACGATTCCAAGAGAGGCCCTCCAAAGCAGACATACTACGATTTTTGATACTCTACGATTCTGCCTTGGCTTCTGCAATCTTTTGATCAACTCGACACACTGCGATTCTGTTGATGCTTATCTATTACATCTCAAGATATAGATCAACCTAACAGCTTTGATCTTTTCTTCTATACATTCATTTACAGAATGATAAACATTAAAGCTCAGATCAACCTAACAAGTTTGATCTACCACTAAGTCCTTGTACATGTGTTCCTTAAAGGACTTTACATATAATCAAGAATATTTACTTTCAACATCAAATTTTAAATATGCAATCTCCCAACAGATTTGTATGGTTTTGAGAGATGATGTATGAATCTAGACTTAATCACTTTAGCATGTGTTATTGAATTCTATGTTTAATAGAATCTTGATGAATGTTAGGATAGAGATATACCTAACATCGCATGTAATCGTGTAAAGAACTTGAGATTTAAACCTTATTTGATTTTAATTCACATAAAGATATAGTGAATTAGTTAATTAGGGTGTTTGGCTTAATTCTATTAAATTTGTAGATTTAAGTTAATACGGTGTTAGTGCATCGAGAGATGGCTAATTCTACTCGAGTGTTCTTGATTAATAAACTGAGATAGTGAATTGAACTGGAATAAGGTGTGATAATCGGAGTGAAAATTAAAGTGAAATTGTAAGCCTAATTCTCCATTATTTGCTTGAAATTACAGTTAATAAGTTGTGTTGATTGATTTGGATTTTTAGTTTCTTAGTTTTTATTAATTATAATCATTAATTTGAATAGTTTAATAAAATTGGGTTAATATAAAACTGGTAATTGTTAGATTTAATTTCATACTAGTCTCTCTGGGAACAATACTTTTCTTACTATTATACTACTTGTTGACCACATATACTTGTGTGTTGTGCGTCTTTAGAATTTATCCAACACTCGTCCATCCTTCATTTCTTGGATAAAATTTCTATCATAAATCTCATGTAGCTTGGCATTTGCTCTAGTGCTTCGGCAAATGGGATATTGATGTGTAATTTTTTAAAGATCTCCATGAATTTGGCGAACTGGTTCTTAACTTTTTGTCTTTGTAATCGTTGAGGAAAAGGCACAGGAGGTACAACTAAACTTTGTTTTTCTTATTTTGAATTCACCTTTTGACTTTCATTAGTTTTCTTTCCCACACATTTCTTCTCATGTTCTTTTCCCATGTAGCTGGGCACCCTCTGTTGATTCTTAGCATTAATTTCCCCCAAAATAGGTATACATCACCCATCTTGAGTCGCCAAATACATGGTACAAAAATCAAATACAACTTAATTATACAACAAATGTGTAAAATACGACAAAAACATAATCTAAGAGTTTAAACAAGAATATTGTCATCTAGACAATATCCACACTCAATGGAGTCCTCATTACATTTATTATCACACTATTTTATAGAATAGTGAGGACTACTAAAACAACCATCCTGGACCATCACTCCATTCCCCGACTCGTCCCACCTATATTCTCATTTCATCAAGAGAACAAATGAAAGAAAGGGTGAGCTCAACTAGCCCAAGAAGAAATATTATGACTAAGATAATGCGTAATAAATTATCCTTAGCCTTCAACAAAGATAACAACCGATAAATACAATAGACAACAAGTTTTAGATCAACAACCGCAATGAAATAAGCAATCCATTAGAAGAGTCAAGTAGAGCATAAAATCTACTATCTTCTATGATTTAAAAAGTTTTTCATCAACTTTATCACGAGACTCAAATTTTAATAAATAAACCATATCATCGATTCATCCCTCACACTACTACCAAGGATATTCATTAATCATCAATGGTCATGATTATACCGAATAATCCTCGGTCATAATCATACCAACAACTCGCCCATCAATGAACTACAAAAGCCAATGAGGACTTTTACCACATCATTCGTCACATTACTACCATGATTATACCGAATAATCTCTCGGTCATAATCATACCAAGTCCATCTACGCACGTAAGCCAAAGATGACTTTCATCACAATATAAAGCATGAGGATGATGACAATGATATAATAATTCAATAAAACAAGTTCAAGGATAAATTTTAAAGATTTATAATTTAATTTATCCAAAAATCAATAACGCCCAAATTGTCAACATGATATCGCTTTGTGGAGTAAAATTCAAGAATAATATTCATGTACCAAAAATAATTTGGACAAAAAGAAATATATTTTTCGGTGAATAAGACTTTTCGTGAATAAGTACTTCGAATAAGACCTCGAATAGACTACCTACAAAAAAGTGTCCTCAAATACCCGAAAGTGAATGATACTAGAGTGAATAGTAATCGGTGAATAGTAACTCATGAATAGTAACTCGTGAATAGTACTCCTAACACGAAAAAAAGTGCCTTAATACCCGAAAGTGAATAATACTAGAGTGAATAAGAATCGGTGAATAAGAACTCATGAATAGTAACTCAGAATAAAAAAAAATACCAAAGAAAATGATATTTCATGATTTATACAAAAGAAATGATATCTCATATTAGTATAATAGAATATACTGAACTAGCAATGGATTTTCACCCGCCATGCAGAATCCACGTAGATGCATCATTTCCACAATTTAATAAAGAATGAATACGAAGGATCATTCACCATGCATGCTAGAATCCACATAGACAAAGTTATTCCAATAGTAATAATAAAGAATGGAATAATGTAAGAATTCACCATGCATGCGATAGACCGCATGCATAAAAAGTTATTCCCAATGTAATAATAAAGAATGGAACTGTGTCATGCAGTAATCCGCATGCATGTGATATTCCAATGTAATAATAAAGAATGGAACCAACCAATCCACCATGCATGTAATCCAATGAATAAAGCATGTGATATTCCAATGATATTCCAAATGTAATAATAAAGAATGGAATAACAACAGAATTCACACATGCATGCGATAAACCGCATACATGTGTTATTCCAATGTAATAATAAAGAATGGAATAATGTAAGAATTTCACCATGTATGCGGTATTTTCAGCATGATAAAGTTATTCCAACATAATAATAATAAAAATGGAATAACAACTCTTTACGAGTATTGAAAGAAAATAACTCTCTTCATGAATACGAAAAGAAATAATACCCTTACCTCAAAAGAAGACTCGGATATCGGAATAAAGGAGGTAGCAGACTTTCTCTTCTTCTTTCTCTCTATAATTTCTCTCTATAATAATTGCTTTATAGCTTTAGTGAATTGGTGAAAAATGAAGGAAGAATGAGCTTCTATTTATAGAAAAATATAGTTTCAATAATTGCACATTTTGGGGCTCAAAATATTACAAGATAATACCTTCCTCTTTTTTCTTCATTTTTAATTTAGTCCCGCAAGTATTATCAAACTTGCACCACCTCCCCTAATAGTAAATCATGTGAATCAATAGTTCATGTGACTCAATAGTTCTAAAATCATGTGAAAAAACTAATTACAAAGATAAGACCTCCATCTATACCTCCATTTTTAACTTAGTCATGCAAGTATTATCAATCTTGCACCAACTCCCCTAATAGTAAATGAATGTGAATCAATAGTACACACATGTGAACAAATAGTTATAATCATGTGAATTAATAGCAATTAATTGCTCATTTATCCTAATTAATTACCCGATCGGTCAATATAACCTCCGCACATCAATTATTATCGAAATAAATGTCGATTTTCACTAACACTAATAATTCCAACACAATGGAACTATCAATTTCATCTTTAATCAACACGAACTTATTCATCATTAATATTATAATTCACAATATTTAACAACCAGTGTCGCTCCTGAAAGAGGGGGCTTTTCGATAAGGATTTCTCCTTATCATGCCGCAAATTAGGTGACCAAACCTCTCCTCGATGTAACTTCTAGACATTGTCAATAATATTGCAAATAATAATATGAATAACTTTGTCGCCTCAATTATTGATTTAATAATATAACATATTATACGATGATACCGTGACAATAATTGAATCAATAATACGAGAGATATGATGCAAGAATTATCGTAGTAATAATTGAGTATAACCGAGTGACTTTTTACGTAAGATCAATAATCAATACCGGTGCTACTATGCAACCACGCCAGACATCGTATTTTTACTACTACCGTAGTTCAACAGCTTTAATTAAATACTTTCGCCAAGTTATTTTTATAAAAGATAATTTTATCATTTTCTAACTACGATAATACTTCCGCTGTGGGGTCCACTAATGATTGTGCCATCGCATTTATATTTCCGAAAAAAAGAATATTCCCCACCAAATCGAATATTATATAACAACTTGCATACTTTGCAAAATTTATAAATATTACCCACAACTATAACATTATATCAAATCCACACCATAATATTCAAAAAATATAATTCGAGAAATTTAAATCTTTATTCATAAAATTTGGGGTCTCACAATCTCCCCCCTTATGAAATTTCACCTCAAAATTTACGTACGCACTTCGGTATGTCAAGAGGAGAGGATACCTCGACTTCATTTCAGATCTAACTCTTGAGGTATAACCTTTGAGTGTTGAATACGATCCTTCTTATCCAAGATTTTAACACGATCTCCTCATACGCTAAATCTTCTCGCTATCTCGCCTAGTTCTAATTCAATAATGTGGTTCGTCATCATCCATATTTACGTAACATCGATACGTGAAAAAAATGTTATGAACACGCCGACATACTTGGCGGTAAAAAACGAGTCTATAGGCCACGCCTCCTACTCGATCGAGGATTTCAAATGGGCCAATTAAATCGAGGGTTGAGATTTCTCTTTCATCGATTCTCGCTTCTAGAATAACGCCTTCTTGAACCTTCTTCTTCACATTCATCGCATCCGTGTGTGTAGTTTGAGCGGCTTTTAACTTTATCGATTAAAGTCGATTCTACTCAGATATTCGTTATCTTCACGTGGGTCCCTGTAGTCTTTAACTCTATCTTCATCATTTGTAAGTTATACTGAAATGGGTTTTTGTGTTAACAACATCGCACTCAGAACGCACATACGATCTTCTACTCAACGCCACCCCACCACGCTCGCTTCTTCCACGATGATATCGAATGGTATAGTCGTAATCTTCAATGTTTCGAGCCAACGCTTCTTTTGCGCATTATACGCTCATTTTGGTTGAAGAAATATTTAAGGGTTTTAGAAATGGGTTTTGTATCGGGGTCAATACAAAATTTGATTTCACGCCTAGGGTAGGCTAAGAAGTCTTCAAGAATACGCCAGAAATTTATTAACAATAGAAATATCATTCAAAATCGCGACTTCATCCAAGACTTGGATAAGACGTCACATTGATACCTATCAACTTGCCACCGTTATTCACGACGCCCCCTACGAAAGTCTAGCTTCATGCATTTCCACAACTGGAAGTCACCAAATAAAGGCTCGGGCTCTTTACTTATGGCTTAATATAACAATGATTGACTTTAGTGGTTTGGTTGTTTGAATTCGCATAACAGTGTGGTTGGTTAGAATATGAAAGCTAACAACCTTACGAAAAATCAATTTTGATGAGAGTAGTTAACCAATCGATTCCTAAAATCACATCAAAGGCAAGTATTTTCAAAGAGATAAGATCGACAGTAACGTGAAAGTGTCGATTTGAATCAACAAGATTTATAAATAAAGGAGGTAACGAAGGTTTCTACTAACGAAGTTTCAACCAATAAGTCAAAGTCTAACTTCTCCGGAGTCAAATTTAAACGCTGAGCGCAAGCAAGAGAGATAAAAGAATGGGTAGAACCCCAGATTCAATAAGGTATAGACTTCACAAGAATTTATAATTAACTAACCCGTGCTAACTTCGTTCGGTTTACTCGCTTTTGAGAAGTCACAAAAAACGCTCTTCCCGAAACCACCGACTTTGTTTTGTCCAGATCCGCTTTTGGTGCCACCGCCCCAAATTGGACTTGACTTTGGTGCACGACAAAATCGGGCTAGGTGACCTTCTTTTCCACAATTGTAACATGCTTTGACCGCATCACGCAGCTTTGACCGATATGTCCTCCCCCTCCGCATTTGAAGCATACAATTGGTGGTCGCTTCTCTTCCTTGAAAACGGTGTTGTGGTGCATTGCGCCTTTTTCCATCATTGTTGAACCTTCTTCTTGAAATTTCCACTTCTATTATTCGCCATGATTACCACCAAGTGGTTACCATTCTTGGCATGATAATTTCCCCACGATGGTTATCATTGTTCCGATGGTCGCTGCCACCGGGCATTTATTTATCGTGTTGTTGGTCGTTACCTTTTGGTTGTGCCGACTCATTATCGCGCTTCCAATAATCGAGCCCTATTCACAACATCCTAATATAAACAAAGTTTGTGAGAAATGAGGTATCGACGATATCGGGTTTCAAACCTCTTAGAAACATTCGCGCATTCGCTTCCTCATTATCGACCAAATGGGATGCAAACCGATAACTCCGCAAATTTAGCCTCAGATCATGGCTACACTGGCCATATTGTTTTGCTCCAACTTGATAAACTCCACCTCCTTCATGTGACGAATACTTTCGAAAGTACTTGTCGCTGAATGCTTCTTGAACTTCTCCCAAGACATCTTGAAAAGGCCAGTCGGGTACGCTTTTACGATTCCCACCAAGAATCTCGCCTTTCACGCAACATATAAAGTGGCAAAGGGAACCTTTTTCCTCGAGCATCCCAAGACATCAAATATCTTGGTGATCTACTTTAACCACGCCTCCGCCTTTAAGTGGTTCTCGCTTTCCCAAAACTCCGGTGGTCCCAAATTCGAATCGCTTAGCGCTGACCAAATCGTGGGTTGCCATTATTTCCACCTATATTTTGAACAGAGTCTCTCTCTCACCGATGTTGCATGAATTGCATAAAGCCTCCTAACATCCCATCGCTCATCATTTGATCGGTGTTGTTATTTACCCGAGGATTATTGTCTTCCTGCTGCACATTATCCTCGGTATCGATCGTTGGTGACTCAACGGGCTCATGTGCTTCATTGCTTATCTCAACATTTTCGATGCCATTTTCAAACACCGCCACAAAACAAGGGTTAATTAACATATCACATATTATCCCTATACTCGACCGACCAATTAAATACCAAATAAACTTAGGTAGGTCATACTAGCGAAGGAATTCCCCGCCTCTCCCTCCTAGTTCTTGTCTCACATCTCACCAGGGATCATATCCCTAAGCTTTGATACTAACTCGACGCCCCCAAAAGGTATACATCACCCATCTTGAGTCGCCAAATACATGGTACAAAAATTCAAATACAACTTAATTATACAACAAATGTCGTGTAAAATACGACAAAAAACATAATCTAAGAGTTTAAACAAGAATATTGTCATCTAGACAATATCCACACTCAATGGAGTCCTCATTACATTTATTATCACACTATTTTATAAATAGTGAGGACTACTAAAACAACCATCCGGACCATCAATCCATTCCCCGACTCGTCCCAAATATATATCTCTCATTTCCTCAAGAGAACAAAGAAGAAAGAAAGGGTGAGCTCAACTAGCCCAAAGAAGAAATATTATGACTAAGATAATGCGTAATAAATTATCCTTAGCCTTCAACAAAGATAACAACCGATAGAATACAATAGACAACAAGTTTTAGATCAACAACCAGCAATGAATAAGCAATCCATTAAAGAGTCAAGTAGAGCATAAAATCTACTATCTTCTATGATTTAAAAAGTTTTTCATCAACTTTATCACGAGACTCAAATTTTAATAAATAAAATCCATATCATCGATCATCCCCGCGCACTACTACCAAGGATATTCATGTAATCATCAATGGTCATGATTATACCGAATAATCCTCGTCATAATCATACCAACAACTCGCCCATCAATGAACTACAAAGCCAATGAGGACTTTTACCACATCATTCGTTACATTACTACCATGATTATACCGAATAATCCTCGTCATAATCATACCAAGTCCATCTATGCACGTAAGCCAAAGATGACTTTCATCACAATATAAGCATGAGGATGATGACAATGACATAATAATTCAATAAAACAAGTTCAAGGATAAATTTTAAAGATTTATAATTTAATTTATCCAAAATCAATAACGCCCAAATTGTCAACATGATACTTGCTTTTGTAGAGTAAAATTCAAGAATAATATTCATGTACCAAAAATAATTTGGACATAAAAGAAATATATTTTTTTCAGAGTGAATAGTACCCCGAATAAGTACTTCGAGAATAGTACCCACGTGAATAGTACCCCAACACTAAAAGTGTCCCAAATACCCGAAGTGAATGATACTAGAGTGAATAGTAATTGGGTGAATAAGAATCCATGAATAAGAACTCGTGAATAGTACTCCAAGATACAAAAAAGTGCCCCTCAATACCCGAAAGTGAATAATACTAGAGTGAATAGTAATTAGGTGAATAAGAATCGAATGAATAGTAACTCAAAAAAAAAAATACCAAAGAAAATGATATTTCATGATTTAGTACAAAAGAAATGATATCTCATACGAGTATAATAGAATATACTTAAATCGCAAATGGATTTTCACCCGCCATGCGGAATCCACGAGATGCATCATTTCCACAATTTAATAAAGAATGAATACGAAGGATCATTCACCATGCATGCGGTAATCCACATAGACAAAAAGTTATTCCAATGTAATAATAAAGAATGGAATAATGTAAGAATTCACCATGCATGCGATAATCCGCATGACATGTGTTATTCCAATGTGTTATTCCAAATGTATAATAATAAAGAATGGAACCATGTCATGCGTAATGGAACGCATGCATGTGATATTCCAATGTAATAAAGAAAACCAAATGCCAGAATCCGCATGTATGTGATATTCCAAATGTAATAATAAAGAATGGAATAACAACAATAATTTCACTATATGCGATAGATCAATCGATGATGTTTATTCCAATGTAATAATAAAGAATGGAATAACAAAAGAATTTCACCATGTATGCGGTAAAGAAATGAATAATTCCAAGACAAAAGACAAAAGTTTATTCCAACATAATAATAAAGAATGGAATAACAACCCTTACGAGTATTGAAAGAAAATAACTCTCTTTATGAATACGAAAAGAAATAATACCCTTACCTCAAAAGAAGACTCGGATACTCGAATAAAGAGGTAGCAGACTTTTCTTCTTCTTTCTCTCTATAATTTCTCTCTATAATAATTGCTCTATAGCTTTAGTGAATTGGTGAAAAATGAAGAAAGAATGAGCTTCTATTTATAGGAAAATATAGTTTCGATAATTGCACATTTTGGGGCTCAAATATTACAAAGATAATACCTTCCTCTTTTTCTTCATTTTTAATTTAGTCCTCGCAAGTATTATCAAACTTGCACCACCTCCCCTAATAGTAAATCATGTGAATCAATAGTAAAATCATGTGAATCAATAGTTCTAAACATGTGTGAAAATACGAATTACAAAGATAAGACTCCATCTATACCTCCATTTTTAACTTAGTCATGCAAGTATTATCAATCTTGCACCAACTCCCCTAATAGTAAATGAATGTGAATCAATAGTACACACATGTGAACAAATAGTTATAATCATGTGAATCAATAGCAATTAATTGCTCATTTATCCTAAGCAATTACCCGATCGTCAATATAACCTCCAGACATCAATTATTATCGAAATAAATGTCGATTTCCACTAACACTAATAATTCCAACACAATGGAACTATCAATTTCATCTTTAATCAACACAAACTTATTCATCATTAATATTATAATTCACAATATTTAACAACCAAAATCGCTCCTGAAAGAGGGGGGCTTTCCAATAAGGATTTCTCCTTATCAAGCGCAAAATTAGGTGACCAAACCTCTCCTCGATGTAACTTCTAGACATTGTCAATATTGCAAATAATAATATGAATAACTTTGTCATCTCAATTATTGATTTAATAATATAACATATTATACGATGATATCGTGATAATAATTAAATCAATAATACGAGATATATGATATGTGCAAATAATTGAGTATAACCAGTGAATTATTATAGTAATAATTGAGTATAACCGAACCAGTGACTTCACGTACGTAAGTATCAAATCAATACCGTGTGCTACTTTCGCTACAATTTTTATAAAAAGACATCGTCATTTTTTACTACCGTAGTAGTTCAACAGCTTTAATTCTCGATAACACTTTCACCAAACGATTATTTTATAAAAAAAAATTTATAATTTACAATCATTTTCTAACTACGACAATACTTTTATTCATAGGGGTCCACTAATGATTGTGATTCCTCCATCGCATTGCATTTTCGAATATTCCCGACAAAAATTTGAATATTCCCCACCAATCTAATATTATATAACAACTTGCATTTCCACTTTGCAAAATTTATAAATATTACCCACAACTAACATAACATTATATCAAATTCACCATAATATTCAAAAAAAATATTTCAAGAGAAATTTAAATCTTTATTCATAAAATTTGGGGTCTCAATTTTCTCAACGAGTCTTTGAAACTCTCCCATGCTTCATATAGTGATTCCGAGTCATGCTGAACAAAGAGAAGATATTATTCCGTAACTTTGCTGACTTTGCAGGCGGGAAAAACATGGTGAGATATTTCTGTGCAAGATCATTCCATGTAGTAATTGAACCTGATGGTAATGAATGAAACCAACTCTTAGCCTTATATAGACACAACCTAAGTCTTATTTCATCCTTCGTCACTCCATTATATTTGAACATATCACATATTTCAATGAAGCTGGCTAGGTGATAGTTCGGGTCATCATTTAGAATCCCTCCGAATTGTATAGAATTTTGAATCATCTGTATTATTCCAGGTTTAATTTTGAAGGATGTGGTAGTGATAGCGGGCCTCGTGATGTTAGACTAAATTTCAGTAACATGCGGCATAGCATAATCCCGTAGTGCCTTTTGCTCTTCTTCAACCATGATATCTTGCTTTTCTAATTCCTCCCGTGTCTCTTTTACCCACGTACGCAACTGCTGAAGCCGTTTGTCGATGTCGTCCTCGTAAGGTAACAAATTTGGCTTCTTCAAGCGCGTTTGCATACAATAATCAAGAACATCTGAGAAGAACAGAAAAAGAAAAAGTTTAAATTAAGATTAACTCTACCAAAATCAATAATGACAAAATATTAAACTAATTTCCCCGGCAACGGCGCCATAACTTGTTGCCTAAATTTCTTACTAGCACTTTAACACCCAAGTATACACGTTCAATTGTAATATTTAGCAAGTAAGGATATCGTTACCACTAGGAAATAGACTAATATTTATCGATTACCAATTTTAATGCAATTAATCCTATTCTAAACTACAAAATATTGTTTATGCTTTGAAAAATTAAATTAACAAAATTAATAATTAAGATTAGAATTTCACAAGAGTAACTGCAGATTTAACAAGTTAAGATTACAACTTCCCTTGGTATTTCATTTAAATCAATTTACTTCCCATTTAATTAAGTTAATTAATATGAATCATTATCCAAGAATTCATTATAGCACTCACTTCTTCTTCCGAAAGACACATGAATAAATCCCCTTAAATCTGTTCTCTACGATTCAAAATTATGGAGAACACCATAATCAATCAACTCACTATATTCTTATGTGAATCAAGTTAATTAGGGTTTTAAGCACAAATTCTTTCAATGGATACAAACGACACATAGGTATATTCCTATCCTACATGCTAATCATATTAACCCTATTTAGATTATATGAAAGATGTTATTATATCAAGATCTAAATCTATATTCCATCTTCCAATTTTATATAGATTATCATGGGAATTGCTAGCCAAACAATTAATCAATTAAGTGCAAGATATAATAAATAACTTAATAAAAACCAACTTTCATTCAATGGGAAGGTTTAATTTAAATTACATACCAAGCTCCATTGCAATCTTAATTAAAATTTAGTTCATGATAATAAAGAAAAACATCATTCAGATTAATAATCCAAACATCCCAAGTAATTACAAAGAATAAGAATTAAAGAAAAGATTAGAAGAACTTGTCAAATTGCTCTTAATCATCCACTTGATCTTTAGCCTCTGCAATATCCTTCGTGTTTACCTTGTTGTTCTCTCTTCAAATCTCTTGATAATTTCCTTGATACTTCTTTTCTAAAATCTTCTCCTATTTGTATTGGTGCTAACCCTTTTCTAGATTCCTATTTGGCTTCCAAATTCCAATTCAGTAGCCAAACACTAATAATGCATGTAGCCTAGCGCACTAGGCGCTAGGAATTACACTGACCAAGTGCATTAGGCACTAGGCAAGGACTGAGTATTTACAAAAATGTCACTCAGCTCCAATTTTAATGATTTTTAATTCTTTTCTTCTCTTAAATGACCAATTTGTCCCTCCAGCTCCATTATACAAGAAATAAACACAAAAACCAATAAAAAGATGCTAAAAATACTCAAAGATAATAATAATTAAGTTTAATAATATCATATTCGTAGGTATAAAACTCATTCATCAAGTGTTGAGGTTTGATTATCTTTGGCGTATGGTGTTTGGGTGTGACAATTCTTCTTCGACAGATGCAGATCTTTTGTTGGTGGAAATTTGTATACTCTCTTATTTTAAGTTCCTTATAAATAAGAGACTGGGGCAAAGTTGGGATGTAATTATTTGGGTCTAGCCAAGGTGTAACCCAATCTATTTAATGGATCGAATTTGGTGTTGACCCATATACGTTTATTATCTATTTGCTCAAATAGCGAGAAAGTTCTTATTAAAGTAAGATTGTATTTTCTTATATGGTGGGATAAGGAGATCTAACTTGGGAAGGAAGCAATCAATCATTAATTGCAGTTATAATGTGATTCTGAAAAGGACTCCTACTCCTACTTGGATTCAGGTGGACATGACAGCTATAAATACGTCAGTAAACAAAGGTTTGGGGTAGAACACAATTACGTATGATACAAATAAACAATGTGTACTCTTTATATTATTTTAGTGGATTTTTCTCTCTCTCTCCTTGGTTTTTTCCTAATTGGGTTTTCACGTAAATTTTTGTGTTCATACTTTATATCTCTTATAAAGATGTGTGTATGTTTATTTGTGTCGTATTTCGTGAGCTTGATTTCATAATAATACAATCAACTTGTTAGCGCGATTTTGGCATATTGTTTTGGTGATTTCGTTAGGAGTACAAAATTTTGCGTTAACACTACCAATGTATGTATATACGTCGAAATCATAATTCGACTGAAAACTTTCGTAATTTACAACATAACTCTATATGAATTATAAGAGTAATGTTAGGAATTAGTCTCAAATGATATGACATTGTAATAATTCATGGAATCATATAAGATCTATCCAACCAATATTATGGTGACACGTCATTTAAATTACTTTTTGAGATAAAATTTGAGACCTCTAGCATCACCCAAATTATAAATATATTTATACATGACCAACACCCATAATGTTATACTACTTGGTTTAATTTTCCTCTTACTGTTAAAATAAATTGAAGAATTTTTATAGTTAATCCTAATATAGATGTTACAATTATCTCTCTCTCTCTCTCTCTCTCTCTCTATATATATATATATATATATATATATATATATATATATGTGTGTGTGTGTGTGTGTGTGTGTGTGTATTTAAAGATACATTTCATCTCAGGAGTCTAAGGAAAACTTGGAAAAGAAGTAATGACTTTATACAGTAAGGATATATATTTTTACCACTAGACCATATCACCTTTTGGTTTGCCAATGGGTAAATTTTTTGACCATAAGTGGTTTTGTAAATAAAACATGTAGTCATAAAAGGATTCAGTATTGACTCAGTGAAGTTGGTCAAATTTAATATAGGAACAAATTAATTGCATGTTTATAATAAAAAGTTGTATTATAACTTTAATAATATAAAATAATATCAAGAAAAATGAAATTTATATTCTACAAATATGTCTCTTTTTATATTAATTTCACTATTAATTAAGACGTGTCAACTTCATCGAGTTTTTAAATTTATATTTTCTACGATCCAAAATAGAACACTACAAAAAAAGTTCATTGCCGATGGGAATTGCCGTCGCCAATGACCCCCTGTCGTCAGCAATGATCCCATTAGTGACGGCAATGGTCGTCGTCCCACAGGTCATCGCCCTTAGCCCCTATCGACCGTCGTTTGTAATAAATTAGGCAAAACGGGCTGATAACTCGGCCTCCGGATATTGGAATAGAGTCCCGTAAGTTATAATGTGTGCCTAATATCTATGAGGTGTTATGTCTATGTTTGTGTGTCGTTTTGACGCCCGAGGCGGGTTTTAGTCTCTCTTTTTTGACTATTGTTCTAAGTTTTCTTTAATTTTAACAAGTTAGGCAAACGGGCTGATAACACAGCCTCTAGATATCAAAATAGAGTTCCGTAAGTTTTAACGCGTGTCTAATATCTATGAGGTGCTATGTCTATGTTTTTGTGTTGTTTCGACGCCCGAGGCGGGTTTTGGTCTATTTTTTGACTATTTTTCTAAGTTTTCTTTAAGTTAGGCAAACTGGCTGATAACTCGGTCCCCGTATATCATAATCGAGTCCCATAAGTTTTAATGCACGCCTAATATTTATGAGGTGTTATGTCTATGTTTGTGTTTTATCTCGACGCCCGAGGCAGGTTTTGATCTCTTTTTTTGACTATTTTTCAAAGTTATCTTTAACTTAGGCAAACGAGCTGATAACTCGGCCTTCAAATATTGGAATCGAGTCCCGTAAATTGTAATTCGTACCTAATATCTATGAGTTACTATGTTTATGTTTGTGTGTCATTTCGACGCCCGAGGCGGGACTTGGTCTCTTTTTTGACTATTTTTCTAAGTTTTCTTTAAGTTAGGCAAACAGGCTGATAACTCGACCTCTGTATATCGGAATCGAGTCCCGTAAGTTGTAACGCATGCCTAATATCTATGAGGTGTTATGTCTATGTTTGTGTGTCGTTTTGACATCCAAGGCGGGTTTTGGTCTCTTTTTTGACTAGTTTTTTAAGTTTTCTTTAAGTTAGGCAAACGGGCTGATAACTCGGCCTTCGAATATCAGAATCGAGTCCTGTGAGTTATAATGCGTGCTTAATATTTATGAGGTACTATGTCTATGCTTGTGTTTTGTTTCGACGCCTGAGATGGGTTTTGGTCTCTTCTTCGACTATTTTTCTATGTTTTCATTAAGTTAGGAAAACGGGCTGATAACTTGGCCTCCGGATATCAGAATTGAGTCCTATAAGTCGTAACATGTGCCTAATATCTATGAGGTTCATGTTTATGTTTGCATGTCATTTCAATGCCTGAGGCGGGTTTTAGTCTCTTTTTTGACTATTTTTCTAAGTTTTCTTTAAGTTAGGCAAACGGGCTGATAAATCGACCTCCGGATATTGGAATCGAGTCCCGTAAGTTATAACGTGTGTATAAGGTGCTATGTCTATGTTTGTGTGTCGTTTCGATGCCTGAGACGGGTTTTAGTTTATTTTTTGACTATACAAATCAATTGAACTCTGTGTTCGTAATACATAAAACTTCATTCTATGAACGCCTATAAAGACATGTTTTAGGTTTGAAAGCAAATGTTTTCATTAACTTTTATCAACTTTAACCTATAATAATAACATAGAATTCAGTTAGTTTTAGTACTTCTATCAAATATTCCTTATCATTCATTGAGCATAACAAGGAATATACAAACCTCTACAAAGTCAATACTACAGTTTTATATATCATCTATGCTAGTATAAAAAAGTGATTTGAATTAAGAAAGTAGTGTACAACAAAACAGAACATATAGAAACATAGTGTCCTTGTGATTTGAATTAATATGTTCTTTGAATAGAAAATCTGTGCTAGAATGTGTTATCGTGTAATCTTACAGATACACTGTAAATGATGCATAACGCCTCAATTATTGGAGTTTGATCGAAAGAAATTTCATTTTGTGGCTGCATAAGAAGCCACGATTCTGATTCTATGGGAGCCGAAGTTTGAACTGCTAATGTACACAACCTCAAGCTCAACTAAGATAATATTTCTACTTTCAAGTCATGTTTTGCACCAGAAAAGACATTACTAATATAACATTGTCGGCCTAAATACTAAACAAGAAGATAAGTCTGAATAATAACTTGCTTAAAGTTACAAAATAGTGCTACTAAGACCCCATCAGATTAAACAATATGGTGAAGTGAAATGATGGTAGCAGCAACTACATGTGGTTTCACTACATTGCACAAACCTTGTAGATATTTGTTAATTACATCAATAAATCTGGGTTTATGTCTCCTCCCAAGGTAAAGGGAATAAGCACAAACATATAGAATACTATTCTATAAGATATTTGTAATTACAAAAGACAAATATTTGTAGATATTACAAAAGACAAATGTAGATATTTGTTAACCTTATATTTGTAGTTATTATAATATTTGTAATAAATATTATAGATATTATATATATTTTTGTAATTAACCTTATATATATTTGCTAATTACAAAAGTAATTCTAGATTTATGTCTCCTCCCCAGTGTCAAGGACACGATCAAATACTATTATTTTGTTGTGAATATCGCATGCCCATATATGGGTTCATCTGGAACCACATTTTGACCCAAAAGGTTAATCGATTAGATTTATGATCCATTACAGCATATATACCTCAATCTTTCTCCTTGAGTTCTATTTTGGGAGTTGATTTTCATGCAATACCTCAATATTATTAAACCTAATAGAAATTTCAAACCTTAGAGTAAACTCAACACAGACTAATTTGGGAACAAACCCAACATAGAGAACAAATTCAACTTGGGAACAAACCTAACACAGACACGGAGCATATATACATAAACTGAAAACGGAATGCCAAGTAAGGGAACTAAATCAGAGCATGCATAAACTGAAAATTTCTAAATTAATGTAAAATCAAAGTATACTTGAACTTAATTTAAGAATTGGAGTTTTTTTAATTCAACTAGAGGAATTGGGGGATGAATTCTGTAACATCCCAACTTTTTATGCATAGGATTTAATTTCTTTATATTATTTTAAATAGTAAGGTATTAATTTGATATGAAGATAAAGTTATGGGTTATATATGCAAAGTATAGAAATTATATAGCGTGTCAGGGAATATTCGTTTTTTCTGGAAATATTCCTTCTTTCGAAAAATATTATATTTGGTAAAGTATGACGGTGCCGCCGAAGGAACCAAACATTGGTGGGCCCACAACGAAATAACTGTCGGATATAGAATGCGACAAAAATAACCTTTTATAAAATAACGAAAAAACCTTTACCGTTAACTGTTGAAATACCCGATGATAAAAATATAATAATACGCATTATTCTACAGTAGTACGCAGTATTGCACAATATTCTGATTATTGATTCTTACGTAAGAAGTCACATAGTATTTTATTCAATAGTTGTCACAATAGTCATTGTATAGTAATTCATATTATTGATTCAATCATTGGTACAGTGATAATTGCATAGTATTGACTCAATAATGGTTACAGTAGCATCTGCACAATATTTTATATTAGTAAATCAATAATGCTTATGACACAGTAACTCATATTATTGAATTGATATTATTAGATAGCATTATTGATAATGTCTAGAAAATTCTTTCAAGAAAAGGGGTTAAGTTATATAATTGCGCGCCAATAAGGAGAAATCCTTATCGGAAAGCCCCCTCTGTCCTGGGAACGATCTGGTTGTCAATATTGTGAATCTATAATTTTAATTGGGAATAATTGTTGAAAGATTAAAAATGTGTTGATTGAAGATAAATGATTTGTGGTAGAAATTTTATCAATTTTTGATATAAATAGAGAGGATTGTCATGGGGCGTTTATTGTAAATTTGGCTTATTATTCCATGGACCCCATGTGTCAATTTGTCAAACCTTCGGCAGAAATTTATCTCAGTTTTGTTTTATTATTATTATGATATTAATAAAACAGAAAACTTTTCTTATAAAACAGAAAAAAATTTATAATGTGTATAAAGTTATTTGTTTTATTAGAAAATATATTATATTATATATAAAGTTTTTGTTTTATTAGAATATTTTATTGCATAGTGTTGCATAATAAAGATCAGTCGTTCACCCATGAATCCTTGACTGTTCGTTGGTCATTTTCTTTTAAATAGTGCCATATCATTCTCCTATAAATAGGTTTCTTAGTTAAGAAATGAAAATCACACTAGAATCAGAAATGTCTTCTTCTATAATTTTGAGCATATTTCTTTTTAATCTAAGGATACTTTGAGTATAGCAAATAGTGCAAGATTTCCTCGAGATAATCTCCGTTATATCAGTCAGATCTAGTCTCCTATTAAGGTAAATGATATTATTTTCTTTCAATACTCATAAGGGATATCATTTTCTTTCATAATCTATATTATGCAAGTGATATTATTTCATTTCATATTCCTAAATTTAAACATACTATGGTAAGTATTGCTTCTATAATTCCTGAAATGATTAGAAATTCTTTGAGGTTTGTGCTTCATCTAATATCATTTCACTGGAATATTGCTATGAACTTTCTTATTAAATTTTAATCTTTTTATTTCGGGGTACTATTCATGTCGGAGTACTATTCACGATGAAATTAGTTTTTTTTTCTTTGTCCAAATTATCTTTGAAATATAAATCTTAAATATTATTCTTGGATTTTACTCCACAATTGGTTATCATGTTGACAATTTGGACATTCTTGAACTCTGGATAAATTAAATTACAAATCTCTAATATTTATCCTTGATCTCACTTGTATTCATCCTATATATCATTGTCATCATCCTTATGTTTAAATTTGTGGTGGAAAACTATATTTGGCCCGTAGTGCAAAGATGAATTGTTGATTGGTATGATTATGACCAAGAATTATGTATTTGTATAATCATGACCTTTAATGTTACAGGCAAAGGCTTGTGGTGAAAGTTCTATTTGGCCCGTAGTGCAAAGATGGACTGTTGTTTGTCATGATCATGACCACTGGTGATACAAATGAATATCTTTGGCCCGTAGTGCAAAGATAAAATGTTGATTTGCATAATTATTTATTGGTGTTACAGGGATAAAATATTGATAATGGACCCTTAAATCATAGAAGATAATAGACATCATTCTCTACTTCACTATTCTAATGGATTGTTTGTTCTTCTGCTGTTGTTGATCTAAAAATTCTTGTCTATTATATTATATCTGATTTATCATTGTTGAAGACTAAAGATAATTTATTCATCATTATCTTAGTCATAATATTCTTTACTGGGCTATTTGAGCTCACCCTTTTTTCTTTTATTCCATTGTTCTTCTCAGAAAAGGAAAGTGTAGCTGGGACAAGTCGGGGAGTGGAGTAATGGTCCGAGATAGTTACTATAGAAGTCTTCACTATGTTGTGAAATAGTGAGAAAATAAGTGTAATGAGAACTTAATTTGAGTTTGGAAATTGTCGTATTGTGAATGGTGAAATATTTGTATTAAAATTGTGACCCCCCCCAAAAAAAAAAAAGTCTACGCAACTCATTCTGAGTCACCAAATACATGGTACAAAATTCGAATACAAACTTCCTATATACAACTATTAACTATCGTGTAAAATACGACAAAATATAAGATGTGAGTTTCAATACAAATATTGTCTCGTAGACAACATCCAAACTTAAATAAAATCTTCATTACAATTATTGTCAAACTATTTTATAGAATAGTGAGGACTACTATAGTAACCATCTTGGACCATCACTCTATTCCCCGACTAGTCCCAGCTATATTCTCATTTCCTGAATAGAACAATGAAAGAAAAAGGTGAGCTCAACTAGCCCAGTAAAGAATATTATGACTAAGATATTGTAGAACACATTATTCTTAGTCCCTAACATGGAAAAATCTGATAGAATACAATAGATAACAAGTTTTAGATCAACAACTATAGTGGAAATAGAAATCCATTAGAAGAGTCAAGCAGAGCATGATGTCTACTATCTTCTATGATTTAAAAGTTCATCATCAATACTTTATCCCAGTAACATCAATCAATAATTATTTCCAATCAACGAATTATCTATGCACTACCAGCCAAAGATAATCATTTGTATCACCAGTGGTCATTATCATGCCAAACACCTGTTCATCTATGTACTACGGGCCAAATAGGACTTTCATCACAAACCTTTTCCTGTAACATTAAAGGTCATGATTATACCAATACACAATTCCTGATCATAATCATACCAATCAACAATCCATCTTTGCACTACGGGCCAAAGATGACTTTCATCATAATATAAGCATGAGGATGATGCAAATGATACAAAGAATGAATCAAGTGAGATCAAGGATAAATATTAGAGATTTATAATTTAATTTATCCAAAGTTCAAGAATATCCAAATTATCAACATGATCTCTAATTGTGGAGTAAAATTTAAGAATGATATTTAAGATTCATATTTCAAAAATAATTTGGACAAAAAAGAAAATTAAATTCCGTCGTGAATAGTACTCCGGTGTGAATAGTACCCCAGATGAATAGTACACCAGTATGAATAGTACCCTAGATGAATAGTACACTGGTATGAATAGTACCCCGGATCAATAGTATCCCGACATGAATAGTACCTCGGATGAATAGTACCCTGACATAAAAAGATTAAAATTTAATAAGAAATTTCTGACCAAAATTCTAGTGAAATGATATTAGATGAAGCGCAAACCTCAAGGAATTTCTAATCAATTCATGAATTATAGAAGCAATACTTACTATATTAAGTTTAGATTTAGGAATATGAAATGAAATAATATCACTTACATAATATGGAGTATAAAATAATATACGAAACTGCAAATGGATTTTCACCCGTCTTGCAGTAATCAGCATAGACAAATCATTTCCACAACTGAATAACGAATGAATACGAAGGGTTATTCACCAATCATGCGGTAATCCGTGTAGACAGGTTATTCCCATAGTTTAATAAGGAATAGAATGACAACCCTTATGAGTATGAAGAAAATAACATCATTTACCTTAATAAAAGACTAGAAACTGCACTAGTGTAGTAGTAGAACTTTGTGTTGGTGGTGTGTGCTTGCTTCTCGAGTACTCTTCTTCTTTCTCTCTTATTCTTTCTCTATAGTTTCTCTCTCTATAGCTTCAGTTAATTGGTGAGAATGAAGGAAGATATGAGCTTCTATTTATAGAATAATTCTAGTTAATTGGTGGCTTGACGCCTGCGACAAGGTAAGTGGTTTGTCGCCGGTAATGTGAAAAGGCAAGTGGCTTGATGTCTGGTAAGGGCAAGTACTATTGGCGAAAGTGAGTCTTAGATGATGACCTATGGGTCGTATAGAATATGCTAAACTTACAACAAACGTCTCATGACAAAGCCCTCTATTTATATCAAAAATTGAATAAATATTTACCACAATTCACTTATCTTCAATCAACACATTTTTAATCTTTCAACAATTTTTCATCATTAATATTATAATTCACAATATTAACAACCAGATCGTTCCCATGAAAGAGGGGGCTTTCTGATAAGGATATCTCCCTACTAGCGCGCAATTAAATAACCTAACCACTTTCCTCGACAAAACTTTCTAGACATTGTCAATAATGCTAATAATATGAGTAACTGTATCATGTCAATTATGGACTTAATAATATAAAATATTATGCAGATGCTACTGTAACAATTATTGAATCAATAATATGAGATATTATGCAGCAACTAATGTGGCAATTATTGAATACTGAGTGGCTTCTTACGTAAGAATCAATAATCAGAGATACTGTGCAATACGGTGTGCTAATGTGCAATAATGCATACCACTGTGAAATAACGCGTATTACTGTACTTTTATCATCGAGTATTTCAATAGTTTAACAGTAAAAATTCAGTCGTCAAATTTTAGAAAACTTATTTTTGTCATTTTCTTCATCCGACAGTTATTCTATTATGGGGCCTACCAATGATTTCTCCGTCGTACGAATATTCTCCGACATAAAGAATATTTTCCGATGAAACGAATATTTTATGACAACTTGTTTACTTTGTAAAATTTGCACATATCATCCATAACTATAACGTTTATTAAATTATGACCTTACTATTTAGAATAATATTTAGAGAAAATTAAATCTTTATTCATAAAAAGTTGGGGTCTTACAACCTCCCCTCTTTATAAAACTTCGTCCTCGAAATTGATGTACGTATTTGGTATTTCGAAGAGGTGAGGATACCTTACTTTCATTTCAGATTATAACTCCCAGGTCATTTCTTCAACATCATGGTTTCTCCATAAAACTTTGACTTGAGGTATAACCTTTGAGCATAAAATATGTTCCTTCTTATCCAATATTTTAACAGGTACCTCTTCATACGTTAAATCTTCTGATATCCCGTCTGGTTCTAATTCAATAATGTGGTTTAGTTCTTCCACATATTTACGTAGCATGGATATGTGAAAAATGTTATGAACACGAGACATGATTGGCGGTAAGGCGAGTCTATAGGCCACAATTCCTACTTGATCAAGGATTTCAAATGGACTAATAAATCGAGGGTTGAGCTTTCCTCTCTTTCTGAATCTTTTAACCCCTTTTCATGGAGCAACACGTAACAGTACATGGTCTCCAACATTAAATTCTACATTCCTTCGATGAAGATCAGCATAACTCTTTTTTCGATCTTGTGTTGTTTGTATACGTTGCCAGATCATTTGAATCTTTTCCGTAGTCATGCGTACTAACTCTGGTCCCAATAATATTGCTTCACCTACCTCACCCCAGTATACTGAAGAACGACATTTTTTTCCATACAATGCCTCGAATAGAGTCATGCCTATACTTGTTTGATAACTGTTGTTGTAGGAGAATTCCACCAATGGAAAGTACTTATCCCAACTTCCTTTGAAGTCTAGTACGTAGAGTCTCAATAGATCTTTTAGAGTTTAAATAGTCCTTTCCAACTGCCCGTCCGTCTGAGAATGATATGCAGAACTGAATCGTAAATCCGTGCCCATAGCTTTCTGCAAGCTGACCCAAAATCATGAAGTGAATCTAGGGTCTCGATCAGAAACTATGGATACTGGAATACCGTGCAGTCTTACAATCTCATTTATGTACATACGAGCAAGATGTTCAAGTGAATAAGTTTTTCGTATAGGCAAGAAATGAGCAGACTTGGTTAATCTATCGACAATGACCCAAATTGCATCTATGCCTTGAGAAACCTTGGGAAGACCCGTAACAAAATCAATGTTGATGTGTTCCCACTTCTATTCTGGAATATTAAGTAGTTGCAATGGACCTTTTGTCACTTGATGCTCTGCCTTGACACGTTGACACATTAAACACCTTGAGATAAACTCTATGATCTCTCTCTTCATATTGCTCCACAAAAATGTATGTCGAAGTTCATGATATATTTTGGTACTCCCAGGATGGATTACAAATGGTGTGTTGTGTGCTTACATCGTGATTTTATACTTTAAATCAGAGTCGTTAGGAATATAATTTCTGAATTTGACTCAAATTATTCCTTCTTCATCGATTCTTGCTTCTGTAATAGCTCCTTCTTGCACCTTCTTCTTTATATTCATCAGCTCTGGGTCTGTAACTTGAGCAGCTTTAACTTTATCGATTAAAGTTAGTTTTACTCGTATATTTGACATCATCATGTGGGTCCTTGGAGTCTTTAACTCTATCTCTATCCTTTGTAAGTCATACAAAATGGGCCTTGTGTTGATAATATCGCACTCGTACCCGCATATGATCTTCTACTCAACGCGTCAGCTACCACGTTCAATTTTTCATGATGGTATTGAATGGTATGGTCGTAATCTTTCAACAGCTCGAGCCAGCGTTATTTTCGCATGTTGAGTTCCTTTTGAGTGAAGAAATATTTAAGGCTCTTATGATCTGTATAAATGTCCACTTTCTCCCCATACAGGTAGTGTCTCCAGATCTTTAACGCGAAAACAACCGCTGCCAACTTTAGATCATGAGTAGGATAATTCCTCTCATATTCTTTGAGTTGTTGTGAGGCATAGGCTATAACTTTTCCATATTGCATGAGAACACATCCTAAACCTCTACCTGAAGCATCGTTGTAGATGACAAATCCCTCTGAACCCGATGGTATTGTCAGAACATGTGCTAAAATGAGTCTCCTCTTGAATTCATAGAAGATCTTCTCACATTCCCCTCTCCATTCAAATTTTATATCTTTTCGAGTCAGCTGAGTTAATGGAGTGGCGATTCGAGAAAATCCTACCACGAATCTCTGATAATAACCTGCTAATCCCAGAAAGCTACGTATTTCGGTCACTAACTTAGGTTGCTCCCAACTTTATATTGCTTCAATCTTCGTCGGGTTAACTAATATTCCATGTTTCAATATCACGTGCCCAAGGAATGCTACTTCCTCAAGCCAGAACTCGCATTTCTTCAACTTTGCATATAGTTTGTTTTCACGAAACTTTTGGAATATCAGCCTCAAGTGTTGCTCATGATCTTCACGGCTTTTGGAGTAAATGAGAATGTCATCAATAAAGACAACCACAAAATGATCCAAATATTTCTTGAATATCCAGTTCATCATATCCATGAAGGCAGCAGGAGCATTAGTCAATCCAAAAGACATGACTAAGAAGTCATAATCCCCATATCGAGTTCTGAAGGCAGTCTTTAGAATGTCATTAGTTTTAATCTTTAACTGATGATATTCAGAACGAAGATCTATCTTTGAGAAGAATTGAGCACCTTGCAACTGGTCAAACAGGTCATCAATACGAGGTAATGGGTACTTATTTTTTATAGTGACATGGTTCAACTCTCGATAGTCAATGTTGAGTCTTATACTCCTGTCTTTCTTCTTTATGAATAAAACAGGAGCACCCCAAGGCGATGTACTAGGACGTATTAAACCAATGTCTAACAATTCCTGAAGTTGGCCTTTTAACTCCTGAAGTTTAATAGGAGATATTCGATATGGGTCTTCGGAAATGGGCTTTGTACCGGGTTCAAGGTCAATAAAAAATTCAATTTCACATTCTAGGGGTAGGCCAGGAAGTTCTTCAGGAAATACGTTAGGGAATTTATTAACAACAAAAATATCATTCAAATCTGACGTATTTTTATTTAAATCGGTGACATGGGCTAAGAAAGCTTGACATCCATTTTTTTAATAAATGAATGACTTTATGGCTTGAGATGAAAGTTATTAATTTCAATGGTTTGGTTGCTTGAATTCGCATAACAGGTTGGTTAAAAATATGAAAACTAACAACCTTACGAAAATAATCAATTTTAGCATGGTGAGTAGTTAACTAGTCAATTCTTAAAATCACATCAAATGCACGTATTTTCAAAGAGATGGGATCAATAGGTAATGTAAGGGTGCCGATTTGAATCAAAGAATATTTATAAACAGTTGATGCAACGAAGGTTTCTCCCAATGGAGTTTCAGCAGATAAGTCAAAGTCTAATTTCTTAGGGGTCAAGTTCAAATGTTGAGCACAAGCAGGTAAAATAAAAGAGTGGGTAGAACCGGTATCTAATAAGGAATAGATTTTGCAAGAGTTTATGATTAGCATACCGGTGATAACTTTATTCGGGTTCCTCGCATTTTGGGAAGTCACGACAAATTAAAGTTCTCCTTTGAACCACTGACTTTGACTTTTCCATAGCCACTTTGGTGTCACGATTACAACTGGACTGGACTTTGCTATAGGACAAAATCGAGCTATATGACCGTCCTTTCCTCAACTGAAACACACCTTGGAAGGTGTTGGGTAAAATCTAGTTACGCACAACACGCAAGTATACGTGGTTAACAAGTAATAAAGTGATAAGTTGAGTATCGTTCCCACAGAGAATTATTTAATAAAAATCACCAAGTACTAACCCGTAACTAACTCAATCTTATTTAAACGAATGAATTTCAAATTATATAAATTAAACTACTATTAAATTCCACTAGTTAAATTAAGATTACGGAGATTTAAGATCACAACTTGATCTATTGCTTCATTTAAGTTAACACACTTCTCATCAATTATTCTCTAGCCCGAATTGTTAATCAAGAACACTAAAGTAGTATTAACAACCTCTCGATGCACTAATACCGTATTAACGTCAATCCATAATTAAGATAGAAATCTGTTAAACACCTTAATCAACTAACCCACTATATCTCTAAGTGAATTACAATTGAAGAAGGTTGAAGAATAAGTTCTCTATCCGATTACATGCGGTTGTCAAGCATATCTCTACCTTAACACTCATCAAGTTTAAGCTACTAACAAAATCCTGAACACATGCTATCATAATCAGATCTAAATCTATACTTCATCTCTCGAGTTCATATAGATTATCACGGTAATTGATGGCCAATCAATTAAACAATTAAGTCCAAATCACAATAGACAATCCTCACGATAGAACATAACAATTGATAACGAAGCATATTAAAATAAACTACACAATAAGATCCATTGTAATCTCAAACATAGAATTAGTTCATGATTATTGAATAAAAACTAAGAATCCACAATTGAATAAAATAATAAAAGACAAAGATAGAAGAAGATGAGAAGATAGAATCCGTTGTCTGTAGATTTGACGCTCCCTCCTTGCTCCTACTTTGAATCTTCAATTGTCTCCAAGTTTCTTCAATCTCCAAAACTCATTAGAACTAGGGTTTTGATCTAATTTACTCTAATCTAATCTAATGGAACTCTTCCAAAAACTTCTCTCTAATCCTTGTAATTCTCCTCCTTTTATATGTCTCTTTATATGTATTTAAGTCCTCTTAGAAGACCTTGAATCAAACAACTCGAAACAATCCTTTTCGGACTCAAATTCGAACAAAAACTACTCATTCTGCGCATAGGCAAGCCCCGGCTTGCTATTTGCCTTGTAAATAGCAAGCCTCAGCTTGCTATGCTACTGATTTCACGCCCAGGAGCCCAAGCCCCGGCTTGCTATCAAAGCACAAAAGGGCAAGCCCCGGCTTGCCCCCAATCTGCCAATTATTTTTCTGCTGGAACCTCCTCTGCTAAAACTGCAATAACCTTTAAACCGGGAGGATTTACGGGGCCTGTCACCTATCAAATCGAAGATATCGACGAGATATACAACTTTCATTATTTGAGTTTTGAGAAATAACGAACGGATGAAGGTCTAAATTGGACTGGAAGTGACTGCTATGTAAATGGCCACCCAAAACAATGAAGTTCAACGACGTCCGTTGGTAGAAATGTCATAACTCTTTCATCCAAACTCCGATTAGAATGATTCAAGATGTTCTGGAAAGCTAAGAAGACGCTCTACAATGTAAGCCAAGTTCTAAGCTAAGAACATGAAATGAACATAAAAGCACAAACGATATCCGGATTACTTTTCTTTGCATTTTCCTTGCTTTTCCTTACCAATAGTCGCTCACACCACTCCCAAACATATAACCAACAAAATGAACACAAAATTCATGAAAAGTAACTAAGACACATGAGTATAAGCAACTAATTCAAGTAAAAGATACTGGATAAGTAGGTATATAACCTACTTATCAGAAGGTTGTGTACAGTTTGGACTAATGTGTCCCTCCTCTCTGCATCTGTAACATCTAACTGGTGGTCGTTCTCATTCCCAAGAAACAGGTGATGGTGCTGCTGCCGATGTCTTTTCATTGTCATTGTTTAATCTTCTCTTTTTAAAGTTGTTTCCACTTTGTTCACTTCTCTTATTATCTGGGCCATGATTACCACCGAAGTGGTTACCATTTCTGGCATGATAATTTATTCCACGCTGGTTATCATTGCTCCGATGACTTTTTCCACTGGTACAACTATTATCGTGTTGTTGGTTATTGCCTTTTGGTTGAAAAGTCTCATTATCTCGCTCTAATAATTGATCCATATTCAAAACATCTGAATACAAACAAAGTTTATGAGAAATGAGGTATTGACGAATTTCAGGCTTCAAACCTCTCACAAACATTCGTGTCATTTGCTCTTCATTATCCACCAAATGAGATGCAAACCGGGATAATTCCGCAAACTTGGCCTCGTATTGTGATACAATCATATTGTTCTGTTCTAGTTTGATGATTTCCACCTCCTTTATATGACGAATACTTTCTGGAAAATACTTGTTGTTGAACAATTCCTGGAACTTCTCCCAAGACATCTTAAATGCGGAAACCTGAGTACGTTTCACAAATTCCCACCAGTAATCTACCTCTTCACACAATATAAAGGTGGCGGGGAACCTTTTACTCCTATGTGCATCCCAGGACATCAAATATTTTAGTGATCTGCTTAATCCAAACTTCTACCTTAAGTGGCTCTGGCTTTCCCAAAAACTCTACCGGTCCCAAATCCTTGAGTTACTTGGCAATGACCAGCCGTGAGTTACCATTGTTTCCACCTGTATTTTGAACAGGAGTCTCTCTCGTCTGGTGTTGCATGAATTGGAGAAAGTTCCTAAACACCTCATCGTTCATCACTTGGTCAGTGTTGTTGTTTACATGAGGATTATTGTCTTCGTGATGCACAGTATCCTGGTTATTGATTGGCAGTGTCTCAATGGTCTCATGTGCTCCATTGTTTATCTCTAAATTTTTAGATGTTATTCTCAAATACTGCCACAAAACAAGGGTTAATTAAAGAAATTGACATGTCACATATTATCCCTATATTCCGACTGACTAGTTAAATAACAAATAAGCTTAGGTAAGACACACTAGTGAAGGTTTTACTCGCCTCTCCCCTCACAATACTAATCCCATATCTCCACCAGAGATCATATCCCTAAGCTCTGATACCAACTATGACGCCCCCAAAATAGGTCTACACAACCCATTCTGAGTCGCCAAATACATGGTACAGAATCCAAATACAATCTTCCTATATACAACTATTAACTGTCGTGTAAAATACGACAAAACATAAGTTGTGAATTTCAATACAAATATTGTCACGTAGACAATATCCAAACTCAATAAAAGTCCTCATTACAATTATTGTCGCACTATTTTATAGAATAGTGAGGACTACTATAGTAACCATCTTGGACCATCACTCCATTCCCTGACTAGTCCCAGCTATGTTATCATTTCTTGAAGAGAACAATGAAAGAAAAAGGTGAGCTCAACTAGCCCAGTAAAGAATATTATGACTAAGATAATGTAGAACAAATTATCCTTAGTCCTCAACAAGGAAAAATCTGATAGAATACAATAGACAATAAGTTTTAGATCAACAAATGTAGTGGAAATAGCAATCCATTAGAAGAGTCAAGTAGAGCATGATTTCTACTATCTTCTATGATTTAAAAGTCTATCATCAATATTTTATCCCTGTAACACCAATCAATAATTATTTTTAATCAACGAATTATCTTTGCACTACGGGCCAATGATAATTGTTTATATCACAAGTGGCCATGATTATACCAAACACCTGTCCATCTATGCACTACGGGTCAAAGAGGACTTTCACCACAAACATTTGCCTGTAACATTAAGGTCATGATTATACCAATAGTTCCCCGGATGAATAATACCACGACATGAATAGTACCCCGGATGAATAGTACCCCGACATAAAAAGATTAAAATGTAATAAGAAAGTTCCGACCAAGATTCCAGTGAAATGATATTAGATGAAACGCAAACCTCAAGGAATTTCTAATCATTTCAAGAATTATAAAAGCTATACTTACCATAGTAAGTTTAGATTTAGGAATATGAAATGAAATAATATCACTTACATAATATGGAGTATAAAATAATATATGAAACTGCAAATGGATTTTCACCCGTCATGTAGTAATTCGTGTATACAGATCATTTCCACAACTGAATAACGAATGAATACGAAGGGTTATTCACCAGGCATGTGGTAATCTGCATAGACATGTTATTCCCACAGTTTAATAAGGAATAGAATGAAAACCCTTATGAGTATGAAGACATCCTTTACCTTAATAACAGAATAGATACTGCACTAGTGTAGTAGCAGAACTTTGTGTTGGTGGTGTGTGCTTGCTTTTCGAATACTCTTCTTCTTTTTCTCTTATTCTTTCTCTATAGTTTCTCTCTCTATAGCTTTAGTAAATTGGTGAGAATGAAGGACGAAATGAGCTTCTATTTATAGAAGAATTCTAGCTTGGCCCTTGCAATATAAAGAGGCAAGTGGCTTGACGCCTGGTAATGTGAAAAGGCAAGTGGTTTGACATCTAGTAAAGGAAAGTACAATTTGCAAAAGTGACTCTTAGATGATAACCTATGGGTCCCATTAAATAAGTCAAACTTGCAACAAACGTCTCATGAAAACCCCTTTTATTTATATCAAAAATTAAATAAATATTTACCACAATTCACTTATCTTCAATCAACACATTTTTAATCTTTCAACAATTATTCATCATTAATATAATAATTCACAATATTAACAACCAGATCGTTCCCAGGAAAGAGGGGGGCTTTCTGATAAGGATATCTCCTCATTGACGTACAATTAAATAACCTAACCCCTTTCCTCGACAGAACTTTCTAGACATCGTCAATAATGTTAATAATAATATGAGTAACTGTATCGTGTCAATTATGGATTTAATAATATAAAATATTGTGCAGATGCTATTGTAACAATTATTGAATCAATAATATGAGATAATATGCAGCAACTACTGTGGAAATTATTGAATACTGAGTGACTTCTTACGTCAAAATCAATAATCAGAGCTACTATGCAATACCGTGTGCTATTGTGCAATACCGCGTACTATTGTGGAACAACGCGTATTACTGTACTTTTATCACCGGGTATTTCAACAGTTTAATGGTAAAAGTTTTACCGTCAATTTTTAGAAAACTTATTTTTGTCATTTTCTTCATCCAACAGTTATTCCGTTATGGGGCCCACCAATGATTGCGCCATCATACGAATATTCTCTGACAAAAAGAATATTCCTCGGCAAAAAGAATATTCCTCGACAAAACAAAGATTTTTTGACAAAACGAATATTTTATGACAACTTGTTTACTTTGTAAAACTTGCACATATCACCTATAACTATAACATTTATTAAATTATCACCTTACTATTTAGAATAATATTTAGAGAAAATTAAATCTTAATTCATAAAAAGTTGGGGTCTTACAAAAATCCACAGTATGTGTGGTCGTATTTTGCACGACAGTTTAATAGTTATAAATTGGAAAGTTTGTATTTAAATTATGTAGTATGTATTTTGGTGACTCAAAATGGATTGTGTGGACCTATTTTAGGGGCGTCACAAATTAGGGTTACATTTGGGGGAAATTTAACGAGCTGAAACTAACCGAGCTTGCGAGAGGAGGCGACAGTGATTGTGGATGACTGGGAGGGAGAGGGTGAGAATCTGAGGAAGGTCGACGGTGAGCTTTTCAGGCGATGGCGGCAAGAAGAGGAAAAAGTGAGAGAGAGTGATTTTCGTGTGAGGGAGAGAAATAATACGCTCGAAGTAATTTAATACAGACTCATTCTCGACGGCATGTCTGTCGAGATTGACTCACTAGCGACGGACGTCCCGTTGACAATGACTTTTTTTCCCGTTGCCTATGACTTTCCTTCCAGCGTGAAATAATACCCATCAAATTCTGTCCTAGGAAAAGTCATTCTCGACGGGACACATTGGCAATGATTATGTCGTCGACATTGAGGTCATTCTAGACAGGCATAACGTCATCGCTAATGGTGTCGTCGTCAATAACATGTTTTCTTGTAGTGGAAGATTAATATTGACATGTATCTATTTAATTAATTTCACCAAATATAATTTTCAATACTTTAGTCTTACTAAAATGTGTTACTATGAACTTTTATGTTTAATTTTTTTTACATCAATCGTGTTGATTTTAAAAGTACAAAATTTTAAAATTAAATCTTTAAAGAATTATCATTTATCTAGAATCGAAGGAGTAACCTATGTTATATTATTTTCTATTTTAGATATCAGTTTCCGTCAATATATTGTTGTGAAGAGGAGGACCCTTCCAATAAGTGGAAAAGGTGGAGTACAAAGAAGAAGAAAAGCCACCGGAAAATGAAGAAGAATCCCAAAAAGAAAAGGATGGGATCTTTATGTGATGGGTGTATTCTAGTGGATTTAGTGGTCCAATTAATTACTCCCATCCCAAAAAAAAATACAAAAAAAATAAATATTTAGAATGTATTTTATTTTATATTTATTTTAAAAAAATTATTAGTTAAATAGTGATGACATCATAATAATATTATAGTAACAAGTTTGAGAACTTTTTGTCATTTTCTACTCTTATGAATGAAACAAAAAAAAACTCTTCTCATGAAATAAACTTTTTATAAATGGTACTCTGTTTGTGAGAGAAAGGGAGTAAATATTTAGCCCAATTTTGTCACTAAATATACATTCAATGAAATTAATGAAATTATAATAGAGAGAAATCTAGTTTCAATATTAATGTTGAAAGAAAGTTAAGAGAAAAAGAAATGAAAAGAAAATTCTTATTTCATTTAACAATAAAAAATATATAATTAGAAAGAAAAGTTAGACAAGGAATTGGGTAAAGTTGGATTAATTAAAAGACTTTCTTTAGTCTCTTTTTTCTTTTTAATTAACATGTAAAGAAATAAGTGAATAAATTACACTACTTGATACGGCGGACGTGTCCGTCCCAGATACTAACATTGGCGATGGAATAAGCTTATCGCGACGGATTTGTCCGTAGCAATTCTCATTTTTCTAGTAGTATATATGTTGCTCCTGGATAAAATTTAAAAAAAAGGGGAGAAGAAGAATATACATGGAAGGAACTAAAGAGGAAATAATTAACAGAATTATGATAGATGTTTACTGCTAAATGCTTATATGATCCTTTACATAATTAGTGATGAAGTATTAATAATTTTGCAGTAATTATATGTTTGATTATTCAACATTACGCTACAAATCTTAAGTCTAATAAATTGTATAGCAAAAAGAAAAAAGAAAAAAGAAAGTTCTAATAAATTGTATAGCAAAAAGCAAAAAAAAAAAGAAAAGAAAGTTGTCTGAAATAAATTAGTATATGGAAACAAAGTACATATACTAACATGCATGGCAGGTTTCACATTGAACAGTTTAAAAATATTCTGACAGGCCCCGTTGCAAAAGCTAAAAATTAATTGAGTAATCTACACAGTTTTTTTAGACCGGTTCAATTTTTAGTTTTTTTGGTTCCGATTTCGAAAAAATTTATAATATTTATTTTAACTGAAATTTTTATAGAATATAATATTTTTAAGTATAATTTGGATACATATAAAAAATAAAATTGTACAGTCTTATTTTTTATATGTATCTAAATTACACCTAAAAACAATATATTTTATAAAAATTTTGATTAAAATAAATATAATATATTTTTTAGAAGTCACAATAAAAAAATTATATTTTTTTTTGCACCGATCCAATATTCTGGTCGGACAAACCTTTGCGCCAAGACTTATTGTAATTAAAAATATTCTGTTAGCCATGCACATGCATGTTTTCCACGTCACGTAGGACATTTCAGGTTAAATTAAGAGTCAATGCTTCAGCAGGCCAAATATATATATATATATATATATATATATATATATATATATATATATATATATATATACACACACACACGTGTTTATCACCTCACACACGCAATTATTGGAAAATTTGAGCTAATATAAACAATATATATATATAAACAATATATATATATATATATATACTTAAAAGATTTAATTGACTTTTTATTTTAAGTCATTGTGACTTATTTTGATAAAAATGTTAAATTCGGTGACCAAAAATTTAATTTATAAATATTTAAAGACATTAAGATTTAATTTCTTAAAGTTGAAATATTATTGTTTAAATTGTAAAAAACAAAAAATTTGAAGGTTTAAAGTGTTAAGCCAATATTTTTATCTTTTGACATGTTTCTCAAAACGAAAAAAGAAATACACTCAAAACTAATTATGGGTAAAATCAATTGGTTATACATTTCTGATATTTCATCATAATTATGAAATTAACAATAAAAAGGGAGGAAATTTGGCATAAGAGAACTTTAATTTATTGAATTTTATTACATGAATAACCTCTAGATATATATAGAGGTCAAAACCTTAAAACATACATCATGCAAAATTTAAAAACCAAAAACATGTAAATAATTTGGATGAATCCTTTCTCTTGGTTTGTATTATTCTTCATCTTCCGTTCGTTTTCATTCTCTCTACATCCACTTTTCTTCTTTGAGCAATTATTTTTTCCTGCAAGAATAAGTTTATATCTGTCATTAATTCATTTGGTAAAATAGTTGCTGAAAGACTACCTAAAACCTTACTTAGATAAAATATAATGCAGGCGAGTAAGGGTTTTATCAAACCAATTAAGTGATATATATATATATATATATATATATATATATATATATATATATATATATATATATATATATATATATATATATACACACACACACACACACTCAATATTTCTCATATTATGTCTAAATAAAGAATATATTTTCTGAATCTTATGTGTCATTTCTTGTCTAATATTATGTATTGTTACAATTTTAATGTAATTACTACCTCCATTCCATAATAACTGTCTTTTTAGAAGAAAAAATTTGTTCCAATTTATTTGTCGTTTACAACTTTCTAGGAGAATAAATTATTTATTTTCCTATATCACCCCTAATTTCTCTCATTGTGCCAAGAAATTTTCTCCCTTATATTAATAATTTTCAACTTCACATAAAGGGATAGTGATGAAATTTCATATAAATTTTAATTCTCAAATAATAGTATTAAATGAGTTTCTTAATTCATGTGCATGAAGCTAAAAAGATTATTATTTTGGAATAGAGATAGTACTTATTTATAATTAAGTCAACTGTTTAAATGTATAAATGTTACGACACAAATACATGAAATGAGATAATGGATGCAACTATAAAAGGAACAATATATCTGAATTTAAGAATATTATTATAGGGTATCTATTGAAAAATAGTGTATATCAAGTATATGGGATTTTTATATATTATTCTTTTTTTTAAGATTACCTCGTATAGGCTAAGTGATTCCTTAGTAGTGGTGAGGAGGAGGAGGAGGAGGCGAAGTGTAGTAATAATGGGTCGGTGGTGGTGGTGACTTGTGAACCGGTGGTGGTGGTGGGGATTTGTACTTGTAAACTGGTGGGGGTGGCGGTGGTGATTTGTAGTGGTAAGGAGGGGGAGGGGAGTGCACCGGCGGAGGTGGTGGTGGTGATTTGTAGTGGTAAGGAGGAGGTGGTGAACGCACCGGAGGTGGGGGTGGTGGTGATTTGTAGTGGTAAGGAGGAGGTGGTGAATGCACCGGAGGAGGTGGTGGTGGTGATTTGTAGTGATAAGGAGGGGGTGGTGAATGCACTGGAGGAGGCGGTGGTGGTGACTTGTAGTGGTAAGGTGGTGGTGGTGAATGAACTGGGGGAGGCGGTGGTGGTGATTTGTAGTGATAAGGAGGGGGTGGGGAGTGCACTGGAGGAGGCGGTGGTGGTGATTTGTAGTGGTAAGGAGGAGGTGGGGAATGCACCGGAGGTGGTGGTGGTGATTTATAGTGGTAAGGTGGTGGTGGTGAGTGAACTGGAGGAGGTGGTGGTGGTGATTTGTAGTGGTAAGGAGGAGGTGGAGAGTGCAGTGGAGGTGGTGGTGGTGGAGATTGGTAATGGTAAGGTGGTGGTGGGGAGTGCACCGGTGGTGGTGGTGGTGGTGATTTAAAGTGGTAAGGAGGAGGTGGTGAGTGCACCGGAGGTGGTGGTGGTGGTGATTTGTAGTGGTAAGGAGGAGGTGGTGAGTGCACCGGAGGTGGGGGTGGTGGTGATTTGTAGTGGTAAGGAGGGGGTGGTGAGTGTACCGGAGGTGGCGGTGGTGGTGATTTATAGTGGTAAGGAGGGGGTGGTGAGTGTACCGGAGGTGGCGGTGGTGGTGACTTGTAGTGGTAAGGTGGTGGTGGTGAGTGCACCGGAGGAGGCGGTGGTGGTGGTGATTTGTACTTGTAAGGAGGAGGAGGTGGTGGTTTTGGGGATTTCTTAGGAGGTGGAGGAGAGGAGTAAGAGTAATTTGCTGTGGTTTCTGATGGCAAATTGAGAGACACTAATACCACTAGAAAAGTTAGAATGAGAGAGGCCATTTTGGACCCCTTAGATTTTCTTCCCATCTTTACTACAAATGTAGCTTCTTTGTTGTGCTCTTAAGCAACCTTTTGCCCTCTATTTATAGCTTAGCTTTTTTACCTTTTAACATTAATAAAAATCATAATGCATGCATGGTAATTAAAACCTCACTTGGTTACTATAATGTATGTTCACATTATACATTTGAATAAGTATTTAATTGAATAAGTTGTGATATAATGTACTTTGGATCCATTTGACTTGAGTAGGTATGTTTAGTTATTGGCATGCATTTGTTTAGTAGAGGCTGCAAGCTAAGCAAATGAATAAATTACTACAATGTGTACTATTTTTTTGTGGCCTTTTTATTCCAATGATTCAAAAGATAATTAAAGTCTTCTTGTTCTAAAGAAAAATAAGTTTAATTGCATATATATTTCAATATATTTTAAGAGAGCTTTGAAATTGTGTTTCTATATGCCTAACTTTTGTTGATCGTTTGGTGGTGGATAAAAGGTCGTCTTCATAATGTGACATGTTGCTTTCACGTTGTGCATGAGATTTACCATTGGCCATAAGTAAAATAAAATTATAATGAAGCCTAAATATATGAGATCACTTCTCAATGAATGGTTAATTGATTAATATACTGCGAGATTACTTTTCGATCTGCGTATTGACATTGTATTGATCAATTGATCAAAATTAACTTTATACTAATCACTCTCGTTCTCTATTACTTTATTTGACTTAATTTATAATTTCATCAAATTAACTTTATAATTAGGCAAAACTATATATTTTGGACCAGGGACGATGTATATATAATGTGGAGATTTTTACCCTTATTTAACTTTATATATAAAATATCTTTTGTATTAACAGTTGCAGATATAAAAAAATTTAATTAAAAGTTAACTGAAATAAAAATTAATATTTAAAGAGAACTGTAAATTACATAAACTTTAATATGCAAAAATTTATATATCTAGTTGACTTGTTTACTTTAGGCTCCATTTGTTTCAAAGTAAAACATTTTTTGAAAAATGTTTTTCTGATTTTTCAATATTTGGCATGTTAAAGAAAACATGGTCAACCGTAAAACAATTTCCGGTCAATGGAAAATTCTTTCTTTTAACTTGGGGGATTTGAGATCAGTAAGTCATTTTCCAGAAAATCTGTCCAACTAGGTCTCTCAACAATAAATTTTACTTTTTATTCTCTTTCTATTTTTTCATCTCTTTTTAGCAAATTATTTTTTTCCCTCAATTAATTCAATTACTTTTTTCATATCTATATCTCTTATTCATATCTAAGCTCTCAAATTTGGTACTCCACCTGTTCCTTAATATAAGACATTTTAGAGAAATATTTTTGTCCCTTAATATAAGACATTTTACAATTTCAAGTAAGTATTAATTACTTAGTTTCCAATATTACCCCAAATAATAAATATAACTTTGGTTCTCTCATTATTTTTGGTCTAATAAATAACACTATCTGTTTCCAATACAATGGCAATATAGACAATTGATATTATATTTAATGTTATATAATTATTTTCGTAATACTTGTGTACAACTCTAAAATTACTTATATTAAAGAACAGATAAAGTAATGTTTTTATGACAAAGGTTTTCCATGTAACAAACGGAGCCTTAGTCATGCTTTTGGAGACAAGATCTTTTATCACTTAAGTCATCTTTTTGAGGAGGGAGACAGTAATATTTAGTTCTTTCACATATTCTATACGGGCATATATTTGTTTTCAAATATTATATTTGAGATAAAATTATTAATTTTAAGTATTTTATTTATTTTTAAATTTATATTTCAGATTATTAATTTAGAAATTATAAAATGATATAATAGTCTTGATATTATAAATTATAATCTTAAAATTATAATTCTAGAATTAATAATTTTGATATTATAATCTTATAAATTATAATTCTTCTAAACAATCATAAACTTAGGAAGGGTACAAATTTTACTCGCCAAATGTAGAAAAGCTAGCATGTTTATAACTTTCAAACTTTTGGAAATGATGGATAAAAGTTAAAACTACTCATGTACTCAATTATCTGTGGGCAAAGTTGTATCCAAATGAACAACTGTGGAAATTTCTTTAATTACTCGACCCAACTTTTTGGTGAAAATCTTTTGATTATTCTTGGCCACGACTTGTCCCAAGAGTCACCTTATGATTAATTTTTTTTTTTTTAACTTTTTGGTGAAATATTTTTAAATTTAATATTAATACAAATTAATTTAATTTTAGATAATATATTTATAAAATTATAAATTATTTAAAGAGTAGTACTACTTTCAAGATCGATGTTTAAAATTTAAATGGATCACTTCAATTTCTAAATATTAAAATATTTCAAATTAATACTAAAAAGTTAAATTTGAATCCAATAGGGAGTATCATTTATCCAAAAAGACAAAACAGATAGAAAAAGAAATTATATATATATATATATATATATATATATATATATATATATATATATATATATATATATATATATATATATATATATATATATATATATATAAGGCAATTGCATTCAAACCTTTCATACCCAAAATCTTTTAATCTTTTTTTTTTTCATATAAGAATCAAACCTGGCATACACGTTGAAACCATGGAAGTTTTCTATTCAGAATTTGAAAGACAATTTTAAAATATCATATATTATGAGACGGAGAGAGTATATTAATATCAAATAACAAAACAAAAGTCAAAAAAAATAATTGTGAAGATAAACATGAAAAATCTACAGCTTTATTGAGATCACAGAGCCATATAGTATAGGAAATTACAAGTTCAGTTGATTACAAGTTGGGTTTTAATTATCGATTAGAAATGAAAAAAAATTATAATTATGCACATGTAAATTTTGCTAAAGTGATGAGCTCTTCAACAATATTGCAGATAGATAATACATGCATGGAGATTGGAGAGAACTGAGCAAAGTAATTAAAGCCTCACTCATGATACTTACACTCTGTTTTTAAATTTTGAACAGAAAAAAAAAATAGAAAACTTAAATTAGAACAGAAAAGAAAAGAATAGAAAACTCGAAGTTTTCTTTTGTGTTGTTTCTAAATTTTTAATAGAAAAGAATAAAAAATTTAAAATTGAGGACATGAGTTGTAATTTAAAATTTATTATATTAAAAATTGAGGATAATATGGGAATTATAAAAATATTACTTATTCTAATTTCTTTTCCGTCCAAATCAGGCCAATTTTGAACAGAAAATTTTGGCAAGAAAAATTATCTATTTTTTTCTTTTTCATTCATTTTAAAACTCAGAAACAGAACGTAAAAAAAGATAAATAAATCTACTAAAATGATGGCATAATAAAGATTAAAATTAGTTCACACAAGTATGGCACAAGTACAAATATGAGACGTAAATAGTTGACTGGGGTCTACAATAAATTAATATAATTGAAACTTATTTTATACTTTCTATAATTTATTCTTTTAATTTGCATAAAAGTTGTACTTATGTCATCTCTGGTAGATAGAGAAAACGAAGGCAAGGGGAAGGCAGGAGATGATATTTACTCTTCTTGTCCCGAACCCGTCCCCAATAGTTATATATTAATTATATTAATACATATTATTATATATTATATAATTAAAATATATGTTCTTGTGTACGTATATATTATTTAATTTTTTTTAATTTTATCTTATATGTACTAAAATATGATTAATTTTTATGTATATATTATTGTAAACATAACTTAAATTAATTTTTTTTACTTAAAAATTCACAAAATATTAATTTCTACGGTGATATAAATTCTCCCTAGAGATGGAGATGATTATTAAGTTTAAAGACCTGTGAAAAAATTTTATAAGACCGAAAATAAGGATGAAATGACATTATATCTCCCTCGCCCTGCCCCCATTCCATTGCCATTCCTAATATCAACACCCGACTGGTGCCATTTTTTTTATTTTCCTAGTAATCGGGTCACATGATAACATTATTTTGATATTTGATTGACTATCTTCTGTCAGTATATACTCTCCATCCTATAAAAATTGGTTTAGCTTTATTTTTTTAATTAAATTTATTATTTTTGTAATTAAAATTTAATTATTTATTTTTTTAAATATAGGTGGAGAAACTATAATCACAAAAAATTATGTTGAATTTACTAATTTTTATAGATTTTAAAAAAAATATATATTTATATATATACACTTAATTTTTTATTTTAAAATTAATTAATTTAACAAAAATATTAAACTAAGTCAATTTTTGAACTACGGATAGATAAGAGTAAAAATTAAGGTGCTCAAGTACTCTAGGTATAAACTTATAGTGGTGTAATGTTCCACGTAAACTATTATGATCAAGTCCAACCAATTAGTCTACTTTCAACACATTTAGGTAAATCTAAGAAGAATCACGTACATACATTTCTTAAGTACATCATCAATATTCCATTTTCAATTAACAACTTTGAAATAGACGGATGGATGTATACTTTTTATCTTTCTCACCTGTGCTCACCTCCTTTAGCAACGGACCCGATCACGGTTCGGTCATACAACCGTCATCTATATTTTTAGTGACACTATATATTGTCCGTCGTCTATCCTTGTTCTCTCTCTCTCTCTCTATATATATATATACACACACAAAAACACCCCCCGGCCCCTTGTTTTCATCAACTTGTAAGTATTAGATTCTTCTTCTATGACTTACTAGGAGAGATGAGGGTGATGGAAAAAGGATCGGGTTCTAATGGATAAGTGGTGCAACCCCACCTTTACCTAAAAGCCAAACCCTGATCATAAAGGAGGTCAAGAAATTGTTTTTGAGAGATTGTCGTGAAATGATATATAAAACAAAGTAAGAAGAAAATTAATTTTGATGAACTCTTATATTCAAATGGTTATTCACGCATATTTTCTAATATTTATTCGATATATATATATATATAGGCATGTGGATATAAAAGAGAGAAAGTCCCTTAGTAGGCCAAACATGCACCCTATATAGGCTTTACACATAACCTTTTCATTTCTCAAACATTACACATTTCAATACTTTATTTTTAACACTTCTCCTTGAATGATCACTTCCTTGCATAACTTCCCGTATTTTAGGATTGCCTTAATAAAATCTTACAAAAAAAAATTCAGTGGGAAAAAAATCTCAACAAAGAAAAAAAGAGTATAATCAGCACAAAAAATTATTCCCCTCATAAATACATAAAATTTTCATTGTTCATGGTAAAATATCCTTATATAAGACGACGCATGCCAATATTGTGTACCATCTTCTTAAAAGTTGCAGTTAGTAATGACTTAGTGAACGTATCGGTCAAATTATCCCATGATCGTATCTGTTTGACATCAATATCGTCACTCTTCCGGAGCTCATGTATATAAAATTTTTTTGGTGCAATATACTTGGTTCTATCACCCTTGATATAGCCTCCCCTAATTTGAGTGCTATAAACGACATTATCTTCGTTTAATATCGTTGAACTATTTATGATTGATGATAATCTCTACAGTTCTCACGAATATGTTGAATTACCAATCTCAACCAAACACACTCACGACTCGCTTCATAAATCGCTATAATCACTTCATGATTTGAGGAAGTAGTAGATCGATATTGTTTGTTTAACAGATCTCCATGATATAGAAGTATTTCCATAAGTAAATAAATATCCTAATTGTGATAAGCCATTGAGTGGATCAGAAAGGTAACCTGCATCAACATATCCAACTAATTGTGATTTTGATCCTTTTGGATAAAATAATCCCAAGTCAGTAATCCCATGAAGATAACGTAAAATATGTTTCATTCCATTCCAATGTCTTCGAGTTGGTGTAGAACTACATCTTACTAGTAAGTTAATTGCAAATGCTATAACAGGTCGTGTGAAATTTTTAATATACATCAAAACACTAATCCTACTAAGATATGGAACTTCAGGACTACGAGTTTCTTCATCATCTTCTTATGGTCGAAACGGATCTTTCTTGACATCAATTAACCGACCCGTCATTGGAGTGCTAAAAGGATGAACTTTATCCATGTAAAATTGCTTCAGGACTTTTTCTGTGTATGTCGATTGATGAACAAAAATTTCATTTGGAAGATGTTCAATTTGCAAGCCAAAACAAAATTATGTCTGACCAAGATTTTTCATCTAAAATTCATTCTTTAAACAATTTGTTATTTTTTTAACTCTTCTGGAGTCCTTATAAGATTTAAATCATCAACATATACTACAACAATAACAAATTCGTAATCTGATTTTTTGATAAAAACACATGAACAAATTGGATTATTCTCAAATCCTTCTTTCGAAAGATATTCACTGAGACGATTATATCATATGCGTCCAGATAGCTTTATCTCATATAAGGATCTATGTAACTTGATAGAATACATATTTCGAGATGTAGAATTATATGTTTCAGGTATTTTATCAGAGATGTTCATATATATATATATATATATATATATATATATAGGAAATGATCCATAGCATGTATATTCTATGGATGAAAAATGGGCAAATAGCATCATTGTCATACATTACATAAATTAAGGGCTGAGATTAAAAAGGAAATTACGCCATCCGCTAGTTGAAGTAGCGGGCGCTGAAAAAGAAATTTTGAGACAGAATTACCCATTGATGCAATTTCTTCTCCTGATTATTCATCGCAATCATCGACTAAACTCGTCTGAAACGTCGTCGTTCTTAAAGCATAAATCGGTAGGAGAGCCACTAATTAGACGTGGAGGAGTCGGAATTGGTGGTTTGTAAGTAGAGGAAGTTACCGTCGTCGTAGTGGTGGTGGTTTTGTTGCCTGAGAATTGCATTGTTGAGCCAAGTCGGTGCTGCTCCTGACTTATCGATGACTTCCATCGATGAATGTCCGAGATGCTCCGGTAACATTCCCCGTAGGGCGGCGACGTTTTCGGTCAACTGCTGGTCTATGTAGTGATGAAGTGCCATTGCTTAAGAGATGTGGTCGTGAAACTCTATGGATAAATTAAATTGGTTAAGCTCTTTTCCAGAGCTAGCTCTCAGCTAATTAAGCCTAGTCTCAACTCTCAAGTATCCTCATAGTTCTAGTGATAGAAATATTAGATAGAGAAGAGTCTAGCCTAGATTACTTCAATATCTTTATACACGTAAATAGAGACAAATTGCCATTTTGTATTTGCAGACATATCTTCTTTGGAAATATTTGGGATTGCCATTTTGTGTGTGGGCAATTCTGTCTCAAAATTTCTTTTTCAGCGTCCGTTACTTCAACTAGAGGATGGCGTAATTTCCTTTTTAATCTCAACCCTTAATTTATGTAATGTATGGAAATGATACTATTTTCCCATTTTTCATCCATAACAAATACATGTTATGGATTATCCCCCCCCCCCCACACACACACATATATATATATGTTGTAACAACATCCATTAATTGCATATCCAAATTTTCTTTGGTACCAAGCTAATTATAAATCTGAATGTAATTGCGTCCATTACAGGAGCATATGTTTCTTCATAATCAATATCAGTTCTTTGCGAGAAATCTTGTGTTACAAGTCACACTTTGTACCTTATAATTTTATTTTTCTCATTTCATTTTCATATAAATTCCCATTTGTATCCAATAGGAATTACACCTTTATATAGGTGTTCAGACTACAGGTCCAAAAACTTCACGTTTACTTAGTGAATTTAATTCTTCTTGAATCGCCTAATTCCACATTGGCCAATCATTTCTACGTTAAAAATCATCAGCGGTTTGTAGTTCATATTCATTATCATTATTTCTGGTAATATCAAGAACAACTTTATATGAAAATATGTTGTCGACAACAATTTTATTTCTATCCCATATTTCTCCTGTATACATTATTTCCAGGTACATGATCCTCTTCAGGGGATTACTTTTCAAGAGGTTTATTTTTAGGAGATTTTTGTTCATTAGTTTTGGATAGATCAATTATTTTTGTAACTTGTTTCTTGGGTATAGCGTCTTTGTAGGCTGTAACTTATTTTTTTATGTTTTTCTCTTTCGGGGAATTTTATATTTAACACTGATAAGTATTCTACATTTCAGGTGTTACCTTAATTCATTTGCTGCAGTATTAACTGATTGTCCTACAGGGACTTCAATCAGTGTTGGAGTATTATCAGCTGAAATGTGAGATTTTACTATTTTCTTATTATCGGTGAATACACTCAGTAATTGATTTGCAATTCCTTGAAAATGGATATTCCTTTAAATTTCCAGTTAACATTAATTTGTACGAGAATCAAGATGAAATAACGTCAAAACATTCCAAGTAATCTCACGTCGTGTTTCTGGCAACGACTTTTCTCCCCCTAATAGTGAGAAAATCGTTTCATTAACATGACAATACTCAAAACGTGCCTTAAAAACATCACCAGTTAGAGGTTCAAAATATCTAATGATAGATGAGGAATCAAAACCCGTATAAATTTCAAGTCTATGTTGAGGACCCATCTTAATGTTATGTTTGTATATAGCGCGATCATGCAATCAAATTACATAAAAGGTACGGAAGCGCGATAAAATAGGAATTTAAAATTTTCATACAAACTCATCACCGTGACTATACTTTATGCATAATTATCAATCAATAGAAAAGAGAAGGAGATCAGATTCATACCCTTGTAGAAACTAGCTTCCTCAGGTACGGGTTCACCTCCAATTCCATTTCACGTTCAACTTGAATCCACCGGGTTTGATTCCTTCCCTTGATCAACATTAGTCTCCCAAGTGTTTGGCCTCTAGAGATGATCCACCAAGGAAGAACAAGTATTCAAAAAGATGGGTGTTTAGCAAAACCCTAGTTTTTCTATCTCTATAGAAAATGTGTACTCTCCCAACTCTTGGAATTGTCATTCACCTGTTTTGTGAAAAACATCAATCCTCACCCATAATAAGACTCCTCTTATTTATAGATGTAGGCAACCCTCCTTAACAATTAAGGAATTGAGTTTTATTTTAATTAATTAAACTCCTTTAATTAATTAGACTCCTAATCTTATTAGGAATAATTAATTAAACTCTTTTAATTAATTAGCATCCTAATCTTATTAGAAATATATGAGAATACTTTTATTAATTAATTCTCAAACTCCTTTAAGAATTAAATAATAATAATAATAATAATAATAATAATAATAATAATAATAATAATAATAATAATAATACTCTTCTTATTAATTTATATTTAATATTTTCAAAATATTAAATAATAAATATTAAGCTATTTAATTTATTCTATCACCATAGATTATGTGACGCCCCCAAAATAGGTATACATCACCCATTCGGAGTCGCCAAATACATGGCACAGAAACAACTACAACTTATTAATACAATTATCGTGCAAAATACGACAACACATAAACTGTGAGTTTAAATACAAATATTGTCTTCTAGATAATATTCACACTCAAATAAGTCCTCATTACAATTATTGATACATTATTTTTACAAAAATAGTGAGGACTACTAAAACAACTTTCTAGAACCATCATTCCATATACCGACTAGTACTCGCTATATTCTCGTCTCCTGAGAAGAAAAATGGAACAAAAAGGAAAAGGGTGAGCTCAACTAGCCCAGTAAAGAATATTATGACTAAGATAATATAGAATAAATTATCGTTAGTCCTCAACAAGGAAAAATCTGATAGAATATAAAAGACAATAAATTTCAGATCAATATTCGCAGCTGAAATAACAATTCATTAGAAGAGTTAAGTAGAGAATGAAATTTACTATCATCTATGAATTTAAAAGTCCATCATCAATATTTTATCCCTGTGACATCAATCAATATACATCTTGAATCAAATATTCATCTTTGCACTACAGGCCAAAGATATTCATCAGTTGGTCATGTTCATCTCTCAACACTGCTCATCTTTTCACACTACGACCAAAGATATTCATCAGGAAATCGTTCATCTTTTCACTACAGGCCAAAGATATTTAGTTATATCATCATTTAGGACTGAGGATGATGAAAAATATTTTAAAGAAAATGAATCCAGCGAGATAAAAGAACAAATATTAAGGATTCGTACCCTGGTTTATCCATGTTCAAAAACACCACATAATATACCATAGTGGAGTAAAATTCAAGAATGAAGATCAAAACATGGATACAATTAAAGATAGTAACAAAAATAGACATCTGGGACAAAGAAGAGAAAATTTCATTTTTCGGTGAATAGTGTCGTATACGTGAATAGTATCGTATACGTGAATAGTAACCCCAACACAAAAAGGTAGAAAATCTATAATAAAATTTATACCAATATTTCGGCATAATGATATTGAAAGAAATAATATCATTTACGAAGAAAATAACACCCCTTACCTCAAAAGAATAATACTTCTAGCTGGAATATCAGATATAACGCTGAAGAGAACTTGCACCGTATAGCAACACTCAAAGTATCAAAATACTCACAAGAATATGCTCGATAATATAGAGAGAGAAAATTTTAGTTTCTAGTGTGATTTTCAATTCTAACATTAGCACCCTATTTATAGGAAAATGCTTAGAACACCAAAGCAGAAAATTTAATAAAATATTAATATTTTCAAAATAAATTCCTACGCACACCACACCAGACCAAAGCATCAGCCACAAGTGGGACCCACCTCACAAAAAATAAAAAAAATGTTTTACTTAATAAAAAATATTTATAACTCCAAAAATCAATTATTCTAGAACTTCAATAATTCATAATAAATAGCCCTTTTATCAGAAAAATTCAAATCTTATGTCCATTCCATAGAAAATTCAATTCTCTACAACTTTGAAAGTTTATGTTTTTCCAAATTCCGAGCAAAAATTGACCGAAATTCACATACGAACGATTTTGCAGGCTATAATCAAATTTCAGTCAAAATGGGGCCTATCAATATGTTTAACATGTTTTTAGCATTTATTGTAACAAAAATACTCTTCCTCCTCATTTATTCATATATCACACATTCATTGTAAAAATATCACTAATATTGTGTTATTATATTATCACATGATACAATTATAAGGTAATATAATAATATAGATAAAATTTAAATTTTCAACAATTGTCATTTTTCTAAAAATTCCTCCATTTATATCCACATAAATAAATATTTTCCTTATCATATAAATCAATAATTAATTAGTCATAAATAATATTACAGAATCACAATAATGATAACCAAGTCGTTCCCAGGAAAGAAGGGACTTTTCGTTAAAGATTTCTCCTTACTAGCGCGCAATTAGGTGACCTAACCCCTTTCCTCGACAGAACTTTCTAGACATTGCCAATAATGCTATCTAATAATATTATTCAAATAATATGAATTATTGATCTAATAATAAAAAATACTGTGCAGTGACAATTATTGAAATAATAATAATATAAAATATCAACGTACCAATTATTGAATCAATAAAATATTGAACAGTAATTATTGTAATAATTATTGAGTACTGTCTTCTTATATAAGAATCAATAATTGGTGCAATACCGTGTGCTACTGTTCAATACCACTTATTATTGTGTTTTAACCACCGAGTATTCCAACAGTGTTAACGGTAACAACTATGCCGTTATTTATAAAAAAACTCATACTTGTCGTTTTCTTCATCCAATCTCTTTCCGTTATGGGGCCCACACAAGGGTGCACCGTCGTACGAATATTCCCCGACAGTAAGAATATTCCACGACCAAACAAATATTCCCCGATAATAATGAATATTTTATAACCACTTGCTTATTTAAGATATTTGCGCATTTTACCCATAACTAACCACATTAATCAAATCAACCCTTACTATTTCAAAATAATAAATAGAGGAAAGTCAATTTCATTTATAAAAAGTTGGGGTCTTACAACCTCCCCTCCTTATGAAATTTCGTCCTCGAAATTAACTTACGTACTTGGTGTTTTAAAAAGATGAGGATACCTCGTTTTCATTTCCGTTTCCAACTCCCAGGTCATTTCTTCAATTTCATGGTTCCTCCATAAAGCTTTGCCTTGTGGTATAACCTTTGTACATAGGACATGCTCCTTCCTATCCAAGATCTTGACAGGTACCTCCTCGTATGTTAAGTCTTCGGCTATCTCGTCTGGTTCTAACTCAATAATGTGGTTTGGGTCTTTCACATATTTACAAAGCACAGATATATGAAAAATATTATGAACACGAGACATGCTTGGAGGTAACGCGAGTCTATAGGCCATATTTCCTACTCGGTCAAGAATCTGAAATGGACCAATAAATTGTGGATTGAGCTTTCCTCTCTTCCCAAATCTTGTAACTCCCTTCCATGGAGCCACACGCAACAATACATGATCCCCAATACTAAATTCCATGTCCTTTCGATGAAGATCCACATAACTCTTTTGTCGATCCTGTGCCGTTTGTATACGTTGTCGGATCATTTGGATCTTTTCTGTAGTTATACGTACCAACTCTGGTCCCAACAATGTTGCTTCACCCACCTCATCCCAACATACTGGAGAGCGACACTTTCGTCCATACAATGCTTCAAATGGAGCCACATCTATACTTGCTTGATAACTGTTGTTGTAGGAGAATTCCACCAATGGTAAGTACTTATCCCAACTCCCTTTGAAGTCTAGGACACAGAGTCTTAATAGATCTTTAAGAGTTTGAATAGTCGTCTCTGATTGTCCGTCCGTTTGAGGATGGTATACCAAACTGAATCGTAAATTCGTGCCCATAGCTTTCTGCAAGCTAACCCAAAATCGTGAAGTGAATCTTGGGTCACGATCCAAAACTATGGATACTAGCATGCCATGCAATCTCAATCTCATTTACGTACATACTAGCAAGACGTTCAAGGGGCTAAGTCTCCCGTATAGGCAAGAAATGGGCAGACTTAGTTAATCTATCAACAATAACCCAAATGGCATCTACGCCTTAAGAAACCGTGGGAAGACTCGTAACAAAATCTATGGTAATGTGTTCCAACTTCTCTTTCTGAATCTCAAGTGGTTGTAATGGACCCTTTGGCACTTGATGCTCTGCCTTTACACGTTGACAAGTTAAACACCTTGAGATAAACTTCGAGATCCCTCTCTTCATATTGTTCCACCAAAATGTATGTCGAAGATCACGATACATTTTGGTACTTCTAGGATGAATTGAAAATGGTGTGTTGTGTGCCTTTATCATGATTTTGTATTTCAAATCAGAGTCGTTAGGAAAACAAAGTCTGGAGTGGACTCGAAGTATTCCTTCTTTATTGATTTTTGCTTCTGAAATAGTACATTCTTATACTTTCTTCTTCATACGCATCAGCTTCGGGTCTATGGTTTGAGCAACTTTAACTTTATCGATTAAAGTTGGTTCTATGTGTATACTTGACATCATCACATGGGTCCCTGGAGTCTTGAATTCTATCTTCATCTTTTGTAAATCACACAAAATAGGCCTTTGTGTTGACAACATCGCACTCGTTCCCATATATAATCTTCTACTCAACGCGTCAGCTACCACGTTCGCTTTTCCAGGATGGTATTGAATGGTATGATTGTAATCTTTCAACTGCTCAAGCCAACGTCGTTGCCGCATGTTGAGTTCTTTTTGGGTGAAGAAATATTTGAGGCTTTTATGATCCGAATATATCTCCACTTTATCCCCATATAGATAGTGTCTCCAAATTTTCAATGCAAAAATGACTGCTGCCAACTCTAGATCATGAGTAGGATAATTCCTCTCATATTCTTTAAGTTGTCGCGAGGCATAGGCTATGACTTTTCCATGTTGCATGAGAACACTTCCTAACCCTTTGCACGAAAGCATCGTCAGAGATAACAAATCCATCCGAACCAGATGGTATTGCCAGAACAGGTGCCGAAATGAATCTCCTCTTGAGCTCTTGGAAACTCTTCTCGCATTCCTCGCTCCATACAAATTTTGTATCCTTTCGAGTCAGCTAAGTTAACGGAGTAGCGATTCGAGAAAATCTTTCCACGAATCTCCGATAATAACCATCTAAGCCCAGAAAGCTACGTACTTCGGTTACCAACTTTAGTTGATCCCAACTTTATATTGCTTCAATCTTCGTCAGGTCAACAGATACTCCATGTTTTGACACCACGTGCCCAAGGAATGCTACTTCCTCAAGCCAGAACTCGCATTTCTTTAACTTGGCATATAGTTTGTTTTCACGAAGCCTTTGAAGTACCAGCTTCAAATGCTGCTCATGATCTTCACGGCTTTTGGAATAGATGAGGATGTCATTAATAAAGACAACAACGAACTGATCCAAATATTCCTTGAATACACGGTTCATCATATCCATGAAAGCCGCAGGAGAATTAGTCAATCCAAAAGACATGACTAGGAATTCATAATGTCTATACCGAGTTCTAAAGACAGTCTTCGGAATATCCTCAGTTTTAATCTTTAGTTGATGATATCCAGAACGAAGATCGATCTTTGAAAAGAATTGTGCTCCTTGCAACTGGTCAAACAGGTCATTAATGCGAGGTAGCGGATACCTATTCTTGATGGTGACATGGTTCAATTCCCGGTAGTCAATACAAAGTCGCATACTCTCATCTTTCTTCTTTACGAATAAAACAGGAGCACCCCAAGGAGATGTAATAGGATGAATGAAACCGATGTCCAACAACTCCTGTAGTTGGACCTTTAATTCCTGAAGTTCAATAGGAGCCATTCGATATGGGGTTTTAGAAATGGGCTTTGTACCAGGTTCAAGGTTAATAACAAATTCAACTTCACGTTCTAGGGGGTAGAACGGGAAGTTCTTCAGGAAATACGTCAGGAAATTTACTAACAATAGGAATATTATTCAAATCTGACGTGTTTTTGTTCAAGTCCATGACATGGGCTAAGAAAGCTTAACATCCATTTTTTAATAAACGAACGGCTTTATGGCTTGATATGATAGTGATTGACTTTAGTGGTTTGGTTACTTGAATTCGTATAACAGGTTGGTTAGGAATATGAAAAGTAACAACCTTACAAAAATTTTGGCATGATGAGTAGTTAACCAATCAATCCCTAAAATCACGTCAAATGCAAGTATCTTTAAATCGATAAGATCAACAGGTAATGTGATGGTGCCAACTTGGATCAAACAAGATTTATAAACAGTGGATGTAATGAAAGTTTCTCCTAACGGAGTCTCCAAAGATAAGTCAAAGTCTAATTTCTCCGGAATCAAGTTTAAACGTTGAGCACAAGCAGGAGAGATAAATGAATGGGTACAACCGGTATCTAGTAAGGTATAAACTTCGCAAGAATTTATGATTAGCTTACCCGTGATCACCTCATTCTGGTTCCTCACATTTTGGCCTTGAACTGTTATGGGCAGTTTGGGCTGATGTGTCCCTCTTTTCCACATTTATAACATACGACCGGTAGTCGTTCTCCTCCTTTAGAAATAGTTGATGCTGGTGCTAACGTCTTCACATTGGCATTATTGTACCTTCTCTTTTAAAAATCTCCCCCTGACTTGCTTCTTCTATTATCATGGCCACGATTACCACCAGAGTGGTTACCTCTTTTGTCCATATTTTTCCCTCCCTGCTGGTTATCATTGCTCCGATGACTGCTGCCACCGGTATGACCCTGGTTGTGGTCCCTCAGTTGAACGTACTTATTATCTCGCTCTAATAATTGAGCCCTGTTGACAACATCTGAATATAGAGAAAATTTGTTAGAAATGAGATATTGACGTATATCGGATTTCAGACCTCTCAAAAACATCTGCGTCATACGTTCCCCATTCTCCACCAAATGAGGTGCAAACCTGGATAACTCCATGAACTTCGCCTCGTAATGGGACACCGTCATGTTGTTCTGTTCCAGTCTAATAAACTCCACCTCTTTCATATGACGAATACTTTCAGGAAAATACTTGTCAATGAACAGTTTCTGAAATGTTTCCCAAGACATGTTGAGTGCGGCTGGCTGGGTACGCTTTACAGATTCCCACCAGTAATCTGCCTCACCATGGAACATAAAGGTGGCGAATGGAACCTTCAGTTCCTCCGTGCATCCCAAGACATCGAATATCTTGGTCATTTGATTGACCCACGTTTCTGCCTTAATCGGATCCGACTTTCCCCATAATTCTGGTGGTCCCAACTCTTTAAACTGCTTGGATGTGACAAATCGCGCGTTGCTATCATTTCCACCTGTATTTTGTACATGAGTCTCTCTCGTCTGATTTTACATGAACTGCAAAAAAGCTTCTAAACATCTCATCGTTTATCGTCTGATTAGTGGTGTTGTTTACAAGAGGAACATTGTCGTCTTGTTGCACGTTCTCCTGATTGGTGAGTAAAGGTGTCTCCACGGTCTCATTTACTCTATTGTTAATATTCTCAGTTGCCATTCTCAAATATTGCCATAAAATAAGGGTTAATTAAAAAATTAACATATCACATAATATCCCTATATTCTGACCAACCAACAAATAAGCTTAGGTATGACACACTAGCGAAGGATTTACTCGTCTTTCCCCTCCTAGTTCTATTCCCCGATCTCCGCTAGAGACCATATCCCTAAGCTCTGATACCAACTGTGACTCTAGACACAAACTTGTGTCAGCACCTTACCAGGGTACCTATCAGCTTGCCACCACAGAACGGCGTCCCCTACGGAGAGTCTGGCTTCGGTGCATCCCACATTAGGAAGTCACCAGCGAGAGGCTTGGGGCTCTTTACTTATAGCTCTGATACCAACTGTGACGCCCCCAAAATAGGTATACATCATCCATTCTGAGTCGCCAAATATATGGTACAGAAACAACTACAACTTATTAATACAATTGTCGTGCAAAATACGACAACACATAAACTGTGAGTTTAAATACAAATATTATCTTCTAGATAATATCCACAGTCAAATAAGTCCTCATTACAATTATTGATACATTGTTTTTACAAAAATAATGAGGACTACTAAAATAACTTTCTAGAACCATCATTCCATACCCCGACTAGTACTCGCTATATTCTCGTCTCTTGAGAAGAAAAATGGAACAAAAAGAAAAAGGGTGAGCTCAACTAGCCCAGTAAAGAATATTATGACTAAGATAATATAGAATAAATTATCGTTAGTCCTCAACAAGGAAAAATCTGATAGAATATAAAAGACAATAAATTTCAGATCAATATTCGCAGCTGAAATAACAATTCATTAGAAGAGTTAAGTAAAGAATGAAATTTACTATCACCTATGAATTTAAAAGTCCATCATCAATATTTTATCCCTGTAACATCAATCAATATACATCTTGAATCAAATATTCATCTTTTGCACTACAGCCAAAGATATTCATCGATTAATCATGTTCATCTCAACACCTGTTCATCTTTGCACTACGGGCCAAAGATATTCATCAGGAAATCATTCATCTTTGCACTACAGGCCAAAGATATTTAGTAATATCATCATTTAGGACTGAGGATGATGAAAAATATTTTTTAAAAAATGAATCCAGCGAGACAAAAGAACAAATATTAAGGATTCGTACCCTGGTTTATCCATGTTCAAAAACACCCCATAATATACCATAGTGGAGTAAAATTCAAGAATGAAGATCAAAACATGGATACAATCAAAGATAGTAACAAAAATAGACATCTAGGACAAAGAAGAGAAAAATTCATTTTTTGGTGAATAGTGCCGTATTCGTGAATAGTGCTGTATACGTGAATAGTGTCGTATACGTGAATTGTAACCCCGACACAAAAGGTAGAAATTTCACAATAAAATTCATACCAATATTTCGGCATAATGATATTGAAAGAAATATTATCATAACGCTGAAGGGAACTTGCACCGTATAGCAACACTCAAAGTATCAAAAAACTCACAAGAATATGCTCGATAATATAGAGAGAGAACATTTTAGTTTCTGGTGTGATTTTCAATTCTAACCTAAGGACCCTATTTATAGGAAAATGCTTAGAACACCAAAGCAGAAAATTTAATAAAATATTAATATTTTCAAAATAAATTCCTACGCATACTACACCAGACCAAAGCATCAGCCATAAGTGGGACCCACCTCACAAAAAATAAAAATAAACATTTTTCTTAATAAAAATATTTATAACTCCAAAAATTAATTATTTCGGAACTTGAATAATTCATAATAAATAGCCCTTTTATCAGAAAAATTTGAATCTTATGTCCATTCCATAGGAAATTCAATTCTCGACAACTTTATAAGTTTAAGTTTTTCCAAATTCCGAGCAGAAATTAACCGAAATTCACATACGGACGATTTTGCAGGCTATAATCAAATTTTAGTCAAAAATGGGGCCCACCAACATGTTTAACATGTTTTTAGTATTTATTGTAACAAAAATACTCTTCCTCCTCATTTATTCATATATCACACATTCATTGTAAAAATATCACCAATATTATATTATTATATTATCACATTATACAATTATAAGGTAGTATAATAATATAGATAAAATTTTAATTTTCAACAATTGTCACTTTTCTAAAAATTCCTCCATTTATATCCACATAAATAAATATTTTTCTTATCATATAAATCATTAATTAATTATTCACAAATAAAATTATAGAATCACAATAATGACAACCAGGTCGTTCCCAGGAAAGAGGGGGCTTTTCGATAAGGATTTCTCCTAACTGGCACGCAATTAGGTGAGCTAACCCTTTTTTTCGACAGAACTTTCTAGACATTGCCAATAATGCTATCTAATAATATTATTCAAATAATATGAATTATTGATCTGATAATGGAAAATACTATGCAGTGAAAATTATTGAAACAACAATAATATAAAATATCAACGTACCAATTATTGAATCAATAAAATATTGAATAGTAATTAATGTAACAATTATTGAGTAGTGTCTTCTTACGTAAGAATCAATAATTGGTGCAATACCGTGTGCTACTTTGTAATATCGCGTATTACTGTATTTTAACCACTGAGCATTCCAACAGTATTAACGGTAACAACTACGCCGTTATTTATATAAAAACTCATACTTGTCGTTTTCTTCATTCAATTGCTTTTCGTTATGGGGCCCACACAAGGTTGCGCCGTCGTACGAATATTTCCCAACAGTAAGAATATTCCACGAACAAACAAATATTCCCCGACAACAATGAATATTTTATAATCACTTGCTTATTTAAGATATTTGCACATTTTACCCATAAATAATCACATTAATCAAATCAACCCTTACTATTTTAAAATAATAAATAGAGGAAATTTAATTTTATTTATAAAAAGTCGGGGTCTTACAGATTAAATTAAATACAGTTAACTTATTATTATGATTATGCCATTTACTTCTTAAATAAATATTCTTCCTTTTATGGTGGGACCCTTTAGGTTCTCCATATTAAATCGGTTGTGAATAAATCAATTAGAACAATTATAATCTTATTTAAATTAATAAATTAAACTATTAATTCATTTAAATAAGTAACATTTATTCTACAATAAGGATAAACCTCTTTAGCGATCAACGACTATTCAGATAATATAGATTTCAACATTAATCATAAAAGAACTTTAAGTAAATAGTTGCCGTACAATTCAATCCTTCCACCATACAATGTCCTAATTAAATATAAGACATGGAATTACTGCTAAGTCTTATTTTATTTAATTATATGTATTTCAATTCTTAAATACACAACTCCAAATAATGCAAATTAGAAACTCCTTTCTAATTTCATTCTGCCTTGGCCAAGGACTCATGGTTTGTCATTTATCGAATTACATAGGACATTTTTTTTCTTTTACTAAAAGTGGTAGATTCTTTATTGATAATACATTATCTCCATATACAACTTATTATACCCAAGCATACCCTTTGATATACGCTAAGGGTCTTAAGGAATATAAGTCAAAGTATAACTCATCATACACAAGATACTATAATGATCTCAAGTCCAAGGATCATTTGTACTATTATCACTACAGGAATTTCTATCGACATGCAAGTAAAACTCCATTAGGTATTTCTTAGCGAGCCACGTTCAGTGTACTTATTCTCCAATGAGCACCTACATACTTGCTTTAGTGTCTCCACACAAATGATCATGAGATCAATCATCCTCATCTAATGAACAAGCAACGTATGTACCAATCTATTCCAATTCACTAATCCCCTTTTTAGTAATCCATCGATTGGGAACATTTTAGTTTTTAAGATATCTAAAAAATTTGATCTCATTAACATAATCTCATCATGATTCTAAAAACATTGCTTAAAACTATGAGTTTATCACATACTATAAAACTGCACCATGTAGATAAATTAAAGCCTTTAGTAAATGGAAACTTTTATTAATAAACGAATAAGATTGTTACAAAATATATGTTTTATAATCAACATGATTGGCTTTTGTGCATACTACTTTCAATCTTCCACTTGCACTAAAAGTCAATCGTCATGGTATCTCATACCCTTATTCCCTAAGTGACGATCATCTTGCTGTTGGATAAGCTTCAGTAAATGGATATGTAGTGTTGTTCTTGAGATTCCACCATCTCTAGTGATTTCCCATCTTTCAATGATACCTCTAATAAAATGAAAGTGACGCAACACATGTTTAGATCCAAGATGAGACTTAGGAACTATTTCTAGTTTTGTAATGAACTTTTCATCCAAACAGTCAACTTACAGCTTCATTTATAGCTATATACTTTGTCTTTATCACTAAACCAACAACTCTTTGTTGTTTGGAACCTTTCTAATTCACTGCACCATCGTTCAAGGTAACGACTTACCCTAAAATGGATTTGCCGTTGTCTTGGTCAGTCTGAAAAAAACTTGAGTCTTTCATGCCCTCTAGTTTTAATTCAGAACCACTATAAATATGATCACATCCTTAGTGCCGATTAAGTACTTTAAGATGTTTTCATTATCTCACAGTGATCTTCTCCAAAATATGACTGATCAACATTGTGACTCCCCCAAAATAGGTCTACACACCCCATTCTGAGTCACCAAATACATGGTACAGAATCCAAATACAAAATTCCTATTTATAATAATTAACTATCGTGAATTGTATCCCATGAATAGTACCCCGAATGAAAATATTAAAATTTAATAAGAAGGTTCAGACAAATATTTCAATGAAACGATACTAGATGAAGCACAAAACTCAAGGATATTCTACTGATTTCAGGGATTTTCACCATTTAATAATAAGGTTATGGAAATAAATAATAATTTCGTACCATGATGGAGAAAATATGAAAGAAACGATATCCATTGACGAGTACAACATAAATGATATCTTATACGATTATGAAAGAATATACGAAACTGCAAATGGATTTTCACCCGTCATGCGGTAGTCCGCGTAGACAGATCATTTCAACAACTTAATAAAGAATGAATACGAATGGTTATTCACTAGGCACGCGGTAATACTCATAGACATATTATTCTCACAGATTAATAAGGAATAGAATGACAACCCTTATGAGTATGAAGAAAATAACATCATTTATCTTAGTAGGAGATTAAATCTGAATGGTATAGCGGAGATATTCTTGAGGAAATCTTGCACTATTAGCAACACTCAAAGTATTCTTATACTTGAAAGAAATACGCACAATATTATAGAAGAAGAATTCTTTGATTCTGGTGTGATTTTCATTTCTTAACTAAGCATCCTATTTATAGGAGAATGGTAGGGCACTATTTAAGAAAATAATCACGGATGAACAGAAAGTTTTTCACGGATGATTTCACGGGCGAAGTCTGATTTTCACTATGTAGCACCATGCAATAAAATATTCTAATAAAGCAAAAACTTTATATAAAATATAATATTTTCTATTTATATTCTAATAAAACAAACAACTTTATATATATTATAAGAGTTTTTTGTTTTATATAAAAAATTTTCTGTTTTATTACTATAATAATAATAATAAAACAAAACTGAGATAACTTTCTACCAACAGTTTGACAAATTAGCACATGGAGGTCCATGGAATAATAAGCCATACTTACAACAATCGCTTCATGATAAACCCCTCTATTTATATCAAAAATTGAATAAAATCTACCACAAATCACTTATCTTCAATCAACACATTTTTAATCTTTTAAAAATTATTCATCATTATTATTATAACTCATAATATTGACAACCAGATCATTCCCCGAAAAGAGGGGGATTTCCAATAAGAATTTCTCGTTATTGGTGCGCAATTAAATAACCTAACCCCTTTCCTCGACAGAACTTTCTAGACATTGTCAATAATATAAATAATAATATGAATAATTGTGTCGTCTCAATTATTGATTTAATAATATAAAATATTGTGCAAATGATACTGTGACAATAATTGAATCAATAATATGAGATACTATGAAGCAACTACTGTGACTTCTTATGTAAGCACCAATAATCAGAGATAATGTGCAATCATCATCAATAGCATTGTGCAATAACATCGCTTACCACCGTGGAACAACGCAGACATCTTGTATTTTTATCACCAGATATTTCAATAGTTTAATGGTAAAAGTTTTGCCATTATTTTATGAAAAGTTTATTTTTGACGCTTTCTATATCCGACAGATATTTTATTATGGGGTCCACCAATGATTGCACCGTCGTACGAATATTCCTCGACCGAATATTTTATGACAACTTGTTTACTTTATAAAATTTCCACATATCACCATAACTATAGCATTTATATCAAATCAACACCTTACTATTCAAAATAATATTTAGAGAAAATTAAATCTTTATTCATAAAAGTTGGGTTCTTATAACCTCTCCTCCTTATGAAAATTCATCCTCAAAATTGATGTACATACTTGGTATATCGAAGAGGTGAAGATAACTTGTTTTCATTTTAGATTCTAACTCCCAGGTCATTACCTCAATATCATGGTTTCTCCATAAAACTTTGACTTGAGGTATAATCTTTGAGCGTAGAATATGTTCCTTCTTATCCAAGATCTTGACAGGTACATCCTCATACGTTAAATCTTCTGTTACCTCGTCTGGTTCTGATTCAATAATGTGGTTTGGGTCTTCCATATATTTACGTAACATAGATATGTGAAAAATATTATGAACACGAGCCATACTTGGCGGTAAGGCGAGTCTATAAGCTACAGTTCCTACTCGATCGAGGATTTTAAATGGACCAATAAATTGAGGGTTGAGAATTCCTTTCTTTCAGAATCTCGTAACTCTTTTCCATGGAGCAACAGGTAACAATACATGGTCTCCGACATTGAATTCCACGTCCCTCCAATGAAGATCAGCATAACTATTTTGTCAATCTTGTGCCATTTGTATAAATTGCCGGATCCTTTGAATCTTTTTCGTAGTCATGCTTACCAATCCTGGTCCCAATAATGTTTCTTCTCCCACCTCATCCCAGCAAACTGGAGAACGAAACTTTCGTCCATACAACGCCTCGAATGGAGCCATGCTTATACTTGCTTAATAACTGTTGTAGTATGAGAATTCTACCAATGGAAAATACTTATCCCAACTTCCTTTGAAATATAGTATGCAGAGTCTCATAGATCTTCAAGAGTTTAAATAGTCCTCTCCGATGGTCCATCCATCTGAGGATAATATGCAGAACTGAATCGTAAATCAGTGCTCATGGCTTTCTGCAAGCTAACCCAAAATCGTGATGTAAATCTTGGGTCTCGATCAGAAACTATGGATAACATATCGTGTTGTCTTACAATCTCATTTGTGTACATACGAGCAAGACGTTCAAGTTAATAAGTTTCTCGTATAGGCAAGAAATGAGCAGACTTGGTTAATCTATCGACAATGACCCAAATTGAATCTATGCCTTGAGAAACCCTAGGAAGACCCGTAACGAAATCAATGTTAATGTGTTCCCACTTCCTTTATGAAATTTCAAGTGGTTGCAATAGACCTTTTGACACTTGATGCTCTTCCTTGACACATTGAAACGTTAAACACCTTGAGATAAACTCTGTGATCTCTCTCTTCATATTGCTCCACTAAAATGTATATCGAAGATCACGATACATTTTGGTACTTCCAAGATGGATTGAAAACGGTGTGTTGTGTGCCTCCATCATGATTTTATACTTTAAATCTAGAGTTGACTCGAAGTATTCTTGCTTATGGAATAACACCTTCTTATACTTTTTTTTCATATTCATCATCTCCAAGTCTGTAGCTTGAGCAGTTCTAACTTTATCGATTAAAGTTGATTCTACTCGTATATTTGACATCATAACGTGGTTCCTTGTATTCTTGAACTCTATCTCCATCCTTTGTAAATCATATAAAATGGGCCTTTGTGTTAACAATATCGCCCTCGTACCTGCATATAATCTTCTACTCAATGTGTCAGCTAACACGTTCGTTTTTCTAGGATGGTATTGAATGATATAGTCATAATCTTTCAACAACTCAAGCCAACGTCGTTACCGCATGTTGAGTTCTTTTTGAGTGAAGAAATATTTAGGCCTCTTATGATCTGTATATATCTCCACTTTCTCCCCATACAAGTAGTGTATCCAGATCTTTAATGCAAAAATGACTGTTGCCAACTCTAGATTATGAGTAGGATAATTCCTCTCATATTCCTTGAGTTGTCTAGGCTATAACTTTCACATGTTGCATGAGAAAACAACCTAGACCCCTGCCTGAAGCATCGTTTTAGATGGCAAATCCCTCTGAACCTGATGTTATTGTCAGAACAGGTGCTAAAATGAGTCTCCTCTTGAGTTCTTGGAAGCTTTTCTCACATTCCTCGCTCAATCTGAATTTTGTATCTTTTTGAGTCAGCTAAGTTAATAGAGTGGCGATTCGAGAAAATCCTTCCACAAATCTCCGATAATAACCATCTAAGCCCAGAAGGCTACGTATTTCGGTTACTAACTTAGGTTGCTCCCAAATTTGTATTACTTCAATCTTCGCCAGGTCAACTCATATTCCATGTTTCGATATCACGAGCCCAAGGAATGCTACTTCCTCAAGCCAGAACTAGCATTTCATCAACTTGGTATATAGCTTGTTTTCACGAAGCTTTTAGATTATCAGCCTCAAGTGTTGCTCATAATCTTCACGACTTTTGAAGTAAATGAGGATGTCATCAATAAAGACAACCACAAAATAATCCAAATATTCCTTGAATACTCAATTCATCATATCCATGAAGGCAGTAGGAGCATTAGTCAATCCAAAAGACATGGCTAGGAATTCATAATGCCCGTATCGAGTTCTGAAAGCAGTTTTTGGAATGTCATTAGTTTTAATCTTTAACTGATGATACCCAGAATGAAGATTGATCTATAAGAAGAATTGAGAGCCTTGCAATCGGTCAAACATGTCATCAATGCGAGGTAACGGGTACCTAATTTTGACGGTGACATGGTTTAACTCCCGATAGTCAATGCAGAGTCGCATACTCCCATCTTTCTTCTTTACGAATAAAAAAAGAACACCCCAAGGAGATGTACTAGGGCGAATGAAACCAATGTCTAACAGTTCCTGTAGTTAGGTTTTTAACTCCTAAAGTTCAATATGAGCTATTTAATATGGAGTTTTGGAAATGGGTTTTATACTAGGTTCATGGTCAATACAAATTTCAATTTCATGTTCTGGGGGTAGGCCAGGAAATTCTTCAGGAAATACGTAAGGGAATTTATCAACAGCAGAAATATCATTCAAATCTGACGTATTTTTGTTTAAATCGGTGACATGGGCTAAGAAAGCTTGACATCCATTTTTTAATTAACGAATGACTTTATGGATTGATATGACAGTGATTGACTTTAGTGGTTTGGTTGCTTGAATTCTCATAACAGGTTGGTTAGGAATATGAAAACTAACGACCTTAAGAAAATAATAAATTTTAGCATGATGAGTAGTTAACTAGTCGATTCCTAAAATCACATCAAATGCAAGTATTTTCAAAGAGATGAGATCAACAAGTAATGTGAGGGTACCGATTTGAATCAAACAAGAATTATAAATTGTGGATGTAACAAAGGTTTCTCCTAACGGAGTTTCAACAGATAAGTCAAAGTCTAATTTCTCAAGAGTTAAGTTCAAACATTGAGCACAAGCAGGTGAAATAAAAGAATGGGTAGAACCGATATCTAATAAGGTATAGACTTCGCAAGATCTTATGATTAGCTTACCCGTGATAACTTCGTTCGGGTTCCTCATTTTTTGGGAAGTCACGATAAAAGCTCTCCCCTGAACCACTGAATTTTACTTGTCCGTAGCCGCCTTTGGTGTCACCATTACAGCTGGACTTGACTTTGCTACAGGACAAAATCAAGCTATGTGATCGTCCTTTCAACAACTGAAACACACCTTAGAAGGATTTTTACAGTTTGGACTGATGTGTCCCTCCTCTCCGCATCTGTAACATCTAACTGGTGGTCGTTCTTCTCCCCTAGAAATAGGTGTTGGTCTTGATGTTGCTGCCGATGTCTTTCGGTTATCGTTATTGAATCTTCTCTTTTTAAAGTTATTTCCACTTGGTTCACTTCTTCTATTATGTGGGCCACGATTACTACCGAAGTTGTTACCATTTTTGACATAATAATTTCCTCCACGCTGGTTATCATTGTTTCAATGACTGTTGCCACTGATACGACTATTATCTTGTTGTCGGTTGTCGTCTTTTGGTTGAAAAGTCTCATTATCTCGCTCCAATAATTGAGCCATATTCACAATATCTGAATACAAATAAAGTTTATGAGAAATGAGGTATTGACGAATTTCAGGTTTCAAACCTCTCAAAAACATTCGTGTCATTCGTTCTTCATTATCCACCAAATGGGATGTAACCCGGGATAATTCCGCAAACTTGTCCTCGTATTATGATACAGTCATATGTTATGTTCTAGTTTGATGAATTTTACCTCATTCATATGAAGAATACTTTTTGAAAAATACTTGTCGTTGAAATTTTTTTGAAACTTCTCCCAAGACATCTTAAGTGTTGAAAGTTGAGTACGTTTTACAGATTCCCACCAGTAATTTGCCTCTCCACGCAACATAAAGATGGAAAAGGGAACCTTTTGCTCCTCTGTGAATCCCAGGACATCAAATATATTGGTGATCTGCTTAATCCAAGCTTCTGCCTTAAGTGGCTCTGGCTTTCTCAAAAACTCTGACAGTCCCAACTCCTTGAATTGCTTGGCAGTGACCAGCCGTGAGTTACCATTGTTTCCACCTGCATTTTAAATAGGAGTCTCTCTCGTCTGGTGTTGCATGAATTGAAGAAAGCTCCTAAACACCCAATCGTTTATCATTTGGTCGATGTTGTTATTTACAGGAGGATTATTACCTTCCTGATGCACATTATCCTGGTTATTGATTAGCAGTGTCTCAATTGTCTCATGTGCTCCATTGCTTATCTCAAAATTTTCAGATGTCATTCTAAAATATTACCACAAAAAAAGGGTTAATTAAAGAAATTGACATGTGAAATATTATTCTTATATTCCGACCGACCAATTAAATAACCAATAAGCTTAGGTAGGACACATTAGTGAAGGTTTTACTCGTCTCTCCCCTCCTAGTTCTAATCCCAGATCTCCACTAGAGATTATATTCCTAAGCTCTGATACCAACTGCGACGCCCCCAAAATAGGCCTATATAACTCATTCTGAGTCGCCAAATACGTGGTACAGAATCCAAATAAAAACTTCCTATTTACAATAATTAACTATCGTGAATAGTACCTCGAATGAATAGTACCCCAAATGAAAATATTAAAATTTAATAAGATGATTCAAACAAATATTCCAGTTAACCGATACTAGATAAAGCGCAAAACTCAAGGATGTTCTACTAATTTTTGGGATTTTCACCATTTAATATTAAGGTTATGAAAACAAACAATAATTTCATACCATGATGGAGAAAATATGAAAGGAACAATATCCATTGATGTGTACAATAGAAATCATATCTCATACGAGTATGAAAGAATATATGAAACTGCAAATGAATTTTCACCCATCATGCGGTAATCCGCATAGACAGATCATTTCCATAATTTAATAAAGAATAAATACGAAGGGTTATTCACCTGGTATGCGGTAATTCGCATAGACAGATTATTCTCACAGATTAATAAGGAATATAATGACAACCCTTATGAGTATGAAGAAAATAACATCATTTACCTTAGTAGGAGACTAAATCTGAATGGTATAGCAGAGATATTCTTGAGAAAATCTTGCACTATTAGCTACACTCAAAGTATTCTTATACTAGAAAGAAACACGCACAATATTATTAAAGAAGAATTCTTTGATTTTGGTGTGATTTTCATTTCTTAACTAAGCATCTTATTTATAGGAGAATGGTAGGGCACTATTTAAGAAAGTAATCACGGATGAATAGAAAGATTTTCGCGGACGATTTCACGAGCGAAATCTGATTTTCACTATGCAGCACTGTGCAATAAAATATTCTAATAAAGTAAAAACTTTATATAAAATATAATATATTCTATTTATATTCTAATAAAACAAACAAGTTTATATATGTTATAAAATTTTTCTATTTTATTACTATTATAATAATAATAAAACAAAACTAAAATAACTTTCTACCGACAATTTGACAAATTGGCACATGGGGGTCCATGGAATAATAAGCCAAACTTACAACAAAAGCTTCATGACAAACCCCTCTATTTATATAAAAAATTAAATAAATATCTACCACAAATCACTTATCTTCAATCAACACATTTTTAATCTTTCAACAATTATTCATCATTAATATTATAACTTACAATATTGACAACCAGATCGTTCCCAGGAAAGATGGGGATTTCCGATAAGGATTTATCCTTATTAGCGCACAATTAAATAAACTAACCCCTTTCCTCGACAGAACTTTCTAGACATTGTCAATACTGAAAATAATAATATGAATAATTATCGTCTTTTATTAATTTAATAATATAAAATATAGTACAGATTATACTGTGACAATAATTGAATCAATAATATGAGATACTATGCATCAACTATTGTGGCAATTATTGAATGAAACTGAGTGACTTCTTACGTAAGCATCGATAATCAGAGATATTGTGCAATACCGTAGTAGTGCAATACCGCGTACCACTGTGGAACAACGCGTATTACTGTACTTTTATCACCGGATATTTCAATAGTTTAACGGTAAAAGTCTTGCCGTTATTTTATGAAAATATTATTTTTGTCGCTTTCTATATCCGACAGTTATTTTGTTGTGGGGTGTACCAATGATTGCGTCATCGTACGAATATTCCCCAACAAAAAGAATATTCTTCGACCAAACTAATATTTTATGACAACTTGCTTACTTTGTAAAATTTGTACATATCATCATAACTATAGCATTATATCAAATCAACACCTTACTATTCAAAATAATATTTAGAGAAAATTAAATCTTTATTCATAAAAGTTGGGGTCTTACAAACATCAGGTCTCATACAATTCATTGCATATATGATATTTACTCGTATGATCTTTCTTTTTAAGAGTTTATGGGGACTATTAAGAGAGATACATTCCATGGTTCATGATCATAAGACATCTCTTAGAGTTTGTCATGCTAAAAAACTTTAGCATCAAATGAATATACGTACCTTGGGTTAAGCCGAGCATCCTTTTAAATCTATCTATATAGATTTGTATCCCCAATTAAGATATTGTTCCCAAATCATTCATAGAGGAATGTTTAGACAACTTTATCTTTACTGATTGTAACATTGGTATGTCATTCCTTATCCGTAGTGTATCAACATATAATACTAGGAATATCACAATGGTCCCACTAACCCTTTTGTACACATTAGGTTCATTCATATTTTTGATAAAATCAAACTCTTTTGATTGTCTTCTATGATGCGTACCTCATCATCATTATCTATGATGAATCTATATCTCCCAGGTATCTTCGGTACTATTCTAGATTTACGATTTGGTTGTGGTACAATAGGTCTATCTACAGGTTCCTCTTGTTTGACTTATAGTGCTTTGTGGTTCTTGAACTCTTCAAGATCTATTATCTTCCCACTAGCCCCTTCAATGATAAACACCTTTATCTTAGAAGGTAGCGTGTGTCACAACAAATACCTTTTTCTAAGTAGGATTATAGAAGATATACCCTAAACTTGTTAGAGTTTATGCCCTAAAGGCCAATTATTTGATATAATTGCTTAACATTTTTGATATTATATTTGATTGAATAAATGAATGATTTTATTATGGTTTTATTTACTGCATTATATAAATGTTAACATAATAAAATTCCTTAGAATAGTGATACAAATTATATAGTTTCAAGTATGTGACTTGAACATGAGATTATATAATTATAATTAGTATCATTGTTCTTAAATGTCCCTAGTCGAGTATTATTGTTGATGGGACAACAATGATGCATTGAGACTAGTATGTGGATAGACTGATGACCAAATCTCATTGGTCATAAATATATGAGATATTAAGTTAATGCATAGGTACATGTTAGAGAATGATGTACTGGACAGACCCACCATGAGAATTCTATATGGATGATTATGCGAAGTGTCATTAGCAATTCTCATAGTGACAATGATGTAATGGTTCTCCGACCTGAAATCACTATATTACTACACGAGAATTTATGTACTTTGATATCATCAAATGTCACCTTTAATAGAGTGGACTATAAAGGTGATTATTGGGTACATCATGAATCGTGTGAGGAATATGAGTGATCTAGATGGAATTTAAACATCCTATATATTAGGGGTGATATCCATAGGCCTCTTGATTGAGCAGGACTATGAAATGCATGGCCATGCTTAAATAGTGATTTGTTTCATATAGTCTACTCATTGATCAAGAAAACTCAGATTAAATTATGAAGAGTATGACACATTCCATAACTCGAGTTTAATCTAGGATATTGAGGTTAAAAGGATTAAATTACATTGAAACATTGGTCACGAAAAGGTTACATCGAATCATCGATCTTATTATTACTTGGGTAGCAGTGATGTATTACTAGATGCCACTCACTGTTTATAATTTTATAATATGATTTTAAAATTATTGCCAACATAATAATAACCTATAGGGTCACACACATAGAACGTAATTAAAAGGGAATTAATTTAAATTGTAAATATTTAAATATATCAATATGATTGATAGTATTTAAATTATGAATTTAAATTAATAGGATAATTTATATATAGGTATATTAATTAAGTAAGACTTAATTAACATATATATATAAATTCGGATTTTATTAAATTAGGTTTTGAATAATACCTTTTAATCGCTATATATATGATATGTAGCAGCCATTTTATGTATTATTCATAAACTGAAAACCCTAGTCGCTCTTAGAGAGAGACTAGAGAGAAACAAGTTCTGAAAATCCTTATCCTTGGTGGCTAGTACCGCGGTTCCTTCTTCTGCAGATCGTACGACGATTCATGGAGCGTTCATGTGGATACCGTAGAGACGCAGTCCATTTAAATTGCGTTGGAGATTCGACCGCATCGTTCGAGCTTTCTTAATCGGTATATTTTCTAACCTCTGAATTAATTGATTTTTTCGCATGGATCCTGTTTTAGGGTTTCAAAATTGCCTTTGAATTGGTTTATTTTCGCTGCGTTTTGTGCCGAAATCCCTACAAAACTTACTTTAAGATATCCCACAAATATGAACTTGTCAAATCTCTTCCAAAGCTTATCCTTTGAAATCCTTTTACATAAGCTGGACAACCCCTTATCTTAACATACTTACGATTAGGAATCCTCCCTATCCATAACTCTTATGGAGTCTTGGGGTCAAATTTTGAGGTTACCTTTTTCGTAGATATGCAACCATTTCTAGAGTATTACCCCAGAAGGATACTGGAATGTCGGTAAAAATCATTATGGACTGAACTATGTCCAATAAGGTATGATTTTTCCTTTTAGACACACCAATCAATTATTGCGTATCAAAAGGCGTCCATTATGAGAAAACCATTTAAGATGATCTAGAAACTCATTGCACAAGTATTCATTCATCGATCTAATCAAAGAATCATAATAATTTACCAATTTATTTCACTTTAGAATTCTTTGAATCTATCAAATGATTCAGACTTGTATTTCATCAAATACAAACATTTAATTCTTTGAATGACCATCTCCTTTTCTTATACTAGTTTGTTCAATTTGTAAAATAATTTTTCACATAAGTCAAGTACACAAAGTTCATTCAGTAATATTTCAGTTCTATACAAAACATTATTATTATAAATAGAACAAAAATTGTTCTTAAATATAATACAAAAAATTTTGTTGTCCAACAACAAAATGAAAATAATGTTTCTAAAGAGAATTGGAATACAATAACAACTTATTGACTTAATAGACTTTCCTGTAGACAATGCTAAACTATAAGTTCTTATAGCTAATGTAACAACCTTTACTTCATTTTCTATATATAAGATTACTTATCCCTTGTTTAACTTTTTACTTCTGCTTGGTCCCTCCATAAATCTATATTTATGAGAACCAAAGCCGGTATCCAATACCCAAGTATAAACTTAACTTATCGAAAGTTTTATTTCAATAATGAACAAACCTGTATTTGTAATCGAAGCTTCACTAAGCTTCTTTTAGTTAGCCTCTGCAAGATGCTTTTCGCAGTTTTTTTCCAATGTCCACGCTTATTGCAGTGGAGTAAACTCCTTTGCTATCCGTATCAACTTTGTTCTTATTATCCTTTTTTTCCTTTATATTTACCTTCTTAGAACCGTTCTTCTTTTCAGAAGATCTTTCTTGGTTAGAAATCAACATTTTTTAACATGTTAAGCAAATCAGCGAGGCTGATATCTAGCTTGTTCATATAAAAAATTCACAACAATTGTGAAAGGAGTCCGGGAGTGAGTGCAAGATCAAATCTTGGCTCAACTCTCCATCTATGACCAAACCCGTTGTCCTAATTGTTCAATCAAATTGATAATGTTAAGGACTTTTGTCTGTACTGTAGTGTCATCGCTCATTCTAAATCGGAAGAGCTCCTTAGATATCTAATATCTATCAGTCCTACTTTCATCACCATCAACTACTTAACGTGCATGAGTATAGTATGAGCATCTATAGTTTCATGCTGACGCTGAAGCTCGTTACTCATGGATGCAAGCATGATATATTGAGCCAACTGTGCATCATCTTGCCACTTTCTAAAAGTAGCAATGTCTTCTTTGGAGGCATTATTTGCAACCATTGTAAGGATAGGCATATGAAGGACATAAGATAGCATTTCAGTCGTGAGAACTATTCTCATAAGATATCTTTGAAACCAATCCATTTAATTTGGTTCGGTTAATTAGCATCAAATATGCTCTGCAGTGATAGTAATTTAGACATTGTAAAATTCTGTAAATGAATTTGTAATTAACAAAATTTTAGCATAAATTCTATTATTAATTACAAAAATAAATTAGATCTTGTTTTAAATTGGTATCTTCCACTATTTTCTTCAAACTATATTACCCTCACCTATATAATTCGGCAAAATCTAATTAAAGATTTACTAGTGAGAATAATGATCACATTTTAAATGTATATAGCCTTGTGGTGATACAACAAACTATATATAAATAAATAAGTAGACAATTCTTGTCAATTACATCATCATGTAACTTCTTTTATTTTGCCTCTTAGATTTTTTTGATCAAGTGGTGGCACATCTGAATCAAAATTATCTAATTTTAGTCCAACCTAGCACTTCCATATATTCAAAAAGAAAAATATTGTCCTTGTGGTGACACAACAAAAAAACATTGTTCAATTTCTTTATAAGCATCAAATGTGATAAAAATTTTAATAATGAGATTATTTTAAAAAATGCAGAATTATACTCACTCACACTTTTAAAATCTTGCAACCTCGGGTTCAACCAATTATAAAGAGCTTTTGTGAGGATTACATATTTTTGATTCTCATATCTTTCCTTTAAATCATTCCATAAGACAAGATGGTCTTTTATTATAAAGTACTCGGATTTTAATTTTTAATGGAGATGATTGCAAATAAAAATCATTGATTTTGCATGATCCTGCAGGGATGTGTGATTGCAAACCTTAATTGTATCTCCAAGGTTCTTTGCCTCTAGGTGAATCTCAGCATCGAGGGTCCATGACAAATAATTCTTGTCCGAGATGTCTAGGGCAACATATTCGAGTTTTGTAAGGTTAGACATCTATGAAACAGTACTACATATACATGATCAAATTTAATTATAAAGAAAAAATTATCAATGCACGTAATATATAACTATATATAGAGAGAGGACGATCTAAAACATACATCTTGAATAATATACATCTCTTAAATAATATATCTCTATAAAACTACGTCATTTTAGAGATTCTTTAAAAAAACAAGTAGGGTCGCGAGTGACATTTTTATAAATAAAAAGAAAGTAAGTGAGATCATTCTCTTTTAATATTATTTTATTTTTTAAAAGAATCTCTTAAACGACGTAATTTTAATAGAGTTATGATATTTAAGAGAGATATGTTATTCAAAAGAAATGTTTTAGATTCATCCTTTAGCTATAAGTATAAAGAAATATGAAGACAATATATTACTACCATTTTTTTCCCATAACAATATACAAGAATAGGATAACAAGAATATCATAAATATTTTAATTAATTAAAAATCACTAAAATTATGAGTATAAAACATAAAGACAAACAAATAGTATAATTACTAATTTGTAAAATAAAACTTACAGTGAGTTGAGAGAACTACATAAATAATCTTTGATTTTTAAGGAATAATGGAAGGATAACTTTCTTTTCAAAAATTGAGTAAAAACTCGTGTCGATAACATATTGTGAAATGATAGATAAAATAATGTAAAAAAAATAATTTTAATAAACTCTTGTATTCAAGTAACCATTCACACATATCTACTGATATCTATAAGATGTGTGTATATAGAGACATGTGAATATAAGAGAGAGAAAGTCCCCAAGTAAGCCAAAATCATGCACACTATAGACTTTACGCATAACATTTTCATTTCTCAAGCTTTACATATTTTAATACTTTATTTCTAACAAAAATCCATTAATGAGAAGAAAAAAATGGAAATATAATAATAAAGGATAAGTAAATTACAATTAACACACATATTAAAAAAAGTAAAAATAGAAAAAATATAATATTTTTAAAAAAATTATTTTTTTAGTGACTCCGCAAAATTATATAAAATGATGAATACTTTATTTTTTTTTATGCTAGTGGACTCCATTAAATGACTTAGTTACCTTTAACTTTATGTACTTTATTTCATCTTTCTTGGGACAAAAAAATTTGTACATTTAATCATCCGTTTGGGGACGGAGAGAGTAATATTTTATTAACTCTTCAAAACAATTGAATTTCTTTATTTATGATCCACCATATTGTTTTTTATTTTTAGCCTTTCCTGAAAATGAGCATTGAAAATAAAAGGACTCAATTAATCACTCTCTTTATTTATATATTCTCATATCTACGTATAATTTTATATCTCAATTTTTTAATTAATTTTTTAAATATAATATTAGTTATCTTTTAAAGATTATTCCCAAAAAAAATTTAGTGAAACAAGGAATAGGTAGAAAATTTTTGCCAGTACCACAATGCAATTAGATTTTATGATTTACCCCACACATTTTGTGATTCTAACACTACGTATTATTTTTATTGTTACTTTTTTTTTCTTTTTTCTTAGATGAGAATTCATTCATAGCACTCGGTTGTCATAAGCACTATTTGAGCATCCAAACTTTCCATTGTTATAGATGGCAAAGATTCTATAAAATAAAGGCCCTACCGCTACAGACTGTAATGGCAGTCACTAAACGTTACAAAACTGTTTGCAATTACATAATTGCCCCTTTTAAATTTGATTTGCAAGCTTGGCATTAAACATCCTTGCCGCTACAGCCCGTAGCGGCAGTGTCATGCTTTTCCCACTTTCCATGTTTTTCCCGAATCCCGAATTTCCATGCATTAATTGTTGACTACTGCCCAATTTCTAAGGCCTTAATATTTAATCCCCTTACCGCTACAGGCTGTAGCGGCAACCCTCTATCTACCCTAACTTCTTCATTCCTTCACATATTCAGTATTCTGTTGTTGCCTCTCCCTCTCATATTTCCTTCCTTTGCCACTGCCTTTCATATTCTCTTCCCCTACCGCTAAATCTACTTCCATTCAACCAACATAAGAGGAGAGAAAATAGAGAGAAAGAAGAGGAAATTGAGCATCAACTATTTTCCTACATCACATTCATGTAAAAGTTTTCAAATCCAAGTGTCATTTTTGTAAGATTTCTTTTACCAATTTTCAATTTAAATATAAATAAATATTATAATTGTTTTTTTAAAATTTATTTATGGTAAAATAGAAGTTTAAACTTTTAGGGAAAATTATCAACCATGACTATGTATACATATATGCATGTGAATTTTTGGAAAAAAATGTGATTTATGTGTTTAGGCAATTAAATAACTATGTGGTGAAGTAGTTATTATTAATTTTGGCTTATTTTTAAATAGTTTTGCATAATAATTGGAAGGGAGTATTGCTTTATTATGAATATTTATTTTGGAAAAATATAGTGATCAGTTGTAGATTCTTCCTTCAGCTTGTTCTTCAACTCTGCAACCTCTACCATCATTCGCTCGTTCTCTCCTTCGGTGTGAACCAACTTTTCTTCAACGTTGTTCAGTCGTTCCTCTCGATCTTGGATCTCGTCGTCCTTTTGTGCCATCGAGGTCTGTTGTTCAGCTACTATCTCTTGTAACTCCTCGACTGTAACTTGAAGTTCTATATTGCGGTCATACACCTCATCGTACATACGAGCAGCTATCGAACTAAGTGGAAGCTCTTCTTCCTCGTCCTCCTCCTCCCCTGACTGTGGCAGCTCCACGGGGTCCTCCTCATCCGTCTCTATCTCATCCTCCTCATCAGGTACTCTCTCCTGTTCAACTACTGTGACCAACGGAACTATTTCCCGTGGCAGAAGTTGTTCCCAAATCACCTGAATATCTCGAGGCTCCTCTCTAGCTCTTGATTTCGACCGATCCTCCTACATTAGCCATCCCACAACCAAAGTTTAAGTTTTAATTACTAGTCATTACTACTCGACACTCACGAGCACATAAGTTGTAAACACATAAACACATAAGTGTTTTATTACTTTCTCTTTTCTAAAACTCGATAAGAGTTTATCATCACTATCTTTTCAAAGGTTACTTCCTAAGGCTTTTCCCCACCTAAGGTTTATAACGTAAGGCTTTGATACCAACCTGTGACACGCCCAAATCTAGGTACTTCATTCCCACAAGATTTGGTGCTCACTATTCAAACATTCATACTATCTACCCAAATAAAATAATATTTGAATCATAAAACCTCCCCTTAAATAGGGTTACATCATTAAGTTCAAAAACATTCCAGGTTATCTAAGCTTTAAACATCATTCAAACGCGGAAATAAATTATTAGATTACATCATTATTAAAAGTCTCTGATCATAACAATAATCAAAAGTACAAATCAGCATCACTTGTGACGAATGAATTGTTTGAATTGTGATTCTGGGGACAGAATCCTTGTAAGGAGGGAATGATGTAACATTCCAGAATTTTAATTGCTATATTAAATATTTATTGAATTATTTAAATATTTAATGGATGTGTTTATTGTTAAATAAATAATTGTTCAAATTTGATTCAATTTGGTTAGCTATTTGTTAAATAAATAATTAAGGAAATTAATTATTTTATGCTAATTTGATTTAATTATTAAGTTAGAGAGTTTTGATTAATTGAATTACTATTCTTTTTATTTGAATTTGTAATTAAAAAGGATGTGTTAGTTGATTAAATAAAGTTATAATTATATAGAAAGTTATAATTTTGTGGTATTGAGTTATGTGATGTAGTAATTTAATAAATTGTTATTAAGATTAAATTAGTTTAATAAAAGTGTGACAAATAACCTTTTATAAAGGAGTTATTAAAATAACTTAAAGGAGTTTTAATTCAGTTTTGCCAAACAAGGCCTAATGCCTATTAAGTCTTTAATCTAATTGTGTTTTACCAAACAAGGCGTAAGGATTAATTGATTATTTTTGTTAGTAGTTAGCCAAACAAGCCTTATGGCTTTTGGTTTTCAAAATAAAATAACTGATGTCAGTTAAATTAGAGTTTTATTATATCCTATATACGTTAGATTGTTAGTACGTAGTTAGAGTTAGGAAGAAAAGAGAAAAACTCAGAGGAAGAAGAAGAAGAAGAAAATAAGAAAAGAAAAAAAGAAGAAAGGCTAGGAGATTGGATAAAGAAGCTTGAGAATTAAAGATATAGCCATCATCATCATCATCATCATCATCATCATCATCATCATCATCATCATCTTCTTCAAGGTATTAACCTATTCTTTTAGTTTTAAAAATTTAGTTTCTCTCTTCCCACTGTGCAGGAGGTACAGAACTCCACTATGCAGAACTCCACTGTGCTGGGATGAAGTCGGGAAACGTCAACTGTTAGGACCAGAACTGGTACAACAAACTGCTAAGGTTGTCAAACTCATCAGAACAAGATTGATAGCTGCTCAAGACAGACAAAAGAAATATGCGGATCAACACAGATAAGATCGTGCATTCGACGTAGGAAATTACGTTTTCCTAAAAGTTTCACCTTGGAAGGGAAAAATTTAATTTGGTAAAAAGGGAAAACTAAGCCCGAGATTTATTGGACCCTTTGAAGCGCTGCAAAAAGTTGGAGAGGTTGCTTACGAGGTAGCATTACCTCCAGAATTGCAAAACATTCATAATGTTTTTCACGTTTCGGTGTTACGACCATATAAATCTGATTACAAGCACGTGATCGAGTACGAACCATTGCAGTTTGAGAAAGACTTGTCCTATGAAGAGGTTAATACCTTGAAACTAAATTTGGGAACTAAATTTGGGAAGAGAGAAACTAAATTTTTAAAACTAAAAGAATAGGTTAATACCTTGAAAAAGATGATGATGGCTATATCTTTAATTCTCAAGCTTCTTTCTCCAATCTCCTAGCCTTTCTTCCTTTCTTCTTTTCTTCTTTTCTTCTTTTCTTCTTCTTTCTCTGAGTTTTTCTCTTTTCTTCCCAACTCTAACTACGTACTAACAATCTAACGTATATAGGATATAATATATATTAATTATATAATATAACTCTAATTTAACTAACATTAGTTATTTTATTTTGAAAACCAAAAGCCATAAGGCTTGTTTGGCTAACCACTAACAAAAATAATCAATTAATCCTTACGCCTTGTTTGGTAAAACACAATTACATTAAAGACTTAATAGGCATTAGGCCTTGTTTGGCAAAACTGAATTAAAACTCCTTTAAGTTATTTTAATAACTCCTTTATAAAAGGTTATTTGTCACACTTTTATTAAACTAATTTAATCTTAATAACAAGTTATTAAATTACTACATCACATAACTCAATACCACAAAATTATAACTTTCTATATAATTATAACTTTATTTAATCAACTAACACATCCTTTTTAATTACAAATTCAAATAAAAGAATAGTAATTCAATTAATCAAAACCTCTAACTTAATAATTAAATCAAATTAGCATAAAATAATTAATTTTCTTAATTATTTATTTAACAAATAAATTAACCAAATTTAATCAAATTTGAACAAATATTTATTTAACAATAAACACATCCATTAAATATTTAAATAATTCAATAAATATTTAATATAGCAATTAAAATTCTGGAATGTTACATCACTTGTACATTTTTCCCTTTCCTTTTCTAGTTGAAGGCTCATCTACCTTCTCAACTTTAGCTGCAATGAGTATATAAATAGGCAAGAGTGAGCAAAACAATTGCTCACTGAATATAATAATGAATCAACAGGAGAATAACAATAATAACTGCCCATAATAGGCTCATCAAAACTGGATGGTACTCTAACAATAATAATCAAAACTAGAATCCAAAGTATGGAATATATCTCACTGAGGGTCATAAGACCATAAACTATGTCCACAGTTGTGAGTAATCTTTCAACTCCAACTTTAACAAATATAGGACTATAAGGACCTCGTACTTAGGGGATCAAACCCCTTCGTACCATGTATTGTGCACAAATATTTAACGCTACGCGTAAGTTATCCCCTAGTAATAATAGGGTTGTTCATCTCAGTATTTAGAGTACAAAGTCCGCACCAAAGAAAGTTTGGTTTGGATAAGCTTTCAAGGTAATTTGAAGTTTAACGAACATTAACTAGAGGACTAGTTGAATCAATAGTGTTTGATAATCACAATAGATGTTTGATAACAACATAACATAGAACAATTGAGAATCATAAATGAACTGATTATACATTTAGAACTCATGCTTGAAACAATTAAAGAGCATAAGTATTCAACAAAATGAATAAAATGGTAAACCTTTGCTTGAAAAATAAATAAGCTAAGATTAAGATCTTGTAATGTTAAAAAATGAAATTTCTTGAACGCGTACATTAACCTAAGCAAGGTTTGAAAACTAAAAACTTGCTCAACATGGTATAAATTCATGCAAAGAATTAAAACAGTTCAATAATAGAGACAAGAGTTCAAACTGCGTTCATTATACAAGAATAGAACTTAAAAAACTTACTTAACTATAAACAAGCTAAAATGAATCAACCAAATGAGAATTTCAATTAATATTAGAGTTAAAGTTTGCTCGAATGAAATTTAGGAACAATCGACTTGTTCAATAACAGTTGAGATAGAAAACTTGTGCAATCCAAGGAATAAAGCTACACAATGTAATAATGGAACTAGCTCAATAAAAACATAGAGTTACGAAACTTTCTCAATGTAAAAGATAGAGTTTAGAAACTTGCCTTGAGCGTAAGCTATAAAATTAAACTCACGATCATCTACACATAATTTTAGAACCACAATACCTATTAGATATGCTAACATACCATAACATGTTCATTTCTAGCTAAACTTATCATTGAAGTACAAGTCCTTCATTACCATTTACATTTCAAAAAATCCAAGTGTTTTACTTCGCAACACTTGTCTAATGCTCATTATATATACTAAACTACCACATAACGCGTTCTCAATTTACTAACCATTTTTGCAACTTTGAACTTATTAATCACAATTAACCATGTTATATTAACCTTAACATTACACATTTAACATGCTAACATTAATATCAGACCATGTGATAACCCTAACCGAAGATTGTCGCAGCGTGTGAAAATCGAATCTCAATCAATTATGTATGGCAATTGCAATTGCATACATACAAAACTTAGGGACCCATGAATGCTCCATTTTTTGCCTTGTACACCGTACATTGAATTGCAGTTGTTCATTCATCTGACGCAGAGAGAGTCTAATGAGCGATTCTTGAGCTTTAGCCCAACAAACACAAATTTCACCCACCAAACAGTGATAATAACACGTAAAATAAATATACAACAATCATAAACATGATGGCTAACATATACAATCTCATAACACAATTTAACAACCACTAACACTATTTTAATTTCTCAATTTTCATGTTTTTCATATAAAACTCCATTTTTGATATTCATCCCAAAAATCCTCACTGTGAATTCATTATTTGGCCAAATCACTTCATTCAAACTATGTTATGCTCATATCTCATTGAACTAACATATACAAACTTTAATTTATAATTTCACATATAAATTGGCTACTAAAATTGATACTTACATGATTACATATGAAAACATATATATACCGACAAAATTTCTACAGATATTCAAAATTAGCATGCGATTATTGATTAGACATAAACTCAATCATTATAAGCATGCATAACTACCATACTTAGTTATATAACAACAATTCGGAAAACTAGAATTCACAGAGCATAGCAACACTTTGCCGTAATACTCATAAACATATATATATATATATATATATATATATATAATACTAATGTTGTGTTAAAATACCTTGAATTTGCTTGCAATCCTTGCTAACTCAGTAGAATTTGACGTGAAGATTCCTAGACTCCTCTCCAATTCTCTCTCAAGTTCTTTGAACTCTCTCAAAACCCAGTATGCTAGAATGCGTAACACTAAAATAACTTGATAGCCAGCATGCGCAATATCACAACACAAAACTGATATGGCCTTAATAGCCATCATCAATTATCAAAATAACGTCTATAACATAAATACATTATATTTATTATTTATTTTATTTTATTTATTTTATTTAAATTAGAAATTCAAAAGCCATAGCCATGAGGCTTTGTTTGGGCAATCATTTAAAATTAAAAAGTTAAAATACTTAAGCCTTGTTTGACAAAAACTAATTTAAATCTTTTTTTAATTTATTTTAATAAACACTTTAGTTTATAAACTATAATCACATATTATATTTTAATTAAATATAGCATTTTAGCAAATACCACAAAATTATAATACCTCATGTTATAATACAAATCTCTAAATTATAATTTAATTAAATTTAGAAAATTCTCTAATAAATTTAGATTCATCAATTCCACAATAGACACATCAAATAAATATTTATATTATTCACTAAATATTTAATATTACACTTTAAAATTTTGGATCGTTACATCCCTCCCTCCTTACAAGGATTCTGTCCCAGAATCATAATTAAAACAATCAAATCGTCACATTCTCCCCTACTTACAAAGATTCTGTCCCCAGAATCGAAGACACAGACTAAACAAATAACTCAGGATAATTCTTCATCATATCAGCTTCTAGTTCCCACGTAGGCTCTTCGACATTGTGGTTTCTCCATATCACCTTCAAAGAAGGTATCACTTTATTCCTGAGCAATTGTTCTTTCCTGTCGACTATCTGAATAGGAACTACTTCGTAAGACAAATCTTTACTAAACTGCAATGGTTCATACTCGATCACATGCTTGTAATCGGGTTTATACGATCGCAACACTGACACATGAAAAATGTTGTGCACATGCTCCAATTCTGGAGGTAAAGCTACCTCGTAAGCCATTTCTCCCACTTTGGGTAGAATTTCAAAAGGTCCAATAAACCTTGGGCTGAGCTTTCCTTTCTTGCCAAAACGAATTTTTTCCTTCCAAGGAGAAACTTTCAGGAACACGAAATTTCCTGCTTCAAATTCACGACTCTGCCTGTGTTGATCAACATACTTTTTTTGTCGATCTTGAGCAGTTACCAGTCTTGCTCTGATGAGTTTGACAACTTCAGCAGTCTGTTGTACCAGTTCTGGGCCTAACAGTTGACATTCTCCAACTTCATCCTAGTATAGTGGAGTTCTGCACTTTTTGCCGTATAATGCCTCGTACGATGGCATACCAATGCTTGCATGGTAACTGTTGTTGTATGCAAATTCCACCAACGGTAGATAATCATCCCAGTTTCCTTTGAAATCCATGATGCACGCTCTGAGCATATCTTCAAGCGGATGGATCGTTCTTTCTCTTTGCCCATTGGTTTGCGGATGATACGATGTGCTCATCTTCAATTGCGTTCCCATGCATTCTTGTAGTCTCTTCCAGAAATTTGATGTGAACCTCGGATCTCTGTCTGATACAATTGACACTGGAACTCCATGTCTTGAAACGATCTCCTTCACGTAAAGTTTCGTCAGCTGATCAAGATTAAATCTAATCTTTATTAGCAAAAAGTGTGCAGATTTTGTCAATCTGTCCACTACCACCCATATCGCCTCGTATCCTGTCTAAGTCGTCGGAAGACCTACCACAAAATCCATTGTGATATGCTCCCACTCCCACTCCGGTATCTCCAACGGTTGAAGTAATCCGTTTGGTTGTTGATGATCGGCCTTCACTTTTTGACATGTCAAGCATTTTGCAACGCATTCTGCAACATCTCTTTTCATGTTCAGCCACCAAAAATGACACCGCAAATCTTGATACATTTTCGTACTTCCCGGATGAATCGAATATCTTGAGCTATGAGCTTCCGTCAAGATTTCTTCTTTAATATCCTGTACTGCTGGAACCCAAATTCGTCCCTCGAATCTTAGTATTCCCTCAGTATCGACCTTGTACTTCACTTCTTTACCCTCGCCCACGTTTTCTTTTATTTTCTTGCATTCTTCATCCTGTAGCTGTGCATTATTCACTTTATCCATTAAAGTTGGACTAACTTCTATCTGGAACAACTTTTCATCGGACTCATTTGGAAATTTGATTTCCAGCTCTAACCCTGCCATTGCTGAGATAAGCTCTTCCTTGTCAGTTAACAACATCAACTTTTCTCTACCTTTCATACTCAATGCATCTGCAACCACATTAGCTTTGCCCGGATGATAAAAGATCTCACAATCATAATCTTTTATTAGTTCCATCCATCTCCTTTGCCGCATGTTCAGGTCTTTCTGTGTGAAAATATACTTCAGACTTTTATGGTTTGTGTAGATCTCACATTTCTCTCCGTAGAGATAGTGTCTCCATATCTTCAGTGCGAACACAACTACCGCCAACTCTAAATCATGAGTCGGATACCCTTTCTTGTAGTCTTTCAGTTGCCTTAATGCATACGCAATAACTTAACCATTCTGCATAAGGACACAACCCAATCCCTTGTGTGACGCATCACTATATACCACAAAATTTCCTGTATTATCTGGTAATGACAACATAGGTGCCACACTGAGATTCTTCTTCAATTCTTGGAAACTTTCTTCACACCTCTTCGTCTAAACAAATTTTATAGATTTTTTTTGTCAAATTTGTCAACGGAGTGGCAATCTTAGAGAAATCCTGGATAAACCATCTGTAATACCCTGCCAACCCCAAGAAACTTCTTACTTCTGATGGAGTTCTTGGTTGTTCCCAATTTATCACAGCTTCGACTTTAGATGGATCCACTGAAATCCCATCCTTATCAATCACATGCCCAAGAAATTGTACACGTTCTAGCCAAAATTCACATTTAGAGAATTTCGCGTACAACTTTTCTTTTCTTAACGTCTCCAACGTCAGACGTAAGTGTTCCACATGTTCCTCTTGAGTTTTAGAGTACACCAGAATATCTTCGATAAATACCACCACAAACTTGTCTAAAAATGGTTTAAACACCCTGTTCGTCAAATCCATGAACGTTGTAGGGGCGTTTGTCAAACCAAATGACATTACTAAAAATTCATAATGTCCATACCGAGTTCGGAATGCCGTCTTCGGTACATCCTCCTTCCTCACTTTCAATTGATGATACCCACTTCTCAAATCTATTTTCGAAAAATATCTAGCACCTTTCAATTGATCAAACAAGTCATCTATTCTTGGCAATGGATATTTTTTTTAATAGTGACTTTGTTCAATTCCCTATAATCAATGCAAAGACGCATTCACCCATCCTTCTTCTTCACAAACAACACCGGGGCTCCCCACGGTGACACACTCGGTTGAATATACTTTGTGTCTAATAGCTCTTGCAATTGCACCATTAATTCCTTCATTTCCACCGGAGCCATTCTGTACATGGCCTTTGATATAGGAGCGGTTCCTGGCGCTAAGTCGATCACAAACTTGATTTCTCGGTCAGGCGGAAGTCCTAGCAAATCCTCTGAAAACACATCCATGAACTCCCTAACCACCGGTATATCCTCCAATTTCATACCCTTCTCCTTTTTAGTATCAACTATGTAAGCTAGATACCCTACACATCCCTGACTCAATAACTTTTTGGCCTGCATCATCGTCAGACATTTCATTTGTCTAGGCAATTTGCTACCATGAAAAACTACCTTTGACGGAGTCATAAGGTTTATACACTATTTTTGGCAGTCAATTATCGCTCCATAATTGAATAGCCAATCCATTCCCAAAATAACATCGAACTCTTCGAGTTTTATCGGAATTAAATCTACCTTCATAACATTCCCCTTAATGTTCACCATACAGTTCTTGTATACGAACCTAACATGAATCACTTCTCTATTCGTAATTTCTATGTTTAAAGGAAATTTCAACTCTTCACTAGGCATTTCTAACCTCTGAGCAAACTTATCAGATATAAACGAGCAAGTAGCACCCGAATTAAATAATATATATGCATCTATATCATTGATTGGGATAATACCTAACACGACATCTTTTGATTGCACCGCGTCTTGAACCGTCATGTTGAAAGTTCTGGCTGTGAGCTTATTTGTTGATGTTGGTCCAGCAATAGCCAGCACACCTCCACTAGCATTTCCCTTGCTCCCATTTGTCTCACCAGATCTCATCTTAGGGCATTCATGAGCAAAGTGATCCTTGGATTCGCACGTGAAGCACACATTCTTCTTAGCTTGAGTGTAATTTGGGGCGATGTGACCCTCTTAGCCACAATTGAAGCATACTCATTTCCCCAGCAAGCACACTCCCTTGTGAAACTTTCCACACGTAGTACATGCTTCGAAATTCTTATTTTGCTGGTTTCTTTGCTGATTTCCATCTCCCCTATTCGCATTCCACTTCCTCTTCAAATTCTTGCCATTTCCACCGTTACCACCACCACCATTTTTAGCATCACCTTCACTTTTCTTCTTCCTCTGTTCCTGATTATGTTTTGATACCGCCTCGCCTCCACTTTCAGCGAGAATCGCCTTCTCCATCATCTTCTTTAAACGTCTTCAATCGGAACAGGAAACCCTCTTATAACAACCGGGGCTTCAATCCTGTTCAAACCTCTTCACTCATATGCGCTCAAATGCATCTTTGACTTGATATATATGCAAACCTCGCCAACTCGTTGAATTTTGCGGCATACTCAAACACCGACATTGTTGCCTGTTTTAATTCCAAAAACTGCACTTCTAGCTGACCCTTTGAACTTTTTATAAAAGAAGTCTCAAAGAATATCTCTTTGAACCTTTCCCAAGTCATCACTCCTGGTCCTTCTCGAGTTTTGTTGGCCTGCCACCAATAACTAGCCTCTACTTTCAACATGAATGTTGCAAAAATAGTCTTCTGTTTATCCTCTACCCTAGCAACATCAAATACTTTCTCGATTTCCATGATCAAGGTATGTGCTTCAACTGGATTCATGGACCCACGGAATTCTGGTGGTTCAACCGCCTTGAAGTCCTTAAACGTAGTACCTTGGTTCTGAGGTTGATTCTGCAAAGCACCCGTCAGTAACGTCACTAGCTGCTGAACCGGATTTTCTTCCACATTATTGTTGTTATTTTCTTCAGTGGTTCTCCGTCTTGGTGGTTGACGTCTTGAAGCCATTTTCTGTTAAAATACACCCATTAGTCTAATACTCTATTTCTTTAAGTATCTCTACTTAGTTTACACAAAAAAATTTATCACATATCACATAACACTTTGAATAAAATAATAACTTTTATTCATTCATAATCTAAAAAAAACATCAAAACAATAGCATCACTGCTATTTACATTACTTTCCTGAACTACAAAAGTTGCAGGATTACTTCATCATCGTCTATCCCATTGGTTGTATCATACCCTGGATTTACATTTCATTTATTTTCTAGCCACATATCAATTACATTCCCTAAAATGTCCTACTAATATACTGCATAACCTTACGACGCTCTTTATCCATAATTCTGAACATTGTTCGGCGGTCTAATATGTATGAGGGTAGCATCTCGAACTGAATTGGGTAACCCATGACCCGATCTTGAGCTCGATTGATCGCGGTGTTGAACACGTTATTCATCTCTTCCATTTTCCTCCTCTTTGCTTGTGCATCCCTCTATGTTATTCCGGCTCGTTGATAAGCTTCACTGTATGCGTCTTTAGCTCTTGCCCTTTTTGTAGATTCTTCCTTCAGCTTGTTCTTCAACTCTGCAACCTCTTCCATCATTCGCTCGTTCTCTCCTTCGGTGTGAACCAACTTTTCTTCAACGTTGTTCAGTCATTCCTCTCGATCTTGGATCTCGTCGTCCTTTTGTGCCATCGAGGTCTGTTGTTCAGCTACTATCTCTTGTAACTCCTCGACTGTATCTTGAAGTTCTACATTGCGGTCATACACCTCATCGTACATACGAGCAGCTATCGAACTAAGTGGAAGTTCTTCTTCCTCGTCCTCCTCATCCCCTGACTGTGGCAGCTCCACGGGGTCCTCCTCATCCGTCTCTATCTCATCCTCCTCATCAGGTACTCTCTCCTGCTCAACTACTGTGACCAACGGAACTGTTTCCCATGGCAGAAGCTGTTCCAAAATCACCTGAATATCTCGAGGCTCCTCCTCTCTAGCCTGATTGGATCCTCCTACATTAGCCATCCTGTCAACCAAAGTTTAAGTTTTAATTACTAGTCATTACTACTCGACACTCACGAGCACATAAGTTGTAAACACATAAACACATAAGTGTTTTATTACTTTCTCTTTCCTAAAACTCGATAAGAGTTTATCATCACTATCTTTTCAAAGGTTACTTCCTAAGGCTTTTCCCCACCTAAGGTTCATAACCTAAGGCTTTGATACCAACCTGTGACACCCCCAAATCTAGGTACTTCATTCCCACAAAATTTGGTGCTCACTATTCAAACATTCATACTATCTACCCAAATAAAATAATATTTGAATCATAAAACCTCCCCTTAAATAGGGTTACATCATTAAGTTCAAAAACATCCCAGGTTATCTAACCTTTAAACATCATTCAAACGCGGAAATAAATTATTAAATTACATCATTATTAAAAGTCTCTGATCATAACAATAATCAAAAGTACAAATCAGCATCACTTGTACAATTTTCCCTTTCCTTTGCTAGTTGAAGGCTCATCTACCTTCTCAACTTTAGCTGCAATAATTATATAAATAGGCAAGAGTGAGCAAAACAATTGCTCACTGAATATAATAATGAATCAACAGGAGAATAACAATAATAACTGCCCACAATAGGCTCATCAAAACTGCTCACAATAATAACTACTCAGTTATTTTATTTTGAAAACCAAAAGCCATAAGGCTTGTTTGGCTAACCACTAACAAAAATAATCAATTAATCCTTACGCCTTGTTTGGTAAAACACAATTACATTAAAGACTTAATAGGCATTAGGCCTTGTTTGGCAAAACTGAATTAAAAATCCTTTAAGTTATTTTAATAACTCCTTTATAAAAGGTTATTTGTCACACTTTTATTAAACTAATTTAATCTTAATAACAATTTATTAAATTACTACATCACATAACTCAATACCACAAAATTATAACTTTCTATATAATTATAACTTTATTTAATCAACTAAAACATCCTTTTTAATTACAAATTCAAATAAAAAGAATAGTAATTCAATTAATCAAAACTCTCTAACTTAATAATTAAATCAAATTAGCATAAAATAATTAATTTCCTTAATTATTTATTTAACAAATAGCTAACCAAATTGAATCAAATTTGAACAAATATTTATTTAACAATAAACACATCCATTAAATATTTAAATAATTCAATAAATATTTAATATAGGAATTAAAATTCTGGAATGTTACATCACTTGTACATTTTTTCCTTTCCTTTTCTAGTTGAAGGCTCATCTACCTTCTCAACTTTAGCTGCAATGAGTATATAAATAGGCAAGAGTGAGCAAAACAATTGCTCACTGAATATAATAATGAATCAACAGGAGAATAACAATAATAACTGCCCAAAATAGGCTCATCAAAATTGGATGGTACTCTAACAATAATAATCAAAACTAGAATCCAAAGTATGGAATATATCTCACTGAGGGTCATAAGACCATGAACTATGTCCACAGTTGTGAGTAATCTTTCAACTCCAACTTTAACAATCATAGGACTATAAGGACCTCGTACTTAGGGGGATCAGCCCTTCGTACCATGTATTGTGCACAAATATTTAACGCTACGTGTAAGTTATCCCCTAGTAATAATAGGGTTGTTCATCTCAGTATTTAGAGTACAAAGTCCGCACCAAAGAAAGTTTGGTTTGGATAAGCTTTCAAGGGTAATTTGAAGTTTAACGAACATCAACTAGAGGACTAGTTGAATCAATAGTGTTTGATAATCACAATAGATGTTTGATAACAACATAACATAGAACAATTGAGAATCATAAATGAACTAATTATACATTTAGAACTCATGCTTGAAACAATTAAAGAGCATAAGTATTCAACAAAATGAATAAAATGGTAAACCTTTGCTTGAATAATAAATAAGCTAAGATTAAGATCTTGTAATATTAAAAAATGAAATTTACTAAACGTACATTAACCGATAGCAAGCTGAAAACTAAAAACTTGCTCAACATGGTATAAATTCATGCAAAGAATTAAAACAGTTCAATAATAGAGACAAGAGTTCAAACTGCGTTCATTATACGAGAATAGAACTTAAAAAACTTACTTAACTATAAAAAAGCTAAAATGAATCAACCAAATGAGAATTTCAATTAATATTAGAGTTAAAGTTTGCTCGAATGAAATTTAGGAACAATCGACTTGTTCAATAACAGTTGAGATAGAAAACTTGTGCAATCCAAGGAATAAAGCTACACAATGTAATAATGGAACTAGCTTAACAAAAACATAGAGTTAGGAAACTTTCTCAATGTAAAAGATAGAGTTTAGAAACTTGCCTTGAGCGTAAGCTATAAAATTAAACTCACGATCACCTACACATAATTTTAGAACCACAATACCTATTAGATATGCTAACATACCATAACATGTTCATTTCTAGCTAAACTTATCATTGAAGTACAAGTCCTTCATTACCATTTACATTTCATAAAATCCAAGTGTTTTACTTCGCAACACTTGTCTAATGCTCATTATATATACTAAATTACCACATAACGTGTTCTCAATTTACTAACCATTTTTGTAACTTTGAACTTACTAATCACAATTCACCATGTTATATTAACCTTAACATTACACATTTAACATGCTAACATTAATATCAGACCATGTGATGACACTAACCCAAGACTGCAGCAGTAACAACAGAAAATCAAAATCTCAAATCGATTGTATGGGTATGCAATTGCATACCATACAAAGCTTGCTTAAAGGCGTGCATTTACAGGGTGTTCAGACATACGCACAGAGGCTAATGAACAGTAGCCGAATTTAGCCCAACAAACACAAATAGCTAAGTAGCCGACTTTAGCCCAACAAACACAAATAGTTCAAGGTCGATACAAAATTCAATTTCACACTCTTGGGGTAGGCCAGGAAGTTCTTCAGGGAATACGTCAGGAAATTTATTAACAATAGAAATATCATTCAAAACTGACGTATTTTTGTTTAGATCCGTGACATGAGCTAAGAAAGCTTGACATCCATTTTTCAATAAATGAATAGCTTTATGGCTTGAGTTGACAGTGATTGATTTTAATGGTTTGGTTGCTTGAATTCGCATAATAGGTTGGTTAGGAATATGAAAGCTAACAACCTTAAGAAAATAATCAATTTTTTCATGATGAGTAGTTAACCAATCAATCCCTAGAATTATGTCAAATGCAAGAATTTTTAATGAAATAAGATCGACAGGTAATGTGAGGGTACCGATTTGAACCAAACAAGACTTATAAATAGTGGATGTAATGAAGGTTTCTCCCAATGGAGTTTCAACAGATAAGTCAAAGTCTAATTTCTCTATAGTCAAATTTAAACGTTGAGCGCAAGTAGGAGAAATAAAAGAATGGGTAGAACCGGTATCAAATAAGGTATATACTTCGCTAGAGTTTATGATAAGCTTACCCGTGATGACCTCGTTCGGGTTCCTTACTTTATGGGAGGTCACGACAAACGCTCTTCCTTGAACTAACGGTTTTATCTTGTCTGGGACGACCTTTGATGCCTCCATCCTAGCTGGACCTGTCTTCGGTGCACGACAAAATCTACAAAATCGGGCCAAGTGACCTTCTCTTCCACAATTGTAACATGCTTTGGATGGCATCGCGTAGTTTGGACTGATGTTTCCTTCCCCTCCACATTTGAAGCATATAATAGATGGTCGTTCTCCTTCCTTAACGACGGGTGCTAATGATGACGTTTTTCCATCATTGTTGAATCTCCTCTTCTTGAAATATCCATTCTTATTATTTTGTCCATGATTACCAAAGGTGGTTACCATTTCGCATGTTGATTCCTCCATGCTTATTGTCACCGCTTCGATGATCGCTATCACTAGTATTATCATTTTTTTTTTTTGCTCTTTTTTTTGGGTTGACTCATTATCGCGCTCCAATAATCGAGCCCTATTAATAACATCCCGAATACAAACACGGTTTATGAGAGATAAGATATTAACGTATCTCTGGGTTTCAAACCTCTTAGAAACATTCGCGTCATTCTCTCCTCATTATCAACCAAATGGGATGCAAACCGGACAACTCGGCAAACTTGGCCGTCAGATTACAACACACGGCCATGTTGTTTTGCTCCGACAATGAACTCTACCTCTTTCATGTGACGAATACTTTTGGGAAAGTACTTGTCGTTGAACAATTCTTGGAACTTCTCCCAAGTCATCTTCAGTGCGGCAGGTTGAGTACGTTTTACACATTCCCACCAGTAATCTGCCTCTACACGCAACATGAAGGTGGCAAAGGGAACCTTTTGCTCCTCGGAGCATCCCAAGACATCAAATATTTTGTAGATCTGCTTTATCCACGTCTCCGCCTTAAGTGATTTTGGCTCTCCAAAAAACTCCGGTGGTCCCAATTCCTTGAACTGCTTAGCGGTGACCGTCCGAGAGTTGCCAGTGTTTCCACCTGCATTTTGGACAGGAGCCACTCTTGCTTGATGTTGCATGAATTGCATAAAGCCTCTGAACATTTCATCGTTCATCATCTGGTCAGTGTTGTTGTTTGCCTGAGGATTGTCGCGCTTCGATCGCATTATCCACGATTATTGATATGTGGAGACTCAACGGTCTCCTGTGCTCCATTGATGTTCTCAACATTCTCGGATGCCATTTTCAAACACTACCACAAAACAAGGGTTAATTAACATATCACATATTATCCCTATATTCTGACCGACCAATTAAATACCAAATAAACTTTGGTAGGTCATACTAGCGAAGAAATTCCCGGTCTCTCCCATCCTAGTTCTTGTCTCACATCTCAGCCAGGGATCATATCCCTAAGCTTTGATACCAACTGTGACGCCCCCAAAATAGGTATACATCACCTATTCTGAGTCGCTAAATAAATGGTACAAAACTCAAATACAACTTAATTATACAACAGTCGTGTAAAATACGACAAAACATATGATGTGAGTTTTAATACAAATATTGTCATCTAGACAATATCCACACTCAATTGAGTCCTCATTACATTTATTATCACACTATTTAATAGAATAGTGAGGACTACTAATGCTATTATCTAGACCGTCACTCCGTTCCCCGACTAGTCCCTGCTACGTTCTCATTTCCTAAAGAGAACAATGAAAGTAAAAGGGTGAGCTTAACAAGCCCAGTAAGAAATATTATGACTAACATAATGCAGAATAAATTATCGTTAGCCTTCAACAGTGTTAAACTGATACAATATAACAAACATCAAGTTTAACTACAGCGAAACAAGCAATCCATTAAAAGAGTCAAGTAGAGAATAAAATCTGTGGGAAAAATGCATATTTTATTTGATGTTTAAAGTAAATACTCATGATTATATGTAAAGCCCTTCAAGGAAAGTATATACAAGGGCTTAGTGATAGATCAAATTTGTTAGGTTGATCTTTGCTTTTAATATTCATCATTCCATAAATGAATGTATTAATAAAGAGATCAAAGATGTTAGGTTGATCTATGACTTGGAAAGTATAGATAGACTTCAACAAGAATCGTAGTCTATCAAGCTGATCAACAGATTGCAGAAGCTAAGGCAGGATCGTAGAGCTTAACAGATTAAAGTGTATCTGCCTTTGAAGGAACTCTTTATAAATCGTAGAGTGGTCCAGACGTTTGCCAAAGCTAACTCAGAGATCGTAGTGTGCTCTCAGAAACGTACAGTTTGCAAAACGAGCAAATAAAGATCGTAGTGTGCAAACTCTTGAAAGGAATCGTAGTGTTTTATTCAGACCAAGCTCAAATATGTCAAGACTCCACGATATGAATCGTAGAGTGTAATCTCTCTTGTGTCAGAAGCATCGAGCTCCATCTTCTATTTGGAGATAAATTCCAACAAATGAGGAATGGGATTCAAACGTTGAAGCACTCACTAGTCCCAACGGTACAAAATATATCCTTAGTACTCATCAAAAGGAACGTGTACAAGAAGATAAGAAAAGGACCATTGGGCAGAGGAAAACACCTTTTCAGGTGTTAGGTGAGAAAGTAGTCTGCTGTGTCAGTGGGCTAGAATGCAATTCAGAAGATGTGCAGAAATGTCTCCATCAAAGCTCAGAAATGTAAAACGCATTTAATGCTTCATCAGATGACCTCAACGGATAGATTTCAAAGACCACATATATACAGAATACAGACACATGAGAGATGTAAGCAAGTATTGAACAAAATGTATAAGAACACTAAACGCTGAACTCTACGATCTGAGAAAAAGAGAAAGCTTGCTCAGCTAATCAGTTCTTTCGAACAAGTGCTTAACTGCAACTGAGTAGCCTCAATCACAACTCAACAACTATCAATCTATTGAAGTAAGAAGTTCCAAGTCAGAAGGACTTGAAGAGTTCTAAGTGAACTATGAAGAGCCAAGTCTGCTGGACTTGAAGAGTTCAAGAGTGAACTTAGAAGTGCCTAGACTACTGGTCTAGAAGGAATCTGTAAGATTCAGAAAGTGTAAAAGACATCCTTAGTGGATTTCCTACTCAAGGAGTAGAAGAGTGGACTAGGAGCTTTGAGTGCTCCGAACCACTTAAAAACAATTGTGTCTTTATAACTGCTATAACTGTTATAACTGGCTTTCTCTCTTTAACTTGCTATCTAAAAGGGATTTCAAAGAATCAATAATTCCGATGTGCTTAAAAGATTTATCAAAACTATCTTTAAACAAAGAAAAGATTTTAATATCTATTCAACCCCCCCTTCTAGATAACTATTGTGCCTACGGGAACTAACAATTGGTATCAAAGCAGGTTCTATAATACAGCCTACAAAGCTTGAGTAGATACAATGGCACACTTACAAAGCGAATCAAAGACTGGAGGAGGCAGCAAGCCACCTATGTGAAACAAAGATAAATTCGCTAACTGGAAAGTTAGGATGAAAGCTTACATGGATTCAATAGATGAAGATCTATTTGAAACTGTTCAAAATGGGCACTACGTTCCTACAAAGCTTGCACCAACTATAGAGGACCCAAACAGAATATAGATCAAGGTCAAAGAAGAATGGACAGAGAACGAGAAGAGAGTTGTCCAGCTTGACAAAAAGGCCAAGAACATTCTATAGCAATCATTAGAAGATGATCTATTTGAAAACATGGTCAACTACAAAACAGCAAAGGAGGTTTGGGAAGCACTACTCATTATGCATGAAGGAATAGAAGAAGTCAGAGAAAACAAACAATCTCTCTTGACTCAACAATATGAGATGTTTGCTCATGTTCAAGGAGAGAACGTCACTGCCACATACGAGAGATTCAATATTCTGCTCAACTCTCTACGAGCCTATGGAAAGATCTATCCAAACAAAGATCTGATCATAAAGGTCATGAGAGCTTTACCAAGCAAGTGGGATGCCAAAACCACGACCATTAAAGAATCAAAGAATCTACATAAAATGACCGCTCAACAGCTTATATGGCAACCTCCTCATGTATGAATTGGGTGACACAACGAAAGCGAAACGTTATGCATTGGAAAAAGAAGGACAAAGGTGTTGCTCTCAAAGTAACAAAACACCTCCAAAATCAACACCAAGTTGATTACGACTACGATGAAGATGATGATGAGGACTTTGAAATGCTGGTTAAAAAACTAAGAAGATTCATGAGACAAGGCAGAACCAGCAAGACAAAGAAAGTTGGCAACTACAACAGCCAAAAGCAAATGAATGATCTATGCTATAATTACAAGAAACCTGGTCACTTCATTGCCAACTACAACAGCCAAAAGCAAATGAATGATCTATGCTATAATTACAAGAAACCTGGTCACTTCATTGCCAACTACAACAAACCTCTAAGAGAAGAGCTCAAGAAGAAATCACATGCAAAGAAGGAATACAAAGGCAACAAAAGGCCAGGAAAGAAAGACAAAGGCCTTGTAGCTGGAGGATCGTGGAGTGACTCTGATAATGACTCAACTCCAGAATCTGGAGACGATGAAGATCCTCAAATGGCTAATCTCTGTCTGATGGCCAAAAATGCAAGAGACAAGCAGAACTCTAACATACATGAAGTAAGTATCGACGAGGTATTTGACTTCAACTCTCCTAATGTAGATATTGATGACCTTAGAACTACATTGCACGGCATAACATCTGATCTACACCAATACATGAAGTGGTTTAGAGTTCTGTCTAAAGACTATTCACTTCTTCAAAAAGAGAAAGAAAAGGTTCAAGAGGAACTAGAAGCGTTATTTCTCAAGATCTTGATTCTCTCTCCAAGTTTGAAGCTGAGAAAAAGCTCTTGAGACAGGAAAATGAACTCAGTGCACAAAGAGAGACTAGTCTAACCTCCAAGATTGAGGATCTAGAAAAGACAGTCTCTACTTGGAATAAATCATCTTCATCCATGGACTCCTTAATCTCAATTGCCTCTGATAGAACAGGGTTAGGCTTTGGGGAATCTACCTCAGAGTTTTGTGTGGAAAAAGCAAAGGAAATTTGCACTGATAATGCCTCAGGCTTCAGTAGAGGCATTATATTTGTGAAATCCTCACAAAAGGATGAGCCTGTCAAACCTTGCCCGGCTGATTCAATTCATATTCCCAGGAGTAAGGGATCTCATGCTGGTCTAGGTTTCAGAAAAGAGAAAAGTAATCTAGCTACTACTCATCAACCTCAAAGGATCGTAGAGTCCAATAAAATCAACTCTACGAACCAACTAGGAAGATACAGTAGAAGTAAGATATACTCCTCTCAATTAATGAAACAAGAGAACTCATGGAAAAGGGAATATCAGCCTAGCAGGAGGAGGATGACCAATAACCCACAAAAGTCCAAATGGAGGAAGAACATTCACACACATACTAGCATGCATCATATCAAATGCTTTGTATGCCACAGAGTTAGTCACAAGGCTGCTAATTGTCATTATGATTCCATGCATTGAGACCCAAAATCAAGAAGATTTGGGTCCCCAAGGGTACTAACATAGTAAGACCCATGCAAGTATGGGTACCAAAATGAAGGCTTAATGTTACCTCGGGAAACGAGCTCCACGAACACTACCTGATATCTGAATAGTGGATGTTCAAGACACATTACTGGGAACAAAGCCCTTCTGTCTAACTACATAGAGAAGGAGGGTCCCTCGGTCATCTTTGGAGATAATAGCTCTGGCAAGACAAGAGGCTATGGCTCAGCCGGAAATGGTGAAGTATCATTCAGTACAGTGGCCTATGTGGAAGGACTACAACACAACCTTCTAAGCATTAGCCAACTCTGTGACAAGGGTCACCAAGTAACATTCCTCAACAATCAATGTCAAGTTCGAGACCTGAAGACATCTGCAGTAAAGCTAACCTAATAATAAGAGAAAATGTCTACACAAGAAATCTTGGGCAATAAGCTCGAGACGAGACAATATGCTTTACGCTAAAGCATCAAGAAATGGATCAAGTATGGCATCGAAGATTATCTCATCTCAACTGCAAAAACATGTCCAAATTAGCTTCAAAAGATCTAGTTGCAGGCCTACCTAAGTTCAACTTTGTTAAAGAAAGGCCTTGCAATGCCTGTTAACTTGGGAAGCAGACCAGAAGCACATTCAAGAGAAAAACTGTCAATCCAATTGACAAGCCTTTGTAGCTGCTACACATGGATCTTTTTGGGCCAATTCCAACAACAAGCCTTGGAGGAAAGAGATACTCTCTGGTCATAGTCGATGACTTCACCAGATTTACATGGGCATTCTTTCTAACCTCAAAAGATGAAATAAGCTCCCAGCTGATCAAAATGTTCAAGCTTGTGATGAACGAGAAAGGAGAAAAAATCAAGGCTATAAGGAGTGATCATGGTAGAGAATTCGACTTCTCAAAAATGGACCAATTCTGCTCTGACAATGGCATCAGTCACAACTTCTTAGCTCCACGAACTCCTCAACAAAATGGAGTTGTTGAGAGAAAGAACAGAACATTAATAGAGGCTGGAAGGACTCTACTAGCAAAGACTTCATCTACTACAGAGTACTTTTAAGCGTATACGGTCAACACTGCATGTTATACTCAGAACAAATCACTTATACACTCGACGATTAAGAAGACTCCCTATGAACTATGGAAAGGATGAAAACCTAATGTCAACTACTTTCATGTCTTCGGGTGTGCATGTTACATTCTTAATAATGGAAAGCAATACTTGACAAAGTTTCAACCAAAATCAGACAAAGGAATCTTTCTTGGATATGCCACAGACAGTAAGGCCTACAGAGTGTTCAACAAGAAGACACTGAGTGTTGAAGTCTCGATTCACATCATCTTTGATGAAATAGACTTAGACAAAACAATGCCTCAAGACACTGTAACTAATAGTTCAGACACTACGAACGAGGTCGTCGAGCTCAATACTACGATCGTAGTACCATACAACGAAATCGTTGAGCAAGGGATTGAGATCGTAGAGAGGCCTATGCCAGACAACGAGCCTCTACATCAAGAAGAAGAAATAGATCTTGAAGATCTAAGACAAGAAGGCATAAGAACTGATGTCCCAACAAGAAGCAGATGGGCGAGAGATCACACTCAAGATCTAATTATTGGAGATCCGAGTGCGAGAGTCAAAACCAGGGCTACTACTCAAAATGAATGCTTCTATTTAAGTTTCCTATCTCAAATAGAGCCAAAGAAGATAAAGGATGCTATGGAAGATTCCAGCTGGATAGAAGCCATGCAAGAAGAGCTTAATCAGTTCGAAAGAAGTAAAGTATGGAGATTGGTTCCAAGACCTAAGAATCATCCTGTTATTGAAACTAAGTGGGTATTCAGAAACAAGATGGATGAAGATGGAGTAATCACTAGAAATAAGGCAAGACTAGTGGCCAAGGGCTACTCTCAGGAAGAAGGCATCGACTATGATGAGACATTTGCACCTGTTGCCAGACTAGAAGCCATCAGAATATTCCTTGCCTTTGCTGCTCACATGAAGTTCAAAGTCTTCCAGATGGATGTCAAAAGTGCATTCTTGAATGGTGAACTTCAAGAAGAAGTCTATGTAGAAGCGACCTCCGGGTTTCATCAATCCATCTCTTTCTAATTATGTTTTAGATTAGACAAAGCCTTATATGGTCTTAAACAAGCACCTAGATCATGGTATGAAACAACGACTAACTTTCTTCTCGAAAATGGATTCACTAGAGGTAGAGTAGATACCACACTATTTCTTAGAAAGCATAAAGATAAGGTCCTATTAGTTCAAATCTATGTTGATGATATTATCTTTGGTTTCTTGATGAAAAGTTATGCAAGAGATTCTCCAAGCTTATGCAGAGCAAATTCGAAATGAGCGTGATGGGTGGTGAAATTTGAACTTTTCTTGATCGCAAGTAAAGCGGTGATGAAGGAATTTTCATAAACCAAGCCAAGTACATTAAAGACTTACTCAAGAAGTATGGCATGGAATCAACCTCTCCCATGAAAACCCCAATTGCTCCTGCAACCAAGCTTGACAAAGATGAAAAAGGTAAAAGTATTGATATAACCCAATACAGAGGTATAATAGGTTCTCTTTTATATCTTACTGCCAGTAGACCAGATATAATGTTTGTAACATGCATTTGTGCTAGATTTCAAGCTTGTCCTAAAGAATCTCATTTAACTGTTGTAAAGAGGATTTTCAGGTACCTCAAAGGTACACCCCACTTGGGGCTTTGGTATCCCAAGGAATCCTCATTTGAACTAATAGGATACACAGATGCTGATTTTGCAGGCTGCAAAATAGATAGAAAAAGTACCAGTGGCACTTGTCAATTACTAGGTAACAGACTTGTGTCCTGGTTTAGCAAGAAGCAAAACTCAGTATCTACCTCAACTGCAGAAGTTGAATACATTCTTTCTTTGCGATTCTTTGTCTCAGAGATCCTTTGGATGAAAAATCAGCTAGCAGATTATGGGTTTGAATTCAAATCTATACCTATTCATTGTGATAACATAAGTGCAATTGCTATAACTCATAATCCTGTCATGCATTCTAGGACTAAGCATATAGAAATAAGGTATCACTTCATTAGGGATCATGTACAGAATGGAACTATATCTTTACAATATATCCTTACTAAAATTCAACTTGCTGATGTTTTTACAAAACCTCTAGATGAATCCAGATTCAACAAACTGATAAGTGAGTCAGGCATGCTTAACTTGCAAACATGAATTATTGTGCTCTAGTTTGTGTTAACCATACAGATTTAAGGGCTATGTTTGAAATCAAAGACATGATCAAAGGAAGTCCACGATCCTAGAGCTAAAGTGTCATTAAACTCAACGAACGCTGAACAGAATCCACGATCGTAGTTTCGACTCAATGATAACAGAGTTACATCAACAAAACCAAAGGAGGACCCTATGATGATCAAGAATAAATCAAAGAAATCTCTCTGATAAGTACCTCAGGGACAAACCTGACCCTTGATCCAATCAATGAGGTTGGCCCTTCCTGAGCAACCTTAATCTAAGAAGAATGCTAAGTCAAAAAGTTCAAGGACTTGATCAGACTCTACGATTGCTAGTCAGACTCAATGATCGTAGTTCAAACTCTACGTTCTGACTCGGATACGGACATCGCTACTACGCACTCAATGATAGTAGAACAGACTCGATGATTCCAAGGACCATCTCAACGATCGTAGTCCCATTGAAGAATATATTAGCCCAGAAGGAGTTAAGGGCAATTCGGTATAATCCCTCTCTGTCAAAATTCGTAGAGCCAAGCAAAATTCAACACCTATCCCACTAAGCAAAATAGAGAGAGGGAAGTTTCAAGTACAAATTAAAATCGTCTCTTTGAAATCTGAAGTTCAAAAGATCATCTCTCTCTTCCTCTCTCAAGCAAAAACCCTAAATCAGTAGCAAGATCAATCAATCTCACTTCCTACAAAGAAATCAATGGCAACTTCCAGTGTTGTCTCCGGCTATAGACTCTATTTTGACGAGTTTAAAACAGCTGAACCCCAATTTCACAAGACATTATTGCTACTGAAGAAGGAAGGTCTCGAAGAAGCCTTGGGTACTGACACATCGATCTACCCAAAGATGATAAAAGAATTCTACAATAACGGGGTGTTTGAAAACAATACCATCACCGTGAAAGTAAGGAACGTCCTAATTAGACTAAAAGCCGAAGACATCAATCTAGCGTTAGGGCTCAAATCTGAAGGGTATCCATCCTTAGATGGAATAGACTTCCATAAAGGTCTTAAGAAGATGCATCACAAGAAATCACCGTCTGTCAAAGGATACAAGAAGAAGGAGTTTCCACAGAGGTATGAGTTTCTAGCTGATATTGTTGGAAAATGTATATGCTGTAAGAGCTCAGGTCATGACTCTGTGAATGAGGTACAACTCAAACTCATGACTGCCATATGTTACAAGATACAACTTAACTATGGGGCTCTACTACTTGAATGGATTGGGAAATGGTTAATCAGCTCAAAGAAAACAAAGAGCTCACAGAAGATGCTCTACGGACGATTTATAAGCATTATCCTATAGGCTGCTCTGGGTGACTTAATTGAAGATGATGAAGGAGAAGCCATCAATCCAAATCGTCGAATGACCCAGTAATTATTTGAAAACTGGAAAAGGAATCCAGCTGAAAATGTGAAGATGATGTCTGAATCCAATGGCAAAACTGGTGAGCTAAAGGGATCAGAAGTGCCAGGAAATATGTTTATTGTCAAAGAAACTGAGGAAGAAGAAGAAGAAGTTAACCAGGGAGAACCCATTGCTTTAATCAAAAAAATCAAAGGGAAAAAGAAAGCCAGATCTATAGAAGAACCTCAAGGATCCACTACTGATAAGGCTGTAGAGTCCTCAGATATTGAGACTCTAAGGATCCTAAGAAGAAAGGAACAGCAGGCTGAGGCAGAAGAAGATAGAGCAACTATATATCAGTTGCTGAAGATGAGTAAGATCAGCCAAAAGAACAAAAAGCCATCAGTCTCTTCTATCGTAGAGTCTCTTCCGATTGTAGAGACCAAACCAAACAAGGAAGCAGCTGCATCAAATATTTTGGCTGATCTGAAGGACAAAACTGAAGAAAGTCCTGAGGCCGTGGCACAACCTAAAAAGCCAAGAAGGAAATTAGTCAAGAAGCATATTCTTGTCAATGAGAAAGCTTTAAAGAGGGAAGACAAAGAATTGACTGCTGAAAAGGAACCAGCTGAGGGGGAGACACCTAAAAATCTGATGATAGAAGATACCCCAGCTGAGGGGGAGATGCCTGAAGATCTCATGCTAGAGGATGCTCCAGCTAAGGGGGAGCTGTTGATCATATAGAAGGATGATCAAGCTGAGGGGGAGGATCATGAAGCCATTGACATAATGGAATCCTCCAGTGAAAACAGAGAAGAAGATGATGAGGTCGAGATCATATCTGTAGGCATTGATGGGCATAGAAGAGCCAACTATGAGCAATTGTTTGCATATCTTCCTATGATGCCCTTCCACCGAGCTCAAATTCTGAATTCTTGGGATCACATGTTCTGGAGTTTCAAAGAGTATCCAGCTATCTCAATGCTAGCCAATGGATTCCTAGGGAAATTCAATTTTGCCAAGAAGCTTCTTACCAACAGTTCTTCCTCAAAGAACAATCTTGAGGTACTATCTATCCCAACTCTTTTCAAAGTTAATCACTTACCATCATCTTCATTTAATCAATTTTATGAATTCCCACGATGGTTGGAAGTGATTCTTCATCCACTAAATCAATTTCCGATTCAGAAATCCCAAAATTACATGGCGAGGAACCAAATAAGATCAACTCCCTAATGCTCTCACAGCCTACCACCTCTACGATCACTGACTCTAGCCCCTTGATAGAGTATCCACCACAAATCGTAGAGTCACCAAGCATCAACATCCAAACTCAGGACCCTCCAACAGATATTCCCTCTTCATCTAGTAATGAATGCTTTAATCTTGATCTTGCCCTCTCCTCATTGCAAGATAAATTCAAAAGCAAACCTCCTCCCTCCTCAAAATTTTCCACACTGGATGAAATTCTATCAGAACTGCCCACGAAAGCTGATTTATCAGAAATATCTAAGAACTTGATGAAAGTCTTGAGGATCATCAAAGAAATGCTTCAGAGCATAAAAGACAGGGATGATATTCACTTTCAGGCAGCCAAGAACCACAAAGAAGTTATCCTAGTCCTACAGGCCAACCAAGAGACTCAAAATCAACGCATGCTTGAAAGCTTCCTCAATCTACAAACTGCTGTCAAAGAATTTCAACAATTCTATGTCAGCAATGGGCAGCAAACAGATAATATTCTATCTGTCCTTCAGCAAAGGGAAGCTAGGTCTGAAGCTCTGATTGACGAAAATAGAGAGGACATTGCTCAGACTAAGAGTCAGCTCAACGAGCTTGTTCAAGGACTGAATCGTCTTTTAGACGACATTCGAGCCCTTGATGATGACATAAAGGGGGTGAAAGGTAAAGAAGGAGATCAGGGAGGCAAAGGAAAAGGTAGAGGTCTCCAACCTCAATCCTCAAGGAATCCTCCTGCAAGGCAAATCCACCAGCAGACTCCACGATCCAGCCATCAGACTCAACGATCTAATCGACAGGAAGTTTTAATGGCTCAACCTTTAAGGAGTCTAGGGACAGCTATCAGGTCTCATACAGTGACAACAACAGGCCTAAGAATGCCAATTGGAGATCCTGCATTCATGAATAGGCATGATCACAATCCAAGGCTAAACCCAAGTGAGCTGAAAGATCTAGCCAGGAGAGATGAAGCAAGTAGAAAAAGGAGAGCTGAGGAATATGCAAATCCTCCAAGAAGCAAAAGGCCGAGGAAATAGAGATAAGTTGTATTTTAATTCTTATTGATGTAGCCAAAATTAAATGTAATATCTATCCTCATACATCAATAAATTCATACTTATTCTCTAGAAATTTCAACTGCTCACTGAAATACTAATTCATATTTACTTTGTTGCTACTGCATATAGGATTTGATAATCATGACAACAAATCTCCTTGGTTATGTCAACATCAAATAGGGGGAGATTGTTGGAAGAATGCATATTTTGATTTGATGTTTAAAGTAAATACTCATGATTATATGTAAAGCCCTTCAAGGAAAGTATATACAAGGGCTTAGTGTCAAATCAAATTTGTTAGGTTGATCTTTGCTTTTAATATTCATCATTCCATAAATGAATGTATAGATAAAGAGATCAAAGATGTTAGGTTGATCTATGACTTGGAAAGTATAGATAGGCTTCAACAAGAATCATAGTCTATCAAGCTGATCAACAGATTGCAGAAGCTAAGGCAAGATGGTAGAGCTTAACCGATCATAGTGTATCTGCCTTTGAAGAACCTCTTCAGAAATCGTAGAGTGGTCCAGACGTTTGCCAAAGCTAACTCAGAGATCGTAGTGTGCTCTCAGAAACGTACAGTCTGTAAAACGAGCAAGTAAAGATCGTAGTGTGCAAACTCTTGAAAGGAATCATAGTGTTTTATTCAGACCAAGCTCAAATATGTCATGACTCCACGATATGAATCGTAGAGTGTCATCTCTCTTGTGTCAGAAGCATCGAGCTCCATCTTCTGTTTGGAGATAAATTCCAACAAATGAGGAATGGGATTCAAACGTTGAAGCACTCACTAGTCCCAACGGTACAAAATATATCCTTAGTACTCATCAAAAGTAATGTGTTCAAGAAGATAAGAAAAGGACCATTGGGCAGAGGAAAACACCTTTTCAGGTGTTAGGTGAGAAAAGTAATAGTCTGTATGTCGATTGGGCGAGAATGCAATTCAGAAGATGTGCAGAAATGTCTCCATCAAAGCTCAGAAATGTGAAATGCATTTAATGCTTCATCAGATGACCTCAACGGATAGATTTCAAAGATCACATATATACAAAATACAGACATATGAGAGATGTAAGGAAGTATTGAACAAAACATACAAGAACACTAAACGCCGAACTCTACGATTTGAGAAAAAGAGAAAGCTTGCTTAGCTACTCAGTTCTTTCGAATAAGTGCTTAACTGCAATTGAGTACCCTCAATCACAACTCAACAACTATCAATATACTGAAGTAAGAAGTTCCAAGCCAGAAGGACTTGAAGAGTTCTAAGTGAACTGTGAAGAGCCAAGTCTGCTGGACTTGAAGAGTTCAAGAGTGAACTTAGAAGTGCCTAGACTACTGGTCTAGAAGGAATCTGTGAGATTCAGAAAGTGTAAAAGACATCCTTAGTGGATTTCCTACTTAAGGAGTAGAAGAGTGGACTAGGAGCTTTGAGTGCTCTGAACCACTTAAAAACAACTGTGTCTTTATAACTGCTATAACTGCCTTTCTCTCTTTAACTTGCTATCTAAAAGGGATTTCAAAGAATCAATAATTCTGCTGTGCTTAAAAGATTTATCAAAACTATCTTTAAACAAAGAAAAGATTTTAATATCTATTCAACCCCCCCCCCCCCCTTCTAGATAACAATTGTGCCTCCTGAACTAACAATTGGTATCAAAGCAGGTTCTATAATACAGCCTATAAAGCTTGAGTAGATCCAATGGCACACTTACAAAGCGAATCAAAGACTAGAGGAGGAAGCAAGCCACCTATGTGCAACAAAGATAAATTCACTAACTGGAAAGTTAGGATAAAAGCTTACATGGATTCAATAGATGAAGATCTATTTGAAACTGTTCAAAATGGGCACTACGTTCCTACAAAGCTTGCACCAACTATAGAGGACCCAAACAGAATATAGATCAAGGTCAAAGAAGAATGGACAGAGAACGAGAAGAGAGTTGTCCAGCTTGACAAAAAGGCCAAGAACATTCTATAGCAATCATTAGAAGATGATCTATTGGAAAACGTGGTCAACTACAAAACAGCAAAGGAGGTTTGGGAAGCACTACTCATTATGCATGAAGGAATAGAAGAAGTTAGAGAAAACAAACAATCTCTCTTGACTCAACAATATGAGATGTTTGCTCATGTTCAAGGAGAGAACGTCACTGCCACATACGAGAGATTCAATATTCTGCTCAACTCTCTACGAGCCTATGGAAAGATCTATCCAAACAAAGATCTGATCATAAAGGTCATGAGAGCTTTACCAAGCAAGTGGGATGCCAAAACCACAGCCATTAAAGAATCAAAGAATCTACATAAAATGACTGTTCAACAGTTATATGGCAACCTCCTCATGTATGAATTGGAGCTGACACAACGAGCAGAATCGTTGTCTGTTGGAAAAAAGAAGGACAAAGGTGTTGCTCTCAAAGTAACCGAAAACACCTCCAAAATCAACACTGAAGTTGATTCTGACTACGATGAAGATGATGATGAGGACTTTGAAATGCTGGTTAAAAAACTAAGAAGATTCATGAGACAAGGCAGAACCAGCAAGACAAAGAAAGTTGGCAACTACAACAGCCAAAAGCAAATGAATGATCTATGCTATAATTACAAGAAACCTGGTCACTTCATTGCCAACTACAACAAACCTCTAAGAGAAGAGCTCAAGAAGAAATCACATGCAAAGAAGGAATACAAAGGCAACAAAAGGCCAGGAAAGAAAGACAAAGGCCTTGTAGCTGGAGGATCGTGGAGTGACTCTGATAATGACTCAACTCCAGAATCTGGAGACGATGAAGATCCTCAAATGGCTAATCTCTGTCTGATGGCCAAAAATGCAAGAGACAAGCAGAACTCTAACATACATGAAGTAAGTATCGATGAGGTATTTGACTTCAACTCTCCTGATGTAGATATTGATGACCTTAGAACTGCATTGCACGACATAACATCTTATCTACACCAATACATAAAGTGGTTTAGAGTTCTGTCTAAAGACTATTCACTTCTTCAAAAAGAGAAAGAAAAGGTTCAAGAGGAATCGAAATGTACTTTTCTCGATCTTGATTCTCTCTCCAAGTTTGAAGCTGAGAATAAGCTCTTGAGACAGGAAAATAAACTCAGTGCACAAAGAGATTCTAGTCTAACCTCCAAGATTGAGGATCTAGAAAAGACAGTCTCTACTTGGAATAAATCCTCTTCATCCATGGACTCCTTAATCTATAACCAGAGAAGTGCCTCTGATAGAACAGGGTTAGGCTTTGGGGAATCTACCTCAGAGTTTTGTGTGGAAAAAGCAAAGGAAATTAGCACTGATAATGCCTCAGGCTTCAGTAAAGGCATTATATTTGTGAAATCCTCACAAAAGGATGAGCCTATCAAACCTTGCCCGACTGATTCAATTTATATTCCCAGGAGTAAGGGATCTCATGTTGGTCTAGGTTTCAGAAAAGATAAAAGTAATCTAGCTACTACTCATCAACCTCAAAGGATTGTAGAGTCCAATAAAATCAACTCTACGAACCAACCAGGAAGATACAGTAGAAGTAAGATATACTCCTCTCAATTAATAAAACAAGAGAACACATGGAAAAGGGAATATCAGCCTAGCAGGAGGAGGATGACCAATAACCCACAAAATTCCAAATGGAGGAAGAACATTCACACACATACAAACATGCATGCATCATATCAAATGCTTTGTATACCACAGAGTTGGTCATAAGGCTGCTAATTGTCATTATGATTCCATGCATGTGAGACCCAATATCAAGCAGATTTGGGTCCCCAAGGGTACTAACATAGTAGGACCCATGCAAGTATGGGTACCAAAATGAAGGCTTAATGTTACCTCAGGAAAGGCGCTCCCACCTAACACTACCGGTATCTGGATAGTGGATGTTCAAGACACATGATTTGGGAACAAAGCCCTTCAATCTAACTACATAGAGAAGGAGGGTCCCTCGGTATCTTTTTGGAGATAATAGCTCTGCAAGACAAGAGGCTATGGCTCACCAAAATGGTGCGATGATCGTTCAAAGAGTGGCCTATATGGAAGGACTACAGTACCACCTTCTAAGCATTAGCCAACTCTGTGACAAGGGTCATCAAGTAACATTCCTCAATAATCAATGTCAAGTTCGAGACACAAGACATCTGCAGAAATGCACGCATGTGATGTTCCAAAGTAATAATAAATAACGGAACAGTCACATGCGTAAACGCACGCATGTGATGTTCTAACAGAATAATAAAGAATGGAATAACAAAAGAAATCACCATGTATGCGGTACTTCTCATAGACAGGTTATTCCAACATAATGATAAAGAATGGAATAACAGAAGAATTTCACCACGTATGTGGTACTTCGCATAGACAGGTTATTCCAACATAATGTAAAGAATGGAATAGTAAAAGAATTTCACCATGTATAGGGTAGCCCCCGTATACTGGTTATTCTAACCGAATAATAAAGAAATTGAATAACAGAAGTTCTCTTCATGAATACGAAAGAAATAATACCCCTTACCTTAGAAGAACTGGATATAGGAGTAGTGAAGTAGCATAATACTTTTCTTTTTTCTCTCTATAGTTTCTCTCTCTAGAGTTTCAGTGAATTCGTAAGAAATAATGAAGGAATGAGCTTCTATTTATAGAAGAATGGACTGAATAGTAACTAATTCATGAACGGTCCAGATAGATTTACTTTTAAACGGATGGTCTATATTGATTTACTATGCAGTATTAATAAATTATAATATATTCTATTTATAATCTAATAAAACGAATAACTTTATTAAAGTATTTTGTTTTATATAAAAAGATTTTACTATGCAAATACTATGCAGTCACTATACAAACACTATGCATAATAAAATATAATATATTCTATTTATAGTCTAATAAAACAAATAACTTTATAAAAGTATTACATTTTATATAAAAAGATTTTACTATGCAAAATACTATGCATAATAGAATATAATATATTATATTTATAGTCGAATAAAATAAATAACTTTATAAAAGTATTCTGTTTTATATAAAAAGCATTTCTATTTTATTACATCGTTAATATTGCAAATAATAATATTAATAACTCTGTCATCTCAATTATTAATTTAATAATATATAAAATATTGACAATAATTGAATCAATTAACGTGAGATACTATGCAATAATTACTGAAGCAATAATTGAACAAAACTAAGTGACTTCTCACGTAAGCATCAATAATCAATACCATGCGCTACTATGCAACCACGCGTATTCTTGTACTTTTAACACCGGGTGTTTCAACAGTTAACGGTAAAACTTCCGCCGTTATTTTCATAAACTATTTTTGTCGTTTTCTCAATCCGATAATAATTCTGTTGTGGGGTCCACCAATGATTGTGCCGTCATACGAATATTCCCTGTTAAAATGAATATTCCCTGACCAATCGAATATTATATAACAACTTGCGTACTTTGCAAAATTTATAAATATTACCCACAACTATAACATTATATCAAATTCATTCCATAATATTTAAAAATGATATTTATAGAAAAATCATCTTTATTAAAAAAAAAATTGGGGTCTTACATTAAAAATGTTTTCATCAATTTTTATTGCTGAGACTCAGCTTCATAAATAAACCACATCATCTAATCATCCCTACACTACGGGCCAAGGATATTCATTAATTCATCAATGGTCATGACTATACCGAATAATTCCTGGTCATAATCATACCAAAAACTGTCCATCAATGCATTACAGGCCACTGGGGACCTTTACCATATCATTTATAACATTACAGGTCATATTTATACCGAATGATCCCTGATCATAATCATACCAAGTCCATCTATGCACGTAAGCCAAAGATGACTTTCATCATAATATAAGCATGAGGATGATGACAATGACATAATAATTCAATAAAACAAGTTCAAGAATAAATTTTAAAGATTTATAAGTTAATTTATCCTTAAATCAATTACGTCCAAATTGTTAACATAATACTGCTTTGTAGAGTAAAATTCAAGAATGCTCAGAAGAATATTTCCATGAAAAGATACTGGATGAAGCGCAAATATCTAGGATATTCTACTAATTTCATGGAGTATAGAAGTCAAAACTTTAACCAACTGAGTATAATAGAATATATGAAACTGCAAATGGATTTTCGCCGCCATTCGGTAATCCACGTAGACAGATCATTTTCACAATTTAATAAGGAATGAATATGAAGGATCATTCACCATGCATGTGGTAATCCACATAGACAGGTTATTCTAACAGAACAATAAGGAATGGAATAACAGAAGAATTCACCAAGCATGCGATAGACCGCATAGATGTGAGTTATTCCAATGTAATAATAAATAATGGAACCAGTCATGTAAACACACGAATGTGATATTCAAATGAATAATAAATAATGGAACCAGGTCATGCGTAAACGCACATACAGGATATCCCAACAGAATAATAAAAAATCGAACCAGGTCATACGTAAACGCACAGACAGGATATTTTGACGAAATAATAAAGAATGGAATAATAGAAGAATTTCACCATGTATGCGGTACTTCGCATAGACAGGTTATTCCAACATAATAATAAAGAATGGAATAATAGAAGAATTTTACCATATATATAGTAGTCCACGTATACAGGTTATTCCAATAGAATAATCAGGAATGGAATAACAATAGCTCTCTTCATGAATACGAAAGAAATAATACCCCTTACCTCAAAAGAAGACTAAATACTGGAATAGTGAGGTAGCAGACTTCTCTTCTTCTTTCTCTCCATAATTTCTCTCTATAATAATTGCTCTATAACTTTAGTGAATTGGTGAAAAATGAAGGAAGAATGAGCTTCTATTTATAGAAAAATATAGTTTCGATAATTGCACGTTTTGGGGCTCAAAATATTACAGTATAATACCTTCCTCTTTTGCTTTATTTTTAATTTAGTCCTGCAAGTATTATCAAACTTACACTACCTCCCCTAATAGTAAATCATGTGAATCAATAGTAAATCATGTAAATCAGTAGTTCTACACATGTGAAAATATGAATTACAGTATAGTACCTCCATCTATACCTCCATTTTTAACTTAGTCATGCAAGTATTATCAATCTTGCACCAACTCCCCTAATAGTAAATGAATGTGAATCAATAGTACACACATGTGAACAAATAGTTATAATCACGTGAATCAATAGCAATTAATTGCTCATTTATCTAGTTAATTACCCGATTGGTTAATATAACCTCTAAACATCAATTATTATCGAAATAAATGTCGATTTTCACTAACACTAATAATTCTAACACAATGAAATTATCAATTTCATCCTTAATCAACACGAACTTATTCATCCTTAATATTATAACACACAATATTTAACAACTTGGTCGTTCCCAGGAAAGAGGAGGCTTTCCGATAAGGATTTCTCCTTATTGGCGCGCAATTAGGTGACCAAACCTCTCCTTGACAGAACTTCTAGACATTGTCAATATTGCAAATAATAATATGAATAACTTTGCCGTCTCAATTATTTATTTAATAATATAACATATTATGGAGATGATACTGTGACAATAATTGAATCAATAATATGAGAGATATGATGCAGCAATTACTGTAGCAATAATTGAGTATAACTGAGTGATTTCTTACGTAAGCATCAATAATCAATGCCGTGTGCTACTATGCAACCACGCGTATTACTATACTTTTACTACCGGGTAGTTCAACAGTTTTAACGGTAACACTTTCGCCGTTATTTTTATAAAAAGATAATTCTGTCGTTTTCTTACTACGACAATACTTCCGTTGTGGGGTCCACTAATGATTGTGCCATAAATGCGAATATTCTCCTCCACCAATCGAATATTATATAACAACTTGCTTACTTTGCAAAATTTATAAATATTACCCACAACTATAACATTATATCAAATCCACACCATAATATTCAAAAAAATATTTCGATAAATTTAAATCTTTATTCATAAAATTTGGGGTCTCACAGTATAATTATGGACAAAATTTATGGCACATTTAATTATGCAAAATAAAATTAAATTTTATTATTAAAATAATAAAATAAATATCAACATTAGGTTTTTTCTGGGCTTAAAACCATACAATCTCTCACTAGCCCAAAACCCAATCTACCATATGTCTAATACCCATTCTCTCAAGATGAAAATCAAAAACTTTAGAAGACAAGGTGTTCGTAACAAGATCATCACTAGAATAAACAAGCATATAATCTCTTGTTCTCCGTAGATACTTAAGTATATGCTTTACTGCTATCCAATGTTCAAGTCTAGGGTTAAACTGGTATCTGCTGACCAAGCCTACTGCAAAACAAATATTTGGTCTAGTACACAACATTGCATACATAAGACTTCCCACTGCCGAAGTATAAGGGATTGTCTTCATGCGCTCTTGCTCTTGAGGTGTCTTAGGACACTGCTCCTTAGTAAGAGGAATTCCATGTCTGATAGGAAGTAGTCCTTTCTTGGAATTCTGCATGTTGAACCTTGCCAAAATTATATCTATGTATGCAGCTTGGGATAGGCCTAACATTTTATTCTTGCGATCACGCCAAAGCTTGATCCCTAGAATGTAATTAGCCTCTCCTAGGCCCTTCATCTCAAAATTACCAGACAACCAAATTTTAACGCAAATTTTAACGCTATATAATACTCCCACATCATTACCAATAAGCAATATATCGTCCAAGTCTTGTGGTGGATTAATTGATTGAGTAATTGATGTACTTGACATTTTTTCTAAGATAATTTAACTACTCGACTTGTGAACCATTATGTAGTCATTTTCCAGAAAAATTGCATTTACGCTAACAAATACTTTCTGGTCTAAAGGACTATAAAATAGACCACCTCTAGTTCCTTTTGGATATCCTTCAAACAAACATACTTCTTGAACCTAATTTATCTAAGTCTGTCTTTCCTTTTCGTACATGGTGCAATATTGGCTTTCGTCCACTCCACAATTCTTTAGGTGTTAAAGGAACAAACTTTAATGGTACACGATTCAATAAGTACATTATCGTTTCTAGTGCATAACCCCAAAAAAAAAAGAGTAGAAAAACTCATCATAGACCTTACCATATCCAAAAGAGTCACGTTTCTTCTTTTTAATGGTATATGTTTACTACATTTAGATTTGCATTAATGAATAATAATTTGGAGTAAAAATATATAAATTATCTACCAATGAACCAGAACAAAAAAAATTTTCATTCTTGCAAATAACAATCTTGGAATCAAAATTAACTGAATATCCATGTTTAAACAAGCAAGAAACTGAAATTAAATTTCTACGAATGTATGGAACATAAAGACAATCTACTAATTCTAAAGTCCTATTATTATTAAAAATTGAGATGCATAACTCCCACTACAATAGATGCTACTTTTGCGCTAGAACCAAGGTGTAGATAAATCTCGCCTTCATTCAACTTTCTGGTTTTCTGAAACCCCTACAAAGAATTGCAGACATGATTAGTGGTTCCCGAATCTACACACCAGGATTCAGTAGAACGACCCACAAAACATGTTTCATGAACGAAAGATTGATATTTACCTATCTTGTCAAACTGATCAATGAGATAATCAATTATACCTTGATTTTTGATCTTGGCTAGGTAAGTAGAATAATTCCTTTTCCAGTGACCTTTCTCCCCACAGTGAAAATATTTCCCTTTAGGTTTTGCTTCTGCCCCTTTCTTCCCAACCCCTCCAGATGGAGGAATGTTTCCATTTGCATCTTTCTTACTATTATTCTTTTTCCAGTTCTTACCCTTAGGCTTTCCCTTAAAAGTATCAGTTTCTGCAATATGAATGTTTCCGCTTGCACGGAGAATACCCTCTGCTGCTTGAAGTTCCTTCATTAGTTCAGGTAAAGTTAAAGACATTTTGTTCATAGTGTAATTAAGTTTGAACTGATTGAAGGAATCAGGCAAGGTCTCTAGCAACATGTCAACCTAGGTTTCCCCATCAACTGTTGCTCCTAGGATTTCCAGTTCGTTTAAGTAAGAAATAATTTTTAAACAATGATCTCGAACTGAAGATCCCTCAGACATCTTGGAATTCATAAGTGTTTTCATCACGATTAGTCGCAAACCGACGACTACGGTCAATAAACATTTCATGAAGGCTATCCAAGATTTTCTTAGCAGTGGTAGTAGACTGATATTGGTGTTGTAATATATTTGACAAAGATGCCGATATATAGAAACGAGCCATGTCATCTGTCTTTTGCCTCCTCTTATGGTTATTCTTTTGTGCAACAGTAGCATTTTTTGAAAGAACTGGGCAAGGTTCAGTCAACACAAACTTGTAGTCCTCGGCAGTCAACACAATGTCAAGGTTTCTTTTCCAGTCCACATAATTTGGTCCAGTTAATTTATTTTCTTTAAGGATAACAGCAAGGGGATTAAATGACGACATAATAATCTGTATACAATATGCATAAAATAAATGGTCATTCCATAAAATTAAACTTTTTCATATAATATGAAAGTGTAATCCTCAAACACAAACATAAAATAAACATGGCAACTTAATTTCAAATAATTCTCTTTTCGATGGGAAAATAAGAATAATTTAAAATTACAATTATTTTTATATCTTGACATCTCATGAAATAAAAATAATTCACCATTTAATTCAGCCCAAAACAATAATAATAAGTATCACTCCGATGAGGAGAATTATAATTTATGTTTTGTCAAGTGTATACCATCTATTTAAATTTTCTCTAAAATTATAATACAAATATTTCGATGGGAAATAATTCGTAATACAATTTTAAATAAATTGATCACAAGGAAATCCATATCTAATATAACTAGATTCATGCATCTTCCAAAGGAAACTCACAAGATTTGAGATTAGATACATGTATCAATATAATAGACCAATGATGGAGGCCTTAAGAAATACAATTCTTTCTCCCACTAGAATTTTTATTTTTATTTTAAAAAAAATTGAGGATTTTTATTTATTTAAAAATATATAATAATATTAATATCCCATATTAATACATATAACACGTAAACTAAGATCAATGAAAATTCACATTTAACAATTACAACATTATAAAAATTTTAACAATTAAACATTATAATTGTTAAATACTAATAAATATAATTCAATCCGAAAAGATAAATAAAAGGTTTATTGGTATAGTTGGTTAAGTATGTTTACTGCAACAAAAAGGTTGGCAGTTTAAATCCATGCAACATCGTTTCTAACGTTATATATATATATATATTTTTTAAAACCAGTTTGGGCCTAGCCTAAACAGTTTTTTTTTTTAAAAAAAATTTATAAAGTTCCTAGAAAGATTTGAACTCCTGACCTCCCATAAACAAATACTTATATTCCACCAAAATCCGCTGGACAAAACAACCAATCATGCAAAAATATCTCTAACACTAACACGAATACTTATTATATTACTTAAGCATGGTTGTAACCAAAAAAAACAACGCCACAAGCAGATCAGTTTTCGGTAATAATCACAACCCCGTACATCTCGTATAAAGAGCATATAACGTCATAACTCATTCCTTTTTTTTAGGGTTCTTAATACTAATATTCAACAATTCGAAAGTAATTACAAAAACAAAACATCTACAAAATAATTTATGCGTCATTAACTACCTACACGTCAGTTATCGAGTTTCATATTTTCAACTGATCGGTCCTAAATTCACGCTAATGAAGAAAAAAGGCAACTTGGAGATCAGAAACAACAGAGCAACGACAGATCGGAGAAGAAGAGATGCAACTCTGAGATCGGATAATAGAGGAGAAGATCAACAGCAACTTCAAGATCAACAACAACTTCAACAAGATCAACAAAAATTTTAAGATCAATAATCAACCTCTATAACAACTTTGAGTTTAAAGTTTATATGCATATAGTTACCCCGTGGGTATTATATACTCGTATATTGGTTACCTTTCTTAAGTTTTTCGCTCTTTAATTACTAACAAAATCAGTATACTGACTGTTTTGATTTCAAAATGCATGTAAAAATATGTTTTATATTCTGGTTACTAAGTACATAGAAATTGGTTACTGTTTATTATTGATTTGGTTACTGTATAATGTTTATTTGGTTGCTGTATACTTTAAATGTTTATTTGGTTACCCCGTGGTTACTATATACTCATATATTGGTTACCTTTCTTAAGTTTTTCGCTCTTTGATTAGTCACAAAGTCAGGATAATCTTTGTTTTGATTACAAAATGAATGTAAAAATGTGTTTTATATTCTGGTTACTAAGAACATATAAATTGGTTACTATTTATTATTGATTTGGTTATCTTGATAATATTTATTTGGGTCACTTTGTATACTTTAAATGTATATTCTACCGATGTTTTTATATTGATGGTTACTTATTAAATACATTAGTTACCTTCCCTAAATTCGCTGGATCTTTAAGTACATATTGATGTTTTTTATATTGATGTTTTTTATATTGTTTGTTTTTGCTGTAGAATGCATGTCAAATATGTTTTATGTTATGGATACTAAGTAAATATATGTTGGTTACTGTCTAATATGGATTTGGTTAGTATATAATGCTGACTTGTTTACTGTGTAATATTACCATGGTTGCTACATAATATTACTGTGTTTTATACTAATTTTTTTTATATTGATGGTTACTGATTAACTACATTGGTTACCTTCATACACCTGTTAGTCTTTAATTTGTAACAAAGTCATTACTGATTGTTTTGGTTGTAAAATGAATGTAAAAATATTTTTTATAATCTTGGCTACTAATTACATATATCTTAGTTACTGTATAATATGTATTTAGATACTGTAAGGTGTTTATTTGGTTACTCTATAATGTTATTGAGTTTTGTAATTATTTCTTTTATATTGGTGGTTACTTATTGACTACATTGGTTACCTTCATACAACTGTTAATCTGATTATATATATTGGTTGTTGTATACTATTTAATTGGTTACAGTATAATGTTTATTTGGTTGCAGTGACAATTTGGCAATTTCTGTCAAGTTTGGAGTGTCAGATTTTGGCGTTTTCGGAACCTAATTTCATTGGAAACGGGCCAACGATCAAAAGTCATCAGCATTGCTGGTGAACTGCAGGGTTTTTTGGTCAAATTCTATCATTTAGGCCTTCAAAATTGCATGTAAAAATGTGGTTTATATTTTGGTTACTAAGATTATGTAATTTGATTACTGTCTAATATTGATTTGGTTACTTTACAATGTTTATTCAGTTGTTAGACAATGGAGACTGACAGTAACAAATACAACAAATTTAATTGTTTACAGGAATATATAATTGTTTACTGCTAGTAACTATTAACCACATGGTTGGTAACATTTTTGATGGTGTACAGTAACCAAAATTGTTGTTGATTAATATTTTAATTTTTTATTCCATCATGAATTATCAATATAAAGTAAACATATACATTGAACAATTGGTAACTGTTCTAAAATATTTTTATGTAAATTTGGTTACCCATCTAAAATAAAATAGTTACCTCTATATTCATATTTAGTTACCAACTGGCATGGACCATTTCCAAATAATTTTTATAACTACGTAATTTAAAAGTATCCATCAGCTAGATAAATGGAAACCCTCACATGTACATTAAGCACTTGATAATTGTTCTGATATAAGTTTTTAATTATTTGGTTACTAACAAAAAACTAAAATGGTTACCCTTATATGCGTGTTTGGTTACCAACCTGCACTCTCTTAAGCTATTTTTTATTTTAATATGAGATCTATAAGTGACCATCATATATATAAATGAGAACTCTTAATTGGAGTTTCTTATTCTATCATGATGACAGGGTATAAATAAAATATATACATTTAACACTTTATAACAGTCTTGATACAAGTTTATAATTATCTGGTTACTAACAATCTTGTAACTATCTATGATAATTATCTATGATAATTATCTGGTTACTAACAAGCTTGTAGATAAATAGGACACTCACACATATACATTTAACAATTGATGTTTGTCTTGATACAAGCTTGTAACTATCTGGTTACTAATAACAGTAACCATAATGTAACATAATAAAACAAGAACCACATAATTATATGATAAGTAACTGAAATGGTTTTAATGGTAACCAAAATAGAAACATCATGTAATGAAACCCAGCTTTAGGCAATCCATATATACTAAACAATTACATATTAACCGAATAAAAATAAAAAAGTATCCTCAAATCCCACATTGAGGACACAATAATAAGAGCCAAACTATAAGGTAACAAAGAATCAAAACATAATAAAGAAATAACCAAATAGTTATATGAAAGTAACCAGAACATGTTTTAATGGTAACCAAAACAGAAACAACATGTATATCCAACCAAGTTTAGACAAACCATGTATACTCTCACATGTACATTTAACCATAACTTTTTCAATGAATTTTCTAGAAGAGCATAACCCTTGTAGAATATATTTGAAGGAATTTACAAAAATAATACATCAATGTATACTAAGCAAATACATGATTTATTATGACTTGGGTTTATTATTTACAAAAATAATACATCCACAAACTAATGATGCCTTAAAATTCTCCAACTGACTTGGGTTCAATTTCTTGGTAATAATTCTGGGGACTTCCATGTCACACCAATATCTAACTTTTCTAGTGAATTTTTTGTTGCATTCCTCATAGTAAAGATCCCATAACTGCAAATAAACAAAATCAGATTTACACAGTCATTAGTAACCAGATATAAACAATATTTAAAACATAAACAGTTACGTAGTGACCAACAAATAAAAGCATACTAACCAAAACATTATATAACAATTATACAGTAGTCAAAACAGACTATAACAAATAACCAACATTCCACATTGACTGCACAATAATAGTTATCATATCATAATATATGTGACGCCCCCAAAATAGGTATACAACACCCATCCTGAGTCGCCAAATACATGGTACATAAAGCAAACTACAACTTCAATAATACAATTGTCATGCAAATTACGACAACACATACTGTGAGCTTAAATATAAATATTGTCTTTTAGACAATATCAACACTCAAATAAGTCCTCATTACAATTATTCAAACACTACTTTATAAAAATAGTGAGGACTGCTAAAACATCTTTCTAGAACCATCATTCCATACCCCGACTAGATCCTGCTATGTTCTCACCTCCTGAGAAGAAAAATGGAACAAAAAGAAAAAGGGTGAGCTCAACTAGCCCAGTAAAGAATATTATGACTAAGATAATATACAACAAATTATCATTAGTCTTCAATAGGGAAAAATCTGATAAAACATAATAGACAACAAGTTTTAGATCAAAACTGCAGCGGAAACAACAATCCATTAGAAGAGTCAAGTAGAGAATGAGTTCTACTATCTTCTGAGATTTAAAAGTTCATCATCAATATTTTATCCTTGTAACAACAATCAATATACATCTTTAATCGAATTTTTATCTTTGCACTACAGGCCAAAGATATTCATTTTTATCACCAGTTGGTCATGTTCATCTCAACACCTGTTCATCTTTGTACTACGGGCCAAAAATATTCATCAGTTAATAATTCATCTTTGCACTACAGGCCAAAGTTATTCAGTAATATCATCATTAAGGACTGAGGATGATGAAAAATATTTTAGAGAACGAATCCAGTGAGACAGAAGGACAAATATTAGAAATTCGTATAACAGTTTATCCAAGATCAATAATACTTCATAATAACCAATTGTGAAATATAATTCAAAAATAACGATCAAAACATGGATACAATCAAAGATAGTAGCCAAAATAGACATATTGGACAAAAAAAAATTCATTTTTCAAATGAATAGTGGTCAGATTAAGTGAATAATGTCGTATACGTGAATAATGGTCGTATCGTGAATAAGAACCCCAACACAAAAAGTTCCAAATTTGATTAAAAAGTTCACCAATATTTTGGCATAATGATATTGAAGAAAATAATATCATTTAAGAAGAAAATAACATCCCTTACCTCAAAATAACGGTACTTCTGATCAGAATATCGGATATAAAGCCGACGGAAGCTTGTACCGAACAGCAACTCTCAAAGTATATAAACACTCACAAAAATACGCTATATAATCTAGAGAGAAAGAAAACTTGTTTCTGATGTGATTTTCAATTCTAACCTAAGCGTCTATTTATAGGAAAATGCTAGAACGCCATAGGAAACTAAATTAATAAAATATTAATTTTTAAAACAATAATTCTACGTATGCTTTCAATGACCAAGACCAGCCACCACCTTTGAAAAATTTCCAACAGCCCACATGTTGTTAACCAAAGTGGGTCCCACCCATAAATTTAATAAAAATTATTTTATTTTTCGAAACTTCAATAATTCATAAAAAATAGCTCGTTTATCAGAAAAATATGAATTTTATATCCATTCCACACGAAATCGAATTCTCTACAACTTTGCAAAAGAAAGTTTTTCCAAATTTCTAACAGAAAATATCCGAAATTCACAAACGGATGATTTATAATACCTCCACTCTGACAAAATACTGATAAAACACATCAGCATTAATTCCTTCATTAATAACCACATAAATAAATCCATCATTTATATCCACATCAAATAAATATTTCCTTATCATATAAATCAATAATTAATTATTCACAAATAATATTACAGAATTACAATTATGACAACCAGGTAGTTCCCAGGAAAGAGGGGGCTTTCCAATAAGGATTTCTCCTTACTGGCGCGCAATTAGGTGACCAAACCTCTCCTTAGACAGAACTTTCTAGACATTGTCAATAATGTTATCTAATAATATTATTCAAATAATATGAATTATTGATCTGATAATGAGAAATATCATGCGATGATAATTATTGATACAACAATAATATAAAATATCAATGCAAAGAATTATTGAATCAATAAAATAAAATATTAAAAAGTAACTCATCAGAATAATTATTGAGTAGTGCCTTCTTACGCATTTAATCAATAATTCAACCATACTTTATGCAATCTGGTGTCTTCTTTTTGTGCCACCACGCCAGACATCAGTATTTTAACCACCGGTATTCCAATAAGTGTAATGCAGTAACAATTACGCCAATTATTTATAAAACTCAAACTTTGTCGCTTTTCTTCATCCGACAGCGCTTATTCTACATTATGAGCACCACGAATTCTTTAACTTGTGCGTGTATTTAATATTCCCCTAAAAAAGAATTTTTATAACCACCTGCTTATTTTGCAAAATTTGCACATTTCACCCATAACCAAAGCATTATATCAAATTAACACCTTATTAATTTAGAATAATGAATAGAGGAAAATTTTAATTTTATTTATAATAAGTTGGGGTCTTACAACCTCACCTCCTTATAAAATTTCATCCTCAAAATTGACGTACGTACCTGGTGTTTCGAACAAGTGAGGGTACCTCACTTTCATTTCTGATTTCAACTCCCAGGTCATTTCTTCAATAGCATGGTTCCTCCACAAAACCTTAACTTGTGGTATAACCTTGGTGCGTAGCACATGCTCTTTCCTATCCAAGATCTTAACAGGTACCTTCTCGTACGTTAAATCTTCGGCTATCTCGTCTGGTTCTAACTCAATAATGTGGTTTGGGTCTATCACATATTTACGAAGCATAGATATATGAAAAGCATTATGAACACGAGACATGCTTGGAGGTAATGCGAGTCTATAGGCCACATTTCCTATTCGGTCAAGAATCTCAAATGGACCAACAAATCTTGGATTGAGCTTTCCTCTCTTTCCAAATCTTGTAACTCCCTTCCATGGAGCAACACGTAATAATACATGATCCCCAATATTAAATTCCACGTCCTTTCGATGAAGATCAGCATAACTCTTTTGTTGATCCTGTGAGGTTTGAATACGTTATTGAATCATTTGGATCTTTTACAGAGTTACGCTGCATACTAATTACGTCCCAACAACGTTGCTTCACCCACCTTGTCCCAAAGATACTTTGGAGAACGACACTTTTGTCCATACAACACCTCAAATGGAGCCATGCCTATACTTGCTTAATAACCTTGTCAGAGGAGAATTCCACCAAAGGCAAGTACTTATCCCAACTTCCTTTGAAATCTAGGATACTGAGTCTTAATAGATCTTCAAGGGTTTGAATAGTCCTTTCGATTGCCTTCGCTCGCTTTGAGGATGGTATCTTTGAATCGAATCAATCAGAATCTGTGCCCATAGCTTTAGAAGCTAACCCAAAATCATGAAGTGAATCTTGGGTCATGATCTGAAACTATGGATATTGGCATGCCATGCAATCTCACAATCTCATTCACGTACATACGAGCGAGACGTTCAAGGGAATAAGTTTCTCGTATAGGTAAGAAATGAGCAGACTTGGTTAATCTATCAACAATAACCCAAATCGCATCTATGCCTTGAGAAACTTTGGGAAGACCTGTAACGAAATCCATGGTAATGTGTTCTCACTTCCATTTCGAAATCTCAAGTGGTTGCAATGGACCTTTTGGTACTTGATGCTCTGCCTTTACACGTTGACAAGTTAAACACCTCGAGATAAACTCCGCGATCTCTCTCTTCATATTGTTCCACCAAAATGTATATCGAATATCATGATACATTTTGGTACTCCCAGGATGGATTACAAACGGGGTGTTGTGTGCCTCCATCATGATTCTATGCTTTAAGTCAGAATCATTAGGAACACAAAGTCTAGAGTTGAATTGAAGTATTCCTTCTTCATCGATTCGTGCTTCTGGAATATCACCTTCTTGTACTTTCTTCTTCATACGCATCAGCCCCAGGTCTGTAGCTTTAGTAACTTTAACTTTATCGATAAAAGTCGATTCTACTCGTATATTCGTTATCTTTATGTGGGTCCCTAGAATCTTTAACTCTATCTTCATCATTTATACGGAATTGGTCTTTGTGTTAACAACTTCGCACTCATAAACGCATACGATCTTCTACTCAACACGGCAACTACCACATTCGCTTTCCCACGATGGTATTGAATGGTACGATTATAATCTTCAACAGCTCGAGCCAACATCTTTGGTGCACATTACGTTCGTTTTGGGTGAAAAAAAATATTTGAGGATTTTAGAAATGGGTTTTGTACTGGGGTCAATACAAAATTCGATTTCACGCTCTAAGTAGGCTAAGAAGTCTTCAAGAATACATTAGGAAATTTATTAATAATAGAAATATAATTCAAAACTGTGACTCTCATCCCAAGACTTAGGATAACACGTCACATTGATACCTATCAACTTGCCACCGTTATTCACGACATTGCTTACAGAAACTCTGGCTTCGGTGCATATCACACAAGGAAGTCACCAGATAAGGGCTCGGGGCTCTTTACTTATGGGTTGATATGACAATGATTGACTTTAGAGGTTTGGTTACTTGAATTCGCATAATAGGTTGGTTAGGAATATGAAAGCTAACAACCTTACAAAAAGCATGATGAGTAGTTAACCAATCGATTAAAAAAAATCTCATCCAAGACAAGTATTTTCAAAGAGATAAGATCGACAGGTAACGTGAAAGTGTCGATTTGAATTAAACAAGATTTATAAACAGTGGATGTAATGAAGGTTTCTCCTAACAAAGTTTTAACAGATAAGTCGAAGTCTAATTTCTCAAAAGCCAAGTTCAAACGTTGAACACAACTAGGTGAAATACAAGAGTGGGTAGAACCGGTATCGAATAAGGTATAAACATCACAGAGTTTATGATTAGCTTACCCGTGATAACTTCATTTGGGTTCTTCACTTGTTGGGAAGTCATGACAACCGCTCTCCCTTGAACTACCCGACTTTGACTCGCCTGGGGCAGCATTTGATGTCATCACTACCGTTGGAATTAACTTTTCTATAGGACATATTCCACCCTCAACTGCTTCGTCGTACTCCTGATTCATGATCTGAATCATCAATCTTCGATCCATATCAAATTGAGGTTGACTGCTCTGTACAGGGTAATTCAAAACTCGATATTGGGTTCTCCCAATTGCTGTCCAAAAAGAGAAATACACATCATCCATTTTAGCCTTTTTGGATCGGACGTCTCTTTCTACAATATCAACACATCGTGCGGCTTTTACCCATGCATCCTTCATTCTTACAATTGTTTCTTATTTTAACTGACCCTTGATATTTGAATTCTCAGATTCCAACTTTAATATTTTATACTCTGCCAAAGAGTGCTTCTGTTCAAGCATCACATATCGGGTAACACAATTTTGAATTGTTGCATCCCTTTGTTCCATGACCGTTTGCCGTTCTTCAACCTGTTCTTCTAACTCAAGAAAACAATCTCGCAGTTCTACATTTTGATCAAAACTTTCTTCAAATAAATTCTCCTCAGGTTCCTCTTCTTCCTCACTCTCAGCTGCTACCTCTGCAACCAGCTCAGGAGCAACTATTAGTTCTTCACTCACCACGTAGATATCTCTAATTTCTTGTTCGTCTGACATCACATTAACTTGGTTAGTGATTAAAGGTGTCTCAACGGTCTCATTCACTCCATTGCTAACATTTTCAGCTGCCATTTTCAAACACTGCCACAAAACAAGGGTTAATTAAAGAAATTGACATGCCATATAATAACCCTATATTCAGACCGACCAATTAAATACCAGATAAACTTAGGTAGGTCATACTAACGAAAGAATTCCCTGTCTCTCCCCTCCTAGTTCTTGTCTCACATCTCAGCCAGGGATCATATCCCTAAGCTTTGATATCAACTATGACGCCCCCAAAATAGGTATACAACACCCATCCTGAGTCGCCAAATACATGGTACATAAAGTAAACTACAACTTCAATAATACAATTGTCGTGAAAAATACGATAACATATACTGTGAGTTTAAATACAAATATTGTCTTCTAGACAATATCATCACTCAAATAAGTCCTCATTATAATTATTCAAACACTACTTTACAGAAATAGTGAGGACTGCTAAAATATCTTTCTAGAACCATCACTCCATACCCTGACTAGATCCTGCTATGTTCTCACCTCCTGAGAAGAAAAATGGAACAAAAAGGAAAAGGGTGAGCTCAACTAGCCCAGTAAAGAATATTATGACTAAGATAATATACAATAAATTATCATTAGTCTTCAACAGGGAAAAATCTGATAAAACATAATAGACAACAAGTTTTAGATCAAGACTGCAGCGAAAACAACAATCCATTAGAAGAGTCAAGTAGAGAATGAGTTCTACTATCTTCTAGATTTAAAAGTTCATCATTAATATTTTATCCCTGTAACAACAATCAATATACATCTTTAATAGAATATTCATCTTTGCACTACAGGCCAAAGATATTCATTTGTATCACCAGTTGGTCATGTTCATCTCAACACCTGTTCATCTTTGCACTACGGGCCAAAGATATTCATCAGTTAATCATTCATCTTTGCACTAGATATTCAGTAATATCATCATTAAGGATTAAGGATGATGAAAAACATTTTAGAGAACGAATCCAATGAGATAGAAGGACAAATATTAGGGATTCGTATAACAGTTTATCCAAGATCAATAATACTTCATAATAACCAATTGTGAAATATAATTCAAAAATAATGATCAAAACATGGATACAATCAAAGATAGTAGCCAAAATAGACATCTTTGACAAAAAGAAAAATTTTCATTTTTCGGTGAATAGTGTCCTATTCGTGAATAGTGCCGTATACGTGAATAGTAACCCCAACACAAAAAGTTCTAAATTTGATTAAAAAGTTCACCAATATTTCGGTATAATGATATTAAAGAAAATAATATCATTTAAGAAGAAAATAACATCCCTTACCTCAAAATAACGGTACTTCTGATCGAAATATCGGATATAAAGCCGACGGAAGCTTGTACCGAACAGCAACTCTCAAAGTATATAAATACTCATAAAAATACGCTCGATAATCTAGAGAGAAAGAAAACTTGTTTCTGGTGTGATTTTCAATTCTAACATAAGCGTCTATTTATAGGAAAATGCTAGAACGTCATAGGAGGCTAAATTCGGGGAATATTCGTACGACGGCGCAGCCATTCGTGGGGCTCATAACAGAATAACTGTCGGATGAAGAAAACGACAAAGTTTGAGTTTTATAAATAAAGGCGTAATTGTTACCGGTAACACTATTGGAATACCTGGTGGTTAAAATGCAGTAATGCGTGTGGTGGCACAGTAGCACACGGTATTGCACAGTATGGTTGAATTATTGATTTGTACGTAAGAAGGCACTACTCACTAATTGTTACAGTAGTTACTATTCAATATTTTATTTTATTGATTCAATAATTGCTGCGTTGATATTTTATAGTATTGTTGTATCAATAATTGTCACTGCACAGTATTTTCCATTATCAAATCAATAATTCATATTATTTGAATATTATTATTAGATAACATTATTGGCAATGTCTAGACAGTTCTGTCTAAGGAGAGGTTTGGTCACCTAATTGCATGCCCAAGAAGGAGAAATCCTTATTGAAAGCCCCCTCTTCCCGGAACCGCCTGGTCGTCATAATTATAATTCTGTAATATTATTTGTGAATAATTAATTATTAATTTATATGATAAGAAAATATTTATTTGATGTGGATATAAATGATAGATTTATTTATGTGGTTATTAATAAAGGAATTAATGTTGAGGTGTTTTATCAGTATTTTGTCAGAGTGGAGGTATTAAAAATCATCCGTTTATGGATTTCAGATATTTTCTGTTGGGAATTTAGAAAACCTTTCTTCTGCAAAGTTGTAGAGAATTCGATTTCGTGTGGAATGGATATAAAATTTGTATTTTTCTGATAAATGAGCTATTTTCTATGAATTATTGAAATTTCAGAAAATAAAATGATTTTTATTAAATTTATGGGTGAGACACACTTTGGGTAACAACATGTGAGCTGTTGGAAATTTTTCAAAGGTGGTGGCTGGTCTTGGTCATTGAAAGCATACGTATAATTATTGTTTAAAAAATTAATATTTTATTAATTTAGTCTCCTATAGCGTTCTAGCAGTTTCCTATATATAGACGCTTAGGTTAGAATTGAAAATCACACCAGAAACAAGTTTTCTTTCTCTCTAGATTATCGAGCGAATTTTTGTGAGTATTTATATACTTTGAGAGTTGTTGTTCGGTACAAGCTTCTGTCGGCTTTATATCCGATATTTCGATCAGAAGTACTGTTATTTTGAGGTAAGGGATGTTATTTTCTTCTTAAATGATATTATTTTCTTCAATATCATTATGCCGAAATATTGGTGAACTTTTTAATCAAATTTGGAACTTTTTATGTTGGGGTTACTATTCACGTATACGACACTATTCAAGTATACGACACTATTCACGAATACAAACACTATTCACCAAAAAATAAAAAATTTCTTTTTTGTCCAAGATGTCTATTTTGGTTATTATCTTTAATTGTATCCATGTTTTGATCGTTATTTTTGAATTATGCTTCACAATTGGTTATTATGAAGTATTATTGATCTTGGATAAACTGTTATACGAATCCCTAATATTTGTCCTTCTGTCTCACTGGATTCGTTCTCTAAAATATTTTTTATCATCCTCAGTCCTTAATGATATATTAAATATCTTTGGCCTATAAAGGCAAAGATGAATGATTAATCGATGAATATCTTTGGCCCGTAGTGCAAAGATGAACAGGTGTTGAGATGAACATGACCAACTGGTGATACAAATGAATATCTTTTGGCCTGTAGTGCAAAGATGAATATTTAATTTAAGATGTATATTGATTGTTGTTACAGGGATAAAATATTGATGATGGACTTTTAAATCTTAGAAGATAGTAGAATTCATTCTCTACGTGACTCTTCTAATGGATTGCTGTTTTCGCTGCAAAATATTGATCTAAAACTTGTTGTTTATTATATTCTATCATATTTTTTCCTGTTGAAGACAAATGATAATTTGTTGTATATTATCTTAGTCACCGTTTTCCTTTTTGTTCCATTTTTCTTCTCAGGAGGTGAGAACATAGCAGGATCGAGTCGGGGTATGGAGTGATGGTTCTAGAAAGATGTTTTAGCGCCCCTCACTATTTCGTAAAAAATAGTGTATGAATAATTGTAATGAGGACTTATTTGAGTGTGGATATTGTCTAGAAGATAATATTTGTATTTAAACTCACAGTATGTGTTGTCGTATTTTGCACGACAATTGTATTATTGAAGTTGTAGTTTGCTTTGCATACCATATATTTGGCGACTCGTAATGGGTGTTGTATACCTATTTTGGGGCGCCGCAGCTTGGTATCAAAGCTTAGGGATATGGTCTCTGGCGGAGATCGGGAATAGAACTACGAAGGGAGAGATGAGTAAATCCTTCACTAGTGTGTCCTATCTAAAGCTTATTTGTTGGTCGGGCATAATATAGGGATATTATGTGATATATTAATTTGTTTAATTAACCCTTGTTTTATGGCAGTATTTAAGAATGGCTACTGAGAACGTTAACAATGGAGTGTATGAGACTGTGGAACAACCTTTAGTCACAAACCAGGAGAACGTGCAACAGGAAGACAATATTCCTCTTGTAAACAACACTACCGAGCAAACGATGAATGATGGAATGTTTAGGAGCTTTTTGCAGTTCATGCAAAATTAAACGAGGGAGACTCGTGCACAAAATACGGGTAGAAATGATGGCAACGCGCGGTCTGTCACAGCCAAGCAGTTCAAGGAGTTGTGACCACCAGATTTCTGGGGAAAGCCCGATCCGATTAAGGAGGAAACATGGGTCAAACAAATTACCAAGATATTCGATGTCTTAGGATGCACGGAGGAACATAAGGTTCCATTCGCCACCTTTATGTTCCGTGGAGAGGCAGATTACTGGTGGGAATCCGTGAAGCGTACCCAGCCAGCCGCACTCAACATGTCTTGGGAAAGATTTTAAAGCGTTTCAATGACAAATACTTTCCCGAAAGTATTCGTCATATGAAGGAGGTAGAGTTTATTAGATCGAATGAGAAAAAACATGCTTGTCTCAATGACGAGGCGAAGTTCACGGAGTTATCCAGGTTTGCACCTCATTTGGTAGAGAATGAGGAACGTATGACGCGGATATTTCTGAGAGGTCTAAAACCCGAGATTCGTCAATACCTTATCTCTCATAAATTTTCTCTGTATTCAGATGTTGTCAACAGGGCTCAATTATTAGAGCGAGATAATGAGTATACTCAACCGAGGGATCACAACCAGGGTCATATCGGTGACAGCAGTCATTGGAGCGATGATAACCAACGAGGAGGGAAAAATACGGACAAAGGCGGTAACCACTCGGGTGGTAATCGTGGCCATGATAATAGAAGAGGTGAGTCTAGTGGAAATTTCAAAAAGAGGAGATTCAACAATGACGGGAAGACATCAGCAGCAACACCAACATCAACTGTTGCTAGGGGAGGAGAACGACCACCGGTCGTGTGTTACAAATGCGGGAAAGAGGGACATATCAGCCCAAAATGCCCACAACAATCCAAGGTATGTTATAACTGTGGAAAGGAGGGTCATATAGCCCGAGAGTGTTCTGTAGCAAAACCAAGTTCAGCGGAGATGGTGGCGCCAAAAGCTATCCCGGATAAGTCGAAGTCAACGGTTCCTAGAAGAGCGTTTGTCATGACTGGCTAAAACATGAGGAACCCAAACGAGGTGATCACGGGTAAGCTAATCTTGAATTCTTGCGAAGTTTATACCTTACTAGATACCAGTTCTACCCATTCTTTTATCTCTCTTACTTGTGCTCAACGTTTAAACTTGACTCTGGAGAAATTGGATTTTAACTTATCTGTTGAAACTCTGTTGGGTGAAACCTTCATTACATCTATAGTTTATAAATCTTGCTTGATCCAAGTTGGCACTATCACATTACCTGTTGATCGTATCTCTTTAAAGATACTTGCTTTTGATATGATTTTAGGAATTGATTGTTTAACCACTCATCATGCCAAAATTGATTGTTTTCGTAAGGTTAATAGTTTTCATATTCCTAACCAACCTGTTATGAGAATTCAAATAACTAAACCACTAAAATCAGTCACTGTCATATCAAGCCACAAAGCTATTCGTTTATTGAAAAACGGATGCCAAGCTTTCTTAGACCATGTTATGGATTTGAATAAAGACAAGTCAGATTTGAATAATATTTTTGTGGTTAGAGAATTTCCTGATGTATTTCCTAAAGAACTTCTCGGCCTACCCCCAGAACGTGATGTTGAATTCTTTATTGACCTTGAATCGGATACAAAACCCATTTCTAAAACCCCATATCGAATGGCTCCTATTGAACTTTAGGAGTTAAAAGTCCAACTACAAGAGTTATTAGACATCGGTTTCATTCTTTCTAGTACATCTCCTTAGGGTGCTCCTGTTTTATTTGTAAAAAAGAAAGACGGGAGTATGCGACTTTGTATTGACTACCGAGAATTAAACCATGTCACCATCAAGAATAGGTATCCGCTACCTCACATTGATGACCTATTTGACCAGTTACAAGGAGCATAATTCTTTTCAAAGATCGATCTTCATTCTGGATATCATCAGCTGAAGATTAAAACTGAGGATATTCCAAAGACCGCCTTCGAACTCCCCATGACGGGCATTATGAATTCTTAGTCATGTCTTTTGGATTGACTAATGCTCCTGCTGCTTTCATGGATATGATGAACCGAGTATTCAAGGAATATTTGGATCAGTTCGTTGTTTTCTTTATTGATGACATCCTCATTTATTCCAAAAGCCGTGAAGATCATGAGCACCATTTGAAGCTGATACTTGAAAGGCTTTATGAAAACAAGCTTTATGCCAAGCTGAAGAAATGCGAGTTCTGGCTTGAGGAAGTAACATTCCTTGGGCATGTGGTATCAAAACATGGAGTATCTGTTGACCCGACGAAGATTGAAGCAATACAAAGTTAGGAGCAACCAAAGTCGGTGACCGAAGTACGCAGCTTTCTGGGCTTAGCTGGTTATTATCGGAGATTCGTGGAAGGATTTTCTTGAATCGCTACTCCATTAACTCAGCTGACTCGGAAAGATATAAAATTCATATGGAGCGAAGAATGCGAGAAGAGTTTCCAAGAGCTTAAGAGGAGACTCATTTCGGCACCTGTTCTGACAATACCATCTGGTACGGATGGATTTTTTATCTACAGCAATGCTTCAGGCAAAGGGTTAGGATGTGTTCCCATGCAACATGGGAAAGTTATAGCCTATGTCTCGCGACAAATCAAAGAATATGAGAGGAATTATCCTACTCATGATCTAGAGTTGGCAGTAGTCGTTTTCGCGTTGAAGATATGGAGACACTACTTGTATGGAGAGAAAGTGGAGATCTATACGGATCATAAAAGCCTCAAATATTTCTTCACCCAAAAAGAACTCAACATGTGGCAATGACGTTGGCTTGAGCTGTTGAAAGATTACGATCACACTATTCAATATCATCCTGGAAAAGCAAACGTAGTAGCTAATGCATTGAGTAGAAGATCATATACGAGTACGAGTGCGATATTGTCAACGCAAAGGCCCATTTTGTATGACTTGCAAAGGATGGAGGTAGAATTAAAGACTCCAGGGACCCACATGATGATGGAAAATATACGAGTAGAACCGACTTTAATCGATAAAGTTAAAGCTGCTCAAGCTACGGACCTGGGGCTAATGCAAATGAAGAAGAAAGTGCAAGAAGGAGCTATTCCAGAAGCAAGAATCGATGAAGAATGAATACTTTGAGTCAACTCTAGACTTTGCGTTCCTAACGATCCTGACTTGAAGTATAGAATCATGATGGAGGCACACAACACACCATTTACAATCCATCCTGGGAGTACCAAAATGTATCATGATATTCGACATACATTTTGGTGGAACAATATGAAGAGAGAGATTGCGGAGTTTATCTTGAGGTGTTTAACTTGTCAACGTGTAAAGGCGGAGCATCAAGTACCAAAAGGTCCACTACAACCATTTGAGATTTTGGAATGGAAGTGGTTCACATTACTATGGATTTCGTTACAGGTCTTCCCAAAGTTTCTCAAGGCATAGATGCGATTTGGGTTATTGTTGATAGATTAACCAAGTCTGCTCATTTCTTGCCTATACGTGAGACTTATTCCCTTGAACGTCTTGCTCTTATGTACTTGAATGAGATTGTGAGATTGCATGGCATGCCAGTATCCATAGTTTCGGATCGTGACCCAAGATTCACTTCATAATTTTGGGTTAGCTTGTAGAAAGCTATGAGCACGGATTTATGATTCGATTCAAAGATACCATCCTCAAACCACGAAGCAATCGAAAAGGACTATTCAAACCCTTGAAGATCTATTAAGACTCTGTATCCTAGATTTCAAAGGAAGTTGGGATAAGTACTTGCCACTGGTGGAATTCTCCTACAACAACAGTTATTAAGCAAGTATAGGCATGGCTCCATTTAAGGCGTTGTATGGACGAAAGTGTCGTTCTCCAGTATGCTGGGACAAGGTGGGTGAAGCAATGTTGTTGGGACCAGAATTAGTACGCGTAACTACAGAAAAGATCTAAATGATTCGACAACGTATTCAAACCTCACAGGATCAACAAAAGAGTTATGCTGATCTTTATCGAAAGAACGTGGAATTTAATATTGGGGATCATGTATTATTACGTGTTGCTCCATGGAAGGGAGTTACAAGATTTGGAAAGAGAGGAAAGCTCAATCCAAAATTTGTTGGTCCATTTGAGATTCTTGACCGAATAGGAAATGTGGCTTATAGAATCGCATTACCTCCAAGCATATCTCGTGTTCATAATGTTTTTCATATATCTATGCTTCGTAAATATGTGAAAGACCCAAACCACATTATTGAGTTAGAACCAGACGAGATAGCCGAAGATTTAACGTACGAGGAGGTACCTGTTAAGATCTTGGATAGGAAAGAGCATGTGCTACGCACGAGGGTTATACCACAAGTTAAGGTTTTGTGGAGGAACCATGCTATTGAAGAAATGACCTGGGAGTTGGAATCGGAAATGAAAGCGAGGTACCCTCACCTGTTCGAAACACCAGGTACGTACGTCAATTTCGAGAACGAAATTTGATATGGAGGGGAGGTTGTAAGACCCCAACTTATTATAAATAAAATTGAATTTTTCCTCTATTCATTATTCTAAATTAATATGGTGTTAATTTGATATAATGCTTTGGTTATGGGTGAAATGTGCAAATTTTGCAAAATAAGCAAGTGGTTATAAAATATTCATTTTTGTCGGAGAATATTCTTTTGGTCGTGGAATATTCTTTTTATCGGGAATATTCGTAAATTTACGAAGCCAGCACATTCGTAAGGGGCTCATAATGTAATAACCGGCTTGATGAAGAAAACGACAAAGTTTGAGTTTTATAAATAACGACGTAATTGTTACCGGTAACACTATTGGAATACCTGGTGGTTAAAATGCAAGAATCGCGGCATTGGTGGCAGAAAGATGGCACCAGATTGCATGAAGATGGTTGAATTATTGATTTATGCGTAAGAATATACTACTCAATAATTGTTATAGTAGTTACTATTCAATATTTTATTTTATTGATTCAATAATTGCTGCGTTGATATTTTATATTATTGTTGTATCAATAATTGTCACTGCACAGTATTTTCCATCATCAAATCAATAATTCATATTATTTGAATAATATTATTAGATAACATTATTAGCAATGTCTAGAAAGTTTTGTCTAAGGAGAGGTTTGGTCACCTAATTGCGCGCTAGTAAGGAGAAATCCTTATTGGAAAGCCCCCTCTTTCCTGGGAACTGCCTGGTTGTCATAATTGTAATTCTGTAATATTATTTGTGAATAATTAATTATTAATTTATATGATAAAGAAATATTTATTTGATGTGGATATAAATGATTGATTTATTTATGTGGTTATTAATGAAGGAATTAATGTTGAGGTGTTTTATCAGTATTTTGTCAGAGTGGAGGTATTAAAAATCATCCGTTTGTGGATTTCAGATATTTTCTGTTGGGAATTTGGAAAAACTTTCTTCTGTAAAGTTGTAGAGAATTCGATTTCGTGTGGAATGTACATAAAATTCGTATTTTTCTGATAAACGAGCTATTTTCTATGAATTATTGATGTTTCAGAAAATAAAATAATTTTTATTAAATTTATGGGTGGGACCCATTTTGGTTAACAACATGTGGGCTGCTGGAAATTTTTCAAAGGTGGTGGCTGGTCTTGGTCATTGAAAGCATACGTATAATTATTGTTTTAAAAATTAATATTTTATTAATTTAGTCTCTTATGGCGTTCTAGTATTTTCCTATAAATAGACGCTTAGGTTAGAATTGAAAATCACACCAGAAACAAGTTTTCTTTCTCTCTAGATTATCGAGCGTATTTTTGTGAGTATTTATATACTTTGAGAGTTGCTGTTCGGTACAAGCTTCCGTCGGCTTTATATCCGATATTCCTATCAGAAGTACCGTTATTTTGAGGTAAGGGATATTATTTTCTTCAATATCATTATGCCAAAATATTGGTGAACTTTTTAATCAAATTTGGAACTTTTTGTGTCTCAAGTTACTATTCACGATACTAAGACTATTCACGAATACGATACTATTCACCGAAAAATGAAAATTTTCCTTTTTGTCCAAGATATCTATTTTGGCTGCTATCTTTGATTGTATCCATGTTTTGATCGTTATTTTTGAATTCTGCTTCACAATTGGTTATTTTGAAGTATTATTGATCTTGGATAAACTGTTATACGAATCCCTAATATTTGTCCTTCTGTCTCACTGGATTCGTTCTCTAAAATGTTTTTCATCATCCTCAGTCCTTAATGATGATATTACTGAATATCTTTAGCCTATAGTGCAAAGATGAATGATTAACTGATGAATATCTTTGGCCCGTAGTGCAAAGATAAATAAACAAAGTTGAGATGAACATGACCAACTGGTGATATAAAATGAATATCTTTGGCCTGTAGTGCAAAGATGAATATTCAATTAAAGATGTATATTGATTGTTGTTACAGGGATAAAATGTTGATGATGAACTTTTAAATCTTAGAAGATAGTAGAATTCATTCTCTACGTGACTCTTCTAATGGATTCTTTGCTTTTCACGCAAAATATTGATCTAAACTTGTTGTCTATTATATTCTATCATATTTTTTCCTGTTGAAGACTAATGATAATTTGTTGTATATTATCTTAGTCATAATATTCTTTAATGGGCTAGTTGAGCTCACCCTTTTCCTTTTTGTTCCATTTTTCTTCTCGTGAGGTGAGAACATAGCGAGGATCGAGTCCTGGGTATGGAGTGATGGTTCTAGAAAGATGTTTTAGCAGTCCTCACTATTTCTGTAAAATAGTGTATGAATAATTGTAATGAGGACTTATTTGAGTGTGGATATTGTCTAGAAGACAATATTTGTATTTAAACTCACAGTATGTATTGTCGTATTTTGCACGACAATTGTATTATTGAAGTTGTAGTTTTCTTTCTGTACCATGTATTTGGTGACTCAGAATGGGTGTTGTATACCTATTTTGGGGGCATCACATTAAATCCTTCCACTATTAATATCTTGCAAAAATACTCCTCTACAATAATATCCATAAACGCATATAGGAATAAACTGTTAACCCACTACGTTTATTACTTATATCCTTGACTACATAATTTATACACTTTTGATCACACATTAATTTAATAAATTAAATTAATATTTTAGTAATTTCAATTACTAAAATACTTGGCCAAGATTCTGGTGATCAACCAATAAATTATATCAAGGGGATATTATAATATAATTGTAGAATTCCATCTTGAAAAATACATGTTCCTAATTTCATAATATATATCACCCAATATATTGAGGTATTAATTGTATTTAAAATCTCACTGTTTAATATATTAAAGTGACATACATTATAAAATTAAGTTCATTATTCTCTCAGGATTAAGAGTAATTGCACTCTAATAGTAATTGAAAAATTATTTATAATAACAGTATTTAACAAATAATTTTTCGTAACGATCAAGTTCTATGTATTTCAAAAAGGGTTAAGTTCAGATGACCACTTGGGGTTTGGGCGCTTTTCCACTTAACCACCTGTAGTCAATAAAACTACATTTAAACTCCCGACTTTTTGAGTTGAAGTGAAAACGTCACTTTTTCCATTCAATTTAACCGTGCATGTATGTCAAATGCCAAAAGCGCATGAAAAGGGGCTGTAACAGTCAAAAAAAGGCTGGTAAATGTCCAAAATACCCCTTTCTTGATTACAGGTAGTTAAGTGGGAAAGGCCCAAACCTCAGGTGGTTTCTTTCAATCATGTCAATCAATTAATAAATATCTACAAATCCGGCTTGCTTCTAAGTTAAAAGTATTGAACACAACATCATGGTCAAAAGGAGTTCTTTCATTATTATCGTCCCCGCTGCATAATAGGAATTTTCAACAACTTTTCTTTCATTATTATCGTACAAGATTATGGTAAACCACTTAGATCAGCAACAAGAAAGATAAAACAATATAACTACCCAATGTACATTACAATAAACAGAGATTGCCATTTAAAGAAAAACATCATTTGCTCTATATAATTATTGTTATAGGAATACAGAACAACTACTACTACACCAAAGATGGTCTTAGCTTTAACCTTATCATCACCCACAAGGCCACAACAGCTAGTACAGGTAGGCTACTAAGGAATTTATCAAGACCCCTCCAAAAACCCAGTGCTTTCAATGTTATCCTCTCCCCATTCTTTGCTCTATTCCCTCCATTTGTTCCTGGAGCAAGCTCTTCAACCTTTTACGCCAAACTAAACCGCGACGACTTCAGAAAGGGAGTTCTTTATACTAGCACTCAACTTAGTCAAAGAGACTGAAGCCCATATCCTGCAACAAAATTTAACACAAAAAGTCAGATTATAAAAATCATTTCAATTTGTGTAGCCAGCAAATAAAAGTAGAGATGCAAACTACTTTTAATAGATTAAAAGTAGTAGCATCAAACTACGGGAATTACATGGAGGGGAACTGTATAAAAGATGCAACATAGAGATGCAAGATGAACTCTGATAATTACTAAAATAGCTATGAGAAGTAGCTAAATAATTTCAATAACTTCACTCTTTCTATATAAACATTATATATGCAAGATGAAATTTGGTAATTACTAAAATAGCTATGAGAAGTAGCTAAATAATTTCAATAACTACAATATAAACAACACCTTCTTTGATTACTAAGTGTAGGTTTACCATGCCCCATCTTTTGATGACCTAGCTTCAAATTCTAACTTTGATACATCTAGTTCCTTTTCTCCTGCTTTAGAAACATCTTTTTCAAAAAAAAAGTGAAAGAAAACAAAGGAACAATTAATTGACTATCCAAGAAAATAGAAATTTCATCAATTTCTTTAAATATATGTAGGCAATCAATTGCAAGCAAGAACTGAGTACCTAAAAAAAAATATGCAGAAAGAGTTTTTCAAATTCTAGCATATAGATAACTTAGAAAACAAAATAATATCAAAAGGGAAAACCTTGAGCATGTAATAGTACGTAAAAGGAAATACAGAGATCAGTTGACAATCAGCAAATACAAAATTATCAACAGATGGGCTGCACCCATAACCATTAATCTATCTGGTAAGGGACTAATATCTTTAACCTCCACCTACCGAGGCAACAGATGACTCATGAGCATAAATTATTTGATAAGGAGAGAACTAGACCATAAGGTCCTCGATTCTGAAATGACCAAAAATAGATCTAACAATTAAATTTTACAATATCCCCCGTTGGATCCTTCATGAATCTTAATGCCGCTTCAATTTTAGCGAAATCCATAGCTAAAAATTCATAATTTATCAATCAATCTCAATCTTAATAACTACTATTTTAGGTAAATTTGGAAGAAAAAAATGATTCAAAACCAAAAAATTAAACAAAATCCACAAAATAAATTAAACCCATAATCCATGATCACAAAAAGAAAAAAACTAGAGTCCACCATCGTTTAAAGTTGGGAAATAATAGGATAAATGACAGCAAAATATTTCAATCCCTTACCGAATCGAGAGCAATTATCGAATCGAGTCCTTACCGAATCGAATCGAAGTGTAGAACAAGGAGATCGAACTGATGAGATGAAGGAGATCGAAGTGAGGGCTTGAGGAGGATTGAATCGAGGGCTTCCGATTCTAGTGCACGAGGGGATCGAATCGAGATTTCAAGGGCTTCATTGACCAACAAAAACCCATTAGAACGCCTAGTAAAACACATGTTTATATGCGATCAAATAGAAAAATTACTCGCCTCGATCTCTACTCTCTATTCAGTAGGTTGTGAAGTCGTTTATCGATGGCGATAGGTCGGAAGAAGCCCAACCGGTGGTTGACGAAGGGGATAGGGCTGAACTTAGCGATTATAACGACGGAGTAGCGCCGCCGGTGTATGTCAGATGGGGGTGAGATCGTACGACTCAGAGATGAGAATAGGAGAGAGAACTGAAATGAAAAAAACCTTATTTCATCTGTTGTTTTCAATATATATATATATAGAGGGTAATTAAGTCTTTAGCCAATTTAAGTAACGGAGTTAAGACGGAAAGCAGTTATTCACTTCACCTCAAAAGGTCGAGAGTTTAAATGTAGCTTTACTGACTACATGTGGTTAAGTGGGAAACTGCCCAAACCCCAGGTGGTCATCTGAACTTAACCCTTTCAAAAATACAACAATACACTAGATTAAAGTCTCCACTTTACATGACTAAGACAAATCATCCAATCAAATGTATTACAATCTACTAGAATGGTTTGTCCATTTCCATCTAAGATTGAGAACAATATATTTCTTTAATTATACACAACATATAATTTATGTCTTCTGTATATGACACCCCTTCATATATATAAATTATAAAATGTATAATTATGGACAAAATTTATGACACATTTAATTATGCAAAATAAAATAAAATATTATTATTAAAATAATAAAATAAATATCAACATTGGGTTTTTCTAGGCTTAAAACCTTACAAGAACAACTAAAGTTCAAATTCATCGAGAAACCCCACGACTCCCTCGACTAGAATAGATATGTACATGAACCCTGGACTTGTTGCTCTTGAATCCTCATACAATTTAGTAATACAAGTTATATGATTCTCTCTCGTATACAAGGTGTGTATTTCTTTTTTAATTCCTCAATTTTTCTAATACGATTTCTATAACTATATAAGAGATGATGAGGAAAGTCAACAGAAAAGAAGTTCCAGAATAAAAAATTTTATTATTATTTTAGACAGTTCTATATTAAAAATCCACTCACCTTTATTAATTAAATTTTTAACAATTTTTCCTTTAATACACTAAGTATTAAATATATCATTGGTAGCTGTCATTTACACTTCAAAAAAATAAAAACCTTACTTAACTTTACAAACTCAGAACTAAGCACAATATAGTAATAAATAAGGGTTGATCCCATAAAGAATAATGCTATTCAGATTTATCCTAATGTTTCTAATTAGAAAAAGAAATTAAAAGGTTTAGTGGTTTTGAAATTATCAATTAACTAAATTAACATAACAAAGATAAAGTAATAAGATTAAAAATAAACAACTTCAGTTTTTCCAATCCCTGTTCACAGAAAACACTACAAAAAACTGGGGCATTGGCGACGGGCTCATTGACGATAGCAAAAACACCATCGAGAATAAGGTCATTGGCGACAGCCTGGCCGTCGCCACTGTATGCCGTCGGTATTGATCCAAGTATTTGGCGCCAGACTTTCCCGGTGGAGGGAAAACTCATTGGCGACGACACTAATGTTAGGGGCGACGGTCACACCGTCGGTAATGACTCAATATCGACAGGGACATTGGCGACGTGACTGCCGTCGATAATGAGTCTTATATTTTAAACCCTGGTTCGACGGCAACGAGTATATTTTTCATTCCCTCTCTTAATTTTCTCCTTCCCTTGCATTTTGGCTATTTCCCCCAATTGATTCTAAGCTAGCATATCTCAATTGATTCTCAGCTAGCTCAATTGATTTGTCCAATTTAATCTCGTTCATCATTTTTACCCAAATTAATCGTCGGTTAAATCGCCCACCATGGTACGCCACCGATTAAATCACCACCCAATGCCACCGCCTCCGTCATTTGCACGCCACCGGCCATGGCTACTTTCTGCACACCTTGATTCATCATTTTGCCCCCATTTCGCCCTCAGTTGATTCTATAGGTGTTCTATAATTCATTTTAGTAAAATTTTAATTTCCATTTAACACTTCTATATATATTGGTAGTTCCTTAGTTTCTGTACACTTAACACTTCTATACACTTCTATCTTTAGTTTCTGTTTTTGACTGGTTAATATAGACCAAAATTATAGAGTTGGTATGTTAATAATCTTAATTAGTATGCTTTTATTTTCAAATTGACAATAATGTAAATAGGGCTGGATATACTGTGACACATTTGTGAAAAGTTGTGTTTTCAAAAATTAGTATGAAAATGTTAATTAGGCCTGGATATACTGTGACACATTTTTGGTATGTTAATAATCTTAATTAGTATGAAAATGTTTCAACAAATGCAACATTTTCCCAAGAAAAAGTTACATCCGTGCTATTTTTCATGGATTTCTTCATGTATCTATAGTTTTATCGAATTTTAACATCTTTATATAAAGTTCAATATGCAGAAGTTATCAACTCAAAGGTGATCAAATGAGGAAATTGTTCTCCTCGACTTCGTTAAACCATTTATATAAATCAAAAGAGGTACTTTAGTATGTTTTGTGGCTCGAATTCAAGCTTGTCATTTCAATTTTCTATATTTTGGGTGTATTAGGGATTAATCTTCCTGTCCATAGCAAAGTAAGTGTAAATTATACTTTGCTTCTACACTGATTTCTTGCCCTCTATTCATGGCAATTATTTAACATCAAAGAGAAAAGAAAAGGGATTTCTTATAATTTGAGCCAAATCATTTGATTTTATTTGGTGGCGAAAGGAAAACCTTAGGCCTCTCTCTCCCTTAATAAGATAAAAGAAGAAAACAACTTTCAAGACTTAGAAATGGTAAAAAAAAAAATTAAACTTATTAAGCTCTTCATTTTTATTGTTATGCTTCTAGAGTGTTCTCAGGAATAGTATATAAGTAACATAGAGTGTTCTCAGGAATCACCAAAAGCTTTAAAGCTGCTGAGTGATCTGCTGCTCTCTGAAGGTAGTACTCCCATTAAATTGCAAAAGTAAGGTTTCGTTTCAGTTTTCCTTTCCATTACAAGTACGAACAAATATGTGTTGGGGTTGGGGATCAGACGGAGTCAAAAATGTGAACCAAAAATTCTTCACAGACTACTCTGTAGATGCCCAATTGGAGAGTATTGAAGATTTTTCCATTTCTCGGTCATCATATCCCACTTGACTTGGCATACTATGTTTCCCTTGTATATGTTTAAAAAGAAAATTCGTAGAAAATATTATCAAAATTGTAATTCAATTTTGTCCCATGTTTAATACATATATATATATATATATATATATATATATCATTTAAATTAGTAGAAAATATTATCAAAATTGTAATTCAATTTTGTCCCATGTTTGGCCACACACACACACACACACACACACACACACACACACATATATATATATATATATCATTTAAATTAGTAGAAAATATTATCAAAAATCGTAATTCGGTTTTGGATTCCCTTTAAATTCAGTGGTAATATAGTCATTATATATATATATAGAGAGAGAGAGAGAGGCCTTTCCATAAAAATGTACTTTAGAATCATATATACTGTGACACAATTTGAATACATTAGTGATTAGAATTGACATTTCAACTCTGCAATATCATATAATATTTTTTAGAATCATATAATACTTTAGAATCATATAATATTTTTTTATGATTTGACAGTATACATATATATGGCGCGCACACCATATGGTGATCGTGGTGGGCGTGCAGGTCGTGGGGGCTGTGGTGATTCTACGCGTGATGATCAGGCTGGATCGTCAGGTATAATTACATATTTTATTGGGATACATCTTATTATTTTTTATTTTATATTGTATTGACATTATATTCGTTTATATAAATATTGATGTATTTTACTACATAGGTGATCGACGTAGGGGACTAGCACGTGGCTTGCTAGGGAATGCCCCCCAGGCACCGCTTATATGTCGTGTTGGGACTCATAGGTAATTTCATAATCCTATATAGTTTTACTATAACATAAGTATTTAGTTCTTATATATTCTTTGTAATTTGCAATGTATTAATTTCAATTGTAGTATCCTTGACGCCACGCCAAAGAACACGTTGCTTGGGATCGTCCGCAACTGATTCTCAAGCCCGTGGATGAGGTGGGCGGATGTGGATGACCACACATGGCAGCTGATTATTGCTGAGTTTAGGGTAGGATGTCAATCATTCACATGCTAGTTTTATATTCCATTTGAATATACTGTTACCTCTTTGATTTATGTGTAATGTGCAGAGATATTATCGTTTTGAGGACGGATGACTGTTTTGTCCAGATACCTAGAGATGAATTGGCACAAGTGGGTCTACAACTGGAAGAAGAAGGCCCAGACGAAGATGGCTGATGGACAGACACTTACGGATGTCCAGCCAGATTTCATATCTGCTGCGGTGTGGGACCAGATGTGCAGTATTTGGGACGTCGAGGCCTTCAAGAAGATGTTGGCACATTGTTCAGCTGCCCGATTGTAGAGTCGTCTCCCACACTGCACTGGGTCTCAGTCGTACGACCTGTACTAGGAGAGACTCGAGGTAAGTTTAAAGCATGCACCCTCCCGCTTGGAGTTTTGGTGGCACGCCCACCAAAAGAAAGTTGATGGTGGTTATATCTCACCTGAGGCAGAACGTATTGCTGTAAGTTATGTAATTATCTTATTTAGTATGTATTTAAAATTCGGATATTGTTTTGTATTATTTCATTTTATTCTTTGCGTATCATCTACTAATGTGTTTTTTTCAGCGACGGTTCGAGGATCTTGCAGTGGCGGGCGCAGAGAGGTGACACTCCGGTGAGAGCGAGTCTCACGCGTCTGCGACGAGGAGATAGAGGACTGACTGCAGGCTACAGGGGGACCAAAGAAGGGTAGAGTTGTGGGCATTCCCCATGTCCCAGCTTACACCCTAGTCCCTGCTGCGAGATCTCGATGGCTCCCACCCAATGGAGATAGTGGTGTGAGTGGATCGGGCGCCGGCCATTCATTATCCGACGACTTCTTCCGGCGGATCATAGAGGGGTGCATGGAGAGCGGTGTTCTGCAGTCAGGTGCACCATCACGCGAGCGGATCTACCAGCTGGCTCAGGAGGTTGTCCATGGCTCTATAGATCCTACAACTTCCATTGACGACCTCATAGGTGTAGTACGGGAGGAGGCCATTCTCGTATATGCAGTTGTCTTGGCCAACATCTTCCCACCACATATTCGACAGGTAAAAATAATTAAATTATGTATTTTTTATTTAATTTATGTAATTTATAATTATAATTTGTAATTCTATTGCTATGACATGCAAACACACACATAGCACCGCGTAGGTAGTAGACACGTGTTAGAACTTATGGGACTCGATTCCGACATATGTAATCCGAGTTATCGCTCATTTTGCAAAACTCGCCAACACTTAGGCAAAAAGCCAAAAAAGAGGTCAAAACTCGCCTCGGTCGTCCGAATGATACGCAAACACACATATAGCACCACGTAGGTATTAGACATACGTTAGAACTTATGGGACTCAATTTCGACATACGAAATCCGAGTTATCGCCCAGTTTACAAAACTCGCCAACACTTAGGCAAAAAGTTGAAAAAGAGATCAAAACCCACCTCGGTCGTCCGAATGACATGCAAACATACACATAGCACCGCGTAGGTATTATACACACATTAAAACTTACGGGACTCAATTCTGACATACGAAATCCGAGTTATCACCCAGTTTGTAAAACTCACTAATATTTAGGCAAAATGCCAAAAAAGAGGTCAAAACCCGCCTCGATCGTCCTTATGACACGCAAACACACACATAACACCGCATAGGTATTAGACATATGTTAGAACTTACGGAACTTGATTTTGACATACGAAATCCGAGTTATCGCCCAGTTTGTAAAACTCGCCAATACTTAGGCAAAAAGTCAAAAAAGAGGTCAAAACCCGCCCCGGTCGTCCGAATGGCACGCAAACACACACATATCACTGCGTAGGTATTAGACACACGTTAGAACTTACGAGACTCGATTCCGACATACAAAATTTGAGTTAACGCCCAGTTTGCAAAACTCACTAACACTTAGGCAAAAAGCCAAAAAAGAGGTCAAAAACCGCCTCGATCGTCCGAATGACACACAAACACACAAATAGCACCGCGTAGGTATTAGACACATGTTAGAACTTACGGGACTCGATTCATACATACGAAATTCGAATTCTCACCCAGTTTACAGAACTCGCCAACACTTAGGCAAAAAGCCGAAAAAGAGGTCAAAACCCGCCTCAGTCGTCCGAATGACATGCAAACACACACATAGTACCGCATATATATTAGACACGCATTAGAACTTACGGGACTCGATTTCGACATACGGAATCCAAGTTATCATCCAGTTTGCAAAACTCAACAACACTTAGGCAAAAAGTCGAAAAAGAGGTCAAAACCCACCTCGGTCGTCCGAATGACACGTAAATACACACATAGCATCGTGAAGGTATTAGACACACGTTAGAACTTACGGAACTCAATTATGACATACGGAATCCGAGTTATCGCCCAGTTTACAAAACTCAACAACACTTAGGCAAAAAGCTGAAAAAGAGGTCAAAACCCGCCTCGGTCGTCCGAATGACATACAAATACACACATAGCACCGCGTAGGTATTAGACACACGTTAGAACTTACGGGACTCGATTCCGACATACGAAATTCGAGTTATCGCCCAGTTTGCAAAACTCGTCAACACTTAGGCAAAAAGTCGAAAAAAAGGTCAAAACCCGCCTCGGTCGTCCGAATGACATGCAAACACACACATAGCATCGCGTAGGTATTAGACACATGTTAGAACTTACGGAACTCGATTCTGACATACGGAATCCGAGTTATCGCCTAGTTTGCAAAACTCGCCAACACTTAGGCAAAAAAGTCAAAAAAGAGGTCAAAACCCGCCTCGGTCGTCCGAATGACACGCAAACACACACATAGCACTGCGTAGGTATTAGACACGTGTTAGAACTTACGAGACTCGATTCTGACATACGGAATCCGAGTTATCGCCCAGTTTGCAAAACTTGTTAACACTTAGGCAAAAAGCCGAAAAAGAGATCAAAATCCGTCTCGGTTATCCGAATGACACGCAAACACACACATAACACCGCGTAGGTATTAGAACTGCGTTAGAACTTACGGGACTCAACTCCGGCATACGGAATTCGAGTTATCGCCCAGTTTGCAAAACTCGCCAACACTTAGGCAAAAAGCCGAAAAAAGGTCAAAACCTGTCTCGGTCGTCCGAATAACACGCAAACACACACATAACACCGCATAGGTATTAGACACGTGTTAGAACTTATAGAACTCAATTCTGACATATAGAATTCGAGTTATCACCCAGTTTACAAAACTCGCCAACATTTAGGTAAAAAGCCAAAAAGAGGTCAAAACCCGTCTCGATCGTCCGAATGACATGCAAACACACACATAGCACCGCATAGGTATTAGACACGCGTTAGAACTTATAGGACTCGATTCCTACAGACGAAATCCGAGTTATCGCCCAGTTTGCAAAACTCAACAACATTTAAGCAAAAAGCCAAAAAAGAAGTCAAAACCCATCTCGGTCGTTCGAATGACACGCAAACACACACATAGCACCATCTAGGTATTAGACATGTGTTAGAACTTACGAGACTTGATTCTGACATACGAAATTCCTTTTTATCGCCCAGTTTATAAAACTCAACAACACTTGAAGAACATAAACAAAACTAATTTAAATATGCTCTATTTTTGAATTCGCTATTAATATTCTAATTTTGTAGGGTCTTGTTGATGAGACTTGGTGGTGGAGGTCATGTAGACAAAGCGATACCGTGGTGGAGATGGTGATGATGACCGGCCGATCTTGATGAGATGAGACTATTGAGGGTGGGACGGACAGTCAGACCAAAGGTGGGACCGGCGGTGGGACCGACAGTGGGACCGAAGGCGATGATGATACCGACATTCTTGATCTTGGGTTGTAGTACCTATTATGTTTATATTTTGACTTTCATATATTTATATTTATACAGATTTTGAGTTGTACAGACTAGAGTTTAGTATCTAGTTAGGTTGATGGTATATGTATCTAACTATATTGATTGTTTATGATTACATTTTGTATTTACATCGTACGACTTTTATTTATAAGTCATTACGTTGTTTACATATTTGATGGTTGATATAGCAAAAGCTATTATTGTTATTGATATGCGTTCGTGAAGAATTCTTTATTTTTCTTTAGTTTATTACAGGTATGATTTTGTATATGTAAATGAATAGGGGTATTTTACAATTTTTTAAAAAATATTTTTTTTTCTAAGAACCTCATTGGCGACCGGGAGTGGAGGGTCATTGGCGACGGCTATGCCGTCGGCAATGACTATTTTTTAATTTTTTGAAATACCCATTCTTGACAATACATTAAATGCCGCCAATGCCGCCGCTTGATACATCTTGTTCGACTACCGGCGCTTGCTAATGACCCCGCTCGGTAATGACACTCTTTCCGCCAGTATGGGAAGGCGACGGACTCTACCGTCGCTAATGACCTCATTCTTGCGACGCAAGATTAGTCATCATTATTTCGTGACGGCATAGCCCGTCGACAATGACCTATTTTTTTGTAGTGAAATAGATTAATTAAGCATAACAATATTTATCCTTCAATAAAACTAATAGCCTTAGATAACAAGAAGCTTTGTTACTCGAAATTCCTCTTAGATTATCACTTAATGAAACAAGCTCTACATAAAATTTTAACCATTATAAAACCTAGAAGAATCTGCCTAGATTTAATATAACAACATCATTAAGAACTAAGGAATTATACTATTCCAAGCAAAAAACACATAAGCTTGGATTGTTTAATCTGTCTTCTGATAACCATAGCAATACTCAAAAGCTTGTCCACAATCATGTATCATTAACTAACTTCTACTTGTGACTAGGAACAATATAAATTACGTAATACTCTTCCTTAATTTTGCAGATATTACTAGTTAACCAATTTAATTCTACAGAAGCCAAATCAGTCAACCAAATAATATTCAAGCAATTAAAAAAGATTATTAAGAATAAATTTCATATAAGAAGGATTAAATAACATATACTCAACTAAACCATTAAATGCTAATAAGGTTCAACATCCCTTTTCAAAATTGAATAAAAGAAAACTAAGTTAGCATATTGTTAAGAAAACTTTAAATAATGTGTTGTGTCAGGATGTGTATTTGAACTGATTGCAAATGAAGGTATTTATGGATACAATCTTGAAACCCTAGAAGAATTCTAATCCAATTCAACTTCGGAAGTCTCTTCTTCAAATATGGTAGATATTGTCTCCTAAGCAATATCTGAAATCTTGATTAAAGTAGTTTCTGTAAGACCCCAACTTATTATAAATAAAATTGAATTTTTCTTTATTCATTATTCTAAATTAATAAGGGTTAATTTGATATAATTCTTTGGTTATGGGTGAAATGTGCAAAGTTTACAAAATAAGCAAGTGGTTATAAAATATTCATTATTGTATTGGGAATATTCGTTTGGTCGTGGAATATTCTTTTTGTTTGAATCTCCGTCTGATTTACCTTGATCATTAGTGGGCCCCATAACGGAAAAAAACGGTTGGATGAAGGAAAACGACAAAGATTGAGTTTTATAAATAACGACGTAAATTATTACCGCTAACACCGTTGGGTTACACGGTGGTTAAAATACGATGTCTGGCGTGGTTGCACGAAGAAGATACCAGTATTGCATTGCAATATTGTTGAATTATTGATCCTTACGTAAAAGGCCACTACTCAATAATTGTTACGATAATTATTGCTCATTATTTTATCTTATTGATTCAATAATTCTTTGCATTGATATTTATATTATTATTGTTTCAATAATTGTCATTACACAAGATTTTCCATTATCAAATCAATAATTCATATTATTTGAATAATATTATCGATAACATTATTGGCAATGTCTAGAAAGTTACGTCTTCAAGGAGAGGTTTGGTCACCTAATTGCGCCCGCAAGTGAAGAGAAATCCTTATTGGAAAGCCCTCTTTCCCAGGAACTACCGGTTGTCGATCTTGTGATTCTCGTAATATTATTTTTGAATAATTAATTATTGATTATTATGATAAAGAAAATATTAATTTTATGTGGATATCGATGGAGAAAATTTTTAATGTGACAATTGTTGAAAATTAATATTTTATCTTTTTCTGATAAAATAATACATTTAAATATATTATTTTAATAATATATTAACGGTGATATTTTTATAATGATTGTGGGATATATGAGTATATGAGGAGGTAGAGTATTTTGTGGCATTAAATGTTTAACATATGTTTTGTGTGTCGGTGGACACAATTCTTGACCGAAAATTGATTATAGACTATAAAATCGTCCGTTTATGGATTTCGGTCAATTTACATTTGGAATTTGGAAAAAGTTTCTTACGCAAAGTTGTAGAGAATGGAATTTCCCATGGAAATTACATGAGTTTTGAATTTTTCTCGATAAACGAGCTATTTTCTACTAATTATTGAAGTTTCGGAAGATAAAATAATTTTTATTAAATAATGGGTGGGACCCACTCTTGTTTGACAACATGTGGGTCACCGGAAAATTATTTTCAAGAGTGGCATGCTGGTCTTTGATGGCTAGCATGCGTAGAAATTTTATTTTTTAATAATAATAATTTATTAATTTAGTCTCCTTTTTGGCTTCTAACATTTTCCTATAAATAGAGGCTAAGTTAGAATTAAAAATCACACCGAAACTAAGTTTTCTCTTTCTCTCTCTAAATTATCGAGCGTATTCTTGTGAGTATACTTTGAGTGTTGCTATATCTGGTCTGGGTTTACACAAGACTATACCGAAATTCAGTCAGAAGTACGGTTATTTTGAGGTAAGGGGTATTATTTTCTTCTTAAATGATATTTTTTCTTCAATATCATTATGCCGAAGTATTGGTGAACTTTTTTATCAAATTTGGAACTTGTTGTGTCGGGGTTACTATTCACGTGATACTACGACTATTCACGTATACTGACCTTTATTCACGAATCACGGCCTTATTCAATTTAAAAATAAAAATTTTTCTTTTTGTCCAAAATATCTATTCTGGATACTAGCTTTGATTGTATCCATGTTTTGATCATTCTTGAATTTTACACCAATATGATTATTTTCGAAGTATTTTTGGACATGGGTAAAACAAAGTACGAATCCTTAATCCTTAATCCTTGTCATTTTGTTTCACCGGATTCGCTTTCTTTAAAAATGTTTTCATCATCCTCGATCCTAAATGGTGATATAAATGAATATCTTTGGCACAGAGTGCAAAGATGAACGATTAATCGATGAATATCTTTGGCCTGTAGTGCAAAGATGAACAGTGTTGAGATGAACATGACCAACCGGTGATATGAAATGAATATCTTTGGCTGTAGTGCAAAGATGATTAAAGATGTATATTGATTGTTATTACGAGGATAAACTATTGATGATGGACTTTTAAACCTTAGAAGACAAGGTAGAATTCTTTCTCTACGTGACTCTTCTAATGGATTCTTTGTTTCCATTGCATTTGTTGATCTAAAACTTGTTGTCTATTGTATTCTATTAGATTTTTCCTCGTGAAGACTAACGATAATTTGTTGTATATTATCTTAGTCATAATATTCTTTATTGGGCTAGTTGAGCTCACCCTTTTCCTTTTTGTTCCATTTTTCTTCTCGGAGAGGTGAGAACATAAGCGAGGATCGAGTCGGGGTATGGAGTGATGGTTCTAGGAAGATGTTTTAGTTATCCTCACTACTTACGTAAAATAGTGTATGAATAATTAATGAGGACTTATTTGGGTGTGTATATTGTCTAGAAGACAATATTTGTATTCAAACTCACAGTTGTATTGTCGTATTCTACACGACATCCGTATTGTCAAAGTTGTAGTTTGCTTTCTATACCATGTATTTTGGCGACTTCGTAATGGGTGTTGTATACCTATTTTGGGGCGTCACGATTAATATCGAGCTTAGGATATTATCTTTAAGCGGAGATCGGGAATAGAACTAGGAGGGAGAGACGAGTAAATCCTTCGCTAGTGTGTCCTACCTAAGCTTATTTGTTGGTCGGTCATAATATAGGATATTATGTGATATGTTAATTTGTTTAATTAACCCTTGTTTTATGGCGATGTTTAAGAATGGGCTGCGAGAACGTTAACAATGGAGTTTATGAGACCGTGGAGACGCCTTTGTGCCAACGAGGAGAACGTGCAACATCTTTGGCAATGTTCCTCCCGTGAACAACGCCAATCGAGCAAATGAGGAACGACGGGATGTTTAGAAGCTTTTTGCGCTTCATGCAAAATCGCATGAGGAGACTCGTGTACAAAATACGGGTGGAAATGATGGCAATGCTGATTCATCACAAATGCAAGCGGTTTAAGGAGTTGGGACCACCAGATTTCCATGGAAAGCCGGATCGATCAAGGCGCGTAAACGTGGGTCAAGCAAATTACCAAGATATTCGATGTCTTGGGGTGCACGGAGAGAAATGTAAGGTTCCATTCGCCACCTTTATGTTTCGTGGTGAAGCAGATTCTTTGTGGGAATCATGAAGCGTACACTCACCCGGATGCACTTAACATGTCTTGGGAAAGATTTGAAACTCGTTCAATGACAAGTACTTTCCGTAAAGTATTCATCATATGAAGGAGGTAGAGTTTATTAGACTCGAATGTAACAACATGACGGTGTCTCAATGACGAGGCAAAGTTCGCAGAGTTATCGAGTGCTCAGCACCTCATTTGGTGGAGAATGAGGAACGAATGACGCGTATATTTCGAGAGGTCTAAAACCGTAGATTCGTCAATACCTTATCTCTCATAAATTTTCTCTCAGATTCGGATGTTGTCAATGTGGCTCGATTATTAGAACGAGATAGTGAGTATACTCAACCGAGGGACCACAATCGTAGTAGTCATCGAGCGATGATAACCAAATGAGGAGGAAAGAATACGACACAAAGGCGGTAACCACTCGGTGGTAATCGTGGACATGATAATAGGAGAGGTGACTCAAGTAGAAATTTCGAAAGAGAAGATTCAACAATAACGGGAAGACATCAACAAAGAACACCAAAGACCAACAACAAATGCTAGGGAGGAGAACGACCGCCGCTTAGATGTTACAAATGTGGGAAGGAGGGACATATCATTAAAAATCCCACAATAATCCAAGGTATGTTACAACTGTGGAAAGGAAGGCCACATCGCTCGAGATTGTACTATAGCAAAACCAAGTTCAGCGGGAGTGGTGATTCCAAGGGCTGTCCCGGATAAGTCGAAATCAGCGATTCCTGGAAGAGCTTTTGTCGTGACTGGCCAAAACGTGAGGAACCCAAACGAGGTGATCACGGGTAAGCTAATCTTGAATTCTTGCGAAGTTTATACCTTACTAGATACCGATTCTACCCATTCTTTTATCTCTCCTGCTTGTGCTCAACGTTTAAACTTGACTCCGGAGAAATTAGATTTTGATTTATCTGTTGAAACTCCGTTGGGTGAACCTTCGTTACATCTACAGTTTATAAATCTTGCATGATCCAAGTTGGCACTATCACATTACCTGTTGATCTTATCTCTTTAAAGATACTTGCTTTTGATGTGATTTTAGGAATTGATTGGTTAACCACTCATCATGCCAAAATTGATTGTTTTCGTAAGGTTGTTAGTTTTCATATTCCTAACCAACTTTCGTCATGCAATTCAAACCACTAAATCACTAAAATCATCACTTTATCATATCAAGCCACAAAGCTATTCGTTTATTGAAAACGGATGTCAAGCTTTCTTAGCCCATGTTATGGATTTGAATAAAGACAAGTCGATTTGAATAATATTTACGTGGTTAAAGAATTCCCGACGATGTATTTCCCCAAGAGCTTCCGGCCTACCCCGAACGTGATGTTGAATTCTTTATTGACCTTGAACCGCATACAAAGCCCATTTCTAAAACCCCATATCGAATGGCTCCTATTGAACTTCGTGAGTTAAAAGTCCAACTACGGGAGTTATTAGACATCGGTTTCATTCGTCCCCAAGACGTCTCCTTGGGGTGCTCTGCTTTATTCGTAAAGAAAGAAAGACGGAGTATCGCGACTTTGTATTGACTATCGAGAATTGAACCATGTCACCATCAAGAATAGGTATCCGCTACCTCGCATTGATGACCTGTTCGACCGCCATAAGGAGCGCAATTCTTTTCAAAGATCGATCTTCGCTTACGGATATCATCAATTTGAAGATTAAAACCGAGGATATTCCAAAGACGGCATTCGTGGACTCGACACGGGCATTATGAATTCTTGGTCATGTCTTTTGGATTGACTAATGCTCCTACCGCTTTCATGGATATGATGAACCGTGTATTTAAGGAATATTTGGATCGGGCTCGTTGTTGTCTTTATTGATGACATCCTCATCTATTCCAAAAGCCGTGAAGATCATGAGCACCATTTGAAGTTTGGTACTACAAAGACTTCGTGAACACAAGCTTTATGCCAAAATCAAGAAATGCGAGTTCGGGCTTGAGGAAGTAGCATTCCTTGGGCACGTGGTGTCAAAACAAGGAGTATCTGATTGACCCGGCGAAGATTGAAGCAATACAAAGTTAGAGACAACCAAGAAGTCGGTGATCAAGTCTGCTTTCTAGGCTTAAATTGGTTATTATCGGAGATTTGTGGAAGGATTTTCTCGAATCGCTACTCTGCTAACTCAAATTGACTCGGAAGGATGCAAAATTCTTATGGAGCGAGGAATGCGAGAAGAGCTTCCAAGAGCTCAAGAGGAGACTCATTTCTAAGACTGCTCGACAATACCATCCGGTTCTCGATGGATTTGTTATCTCTGATGATGCTTCCGGCAAGGGGTTAGGATGTGTTCTCATGCAACATGGGAAAGTCATAGCCTATGCCTCACGACAACTCAAAGAATATGAGAGGAATTATCCTACTCATGATCTAGAGTTAGCGGCCAATCGTCATCGCGTTGAAGATATGGAGACACTACTTGTATGGAGAGAAAGTGGAGATTTATACTGGACCATAAAAGCCTCAAATATTTATTCACCTAAAAAGAACTCAACATGCGGCAACGACGTTGGGCTCGGAGTCATAAAAGATTACGATCACACTATTCAATATCATCCTCGAAAAGCGAACGTAGTAGGTGACGCATTAAGTAGAAGATCATATGCAAGTACGAAAAGCGATATTGTCAACGCAAAGGCCCATCTTGTATGACTTGCAAAGGATGGAGGTAGAATTAAAGACTCGGGGACCCACATAATGATGGCGAATATACAAGTAGAACCGACTTTAATCGATAAAGTTAAAGCCGCTTTCAAGCTACGGACACAAATGATGCGTATGAAGAAAGAAAGTGCAAGAAGGAGCTATTCCTAAGCAAGAATTGATGAGGAAGGAATACTTGAGTCAATTCTAGACTTTGAGTTCCTAACGATTCGACTGAAGCATAAAATCATGATGGAGGCAGGCACACAACACCCCGCTTTGCAATCCATCTCGAAGTACCAAAATGTATCATGATATTCGACATACATTTTGGTGGAACAATATGAAGAGAGAGATTGCAGAGTTTATCTCAAGATGTTTAACCTGTCAACGTGTAAAGGCGGAGCATCAAGTGCCAAAAGGTCCATTGCAACCACTTGAGATTCCGGAATGGAAATGGGAACACATTACTATGGATTTTGTTATAGGTCTTCCCAAAGGTTCTCAAGGCGTAGATGCAATTTGGGTTATTGTTGATAGATTAACCAAGTCTGCCCATTTCTTACCGATACGCTGAGACTTATTCCTCGAACGTCTTGCTCAGATATACGTGAATGAGATTGTGCGATTGCATGGCATGCCAAGATCCATAGTTTGGGATCGTGACCCGAGATTCACTTCAAGATTTTGGGTTAGCTTGCGTAAAGCTATGGGCACGGATTTATTTATTGATTCAAAGATACCATCCTCAAACCAGACGGACAATCGAGAGAGGACTATTCAAACCCTTGAAGATCTATTAAGACTCGTGTCCTAGATTTCAAAGGAAGTTGGGATAAGTACCTACCATCGGTGGAATTCTCCTACAACAACAATTATCAAGCAAGTATAGGCATGGCTCCATTTGAGGCGTTGTATGGATTTAAATGTCGCTCTCCAAAGATATCTTTGGGACGAGGTGGGAGAAGCAATATTGTTGGGACCGTAATTAGTACGCATGACTACGTAAAAGATCCAAATGATTCGACAACGTATTCAAACTTCACAAGATCGACAAAAGAGTTATCTTTGATCTTCATAGAAAGGGACGTGGAGTTTAATATTGGAGATCATGTATTGTTACGTATTGCTCCATGGAAGGGAGTTACAAGATTTGGGAAAAGAGGAAAGCTCAATCCAAGGTTTGTTGGTCCATTTGAGATTCTTGACCGAATAGGGAACGTAGCTTATAGACTCGCGTTACCTCCAAGTATGTCTCGTGTTCACAATGTATTCCACATATCTATGCTTCGTAAATATGTGAAAGACCCGAACCACATTATTGCATTAGAACCGCACGAGATAGCGAAGATTTAACCTACGAGGAGATACTGTTGAGATTTTGGATAGAAAGAGCATGTCTTACGTGCGAAGGTTATACCACAAGTTAAGGTTTTGTGGAGAAACCATGCAATTGAGGAAATGACATGGGAGTTGGAATCGGAGATGAAAGCAAGGTACCCTCACCTTTTCGATATACTGTATCGTATGTCAATTTCGAGGACGAAATTTCATAAGGAGGGAGGTTGTAAGACCCCAACTTATTATAAATAAAATTGAATTTTTCTTTATTCATTATTCTAAATTAATAAGGGTTAATTTGATATAATTCTTTGGTTATGGGTGAAATGTGCAAAGTTTACAAAATAAGCAAGTGGTTATAAAATATTCATTATTATTTCTGGGAATATTCGTTTGGTCGTGAAATATTCTTTTTGTCGGGAATCTCTATTTGCGACTGTAGCGATCATTAATGGGCCCCATAACTTGAAAAACTATTGGATGAAGGAAAACGACAAAGATTGAGTTTTATAAATAACGACGTAAATTATTACAAGTTAACAACATTGTTGGGTTACTCGGTGGTTAAAATACGATACGGCGTGGTTGCACAAAAGCAGCACCAGATTGCATACAAGATTGTTGAATTATTGATCCTTACGTAAGAAGGCACTACTCAATAATTGTTACAAGATAATTACTGCTCATTATTTTATCTTATTGATTCAATAATTGTTTGCATTGATATTTATATTATTATTGTTTCAATAATTGTCATTACACAAGATTTTCCATTATCAAATCAATAATTCATATTATTTGAATAATATTATCGAGATAACATTATTGGCAATGTCTAGAAAGTTACGTCTCAAGGAGAGGTTTGGTCACCTAATTGCGGCCAAGAAGGAGAAATCCTTATTGGAAAGCCCCTCTTTCTGAGGAGCGGCACGGTTGTCGATCTGTGATTCGTAATATTATTTTGAATAATTAATTATTGATTATTATGATAAAGAAAATATTTATTTTATGTGGATATAGATGGAGAAAATTTTAATGTGACAATTGTTGAAAATTAATATTTTATCTTTTTCGATAAAATAATACATTTAAATATATTATTTTAATAATATATTAACGGTGATATTTTTTTATAATGATTGTGGGATATATGAGTATATGAGGAGGTAGAGTATTTTGTGGCATTAAATGTTTAACATATGTTTTGTGTGTTTGGTGGACACAATTCTTGATAGAAAATTGATTATAGATCGTAAAATCGTCTGCTTATGGATTTCGGTCCAATTTCTGCTTGGAATTTGGAAAAATTTTCTTACGCAAAGTTGTAGAGAATGGAATTTCCCATAGAAATTCGCGAGTTTCAATTTTTCTGATAAACGAGCTATTTTCTAAGAATTATTGAAGTTTCGGAAGATAAAATAATTTTATTAAATAATGGGTGGGACCCACTCTTGTTTGACAACATGTGGGTCACCGGAAAATTATTTTCAAGAGTGGCATGCTGGTCTTTGATGGCTAGCATGCGTAGAAATTTGATTTTTAATAATAATAATTTATTGATTTAGTCTCCTTTGGCGTTCTAACATTTTCCTATAAATAGAGGGCTAAGTTAGAATTGAAAATCACACCGAAAACTAAGTTTTCTCTCTTCTCTCTAAATTATCGAGTTTATTCTTGTGAGTATATTTTAAGTGTTGCTATACTGATGCGGGTTTTTCATCAAGACTATACCGAAATTCAATCGTAAGACGGTTATTTTGAGGTAAAGGGTATTATTTTCTTCTTAAATGATATTTTTTCTTCAATATCATTATCTGCCAAGTATTGGTGAACTTTTTATCAAATTTGGAACTTGTTGTGTCGGGTTACTATTCACGTATCAGACCTATTCACGATATCTGACACTATTCACGAATCTGGCCTTTATTCACCGAAAAATAAAAATTTTTCTTTTGTCCAAAATATCTATTCGGATACTAGCTTTGATTATATCCATGTTTTGATCATTCTTGAATTTTACACCAATATGATTATTTTCAAGTATTTTTGGACATGGGTAAAACAAAGTACGAATCCTTAATCCTTAATCCTTGTCATTTTGTTTCAATTTGGATTCGTTTCTTTAAAAATGTTTTTCATCATCCTCGATCCTAAATGGTGATATAAATGAATATCTTTGGCACATAGTGCAAAGATGAACGATTAATCGATGAATATCTTTGGCTCAGAGTGCAAAGATGAACAGTGTTGAGATGAACATGACCAATCGGTGATATAAATGAATATCTTTGGCTCAGTGCAAAGATGATTAAAGATGTATATTGATTGTTATTACGGGATAAACTATTGATGATGGACTTTTAAACCTTAGAAGACGGTAGAAATTCTTTCTCACGTGACTCTTCTAATGGATTCTTTATTTCATTGCATTTGTTGATCTAAAACTTGTTGTCTATTGTATTCTATTAGATTTTTCCTGTTGAAGACTAACAATAATTTGTTGTATATTATCTTAGTCATAATATTCTTTCTTTGGGCTAGTTGAGCTCACCCTTTTCCTTTTTGTTCCATTTTTCTTCTCGGAGGTGAGAACATATAGCGAGGATCGAGTCGGGGTATGGAGTGATGGTTCTAGGAAGATGTTTTAGTATCCTCTCACTACTTACAGAAAATAGTGTATGAATAATTAATGAGGACTTATTTGGGTGTGTATATTGTCTAGAAGACAATATTTGTATTCAAACTCACAGTTGTATTGTCGTATTCTACACGACATCTGTATTGTCAAAGTTGTAGTTTGCTTTCTATACCATGTATTTTGGCGACTCAGAATGGGTGTTGTATACCTATTTTGAGGGCGTCACAGTTTCATTATCAAGTTAGAATTTAGTTTCCATAGCCAAGTCTATTTCCTTCTCCTTTTCCTATTCGAATTCTATCCAATCTCAGTTTCCTTATCGATCTCTAACTTAGATTCCATATTTGATTCTAATTACCATAATCAAATGTAGCTTCTTTCTTCAATTGTAATTTCATCTCCTAATCCTCATATGAATTAAACTCTAATACTCCAACACTTCAAATCCTACCCAGACTCAAAATACTTAAATCAACTCTCAAACGTAGAGTAAGATCTCTGAACATCAAATGTAGAGTCATGGATCGTAAAGCTCAAATTGTAGAGTATATTTCCCCTGCCCAAGCTTTCACTTCGAACGTTGACTACCTAAATCAGAACCACGAATTTGAGAATGAAAATTACCTTAGATAGGTTACTCAATTTTACATGATATAGAGCACGAAATTTCCTTTTCGAAAACATATTATAATAGGTAATCAGACAGCCGATGTGAAGGTTATGCCCATTTCTTCGAATCAGCTCTTTTACCCAATTTCGTAGAGTAATTTCACTGCGATCGTAGACTGTCAACACAAAAAAAATGTAGAGAGTCCACAACCAGATCGTAGAGTGAGACTTTCCTCTCAAAATCGTAGAATAAACTTTGCACTGGTCATAGAGTAAGCAAATCGCTGAGTTAAAATTGTAGAGTAAACTAGTTATCGTAGAGTTCTGATTGCATAGTCAACAAATCATCGAACAACCTGCCCAAGCCTTCCTACTATTGTAGAGCACTTCTTCCATAATACGAACGTAAAGTATTCTCCCAACGATTGTAGAGTCTCAATACTGATCGTAAAGTACTCCTGCAAAATAACTAAAAACTAACATTAAACTCCATATTTGCAAACTCATATCAAATTCTTCCTATAATCAACAAAAACCTTAACAATCTCATATAAACAGATAAAATTCAATAAAACTAAACATAAAGGAATGAAAATAATCAAATATTATGCACCTATCAATCATATTCTTTTTTATTTTATTTCTCTCTGATAGACTCCACGACATGCTTATAAGAGGTGGTCGTCGTCCGGATTGTTTCCAACAAGTTATGAAGGTGGAACACGCTCGACACCTAAACCCAACGTCTATATTGAGACGAGAACCTCAGTATAATTGATAGTTTAAGGAATGTTGCGTTGAATGTACATCAACGATACCTTGACCCAATGCTTATATTTAAGCAAGAACCTTGGTACAATCGACGATTGATGTGGTAGAAGACGCCACACACAACTATGTATTGTTGTATGATAAGTCAAAATTGAATCTCAAAAAAAAACTAAGTATTACTTAGGAATTCTTCAAAATAATCAAAAGAATAGAATAATCTCACAAGTATATTGAATAATGATAATGTGTTGTATTACAATAGCCATTTCCTTTATTTATACTAGCAATAAGGAACCCTAATCCTATAAGAAAATAACAAATAAAATTGAAATCAAAATCCTAGCTAACAAGTCATCTTGGAAATCAAATCATATCTAATATACTTCATATATACATCATAATTGTATAAGATAGCTAAAACCCCTTAAGTAAATTTGATAAAATCATACAAGAATGCATCCTCAAAAATCCGTGCCTGGCGCAGCCGCGCCAGGATTTGGTCCGGATTAGGCGTGGTAGCACCTGAAGTCCAGAAGATGTTATTTTTTATTCTGGTGCTAAGTGCGACAACGCCAATTTTGAACTTGATGATGGCGCGACAGTGCCGAGGTCCAGAATTGCCTTCTTGCCCATTTTGTTTCCTTGATGCCTTAAATTCCGACTATGATTCCTTGATCCTTTTTCACTTCCTCCACCAAACTTGAGTCTTTGATTGGAACAAGTGAACCAAATTAATGAATTTAAAAACTTATCCCATAATGATTGCTTTGCCTTGTAGCTTGAGTCCTTTGCCTTGATTTGAAACACATCTTTGTTGCGGATTTGATGATATGAACGAACACAGGTTTGAAAACTTGGCTTGCGATGATTTTGTCTTACTAAATATATTGTATCTGGAAATCTCAAATCATATAATTCATCTCTTACTCACATTTTACTTGAATTGAGCTCCAACGTAAGCATCTTTGAGCAAATTTTAGTCTAAATACCAAAGAAGCAAATTTTAGTCTAAATACCAAAGATCTCTTGATGAACCCTTGGATCTTGAGTTGAATTATTGACACGTGATGCGAGCCTGATTAGGATTGTATCACTCTCCATATCCAAAAAGCATAGTTAGTCAGTATAAAGAAAATAATTTGGATTGAGAAGCTAGGAAGCCACTCTTTCACCAATATTACAAATTGTTGTTTGGCAGGTCACTGTTAGTCTTTTGTAGTTATATTACATGCAACATATATATGGAGCATTAGAATTGATTCGAAGTAGTAAAATTTTTCTAAATAATTAATTAAGTACAATTATAAAATTTTAAATTTAGTTATGGATAATTTTGTTATTTCATTATCCTTGGATGGAAGGAGTTTAATGTTATGTGTAAGAGTTTTCAAGGAAGAATAAGTTATTTTTACGTAAGAATGAATTGCAAAAGTTTCCCTTTAAGTTGTCACATTATTTTAATTTGACTCATACGTGGCAAATTTTTTAATAAAGTCTTTCAAGTGGCCAACTTGATTCAATTGCCTCCCGACGTTGACTTCGACTCAATTTTTAGTCACGTGCTATTTTGTAGGAGGTATAGATGTAAAATAATATTGATAATTACAAGATACTCCCTCAATTCCAAATTATATGATATTTTAATGAATTTTTGTTGTACCAAAATAACTGCACTTTGCTATTTTTTAGACAATTAAAGTGGTTATTTTACAAGTTTAACTAATTTATTTATTCTTTCTACTCACAAGTTTTATAATATCCAAATTGTAAAATTATGGATATAGTTGTACTTTTAGTGATAAATTTGACATAATAAATACATTTCTTAATAATTGTGCACATGGTCAAAAGTATAGATAATTTAGGATGGAGGGAGTAAATAATAAAATAAAACAAACAAAATTCAAAATAACTAAAAAAAATCAATTAATATCATAATCTCATTACATTATGGCTAGATGCAGTAAATTGAGGATACGGGAGTTCTTGAACCAATCTTATGCTACATTTGGATCGAGAGAATGAAATATATGAAGGAATGAAATAAAAATAGTGTATTTGATAATCATTTTGGAGGATAAATCGTTCTAATGGAATGAAAATGCATTCCACCCCTTTACTTTTTTATTTCATGTGGAGGAGGTGAAATAAAATTCATTCTAATGGAATGTGTGTGTGTGTGTGTATATATATATATATATATATATATATATATATATATATGTGTGTGTGTGTGTGTGTGTGTGTGTGTGTGTGTGTGTGTGTGTGTGTGTGTGTGTGTGTGTGTGTGTGATAATTGTGTCATTATATGACAATACCCACTATCACCAACAACCAAACATACACTTAACATATCTTAAAATCATTTTATTTTGTCCTTATTCTATTCCTTTAATCCAAAGGCATCATTACAGAATGTGAGAGTAAGGGGGATAATTTAACCCACACCAATTCAAGCCTTGGGCCTTCCAGTACAAGAAAAACATTAATTTCGATGGAATATTCCCTCGTAATTAGGTCTATTCCGTCGGAATTAACCTATTTCTGTGGGAATATTTTGTCGGAAATTCGGTCGTATATATAGGCGTCGAAGTTAAGGCCCGTCGCAAAGTGTGTCAGAGATAAATTATGCCCGACTGAATTTCGTCGGAGTTAACATATGTTCGACAAAAATCTTTTGACAGAATTATTATGTCGAATAGAAACTGGGGTTATTTCCGACAGAACGTTCCCTCACAAATAGTCTATTTTATTACTTAAAAATATTATTACTTCTAGGTAGTGTATATGCGGGTATCCTCAGTAGACCCAACACTCGATACCTACCGGTACTATTAGTAGGGGGATCTTGATACGCGACCCATAGTCGCAGCTCCTCATCCCGAGACACTACAAGAAATAAGGGTATTTCCGAAGGAATTATCTACGATGGAATTTATTCCCTCAGATTTGGTATAATTTCGACTGAATAGTCCGTCGAACATAATTCCCTTGGACATACGATTATTTCGACGGAATTCCGTCGGAGTTATAAGCCATTACTTGGCGCCAATCTTCCCGCCAGCGCTAAGCATATGCTCGATGTAATTAGAGATAATTCAGACGGATTATCCGTCGAACATAGTGTATTTTTGAGGGACGTATTTCCAACGCAGAGTCCGTCAGAATTAACTAATAAATTTAACATCAGTTCCTAGATGCCGCTTCTTATTTTCTCACCTCTCACTAATATTGTCTCTCACCTCTCTCAGGCAGCACCACCCTCGTCCACCTCGCCACCGTTAGCACCACAGTCATTCTCCTCGCAACCGTTAACACCACTGTCGTTCTCTGTTTCGATACCTTGCCACCGTCGAGTTTTTTTCCTCGCCACCATTGTTCTTCTCCCTATTCGGACATGAAGCAGTGTTCCGCCGACTTTCCTCCTCCGTGTTCTGCCGGCTCTTCCACCGTTAGCTAAAAATTTCTTTTTCTCCATTATCAGTATATATGCCCTAATTTAGTAAATTAAATTTTGTTTTGCCTTAATTTTGAATTCCCCTAATTATCAGTTAATATTTAAGGTTAGTGTAAGAATTCGCAAAAAAAAATTAGTAAATATTTCATTCAATGTACATGTTAAATGAAATTTTGATAATTTGTGCCCTAATTTTTTATGTACCGAAATTGGTAATTTTGAATAATTGTGGAATCTGAAATTGGGACATCGACAATAGTGGAATCTGCATATTGAGTTTAATTTAATTTTCTGAATATTGCATACTGAAATTGGAGCCTTATCATTCAATTTTTTTTCTTCTGATATTAGGAATTTGCATATTGAGTTGAATACTAGCTGAAATTGGAGCATTTTACTATTATTTTTTTTCTTCTGAAATTGGGAATCTGCATATTGAATTAAATGTTAGCCAAAATTAGAGCCTTGCTTGTTCATTCAATTTCTCATTTTAGCTAAAACTAGTTTATGGTACTGATGAATCTGATAATTGATTCAAGTTAGGTTTAATTTGTGCAATTTGCTTGTTCATAATTTGATAGTGAGGCTGATGTTAGTCATGTATTTTTGAGTTATATTGTTGAATTATATACAATTATTGGTTGTTCATCGAATTTTTTGATTGATATTACTAATGATATTGTGAAATATTGGTATATTTGATATTTTTGACGGAATTCCCGATTGAATTTTTGTCATAATTCTAATATTGAAAAATATGTGGGCCCTGCATTTTTTTATTTATGTATTTTAATTAGTTTCCAATATTGAAATATACTAAGTAGCATGTACTTAGTTTCCTACTAATAAAATCAACTAAAAATGAACTATATAAGAGGTGTTTGATAAAAACTGAATGAATCTGAATCTGAATGAAAAAAGTTATTTGATAACTGAGATGTCTGAAACATCTGAATAACATATTTTTATTAGTTTACCCCTCTAAAAAAATTCAAAATTGTTATAAATGTATTTAATATTACTTAATATAATAAAAAAAAACTTCATTCAACCCTCATTCAACCCAAAAAATGACACTAAACCATTCAGCCCAAATCGTCTTGAAATTTAGCCAATCAGACATTTTTTTTTCGAAAATAAATACACTTAATGGCTGAACAATTACATGATTTAACGAGATTTTTGTAATTTAATTTGAATATTTATTAAATTAAATAAATATTTTTGATGATTTAAATATTGGGTTAAATAATTAATTGATGAATTTATGGAAGATTAATTTAATTATATGTGTTACATTAACAATGATTAAATTAATGTGGAGAATTTATTATTCAAAGTATGTATTTAATTGAGCTTATTTGATTAAATGAATTATTTAATAAGCATAATGTTATTCTAATTAATTTAATAATTAATTAGATATTTAATGATTTGACATAATTAATAAATGAGAATTTTCATTATGTAATGATGTGATTTAATGGGTAATATTATCTTTAATTTAATTGAATTTAAATAATATTATTTGATTAATTAAAATGTGACAAATAAACTATATACTAATAAAGTAATTAAAATAAATTAGAAGGGATATTTAATATTTAAGCCAAACATGGCCTAAGGAACATGGGAGCAGTTAAGGCCTCGTTGCGCTTAACTGCTGCCCATGATTCACTGGTTAACTTAGTGGTGCACAAATGGCCTACGACCTGGAGCCTGGCCTTGATCCGGCCTGAGCCTGACCTGGTCAAAGCTCGGCCTGGTCAAAGCCTCGACCGGTAAGGCCCGGCCTGTTAGACCAAGAACAGACCATGAATTAATGACTCATATCCGGCCTGGCCTAGCCTTTCAAAAAGCCTGGCCTGACCTGGCCTAAGGCCTGATTCATAGCATGACTTGGCCTGGTTCAAAGCCTGGACCGGCCTGGTATATATCCTAAATTGGCTTGCGATCTAAAATCTTTAGTTGGGTAAATACTAGCAAGTCTTTTTATAAGAAAATCCTCCTTATCTTGCATCCCCCTTTCAATGTGGGACTTAACATTTATAAGATAAACATTGGACTTTAGGATTGCTATTATAGAGTGAAGTCATATGTTCAATTCAAGTTCAATTCGATGTGGGACTTTGAGATTATAGACTATGGGCCACAACTATTGTCAATGAATCAATGTGGGACTTTACCAAGTGTTACCAATGCCCACCCAACTACCACCACCACCGCACCTTCTCAAATTTGAAGCTAATGTGGAAGGATGGATATGAGACCACTGCTTCTATAACCCAAGTCTTTTACTGACTTGTTATTTGATTCTCCTGCTTGAATATTGTTTACATTTTATAAAGACTTCTGTACATCCACTTCTATACTGCATAGTGGTGATATATGTGCCCATCTTTTGATGATCCAATGTCCATCTTTTGATGATCCAGTGTCCCAAGTGCCGACATATATAGAGTAATATTAATTTTCTTAAAAATGACAATTCATTTATGTTCAGAAAATTAAGAAACTTTTGGCTCACTTTGTGGACCACCATGACTTTATTTGGAACCTCTAATGGCTTCCATCTTATAGATATTTTATTTTCGTATAATTATGCAATTGCATATATACTAGGGTGCTAATGGGTGGGGATAGCAGCTCCTCCCACTCGCGCACACATGTAAGGGAGATAACATTTCTAAATTGTGGGAACAATTTTTGAACTTTGGGTAGAGAAAGTTTTTTATCAAGTAAAGACACGAGGCACATGAATGGCAATTGATAAGCTCCTAAATTTTATATAAGCACAAAGATTGCGAGAAGGTTTTTAGATTCCATGGGAAGTGAATGCTACATAAACTCTGTTAAGGGATGTCTCTAATTCTCACTATCATTATCATTGTAGACCCAGTACTCCCACATAGTCTAGTTAACATCTCTTGTCCCTACTTTTCTTCTATAAATAGAGGAGAGGTAAGTCTAAAATTTTGAAGTACAATGCACTTTGTCTAGTCTAGCTAAGAAATGCATAGTCCCATACAGTCTAACAAAATGTTTTTGGTCCTGCATTAATTTTAAAATAAGTGGAGGCCAAGCCTGGCATAATCCCACATAGTCTAGTAAAAAGTTTTTTGTACCGCGTTTCTTTAATAAATGGAGGAGAAGCTGAGTTTAAATTTTCTAAGTAAAGAACACCTGGGCCTAATGAGGCATGACTTGGCCTGGCCTGTAGGCCTCAACAGGTCGCATTTTTTTCTTCCAAACCTGGCCTGGCCTGGCCTGCAGTTAAAAAGTCAAGGCCTGACCTGGCTTGGTCAATGGCTAAGGCCTGACAGGCTTAGGCCAGGCCAGGCCAGGCTGGCCTGTTATGCATCACTAGGTTAACTTATGTGTCTTATATTCAATTCTTAATTTCAAACCTGGAGAACAAAATTCAGAGAGAAAAATAGAGAAATTATAGAGAAAGTTTGAGAAGAATTGTGAATTGGGAAGGAAAATTGAGAGTTAAGAAGAGCATTCCATCATCTTGCCTTATCATAACAAAGTAGTCAAGGGTAACCCCTTAATCTCAGTTTTAATTTACATTATTAAAGTTTTTCATGAAAATTGGCTTTTAATTTTCTGTAATTGAATTTTCATGGCTAATTGTTAAATCTATGCTGTTGTATATGTTTACAACATGTTTATATCATATATTCATATGATTAGAGTAATTGATTTTAATGAAAACATGTTGTAATCAGATTTTCTGTGACGCCCCCAAAATAGGTGTACATAACCCATCCCGAGTCGCCAAATACATGGTACAAAAACTAAATACAAACTTCATTAATACAATTGTCGTGCAAAATACGACAACATATGTGCTGTGAGTTTTAGTACAAATATTGTCTTTTAGACAATATCCAAACTCAAATAAAGTCCTCATTATATTTATTGATACACTATTTTACAAAATAGTGAGGACTGCCATAAAAATCGTCTTAAACCATCACTTCACACCCCGACTAGTACCAGCTATATACTCACCTTCTGAGAAGAAAAATGGAACAAAAAGGAAAAGGATGAGCTCAACTAACCCAGTAAAGAATATTATGACTAAGATAATGAAAAACAAATTATCGTTAGCCTTCAATAAATCAGATAAAATATAATGGACAACAAATTTTAGATCAATATTCGCAGCGGAAATAACAATTCATTAGAAGAGTTAAGTAGAGAATGAAGTCTACTATCTTCTATAATTTAAAAGTCCATCATCAATATTTTATCCATGTGACATCAATCAATATACATCTTGAATGAAATATTCATCTTTGCACTACGGGCCAAAGATATTCATTTGTATCACCAGTTGGTCATGTTCATCTCAACACCTGTCCATCTTTGCACTACGGGCCAAAGATATTCATCAGGTAATCATTCATCTTTGTATTACAGGCCAAAGATATTCATCAAGTAATCATTTATCTTTGCATTACAGGCCAAATATATTCAGTTATATCACCATTTAGGACTGAGGATGATAAAAAAATATTTTAAAGAAAACGAATCCAGTGAGATAAAAAGACAAAAATTAGGCAGTCGTACTTTAGTTTATCCAAGTTCAAAAAAATACTCCATAATAATCAATTGTGGAACAAAATTCAAGAATGAAGATCAAAACATGGATACAATCAAAGATAGTAACCATAATAGAGAACTTGGACAAAGAAAAGAAAATTTAATTTTTTTGTAAATAGTGTCATATTCGTGAATAATGCCGTATACGTGAATAGTAACCTCGACATAAAAAGGTAAAAAAATTCATAATAAAATTCATACCAATATTTTGGTGAAATGATACTGAAAGAAACAATATCATTTACTTGAAAAATAACATCTCTTACCTCAAAAGAATAACACTTCTGACTGGAATAGCGGATATAATACTGAAGAAAACTTGCACTGCTTATCAACTTTCAAAGTATCTAAATATTCACAAAAATACGCTCGATATTATAGAGAGAGAGAAAACTTCTAATTCTGATGTGATTTTTAATTCTAACATAAGCACCCTATTTATTGGAAAATGATTAGAACATCACAATCTCAGCACTCCACAAGTGGGGCCCACCCAATTCAGCAAAATCAAGAGGTAAAAAGGACAAGTGGGTCCCACCCCTTGTTTTTAATTTAAACAATATTCAGAAACTTCAATAATTCATAATAAATAGCCATTTTATCAGAAAAATAAGAACCTTATGTCCATTTCATATGAAATTTAATTCTCTACAACTTTATAGAAGAAAGTTTTTTCAAATTTCGAACGAAAAATGACCCGAACTTACATACGGATGAAATCTCATAGCATTCCATCCTTGAAAATTTACTTACTGATCAAATCCACCGCACACCCACTTTGGCCAACAAAAATATCATATTTCTCACACAAGTAGGGCCCACTCAATTAGAAAAATCCCCGACCAAATATTTTACACGTTTTAATCCTCAAAAATACCATTCATACCCAATTTGCACCCTTCCTCCTCATTTTATTCATATACCGTGAATTTAGTGTAAAAATATCAACATTATTATATTATTATATTATCACATATACATTTATAATGTAATATAATAATATATTTGAATAAATTATTTTATCAGAAAAGATAAATTATCAATTTTCAACAATTGTCACTTTTTTAATAATTTCTCTATTTATATCCAAATTGAATAAATATTCCCTTATCATTTTTATCAATAATTAATTATTCACAAATAATATTACAGAACCACAATATTGACAACCAGGTCGTTCCTAGGAAAGAGGGGGCTTTTCGATAAGGATTTCTCGTTATTGGCACACAAATAGGTGACCAAACCCCTTTTCTAGACATAACTTCCTTAGACATTGTCAATAATGATATTTAATAATATTATTCAAATAATATGAATTATTGATCTGATAATGAAAAATACTGTGCAGTGATAATTATTGAATTAACAATAATATAAAAATAATGTGTAATACTGCGTAACAACGCGTATTACTTTATTTTATCCACCGGGTATTCTAACAGTTTTAACGGTAACTGTTACGTCGTTATTATTAAAAACTCATTCATGTCATTTTCTTCTTCCGATAGTTTTCCGTTATGGGGCCCACAAATGGTTGCGTCATCGTACGAATATTCTCCGACAACAAGAATATTCCACGAATAATGAATATTCTCTGACAACAATGAATATTTTATAACCACTTGCTAATTTAAAATATTTTCTCATTTTACCCATAACTAACCACATTAATCAAATCAACCCCTTACTATTTCAAAATAATAAATAGAGAAAATTCCATTTAATTCATAAAAGTTGGGGTCTTACAACCTCCCCTCCTTATGAAATTTTGTCCTCAAAATTGACGTGCGTAACTGGTGTTTCAAAAAGGTGAGGATACCTCTCTTTCATTTCCGATTCCAACTCTGAGGTAATTTCCTCAATAGCATGGTTCCTCCACAAAACTTTGACTTGTGGTATAACCTTTGAGCGTACAATATGTTCCTTCTTATCCAAGAATTTAATAGGCACCTTCTCATACGTTAAATCTTCTAATTCAATAATGTGATTCGGGTCTTTCACATATTTACGTAGCATGGATATGTGAAACACATTATGAACACGAGACATACTTGGCGGTAAAGCGAGTCTATAGGCCACAGTTCCTACTCGATCGAGGATTTTAAATGGACCAATAAATTGAGGGTTGAGATTTCCTCTTTTCATCGACTCTTGCTTCTAGAATAACACATTCTTATATTGTCATCTTCATATTCATCAGCTCCGGGTCTATAGCTTGAGTAGCCTTAACTTTATCGATTAAAGTCGGTTTTATGCGTATATTTAATATCATCACGTGGGTACCTAGAGTCTTTAACTCTATCTCCATCATTTATAAGTTATATGAAATGGGTCTTTGTGTTCGATAATATCACATTCGTACCCGCATACGATCTTCTACTCAACGTGTCAGCTACCACGTTCGCTTTTCCAGGATGGTATTAAATGGTATGATCGTAATCTTTCAACAACTCGAGCCAACGTCTTTGACGCATGATACATTCGTTTTGGTTGAAGAAATATTTGAGGGTTTTGTATCGAGTTTAAGGCCGATACAAAATTTGATATCATGCTCTGGGGGTAGGCCAGAAAGTTCTTCAGGAAATACGTCAGGAAATTTACTAACAACATAAATATAATTCAAATCTGACGTATTTTTATTTAAATTCATGACATGGGCTAAGAAAGCTTGACACCCGTTTTTTAATAAACGAATGGATTTAAGCCTTAATATGAAAGTTTTTGACTTTAGAGGTTTGGTTGCTTGAATTCGCATAACAGGTGTGTTAGGAATATGAAAACTAACAACCTTGTGAAAACAATCAATTTTAGCATGATGAGTAGTTAACCAATCAGTCCCTAAAATCACATCAAATGCAAGTATCTTTAAAGAGATAAGATCAACAGGTAATGTGATGGTACCAATTTGAATCAAGCCAGATTTATAAACAGTAGATGTAATGAAGGTTTCTCCTAACGAAGTTTTAATAGATAAGTCAAAGTCTAATTTCTCAGGGGTCAAGTTCAAACGTTGAGCACAAGCAAGAGAAATAAAAGAATGGGTAGAACCAGTATCTAATAAGGTATAGACTTCGCAAGAGTTTATAATTAGCTTACCCGTGATAACTTCGTTCGGGTTTCTCGCCTTTTGGGACGTTACGATAAACACTCTTCCTTGAACCATCGACTTTGTTTTGTCTGTAGTCATCTTTGGTGCCACCGTCCCAGCTGGACTTGACTTTGCTACCGGATAAAATCGGGCTATGTAACCATCTTTTCCGTAATTGAAACACACCTTGGAAGGTTTTGAACAGTTTGGACTTATGTGTGCCTCCTCTCCGCATCTGTAGCATCTAACTGGCGGTCTTTCTCTTCCCCTAGAAACTGTTGTTGTTGCTGGTGTTAGTGTTGCTGCCGATGTCTTTTCGTCATTATTAAATCTTCTCTTCTTGATATTTCCACTTGAATCATTTCTTCTATTATCTTGGCCATGATTACCATCAAAGTGGTTACCATTTCTGGCATGATAATTTCTTCCATGACGGTTATCATTATTTCGATGGTCGTTGCCACCGGTACGATTATTATCGTGTTTTTCGTCGAAATCTTTTGGTTGAGCTGACTCATAATCCCGCTCCAATAACTGAGCCATATTCACTACATCTGAATACAAACATAGTTTGTGAGAAATGAGGCATTGACGTATTTTGGGTTTTAAACATCGCAAAAATATTTGCGTCATTCTCTCCTCATTATCAACCAAATGGGATGCAAACCGGGACAACTAGACAAACTTAGCTTCGTACTGCGACACGGTCATATTGTTTTGCTCCAGCTTGATGAACTATACCTCCTTCATGTGAAGAATACTTTCAGGAAAGTACTTATCGTTGAACAATTCTTGGAACTTCTCCCAAGACATCTTGAGTGCGGCAGGCTGAGTACACTTTACGGATTCCCACCAGTAATCTGCCTCTCCGCGCAACATAAAAGTGGCAAAGGGAACCTTTTGCTCTTTAGTGCATCCCAAGACATCAAATATCTTGGTGATTTGCTTTATCCACGTCTCTGCCTTAAGTGGTTCTGGCTTTCCCAAAAACTCTGGTGGTCCTAGCTCCTTGAACTGCTTAGCGATGATCATCCGTGAGTTGCCAGTGTTTTCACCTGTATTTTTCACATGAGTCTCTCTTGCCTGATGTTGCATGAATTGCAAAAAGCCTCTGAACATCCCATCATTCATCATTTGGTCGGTGTTGTTGTTTACCTGAGGATTATTGCCTTCCTGATGCATGTTATCCTGGGTATTAATCAGCAGTGATTCAACGATCTCAAGTGCTCCATTACTTAACTCAACATTTTCAGATGCCATTTTCAAACACTGCCACAAAAAAATGGTTAATTGACATGCCACATATTATCCCTATATTCTAACCGATCAATTAAATAACAAATAAGCTTAGGTAGGACACACTAGCGAAGGATTTACTCATCTCTCCCCTCATAGTTCTATTCCCCGATCTTCGTCAAAGATCATATCCCTAAGCTCTGATACCAATTGTAACGCCCCCAAAATAGATCCACACAACTTATTATGAGTCGCCAAATACATGATACAAAAATAAATACAAACTTCATTAATACAATTGTCGTGCAAAATATGACAACACATGTGCTGTGAGTTTTAGTAAAAATATTGTCTTTTAGACAATATCCAAACTCAAATAAAGTCCTCATTACAATTATTGATACACTATTTTACAAAATAGTGAGGACTGCCATAAAAACCGTCTTAAACCATCACTCCACTCCCCGACTAGTACCAGCTATATTCTCGCCTTCTGAGAAGAAAAATGAAACAAAAAGGAAAAGGATGAGCTCAATTAACCCAGTAAAGAATATTATGATTAAGATAATGAAAAACAAATTATCGTTAGCCTTCAATAAATCATATAAAATACAACGGACAACAAATTTTAGATCAATATTCGCAGCGAAAATAACAATTCATTAGAAGAGTTAAATAGAGAATGAAGTCTACTATCTTCTATGATTTAAAATTCTATCATCAATATTTTATCCATGTGACATCAATCAATATACATCTTAAATCAAATATTCATCTTTGCACTACGGGCCAAAGATATTCATTTGTATCACCAGTTGAGCATGTTCATCTCAACACCTGTCCATCTTTGCACTACGGGCCAAAGATATTCATCAGGTAATTGATAAGTGGGTTTTACACCTACTTATTGGGTATCAATCTATGCGAATTATGCCCATCTCAAGTACATTTTAGTCTATTTTAATTGTATTTTGTGTTATTTTGCATTACATGTACTTAAAACTCCTTTTGGTGAAAAAGTGCAGGAAATGGCCTAATTTGGTGGTATTAGAATGCACGAGGCTAATGGAGGCATGAGGTGAGGCACAAGATGGCTAGGTAGATGGCATGAGGTCGACGGATGCATGGCATGAAGTTATAATGGAGCAAGGAGACCAAGCAAGGAAAAGAATGAACAAGTAGCGATGGCGTAACATGACGTAATCGAAGCGAGCGCGGAGTTTGCGGTACCGCAAGCCGCATTTATCATCGTGGCGAAAAGGCTTGAGGACGTCGCGCCATGTGAGCACTCCTACCGGACGAGCATTACCTCATCGCAAGTCTCGTGCCCATGAAAAAATACACTTCGGAGGGCGTGTGGCCATAGCGATCTTTGTCAAGTCGCTTATTTGTTTTATTTTAATTTTTAATTAAAAGGGTTGTAATTTGTTTTAAACGATATCTGAAGGGTGTCAGACGCATTCTTGGAGAACCTTTGACATATTTTTGATAGTAGTAACTAGGGTTTACACGTGAGAGAGATTCCAACGAAGAACGAAGCCATAACTCCATCTTTTCCAATTCTTCTTGGAATTCTTCATCATTGTGGATTTATATTATTGTTTTTCTGGATGCTTATGAGGATTTAAACGTTGATATTGATTCGCAATCTGCAATTGGATTTGATCGTTTCTACCTTTCATCTTTCAATTGTTTGCTGGTTAATCATGTTTAGCTTTGATCCCATAATGGCTTTTGGTTCAGTCATGAACTAAACTCCATTATGGGATTCTAATGGATTTTAATATGTAGTCTAGTTGCATGCTTGATTGTTGCGGCTGTTTTACATATCATATGGGATTTCTATTATGATTGTTTTGCATGTATGAATGCTTGATCACCATTCTTTTCAGTACTCGTATGGAATTGACAATGAACATAAGGGTATGGATTGTAATCATAATAACATACATATATGGGGCTGTTTTATATGGCTTGTGTATTTCGCGAACCAGATAGACATATACTGCTTCACCGTATGAGTTAAAATAAGGGCTTGTGCTTAAATTTAGTATGATTACAATTTCACATAGACATATAGTGATTTTGGTTATATTGATGATTACATGGAGTCTATCATTTGTGGATGCTATGTAAGTAGGTCATAGTGTATTGAAAAATGGCTATGACTCTATTAGTGCTCTTGGCTACTTTCCTGTGATATGTGAACAATTCTTGCATGATAGTGGTAATTAGATAAAATATTGAATGAAGTTAGGATCCCATTATCTCCATATTTGATTTATTTCATTCTTATTCTCATTTTAGTTAGTATTTGCAGTTAGAGTAATTCACACTTTTAATCAGTAGTTTAAGCTTATAAAAATAGTGATGTGGTTGATGAATAATAGTTTAAATTGAACAACTTTCTATGTGGGATCGATACTTTACTTACTCTGTATTACTTGTTGACACATGTATGATTGCATGAGTTAGAGCTCTTTTGTCATAATTGAAAAAGAGGCAACAATAATCATTCATCTTTGCACTACAGGCCAAAGATATTTAGTTATATCACCATTTAGGACTGAGGATGATAAAAAAATATTTTAAAGAAAACAAATCCAGTGAGATAAAAGGACAAAGATTAGGGATTCGTACTTTAGTTTATCCAAGTTCAAAAAAAACACTCCATAATAATTAATTGTGGAGCAAAAGTCAAGAATGAAGATTAAAACATGGATACAATTAAAGCTAGTAACCATAATAGACAACTTGGACAAAGAAAAGAAAATTTAATTTTCTGTAAATAGTGTCGTATTCGTGAATAGTGTCGTATATATGAATAGTGCCACGTGAATAGTAACCTCGACATGAAAAGGTACAAATTTCATAATAAAATTCATACCAATATTTTGGTGAAATGATATTGAAAGAAACAACATCATTTACTTGAAAAATAACATCCCTTACTTCAAAAGAATAGCACTTCTAACTGGAATATTGGATATAATACTGAAGAAAACTTGCACTGTTTATCAACTCTCAAAGTATCTAAATACTCATGAAAATACGCTTGATATTATAGAGAGAGAAAACTTCTGATTCTTGTGTGATTTTCAATTCTAACCTAAACACCCTATTTATAGGAAAATACTTAGAACACCAAAACAAAAAATTTAATAAAATATTATTAATTTTTTTTTCTTACACACACCACATCACAATCTCAGCACTCCACAAGTGGGGCTCACCCAATTCAGCAAAATCAAGAGGTAAAAAGGACAAGTGGGTCCCACCCCTTATTTTTAATTTAAACAATATTTAGAAACTTCAATAATTCATAATAAATAGCCATTTTATCAAAAAAAATAAGAACCTTGTGTCCATTCCATATGAAATTTAATTCTCAAAAACTTTGTAGAAGAAATTTTTCCAAATTCTGAATGAAAAATGACCCGAATTTACATACGGATGAAATCTCATAGCATTCTATCCTTAAAAATTTACTTACGGATAAAATTCACCGCACACCCACTTTGGCCAACAAAAATTAGCATATTTTCACACACAAGTGGGGCCCACTCAATTAGAAAAATTCTCCACCAAATATTTTACATGTTTTAATCCTCAAAAATACCATTCAGACCCGATTTGCACTCTTCCTCCTCATTTTATTCATATACCGTGAATTTAGTGTAAAAATATCAACATTATTATATTATTATATTATCACATTATACATTTATAATGTAATATAATAATATAGTTGAATGAATTATTTTATTTGAAAAGATAAAATATCAAATTTTCAACAATTGTCACTTTTCTAAAAATTCCTCGATTTATATCCCAATTGAATAAATATTTCCTTTTAATTTTTATCAATAATTAATTATTCACAAATAATATTACAGAACCATAATATTGACAACCAGGTCGTTCTCAGGAAAGAAGGGGCTTTTCGATAAGGATTTCTCCTTATTGGCGCGCAATTAGGTGACCAAACCCCTTTCCTAGAAAGAACTTTCTTAGACATTGCCAATAATGATATCTAATAATATTATTCACATAATATGAATTATTGATCTGATAATGAAAAATATTGTGCAGTGACAATTATTGAATTAACAATAATATAAAAATATTGTGCAATACTGTGTGCTACTGTGCAATAATGTGTATTACTTTACTTTACCCATCGGGTATTCCAACAGTTTTAACGGTAATCGTTACACCGTTATTATTAAAAACTCATTCGTGTCGTTTTCTTCATCTGACAGTTTTCCGTTATGGGGCCCACAAATGGTTACGTTGTCTTACGAATATTCCCCGACAATAAGAATTTTTCACGACCAAACGAATATTCCCCGACAACAATGAATATTTTATAACCACTTGCTTATTTAAAATATTTACACATTTTACCCATAACTAACTACATTAATCAAATTAACCCCTTACTATTTCAAAATAATAAATAGAGGAAATTCTATTTTATTCATAAAAGTTGGGGTCTTACATTTTCCATTAAGGGGTGTTTTGAGTTCTCTGTAAAATAACTATTGTTCAATGCATGAATTGATGATTTATGTGTATATACGTGATAATATATAATCATAACATGTTTTCTACCATCTATGTATGTTTTCAAACCATCAATTTTATTTAAATATGTTGTAATTGAAGTTTTATAGTTTTACAGATAAAAATATATGAATATGGCTTATAAGTACAAAAAAATTATGTTTAAATTACATATTAATCGATAAATTGATGAATGATTTCGTTTATACAAGTAAAAATGAAAAGAAAGAAACTTAAACGGACTGATTTGGTCGAAAAACGAGTTCGCAGTAGTTGATTTCATTAATAATGTTAAAAATGGAGTTTTTCATAAGAACAATGAAATTATGTGATTTGATTCAAGTAATTGTATGAATTAAGTTGTTAAAATCATGCTAGAAAGGTTGGGTATTGATCATATATGAATTATAGTATCTGGGTATGCTTAAATTAATGTATAAATAAAGAAATTGGAAATTTTGGCCATGTTCTGTGTTTTTCCGTGAACTTCAGATTCTAGAATCGGTGGTGTGTATTTATTTGCTAAATAAATCCGAGCTTAAGATCCGAAATTGCGGCGCTTGACACATAACAAACCATGAACTTAAGCTTATAGTCCGAAACTACTGATGCGGTACGCGGCTACAATGCCGAATCTGATTCAAATGGTGGACGTGCAGCGGCACTCTGCAGTTTTGCCCATAAATGAGATTTTTAATTGTTCAATGTAAGACCCCAACTTTTATGAATAAAGATGAACTTTTCTCTAAATATCATTTTCTCGAATATTAAGGTGTGAATTTGTTATAATGTTATAGTTGTGGGTAATATTTATAAATTTTGCAAAGTAAGCAAGTTGTCATAAAATATTCGATTGGTCGGGGAATATTTATTTTAACGAGGAAATATTAAATGCACCGGCAGACAATCATTAGTGGACCCCACAATGTAATTATTATCGAGTTCAAAACTACGAAAAATATCTTTTATAAAAATAACGGCGAAAGTTTTACAGATTAACTTTTGAAATACCCTTGATAAAAAGTACGATGTCTGGCGTGGTTGCATAAGCACACACGGTTTGATTGATGCTTTACGTGAGAAGTCACTTTCGGTTATATGTAATTATTGCTACAGTAATTGCTACATAGTATCTCACGTTATTTATTCAATTATTGTCACAATATTTTATATTATTAAATCAATAATTGATATGACAAGTTATTTATATTATTATTTGTATTATTGACAATGTCTAGAAAGTTTTGTCGAGGAAAGGGATTTCATCACCTAATTACGCGCCAATAGGGAGAAATTCTTATCGGAAAGACCCCTCTTTCCTGAGAATGATCTGGTTGTTAATATTGTAAGTTATATTATTGATGAATAATTATTTTTTAAAAATATATTTTGTGAAGCCAAGTGGGTTGAGATAAATAGAGGGGATTTTATGAAGTATTTATTGTAAGTTTGGCGTATAATTTGGACCCTCCATTTACTCATTTTTCAAAATAATCGGTGAAAGTTATAATTTATATATATATATATATATATATATATATATATAAGTTTTATTTTTTATGAAAAATAGAATATATTATATTTTATTATGCATAATGTTTGTATAGTAAATCAAAAAATTTCAGCCGGTAGGCCCTAGAAATTTTACTGTGCAGTCCGTGATTTTATTTTCTAAATAGTATCATTCCATTCTCCTATAAATAGGATGCTTAGTTTAGAATTGAAAATCACACCAAAATCAAAAAATTCTTCTTCTATAATATTGAGCATATTTCTTTTGAGTTTAAGGAAGCTTTGAGTGTAAAAAACAATATAAGTATTCTTCAAGAGTATCCCCGATATACCAGTCGGAATACTCTTCTTTTTAAGGTAAGGGATATTATTTTTGTTCAATATTCGTATGAAATAATATTTTCTTCCATACTCTGTAGTATGTAAGTAATATTATTTCGTTTCAGATTCTAAATTCTACACTCATTTTGTTAAAGTATTGCTTCTACACTCCTAGAAATTAGTAGAATATCCTTGAAATTTGCTCTTCATCTATTATCTTTTCACGAAAATATTATTCTGGACATTATTGATAAAGTTTAATTTTTTTATGCCGGAGTACTACTCACAGGGTAATATTCACGAAGTACTATTCATGGGATACTATTCACTCAGGTACTATTCACCCGGGGTATTATTCATGATAAAAATTAATTTCTTTTTCGTCCAAATCATTTTTGATACAATATTATTCTTGAATTTTACTCCACAAAGTAGTATCATGTTGACAATTTGGACATTATTGAATTTTGGATAAATTGAATTATAAATCTTTAAAATTTATCCTTTGCTTTTATTTAATTGAATTCTTATATTATTGTCATCATCCTCATGCTTATATTGTGAGGAAAGTCATCTTTGGCCCGTAGTGCATAGATGGACTGTTGATTTTGGTATAATCATGACCGTTATATTACAAATGATGTGATAAAATTCCTCATTGGCCCATTGTGCATTGATGAACAGTTGTTGGCATGATCATCACCATTGGTGATAACACGATTATCCTTGGCTCGTAGTGCATGGATAATTCATGGATGTGATACTAAAGAATATCCTTGGCCCATAGTGCATGGATAATTCAGTGATTTGGATTATTTATTAAGCTGAGTCTCAGCGATAAAATTGATGAAAAATTTTTAAATTATAGAAGATAGTAGATATCGTGCTCTACTTGACTCTTCTAATGGATTGCTTGTTCCGCTGCAGTTAAACTTATTGTTTATTATATTCTATCAGTTTAACACTGTTAAAGGCTAACGATAATTTATTCTGCATTATCTTAGTCATAATATTTCTTACTGGGCTAGTTGAGTTCACCCTTTTGCTTTCATTGTTCCCTTCAAGAAATGAGAACGTAGCCGGGACTAGTTGGGGAATGGAGTGATGGTCTGAGATTATAGCTATAGTAGTCCTCACTATTCTATGAAATAGTGTGATAATAAATGAAATGAGGACTCCATTTCAGTTTGGATATTGTCTATGAGACAATATTCGTTTTAAAACTCTCAGCTACGTTTTTATCATTTTGTATAAATTAAGTTTGTATTTGAATATTGTACTATGTATTTGGCGACTCAGAATGGGTAATGTATAACTATTTTGGGGGCATCACAGTTGATATCAGAGCTTAGGGATATGATCCCTGGCTGAGATGTGAGACTAGAACTAGGAGGGGAGTGACGGGTAAATCCTTCGCTAGTATGACCTACCTAAGCTTATTTTTTATTTAATTAGTCGGTCAGAATCTAGGGATAATATGTGACATGTCAATTAACCCTTGTTTTGTGGCAGTGTTTGAAAATGACATTTGAAAATGTTGAGATAAGCAATGGAGCACATGAGACCATTGAGACACCATGGATTAATAACCAGGATAATGTGCAGCAGGAAGCCAACAATCCGTATGTAAATAACAACACCGACCAAATGATGAACGATGGGATGTTCAAAGGCTTTCTGCAATTCATGCAACATCAGGCGAGAGAGACTCCTGTGAAAAATGCAGCTGGAAACATTAGCAACTCACGGATGATCACCGCTAAACAGTTCAAGGAGCTGGGACCACCAGAGTTTTTGGGAAAGTCAGAACCACTTAAGGTAGAGATGTGGATAAAGCAGATCACCAAGATATTTGATGTCTTGGGATGCTCTGAGGAGCAAAAGGTTCCCTTTTCCACCTTCATGTTGCGAAGACAGGCAGATTACTGGTGGGAATCTGTAAAAAAACACAGCTAGCCGCACTAAAGATGTCTTGAGAGAAGTTCCAAGAACTGTTCAATGACAAGTACTTTCCCGAAAATATTCGTCACATGAAGGAGGTGGAATTTATCAAGCTGGAATAAAACAATATGACCGTGTCACAGTACGAGGCTATGTTTGCCGAGTTGTCCTGGTTTGCATCCCATTTGGTTGATAATGCGAAGAGAATGACGTGAATGTTTCTACGAGGTTTGAAACCCGAAATACGTCAATACCTCATTTCTCACAAACTTTGCTTGTATTCAGATGTTATGAATAGGGCTCAGTTATTGGAGTGCGATAATGAGTCAACCCAACCAAAAGAGAGCAGCAGGCAAATCGATAATACCAGTGGTAGCAATCATCAAAGAGGTGACAACAAACGTGGACGAAATCAACATACCAGAAATGGTAACCACTTCGGTGGTAATCATGGCCAAGACAATAGAAGTGGAAATTTCAAGAAGAGGAGATCCAATAATGATGGAAAGACAACAACATCAACACCCATTTTTAAGGAAGGAGAACGACCACCAATCGTATGCTTCAAATGCGGAGGGAAGGGGCACATTATTCCAAACTGCACGATGCAGTCCAAAGCATGTTATAATTGCGAAAGAGAAACCTAGCCCAATTTCGTAGTGTAATGAAGTCAAGTCCAGTTAGGATGGAGGCACCAAAGGCCGTCCTAGACAAGTTAAAACCAGTAGTTTAAGGGAGAGTATTTTTGGTGACCTCCTAAAAAGTAAGGAACCGGAACGAGGTCATCACGGGTAAGCTTATCATAAACTCTTGTGAAGTCTATACCTTATTTGATACTGGTTCTACCCATTCTTTTATTTCTCCTACTTGCGCTCAATGTTTAAATTTAACTCCGGAGAAATTAGAAGTTTACTTATCTATTAAAATTCCGTTGGGAGAAACCTTCATTACATCCACTATTTATAAATCTTTTTTGATTCAAATCGGCACCCGCACGTTACCTGTCGATCTTATCTCTTTGAAAATACTTGCATTTGATGTGATTTTAGGGATTAATTAGTTAACTACTTATCATGCTAAAATTGATTGTTTTCATAAGGTTGTTAGCTTTCATATTCCTAACAAACCTATTATGCGAATTCAAGCAACCAAACCACTAAAGTCAATCATTGTCATATCAAGCCATAAAGTTATTCATTTATTAAAAAACGGATGTCAAGATTTCTTAGCCCATTTCACAGATTTAAACAAAAATACTTAAGATTTGAATGATATTTCTATTGTTAATAAATTTCCTGACGTATTCCCTGAAGAACTTCATGGCCTACCCTCAAAGCGTGAAATCGAGTTTGGTATTGACATTAAACCCGATACAAAACCCATTTCCAAAGCCCTATATCGAATGGCTCCTATTGAACTTCAGGAGTTAAAAACCCAACTATAGGAGTTGTTAGACATCGGTTTCATTCGTCCTAGTACGTCTCCTTGAGGTGCTCATGTTCTATTCGTAAAGAAGAAAGATGGAAGTATGCGAATTTGCATTGATTATTGGGAGTTGAATCATGTCACTATCAAAAATAGGTACCCCTTCCTCGCATTGATGACCTGTTTGACCAGTTGCAAGGCGCTAAATTCTTTTCAAAGATCGATCTTCGTTCAAGATATCACCAGTTAAAGATTAAAACTGATGACATTCCAAAAACTACTTTCAGAACTCAGTACGGGCATTACGAATTCCTAGTCATATCTTTTGGATTGACTAATGCTCCTGCTACCTTCATGGATATGTTGAACCGAGTATTCAAAGAATATTTGGACCATTTTGTGGTTGTCTTTATTGATGACATCCTCATATACTCCAAAATCCATAAAGATCAAGAGCAACACTTAAGGTTGATACTCGAAAAGCTTCGTGAAAACAAAATATATGCCAAGTTGAAGAAATGCGAGTTTTGGCTTGAGGAAGTAGCATTCCTTGGGCACGTGATATCAAATCACAGAATATCTGTTGATCTAGCGAAGATTGAAGCAATACAAAGCTGGGAGCAACCTAAGTCAGTGACCAAAGTACGTAGCTTTCTGGGCTTAACTTGTTATTATCGGAGATTCGTTGAAGAATTTTCTCAAATCGCTACTCCATTAACTCAGCTGACTCGAATCGCTACTCCATTAACTCAGCTAACTCGAATCATGACCGTATTGTTACAAATGATGTGGTAAAAGTTCTCATTGGCATGTAGTGCATTGATGGACAGTTGTTAGCATGATCATGACCATTGGTGATAACACAATTATCCTTGGCCCGTAGTGCATGGATAATTCAGTGATGTGGATTCATTATTAAGCTGAGTCTCAGGGATAAAATTGATGATAAGCTTTTAAATCATAGAAGATAGTAGATATAATGCTCTAATTGACTCTTCTAATGGATTGCTTATTCTGTTGCAGTTAAACTTGTTGTTTATTGTATTCTATCAGTTTAACACTGTTGAAGGCTAACGATAATTTATTATGCATTATCTTAGTCATAATATTTCTTACTGGGCTAGTTGAGCTCACCCTTTTGATTTCATTATTCTCTTCAGGAAATGAGAACATAGTCGGGACTAGTCGGGGAACGGAGTGATGGTTCGAGATGGTGGCTATAGTAGACCTCACTATTCTATGAAATAGTGTGATAATAAATATAATGAGGACTCTATTTGAGTTTGGATATTCTCTATGATACAATATTTGTGTTAAAACTCTCAGCTACGCTTTTGTCATTTTGTAAAAATTAAGTTTGTATTTGAATATTGTACCATGTATTTGGCGACTCATAATGGGTGATGTTTACCTATTTTGGGGGTGTCACATTCAAGTCGAAAAAATGTAATTATAACCTAATCTAATGAACATAAAAATGTATTAGACCTATAATGTGATGTTAAAATTGATTCTTAACATGTAAATAAGGTATTTACATATTTAATTGATTTGTCGAATGCGTATTTAGCTCGTCGTTCGTGAAGTCTAATAATGTGTGAGAATTAATGTTATGATCAGAGTTTAGTGAAAAGAGTATGAAATTGTGATGCTAGTTACATTATAATTAACTATTATTATGAATATAAATGATATGTAGGATTAAATTGAGGAACGTGAATAGTTAACGTGTAATCTACACACGAGGAAAGTTTCTAAACCATACTTCTTTAAATTGAGCAAGTTTTCTAACCCTAAAATTTATTTGAGCAAGTTTTAGACTTATATCCTATATCGAGCAATTTCTTGTTATTTATTGATCAAGTTCAAGATTTCATATTAGATGTTATCATTCTTTTAAGGCATGATTCCTGTTATACAATACTTATTCCATTGTATACCTCTTGAGTTTATTATTCAAACTGAATAACATTTAGTGTTGAACCTTGTAAGACTAGTGAACCCTTATTAATTCGACTAGTCCATAGTTGATGAACATTCTAAATTTTAGAATCCTTGTTGAGCTTATCCAAACAAAACTTCCTTTGATGCGGACTCTATGTCAAACTGAGATGAACAACCCTGTTATAGGGGATTAATTATGATTTAGTGTTAAGATATTGTGCACAGTATGGTACTAAGGGCTGATCCCCCTAAGTATGAGAAGAAGAGTCCATAGTCTTATGACTGTTAAAGGTTTCAAGTATAAACACTTGATAACCTAGGATATAGTTCAAGGTCTTATGACCCTCAGAAGTTCTTTTAATTCTTGTTATTCATTCTTTATTCAAAAGTTGAGTTCTTAGTTCATAAGTCTTTGATTCATTCGCATGTTATTATTTTATTGTTGTATTATATACTTGTGGGCAATTGTGCTCACTCTTGCATAATAATAACATTGCAGTTAAGAACGAAAGGTCCGATGAGCCTTCTACTAGCAAAGGCAAGGGCAAGGTCAACAAGTGATGAAGACTTGTTGTTTATTTGTTATGTTATGTTTTAGACTTATGTTTAAGTTGTATAAGACTTATTAATTATTCATGTTTCCACATTTATGATTTAAGGTTAGTATGTCCTGGGACTGATGTATTCACTTTCAGATGTTGTAACCTCATAAGGGGAGGATTTATTTCTATCTATTTTAGGGTTTTGATTTATTATGGGTAGGTAAACTTATGATGTTGTACAATGAACACCAAATCCCGTGGGAATTGAAGTACCCGAATTTGGGGGTGTCACAAGTTGGTATCAAAGTTGTAGGTTATGAACCTTAGGTGGGGGAAAAACCTTAGGTAGTAGCCTTATAGAAGAACGAGAACATAGTGGTGATAAACTCTTATCGAGTTCTAAGAAATGAATTTCTTAATTCATTGAAGATAATAAAAGATTTTATGTGTTTATGTCTCAAATATTGGATTCGGAGGTATTCTCAAGCAAAAGTTAACACCTGAACAAATTGTTCGTTTTCATTCTGGTGCATGGAATAGTACACAGTTAAATTACAACACTATTAAAAAAGAAATACTTTCTTTAGTATTATGTATTAACAAATTCCAAAGTGACTTATTAAATCAAAAAATTTTAGTTCGTATTGATTGTAAATCTGCAAAATATGTTTTAGAAAAGGATGTAGAAAACATAGCCTCTAAACATTCCTTAGCAAGATGGCAAGCCCTATTGAGTATTTTTTATTTTGAAATTGAGTACATTAAAGGCAGTAACAATTTCATTCCTGATTTTCTCACTCGGGAATTCATTAATACAGGTACTATTCAACCAAAATGAGTGTCCGAGGAGCATCTTCTTCTCATGGTCCGGGTCGCCCTTCTGGCCCAAGTAATCAACCGAGAGGAACTTTAGTTTCTCATCCAGTTAACCCAGTTCCTCAACCTAACCCAGTTAACAAATTCACTATCCTTGGAATAATTCCCAAGCCCTATAGTTCAACCTTAGCTAGTAACCCAGAACCAGTTGACCCTTTCTGCAATCAGACTAGGGCCTCCTCTTCAAACCCTAGTCATCCTCCTTCTGAGTACATGCTTTTAGATTGAATAATCACCTATTTCATATTGAAGCCCATATGAAACCCAAAGATGACCCTATTAAACTTGCCTCCTAGTTTTTTCCCACTGGATGGCACTTCATTCCCCTTGCTCCTTATAAATCCCTTGTGTATTATAAGGATATCCTCATTGAAAATGAGTCAGTTTTTATTAAACCTATTTATGTTAATAATGATAAATCTAAAGTACTCTATCATTCTTTATATATTAAACAATTCATTCAGATGACTGATTGGGGAAAACATCCCTCAGATCTTATGCAGCTCTCTAATCAAAATAACTCTTACTGTTATTTTGATTATATGGAAGCCTGGTATAAGATCTTACTTCATCAAAATGAGTCAAACAGTCACTCATGGTTTATTCAGTTCGACCACAAATTCAAAAGTCAAATCCCTTATTGGTTCAATCTCTGGTGGTCAAGGTTTGGCTCTACTTTCGACCTCTTTCCCGAGCTTTTGCAAGTCCAACTCAGTCATTTTTGCAATCACAGTAAACACAATCCAAAATATGATGGTATCCCTGTCATTCTTCAGTTTGTGAGTAAATATAAGATTCCTTGGATTCTTAAATGGCAGTATGATATTCAAACTCTGACTAAAGTAACAGATTTTCTGTCTCAAAAATTTAATTACTTGGTATCTTGTACCACCGTTGATCCAATTCCTCATGTCTCTCGTCAGTTTTTCATCAAATGGTGGGATAAGTTTGATATTAATAGAATTGTTGGTCAGGTTCAAAAGGAATTTCCTGTTGTTCCTCTTCCAGTTTTACCAGTTATAGCTATTCCAGCCAGTGAATCTACCAGTCATACAAAAGAGTCAAAACCAAAAGAGTCTAGAGTCAGTCCTGCTGGTTCATCTTATTCCCGTGACATTTCAAATTTTAAGAATTGTTCCAGTAAAGAGTTAAAATTAATTGCCCAAGCTTTAAATAAAAGAAATGATGAATTACATGAAGAAGCCTCTACATGTTCTTCATCCTCTTCCATGAATGCATCTTCCAATAAGTTTGAAGATGATGATGACCCCTATGGCACCATCGACCTTCAAGATGCTCAGGACCCATTTGCCTGACATCCAAGTCACATGCCCCTGCTCCTGTAGCCAGTTAGTCAAAAGATGTCAAAAGATGCTCTTCCACCGAAAACAGTCCTCAGCTACATGCGCGTGTTCCTTTTTCCACCAAAATCATCCGACAATATATATATATATATATATATATATATATATATATATATATATATATATATATATATATTTACAAATCTGCCAGACACGAGATCACTTAAGTGGCCATTTACCGCTTTTATATATATATTTACATTTCTGTTCGGCCTGGAGTTCACTTCGTGGCCTTTTACATCTTATATATATATATATATATATATATATATATTTTCAAGTCCTGCCTGGAGTTCACTTCGTGGCAGTTGATTATTCATATATATATAACCGTTTATCAGCCTGCAGGTTAGATTTGCCTAAATATGGTTATTTCTCACTTTAACCGGTTTATGGTGACTTAACTGGAACCGTTGAAGCTGGAATACTTAGATTTACTCAAATCTAATTTATTTTCTAGCTTTTGTTGCGGGCTAGATTTGTCTCAATCTAGATATTTCTCACTTTAGTCGGTTCATGGTGACTAAACTGGAACCGATGAAGCTGAAATAGTTTAGATTTATTCAAATATAGTTCTTGTTTTAGCTTTTGCATATTGCCTTATCATGTGAGCCTTAGAATCATATGATCACATATTCAGTTCCCGAATCTAGATTTGGTTCCCGTGATGGACATTTTCTGTTGCAGCCAGCTTGTAAATTATTGACGGTGTCTGGATTTTCTTAGATGGCTCTCATGCCCACAAGGAGTTCGGCGCTGCTATAAATCCTATTTTCTCGAAGATGCTTCACATCTCAAAAATAATAAAAGCAATCCAGCCGAACACATAATAAAATAGAAGTATCAAAGGCCTCAATTACTATTGAGCACAAGGGTTTGAAAACTTATTTTACAAAACATCATTGCTATATCTTGTTAAAATTGAACTTTTATACAAAAGTCAAACCCTTTGTATATAGGTGCAAACGAGGCATAACACTACTTCCAGACAACTGCACATAGACTTACACGCACACACATTCAGATAAAATTTTAAATTAAAAAGTTGTGGTAACCGTGTTCTCATGGAAGTCGGGGGGTACCTAACACCTTCCCTCCGCTTAATCAAGCCCCCGGACCCTAACAAATTTTGGTTTTGCAGACCAGTTAAACAGTGTCACATCACTAGGTTTATGTGCAAACCATTTCTCGGCTGAGTTGGTGCAACCATTTAAAAATACCAACTGGCGACTCTTACAATCAAATCGTCGACATATACATGTCGGACCTTTTCAAACTTTTTTTTTCAAACAAATCTTACCTAGCATGAGAAAACCAAAAGACAAGAACAGAAAGGGACAAATAAAAATCTCGACGTCGATAGGTAGTCCCTCCACCAGGAGGCTATCCTGTTGGTGTGGTCCCTCCACCAGGAGGCTATCCTATTGGTGTTTGATTACTGGACTCGTTGGGAGACTTATTCCATGAGGCTTAGGAAATGCACCACCCAGATTCGCTCCAGTTGAAAGATTTGATTAACTTCCCATTGAGTAAATTGCGATGATCTGGGAACCTTCGTGCCAAAAAGCTGCGAGAGTAGCCTAAGATAGGCCAGCCTCTAATAAACCAAATGCGGAGGAAAGTCTCTTCATACCTTCCCATTTCAATTACTTGTAATGTTCAATTACTTGTAATTTTTTTTCCATGTTAATCTCAATATAATGGAAAATATAAAGGAATATTTGAACATGCATTCCCTTTTCATATCAAAACCTGTCATGTTATTTTGTCATTAAAATAGCTGACATCTATTTTGCAGGATAACACTCCTAAAAATGGGCACATTACATAGCATGTAACATTTCCACGTTTCTTCAAGACTAAACTACATAAGTCTTTTTGTAGGGAAACGATTGGTCCAGTTACTCGTTCAAATTCCAAAAAAGGTAATAAGCCTACAGCCAAACATGGCTACATCTGGCCAGCCTAATCCTACTCCTGTCTCTAGCGAGGAGTTTGAAGGATTAAGTAATTAAATTATAGAGTTGGTTGTTTTGCTCAAAGAATTATATAAGTCAACTCAGGGTCCACAAATACCCATCCACACAGAATCCTCTACACATAGAGGAATCCAGGGTCGGGACAAAGAAGTTCCAACACCTAAGTCTCAGTCTGATAAAACCAACAAAACCCCTGAAATCACCCATCTTAAAGAAGATCAAGACACTGGTGATATTCGGAAGAAGGTTTTAAAAATGGTGGAGACCATTCGGTCCATCAAAGGGATTGGAACACATAGAAGTGTTTCATATTCAGACCTTTGTATCTTCCCCGAGGTTCATTATCCGAAAAAATTCAAAACTCCCGATTTTGAGAAATATGATGGATTGGGAGATCCTTATACCCATTTAAAGGTGTTCATTGGAGAACTCAGATCTTATGCCGAAAATGAAATGCTCAGAATGCAGCTATTTCAGAAGAGTCTAACTGGAGAAGCCAGAGCATGGTACACCAGATTAGATAACTCCAAAATTCATAGCTGGGAGGAGTTAGCACATGCTTTCCTCAGTCAATACAGCTTTTAAACTCAGATGGCTCTAGACCATTATCAAATTACCAAGGTCAAGAAACAAGTTAATGAGTTATTTAGGGAGTATTCCCAAAGATGGAGGCGTCTGGCTGCTCAAGTTATCCCATCTATAACAGAGTTTGAAATGGTAATGACCTTCATAGACATTCAAGAAGCTCCATTCTATGAGAGGGTCCTAGCTGGAATAAGAAAGTCATTCTAAAAAATGATCAAGCACAGAGAAATGGATGAAATGGGATTGAAGTCAGGAAAGATTCAAGACATTGCCGCTTTAAAAGTTATAGTTGAGCACATCCAATCTGGGAGTTATGGGAAAAAACCCCGGAGGGTCCATAAGAAGAAAGAAGAGGATGCTTCCTTGATACTACAAGGACAAAAAGGCAATCAAAACTTGCCTATTCAAATGAGAAACTACTCCCCTTTTCAAGCACAGTCTTCAAACCCTCAATTACCAAAAAGTAGAGAAGTCAGACGTACAAGAGTGTTCACACCCTTAGGGGACTCACTCGAAAACATTCTCAAACTTCTAACAGCTCAGAAGAAAATCACTCATCTCCTTCCACCAGCCAACCCTAATAGAAAGGGCTTTAATGCAAGCAAGAAGTGTGCTTACCATACTGGAGCTCCAGGCCATAACACTCAGGATTGTTGGGCCCTTAAGCATAAGATCTAGGATTTAATTAACAATGGTGACATTGTGGTGACTAAGCCTGACTAACCTTGCGTTCAAGACAACCTTCTCCCTTAACACAAGGAAGATGAGGTTAACATGATCAACTGGGATGGTGCGAAAAGCTCCAAATACTTCAAATATGTGGGTGGTTCATCCCAGACCAGCAAGGATAATTCTAAAAAATGGGATTATTCACAATTCCAGTTCATGATTGAACGGGAGTTAAAGTCTCTTGGCGAACAAGTCAATCAATTGGCGGAATTGGTTGTTCATCAACACCAAGTCATACGTCAGTTGTTCAGTCAGGAGCATGCTAGCCTCCTTTCTCTTATTATAAACACTCCACCACTTATTCCAGTAAGTGAAACATTGGAAGAAAAGATTGCTAGAAAAGCAAAAGCTAAAGCCCGTCGGGACTTCGCCAACAAAAGGGAATTCACTTATTTAGGCCAACCGATGGAAAAGATATTGCAGATGCTGATTAATGAGGGAAAGATCATAGCACTGCTACCTCTAGTCAACCCATGCTCAAAGCGGTTTAATGCCAATGGAGTATGTCAATACCATTCCCACTCTCGCGGTCACAACACTGAGGAATGCTAAGCACTCCGCCATCTTATTCAAAATATGATTGACAGCGGTGACCTGCAAATGGCAGATAATAACGTTGTATCGTCTGACAGTGGAAACACATTTCTTCCAGGATGGAAGGAAATTATAGTAGTTATATCCTCTAGAGGAGATTTGGCTGCCACACCACGTATAATTCAACCAATTCAGCTCAAAGGCGTTGAAAACCCTTTGAAAGTGGCTGCACCAAAGCCAATCATATCTGTAAGACCCCAAATTTTTATAAATAAAATTGAATTTCCTCTATTCATTATCTTGAAATAATAAGGAGTTAATTTGATATAATGTTTTGGTTATGTGTGCAAATTTAACAAAATAAGCAAGTGGTTATAAAATATTCATTATTGTCGAGGAATATTTGTTTGGTCGTGGAATATTCTTGTTGTCGGGGAATATTCTTATGACAGCGCAACCATTTGTGGGTCCCATAATGGAAAATGGTCGGATGAAGAAAACGACGAGTTTGAGTTTTTTTATAAATAACGGCGTAATTGTTACCGTTAACACTGTTGGAATACCTGGTGGTTAAAATACAGTAATATGCGTGATTGCATAGTAACATACGATATTTCACAGTATTTTTGGATTATTGATTCTTACGTAAGAAGACACTACTCAATAATTGTTACAGTAATTACTGTTTAATATTTTATTTTATTGATTCAATAATTACTATGTTGATATTTTATATTATTGTTGTTTCAATAATTGTCCCTGCATAGTATTTCCCATTATCAGATCAATAATTCATAATATTTGAATAATATTATTAGATAGCACTATTGGCAATGTCTAAGGAAGTTCTGTCTAGAAAAGGGGTTTGGTCATCTAATTGCGCGCCAGTAAAGAGTAATCCTTATCAAAAAGCCCCCTTCTTTCCTGGGAATGACCTGATTGTCATTATTGTGATTCTGTAATATTATTCGTGAATAATTAATTATTGATTTATATGATAAGAAAATATTTATTTTATGTGGATATAAATGAAAGAATTAATGCTGAGGTATTTTATCAGTATTTTATCAAAATGGAGGTATTAAAAATCATCCGTATGTGGATTTCGGTCATTTTTTGTTTGAAATTTGGAAAAACTTTCTTCTACAAAGTTGTAGAAAATTAAACTTCCTATGAAATGGACATAGAATTCGTATTTTTCTGATAACAAGGCTATTTATTATGAATTATTGAAGTTTCAGAAATAAATATTTTTATTAAAAACATGGGTGGGCCCCACTTTTAGTTGTTGTGGAAAAATGCTGAATTGGTGGTCCCCACTAGTGGTGTGATGATAATTTGGTCAAGGAGGTGTGCGTAGAAATTTTTGAAAATATTATTTTATTAAATTTAGTCTGCTTTGGCGTTCTGGCATTTTTCTATAAATAGGGTGTTTAGTTAGAATTGAAAATCACACCAGAATTAGAAGTTTTCTCTCTATAATATCGAACGTATTTTTGTGAGTATTTAGATACTTTGAGAGTTGATATTCAGTACAAATTTCCTTTAACATTATATTTGATATTTCTGCCAGAAGTACTATTCTTTTGAGGTAAGGGATGTTATTTTCTTCGTAAATGATATTTTTTCTTTCAATATCATTATACCGAAATATTGGTATGAATTTTATTATGAAATTTTACCTTTTCATGTCGAGGTTACTATTCACGTATACGGCACTATTCACGTATACGGTACTATTCACGAAGTATGATTTTTCTTGTGAAACTTCTACCTTTTCGTGTCAGGGTTACTATTCACGTATATGATACTATTCACGTATACGACACTATTCACGAATACGACACTATTCACAGAAAAATTAAATTTTCTTTTTGTTGTCCAAGTTGTCTATTATGGTTACTATCTTTGATTGTATCCATGTTTTGATATTCATTCTTAAATTTTACTCCACAATTGATTATTATGGAGTATTTTTGAACTTGGATAAACCAAAGTACGAATCCATAATCTTTGTCCTGTTATCTCACTGGATTCATTTTCTTTAAGATATTTTTCATCATCCTCAGTCCTAAATGGTGATATAACTGAATATCTTTGGCCTGTAGTGCAAAGATGAATGATTACCTAATGAATATCTTTGGCCCATAGTGCAAAGATGAACAGGTGTTGAGATGAACATGATTAACTAGTGATACAAATGAATATCTTTGGCCCGTAGTGCAAAGATGAATATTTGATTCAAAATTTATATTGATTGATGTTACAGGGATAAAATATTGATTATGGACTTTTAAAATCCATAGATGATAGTAGATTTCATTCTCTACTTATCTCTTCTAATGAATTGTTGTTTCTGCTGCAGTTGTTGATTTAAAACTTATTGTCCATTGTATTCTATCAAATTTTTTCATGTTGAGGACTAGGGATAATTTGTTCTACATTATCTTAGTCATAATATTCTTTACTGGGCTAGTTGAGCTCACCATTTTCCTTTTTGTTCCATTTTTCTTCTCAAGAGGCGAGAATATAGTGAGAACTAGTCGGGGTGTGGAGTGATGTTTTGAGACAGTTGTTTTAGCAGTCCTCACTATTTTGTAAAATAGTGTATCAATAATTATAATGAGGACTTATTTGAGTGTGAATATTGTTTAGAAGACAATATTTGTATCTAAACTCACAGTATATGTGTTGTCGTATTTTGCACGATAATTGTATTGATGAAGTTGTAGTTATTTTCTGTACCATGTGTTTGGAGACTCAGAATGGGTTGTGTGGACCTATTTTGGGGGCGTCACAGTTGGTATCAGAGCTTAGGGATATGGTCTCTAGCGGAGATCGGGGAATAGAACTAGGAGGGGAGAGACGAGTAAATCCTTCGCTAGTGTGTCCTACCTAAGCTTATTTATTTGGTCGGTCAGAATATAAGGATATTACGTGGTAGGTCAATTTCTTTAATTAACCCTTGTTTTGTGGCAGTATTTGAGAATGGCAGCTGAAAATATTAACAATGGAGTGAATGAGACTGTGGAGACACCTTTAATCACCAACGAGGAGAACGTGAAACAGAACGACAATGTTCCTCTTGTAAACAACACCACTAATCAAATGATGAATGATGGAATGTTTAGAAGCTTTTTATAGTTCATGTAAAATCAGATGAGGGAGACTCGTGTACAAAATAAGGGTGAAAATGATAGCAATGCGCGGCTTGTCATAGCCAAGCAGTTCAAAGTGTTAGGACCACCAGAGTTTTTGGGAAAGTCGAATCAGATTAAGGCGGAAACGTGGGTTAAGCAAATTACCAAGATTTTGATGTCTTGGGATGCACGGAGGAACAGAAGGTTCCATTCGCCACCTTTATATTCTGTGGTGAGGCAGATTACTGGTGGGAATTTGTGAAGCGTACCCAGTCAGCCGCACTCAATATGTCTTGGGAAACATTTCAAAAACTATTCAATGACAAGTACTTTCCTAAAAGTATTCGTCATATGAAGGAGGTAGAGTTTATTAGAATGGAACAGAACAACATGACTGTGTCCCAATACGAGGCTAAGTTCACTGTAAGACCCCAACTTTTATGAATAAAAAATGAATTTTCTATAATTATCATTTTTGAATATTATGATATACTGTTATAGTTGTGGGTAGTATTTATAAATTTTTCAAAGTACGCAAGTTGTTATATAATATTCGATTGGTGGGGAATATTCATTTTAACGAAATATTAAATGCGACGGCACAATCATTAGTGGACCCCACAATGTAATTATTGTCGGATTGAAAAAGCGACAAAAATATTTTATTGAAAATAACGGCGGAAGTTTTACTGGTTGATCTTGTTGAACTACTCGGTAGTAAAAGTACAGTAATACGTGTGGTTGCATAGTAGCACACAGTATTGATTATTGATGCTTATGTGAGAAGTCATTCAGTTTTATTTAATTATTGTCGATATTTTATATGTTATTAAATCAATAATTGAGATGACAAAGTTGTTAATATTATTATTTGCATTATTAACGATGTCTAGAAGTTCTGCCAAGGAGAGGTTTGGTCACCTAATTGCGCGCCAATAGGGAGAAATCCTTATTGAAAGCCCTCTTTCCAGGAGCGACACAGTCGATTAATGGTGTGAATAATAATAATGATGATGAAGTTTTGTTTTATTCAGTATTATTAACGTAATAAAATGAAAAACTTTTTATATAAAACAGAATACTTTTATAAAGTTATTCTATAAATAGAATATATTATATTTTATTATGCATAGTGTTTTGCATAGTAAAATCTTTTTATATAAAATAGAATACTTTATTAAAGTTATTCTATAAATAGAATATATTATATTTTATTATGCATAGTGTTTTCATAGTGCCTGCATAGTGTTTGCATAGTAAAAATCTTTTTATATAAAATAGAATATATATTTTATTTTATTTAAAAGATTTTGCTTTAAATATGGACCGTCCGATTAAAGTAAATCAATCTGGACCGTTCATGGATTGGTTACTATGAAGTCCATTCTCCTACAAATAGGAAGTTTAGTTAGAATTGAAATCACACCAGAAGTTCAGAGAATTCTCCTTCTATAATCTTGAGCGTATTTTCTTAAGAGTTTTAAGAAGCTTTGAGCGTAGAACATAATATAAGTTTTCTTCAAGAAAATCCTCACCCTACCAGTCGGAATACTCTTCTTTTACGGTAAGAGATATTATTTGTTGTACGCGTAAGGGGTATTATTTCTTTTGTATCCATGAAGAGAACTTCTGTTATTCCATCTTTATTATTCATTGGAATAACTTTTGTATCACGCTGCTACCCTATACTTGGTGAAATTCTTCTGTTATTCCATTCCTTATTATTATGTTGGAATAACCTGTAAATGCAAAGTACTGCATACATGGTGAAATTCTTCTATTATTCCATTCTTTACTATTCTGTCAGAATATCCCGTCTGTGCGTTTTATGCCGGACCTGGTTCCATTATTTATTATTCCGCATTTAATATTCTATCGCAATATCCTGTCTGTGCTTTACGTTGGACCTGGTTCCATTATTTATTATTCCGCATTTATTATTCTGTTGGAACATCCTGTCGGTGTGAATTTCACCTGACCTAGTTCCGTTATTTATTATTCTCGTTGGAATAACTTTATCATCTGAAATCCGCATGCATGGTGATTTGTTGTTATTCCATTCGTTATTATTTTGTTGGAACATCCCCGCTTGTGAATTTCACCCTTTGACCGGTTCCGTTATTTATTATTCTGTTGGAATAACTTTGCCTGCGGCATACGCATGCATGGTGATTTCTTTTGTTATTCCATTCTTTATTATACTCGGTTGGTTTAAGTTTTGACTTCTATACTCCATGAAAGTAGTGGAATATTTTTTGATATTTAAGCTTCATCCAAAGATATCTTTTCATGGAAATATTCTTCCGAGCATTCTTGAATTTTACTTTACAAAAGAAGTATCATGTTGACAATTTGGGCGTTATTAGTTCTTGGATAAAATAATTCTTGAATTTGTTTTATTGAATTCTTATATCATTGTCATCATCCTCATGTTTATATTGTGTTGAAAGTCATCTTTGGCTTACGTGCATAGATGGACTTAGTATGATTATGACGAGGATCATTCTTTATAATCATGACTGTAATGTTATAAATGATGTGATAAAAGTCCTCAGTGGCCTGTAATGCATTGATGGATAGTTTTTGGTATGATTATGACCAGGGGTTATTCGGTATAGTCATGACCATTGATGATTTAATGAATGTCCTTGACCATGGTACAGGGATGATTAGATGTTGTGGTTTATTAATTAAGCTGAGTCTCAACGATAAAAATTGATGAAAACCTTTTAAAACATATAAGATAGAAGATTTTATTCTCTACTTGACTCTTCTAATGGATTGCTTGTTCCGCTGCAGTTAAACTTGATGTCTTTTGTATTTTATCAGTTTAACATTGTTGAAGACTATTGATAATTTATTATGCATTATCTTAGTCATAATATTTCTTACTGGGCTAGTTGAGCTCACCCTTTCCTTCACTGTTCTCTTCAGGAAATGAGAATATAGCTGGAACGATTCGGGGAACGGAGTGACGGTCTAGATGATAGCATTAGTAGTCCTCACTATTCTATAAAATAGTGTGATAATAAATGTAATGAGGACTCTATTTGAGAGTGGATATTGTCTAGAAGGCAATATTCTTGTTTAAACTCTCAGTTATGTTTTGTCGTATTGTATACACGACGTTTGTATAATTAAGTTCTATTTGTATTTTGTACCATGTATTTGGCGACTCAAGATGGGTGATGTATACCTAATTTTGGGGGCGTCACATTCGCGGAGTTATCCAGGTTTGCACCTCGTTTGGTAGAAAATGGGGAACGTATGACGCGGATGTTTCTGAGAGGTTTGAAACCCGAAATTCGTCAATACCTCATTTCTCATAAATTATGTTTGTATTCAGATGTAGTGAATATGGCTCATTTATTGGAGCGGGATTATGAGTCAGCTCAACCAAAAGAGAACGACCAATAACATGATAATAATCGTACTGGTGGCAACGGCCATCAGAACATTGATAACCATCATGGAGAAAATTATCATGCCAGAAATGGTAACCACTTCGGTGGTAATCATGGCCAAGATAATAGAAGAAATGATTCAACTGGAAATATCCATCATGCTTTTTTATTTCGCATTTAATATTACATCGTAAATATCACGTCTGCGTTTTTACGCCGAACTGCTCCATTATTTATTATTCCGCATTTATTATTACATTTGAAACATCCTCGTCGATTGTGAATTTCACCTCACCGTTCCGTTATTTATTATTCTCATTGGAATAACTTTGTCTATCATCCAAGTACCGCATGCATGGTGATTTCATTGTTATTCCATTCTTTATTATTTTGTTGGAACATCCACGCGGTTGTGAATTTCACGACACAGTTCCGTTATTTATTATTCTGTTGGAATAACTTTGCTTTGCATCTGGTACCGCATGCATGGTGATTTCTTTTGTTATTCCATTCTTTATTATACTCAGTTGGTTTAAGTTTTGACTTCTATACTCCATGAAAGTAGTGGTATATTTTTGATATTTGCGCTTCATCCAGTATCTTTTCATGGAAATATTCTTCTGAGCATTCTTGAATTTTACTTTACAAAGAAGTATCATGTTGACAATTTGGACGTTATTAGTTCCTGGATAAAATAATTCTTGAATTTGTTTTATTGAATTCTTATATCATTGTCATCATCCTCATGTTTATATTGTGTTGAAAGTCATCTTTGGCTTACGTGCATAGATGGACTTATTATGATTATGACCAGGGATCATTCGGTATAATCATGACCTGTAATGTTATAAATGATGTGATAAAAGTCCTCGGTGGCACATAATGCATTGATGGATAGTTTTTGGTATGATTATGACCGGGGGTTATTCGGTATAGTCATGACCATTGATGATTTAATGAATGTCCTTGACCGTGGTACAGGGATGATTAGATGTTGTGGTTTATTAATTAAGCTGAGTCTCAGCGATAAAAATTGATGAAAACCTTTTAAAACATAGAAGATAGAAGATTTTATTCTCTACTTGACTCTTTTAATGGATTGCTTGTTCCGCTGCAGTTAAACTTGATGTCTATTGTATTTTATCAGTTTAACATTGTTGAAGACTATTGATAATTTATTCTGCATTATCTTAGTCATAATATTTCTTACTGGGCTAGTTGAGCTCACTCTTTCCTTCACTATTCTCTTCAGGAAATGAGAATATAGCTAGGACGAGTCGGGGAATGGAGTGACGGTCCAGATGATAGCATTAGTAGTCCTCACTATTCTGTAAAATAGTGTGATAATAAATGTAATGAGGACTCTATTTGAGAGTGGATATTGTCTAGAAGGCAATATTCCTGTTTAAACTCTCAGTTATGTTTTGTCGTATTGTATACACGACGTTTGTATAATTAAGTTGTATTTGTATTTTGTACCATGTATTTGGCGACTCAAGATGGGTGGTGTATACCTAATTTTGGGGGCATCACAGTTGGTATCAGAGCTTAGGGATATGATCCCTGGCTAAGATGTGAGACAAGAACTAGGAGGGGAGAGACGGGGAATTCCTTCGCTAGTATGACCTACCTAAGTTTATTTGGCATTTAATTGGTCGGTCAGAGTATAAAAATAATATTTGATATATTAATTAACCCTTGTTTTGTGACAGTATTTGAAAATGGCATCCAAAAATGTTGAGATAAGCAATGGAGCACAGGAGACCGTTGAGTCTCCACAGATCAATAATCAGGACAATGTGCAACAGGATGGCGATAATCCTCCTGTAAACAATAACACTGATCAAATGACGAACGAAGGTACATTTAGGAGCTTCTTAGAATTCATGCAACATCGGTGTAAGGCGGCTCCATCCCAAAATGCAGGTGGAAACACTAATGACTCTCGAATCCAGTCCACCGCTAAGCGCTTCAAGGAGCCGGGACCACCGGAGTTCTTTGGAGAGCCAAAACCACTTAAGGCGGAGACGTGGATAAAGCAGATCAACAAGATATTTGATGTCTTGGGATGCTCCGAGGAGCAAAAGGTTCCTTTTGCCACCTTCATGTTACGTGTAGAAGCAGATTATTGGTGGGAATCTGTAAAGCGTACTCAACCTACCGCACTGAAGATGTCTTGGGAGAAGTTTCAAGAGCTGTTCAAGGACAAGCACTTTCCTGAAAGTATTCGTCACATGAAGGAGGTAGAGTTCATCAAGCTTGAGCAAAACAATATGATCGTGGCACAATACGAAGCTAAGTTTGCCGAATTATCTCGGTTTGCGTCCCACTTGGTTGATAATGAGGAGAGAATGACGCGGATGTTTCTAAGAGGTTTGAAACCGAGATACGCCAATACCTTATATCTCATAAACTGTGTTTGTATTCAGATGTTGTGAATAGGGCTCAGTTATTGGAGCATGATAATGAGTCAACCCAACCAAGAGAGAGCAGCCGATAAGTCAATAATACCAGTGGTAGCAGTCATCGAAGCGGTGATAACAAACGTGGAGGGAATCAACATGCCAGAAATGATAAACACTTCGGTGGTAATCATGGCCAAGATAATAGGAGTGAAAAGTTCAAGAAGAGAAGGTTCAAAGAAAGAAGAAAGACGGCACCGACCAAAGACTCATTAAAGGAAGGAGAACGACCGTCGATTGTATGTTACAAATATGAAGGGGAAGGACACATAAGTTCAAACTGCACGATGCCATCCAAAGTATGTTACAATTGTGGAAAAGAAGGCCACCTAGCCCGATTTTGTCGTGCACCAAAGTCAAGTCCAGCTGGGATGGAAGCATCCAAGGGTGTCCCGGACAAGACGAAACCGATTGTTCAAGGGAGAGCGTTTGTCATAACCTCCCAAAAAGCGAGGAATCCGAACGAGGTGATCACGGGTAAGATACTCATAAACTCTAGCGAAGTTTATACTTTATTTGATACCGGTTCTACCCATTCCTTTATTTCTCCTACTTGCGCTCAACGTTTAAATTTGACTTTGGAGAAACTAGACTTTGACTTATCTGTTGAAACTTCATTGGGAGAAACCTTCATTACATCCACGGTTTATAAGTCTTGTTTGATTCAAATCGGTAACCGTACGTTACCTGTCGATCTTATTTCTTTGAAAATACTTGCATTTGATGTGATTCTAGGGATTGATTGGTTAACTACTCATCATGCAAAAATTGATTATTTTAAATAAGGTTGTTAGCTTTCATATTCCTAACCAACCAATTATACGAATTCAAGCAACCAAACCATTAAAATCCATCACTGTCATTTCAAGCCATAAAGCTATTCATTTATTAAAAAACGGATGTCAAGCTTTCTTAGCTCATGTCACGGATTTAAACAAAAATACGTCAGTTTTGAATGATATTTCTATTGTTAATGAATTTCCTGACGTATTCCCTGAAGAACTTCCTGGCCTACCCCAGAACATGAAATTAAATTTTGTATCGACCTTAAACCCGGTACAAAACTCATTTCAAAAGCCCCATATCGAATGGCTCCTATTGAACTTCAGGAGTTAAAGACCCAACTGTAGGAATTGTTAGACATTGGCTTTATTCATCCTAGTACTTCTCCTTGGGGTGCTCCTGTTCTATTCGTGAGGAAGAAAGATGGGAGTATGTGAATTTGTATTGATTATCGGGAGTTGAATCATGTCACCATCAAAAATAGGTACCCATTGCCACATATTGATGACCTATTTGACCAGTTGTAAGGCGCCAAATTCCTTTCAAAGATTGATCTTCGTTCCGGATATCACCAATTAAAGATTAGAACCGATGACATTCCAAAAACGGCTTTCAGAACTCGGTACGGGCATTATGATTTCCTAGTCATGTCTTTTGGATTGACTAATGCTCCTGCTGCCTTCATGGAAATGATGAACTGAGTATTCAAGGAATATTTGGATCACTTTGTGGTCGTCTTTATTGATGACATCCTCATATATTCCAACACCCGTGAAGACCATGAGCAACACTTGAGGCTGATACTCCAAAAGCTTCGTGAAAATAAGTTTTATGCCAAGTTGAAGAAATGTGAGTTTTGGCTTGAGGAAGTAGCATTCCTTGGGCACGTAGTATCAAGTCATGGAATATCTGTTGACCCGGCAAAGATTAAAGCAATTCAAAGCAGGGAGCAACCTAAATTAGTGACCGAAGTACGTAGCTTTCTTGGTTTAGTTGGTTATTATCGGAGATTCGTGGAAGGATTTTCTCGAATCGCTACTCCATTAACTCAGCTAACTCTAAAAGATACAAAATTTTGTTGGAGCGAGGATTGTGAGAAGAGTTTTCAAGAACTCAAGAGAAGACTCATTTCAAACACTGCTCGACAATACCATCCGGCCTCGAGGATTTGTCATCTACAATGTGATGCTTCAGAAAAGGTTTAGGATGTGTTCTCATGCAACATGGGAAAGTCATAGCCTATGCCTCTCGACAACTCAAAGAATATGAGAGGAATTATCCTACTCATGATCTAGAGTTAGCAGCTATTGTCTTCGCACTTAAAATTTGGAGGCATTACTTGTATGGAGAGAAAGTGGAGATCTTTACGGATCATAAAAGCCTCAAATATTTCTTCACTCAAAAGGAACTCAACATGCGACAAATGACGTTGGCTTTGAATCATTGAAAGATTATGATCATACCATCCAATACCATCCTGAAAAAGCAAAAAGCGTGGTAGTCGATGCATTGAGTAGAAGATCATATCGCGGCATGAAAAGCGATATTATCAACACAAAGGCCCATCTTGTATGACTTGCAAAGGATGGAAATAGAGATAAAGACTCCAAGGACCCACGTGATGATGGCGAATATACGAGTAGAACCGACTTTAATCGATAAAGTTAAAGCTACTCAAGCTACAGACTTGGAGCTGATGCGTATGAGGAAGAAAGTGCAAGAAGGTTTTATGCCAGAAGTAAGAATCGATGAAGAAGGAATACTTCGAGTCAACTCCAGACTTTGTGTTCCTAACAACCCTGAGTTAAAGTATAAAATCATGATGGAGGCGCACAACACACCGTTTGCAATCCATCCTGGGAGTACCAAAATGTATCATGATCTTCGACATATATTTTGGTGGGGCAATATGAAGAGGAGATAGCGCTGTTTATCTTAAGGTGTCTAACTTGTCAACGAGTCAAGGCGGAGCATCAAGTGCCAAAAGGTCCATTGGAACCAGTTGAAATTCTAGAATGGAAGTGGGAGCACATTACCATGGATTTCGTTACTAGTCTTCCCAAGGTTTCTCAAGGCATAGATGCAATTTGGGTCATTGTTGATAGATTGACCAAGTCTGCTCATTTCTTACCTATACGAGAAACTTATACACTTGAACGTCTTACTCGTATGTACATAAACGAGATTATAAGACTACATGGTATGCCAGAATCCATAGTTTCTGATCGAGACCCAAGATTCACTTCACGATTTTGGGTTAGTTTGCAAAAAACTATGGGCACAGATTTACGATTTAGTTCGGCATATCATCCTCAGACGGACGGACAATCAGAGAGGACTATTCAAACTCTTGAAGATTTATTAAGTCTCTGTGTCCTTGACTTCAAGGAAATTTGGGACAAGTTCTTACCATTGGTGGAGTTTTCCTACAACAACAGCTATCAAGCAAGTATTGGCATGGCTCCATTCGAGGCGTTGTATGGAAGAAAGTGTCGCTTCTCTGATCTTTGGGATGAGGTGGGTGAAGCAACGTTGTTGGGACCGGAGTTGGTACATATGACTACGAAAAAGATTCAAACAATCCGACAATGTATAAAAACCTCACAAGACCGACAAAAGAGTTATGTTGATCTTCATCGAAAGGATATGGAATTCGATATTGGAGATCATGTGTTGTTACGTGTTGCTCCATGGAAAGGAGTTACGAGATTTGGAAAGAGAGGAAAGCTCAATCCTCGATTCATTGGCGCATTTTTAATCCTTGAACGAGTAGGAACTGTGGCCTATAGACTCGCTTTACCGCCAAGTATGTCTCGTGTTCATAACGTTTTTTATATATCCATGTTACGTAAATATGTGAAAGACCCAAACCACATTATTGAGTTAGAACCGGACGAAATAGCGGAAGATTTAACGTATGAAGAGGTTCCTGTTCAAATCTTGGATAAGAAGGAACATATTCTACGCTCCAAGGTTATACCTCAAGTCAAAGTGTTATGGAGGAACCACGATGTTGAGGAAATGACCTGGGAGTTAGAATCTGAAATGAAATCAAGGTATCCTTACCTCTTCTTCGACATACCAGTATCGTACCCTAATTTCGAGGGCGAAATTTCATAAGAAGGGGAGATTGTAAGACCCCAACTTTTATGAATAAAAAATGAATTTTCTATAATTATCATTTTTGAATATTATGATATAATGTTATAGTTGTGGGTAGTATTTATAAATTTTGCAAAGTACGCAAGTTGTTATATAATATTCGATTGGTCGGGGAATATTCGCTTTAACAGAAATATTCGTGCAACGACTTACAATCATCAGTGGACCCCACAATGTAATTATTGTCGATTGAGAAAACGACAAAAATATTTTATTAAAAATAACGGCGGAAGTTTTACCGTTGATACTGTTGAACTACTCGGTAGTAAAAGTACGATGTCGTATGTGGTTGCATAGTAGCACACGGTATTGATTATTGATGCTTATGTGAGAAGTCATTCAGTTTTATTCAATTATTGTCGATATTTTATATGTTATTAAATCAATAATTGAGATGACAAAGTTGTTAATATTATTATTTACATTATTAACGATGTCTAGAAGTTCTGCCAATGAGAGGTTTGGTCACCTAATTGCGCGCCAATAGGGAGAAATCCTTATTGGAAAGCCCCCTCTTTCCTAGGAACGACCTGGTCGATTAATGGTGTGAATAATAATAATAATAATGAAGTTTTGTTTTATTCGTATTATTAACGTAATAAAACAGAAAAACTTTTTATATAAAACAGAATACTTTTATAAAGTTATTCTATAAATAGAATATATTATATTCTATTATGCATAGTGTTTTGCATAGTAAAATCTTTTTATATAAAATAGAATACTTTATTAAAGTTATTCTATAAATAGAATATATTATATTTTATTATGCATAGTGCCTGTATAGTGTTTGCATAGTAAAAATCTTTTTATATAAAATAGAATATATTATATTTTATTTAAAAGATTTTACTTTAAATATGGACCGTCCGATTAAAGTAAATCAATTGGGACCGTTCATGAATTGGTTACTATGCAGTCCATTCTCCTATAAATAGGAAGTTTAGTTAGAATTGAAATCACACCAGAAGTTCAGAGAATTCTCCTTCTATAATCTTGAGCGTATTTCCTTAAGAGTTTTAAAAAGCTTTGAGCGTAGAACATAGTATAAGTTTTCTTCAAGAAAATCCTCACCCTACCAGTCGGAATACTCTTCTTTTACGGTAAGGGATATTATTTGTTGTACCCGTAAGGGGTATTATTTCTTTTGTATCCATGAAAAGAACTTCATTATTCCATCTTTATTATTCATTGGAATAACTCAGATCTGCTGAGCTACCCTATACTTGGTGAAATTCTTACATTATTCCATTCCTTATTATTATGTTGGAATAACTCAGTAAATGCAAAAGTAATCTTGCATACATGGTGAAATTAAATCTATTATTCCATTCTTTACTATTCTCATTTAATATCCACATGCATGCGTTTCTGGGACTGGTTCCATTATTTATTATTCCGCATTTAATATTCTATCGCAATATCCCTGTCATGCTTTTACGTTGGACTGGTTCCATTATTTATTATTCCGCATTTATTATTACATTTGAACATCCATGCGGTGTGAATTTCACGACACGGGTTCGTTATTTATTATTCATTGGAATAACTTGTCTATGCAAAGTACCGCATGCATGGTGATTTCTATTGTTATTCCATTCTTTATTATTCTGTTGGAACATCCTGTCAATGTGAATTTCACCTGACCTGGTTCCGTTATTTATTATTCTGTTGGAATAACCTGCCTATACAAAGTACCGCATGCATGGTGATTTCTTTTGTTATTCCATTCTTTATTATACTCAGTTGGTTTAAGTTTTGACTTCTATACTCCATGAAAGTAGTGGAATATTTTTGATATTTGCGCTTCATCCAGTATCTTTTCATAGAAATATTCTTCTGAGCATTCTTGAATTTTACTTTACAAAGAAGTATCATGTAGACAATTTAGACGTTATTAGTTCCTGGATAAAATAATTCTTGAATTTGTTTTATTGAATTCTTATATCATTGTCATCATCCTCAAGTTTATATTGTGTTGAAAGTTATCTTTGGCATACGTGCATAGATGGACTTAGTATGATTATGACCAGGGGTCATTCGGTATAATCATGACCTGTAATGTTATAAATGATGTGATAAAAGTCCTCAGTGGCCTGTAATGCATTGATGGATAGTTTTTGGTATGATTATGACCAGGGGTTATTCGGTATAGTCATGACCATTGATGATTTAATGAATGTCCTTGACCATGGTACAGGGATGATTAGATGTTGTGGTTTATTAATTAAGTTGAGTCTGAACGATAAAAATTGATGAAAACCTTTTAAAACATATAAGATAGAAGATTTTATTCTCTACTTGACTCTTCTAATGGATTGCTTGTTCTGCTGCAGTTAAACTTGATGTCTTTTGTATTTTATCAGTTTAACATTGTTGAAGACTATTGATAATTTATTCTGCATTATCTTAGTCATAATATTTCTTCTTCAGGCTAGTTGAGCTCACCCTTTCCTTCACCGTTTCTTCTCTTGAAATGAGAATATAGTTTGGAACGATTCGGGAGCGGAGTGACGGTCTAGATGATAGCATTAGTAGTCCTCACTATTCTCGTAAAATAGTGTGATAATAAATGTAATGAGGACTCTATTTGAGAGTGGATATTGTCTAGAAGGCAATATTCTTGTTTAAACTCTCAGTTATGTTTTGTCGTATTGTATACACGACGTTTGTATAATTAAGTTCTATTTGTATTTTGTACCATGTATTTGGCGACTCAAGATGGGTGATGTATACCTAATTTTTGGGGCGTCACATTCGCGGAGTTATCCAGGTTTGCACCTCGTTTGGTAGAGAATGAGGAACGTATGACGCAGATGTTTCTGAGAGGTTTGAAACCCGAAATTCGTCAATACCTCATTTCTCATAAATTATGTTTGTATTCAGATGTAGTGAATAGGGCTCATTTATTGGAGCGGGATTATGAGTCAGCTCAACCAAAAGAGAACGACCAATAACATGATAATAATCGTACTGGTGACAACGGCCATCAGAACATTGATAACCATCATGGAGAAAATTATCATGCCAGAAATGGTAACCACTTCAGTGCTAATCATGGCCAAGATAATAGAAGAAATGATTCAAATGGAAATTTCAAGAAGAGAAGATTTAACGATGATGGGAAGACGTCGGCAGCAGCACCAGCACCAACAACAAATTCTAGGGGAGGAGAACGACCGCTAGTTAGATGCTACAGATGCGGAGATGAGGGACACATAAGTCCAAACTATTCACAGTCTTCCAAGGTATGTTTTAGTTGTGGAAAAGACGGTCACATAGCTCAATTTTGTCCTGTAGCAAAATCAAGTCCAGCTGGGACGGTGGCACCAAAGGCGAATACGAACAAAAAGAGTCGATGGTTTCAGGAAGAGCATTTTTCGTGACTTCTCAAAAAGCTAGTAACACGAACGAAGTTATCACGGGTTAGTTAATCATAAACTTTTGCGAATTCTATACCTTAATAGATACCGGTTCTACCCATTATTTTATTTCTTCTACTTGTGCTCAACGTTTGAACTTGACTCCTGAGAAATTAGTCTTTGACGTATCTGTTGAAACTCCATTAAGAGAAACTTTCATCCACGGTTTATAAATCTTTCTTGCTTCAAGTTGGGACCCTCATATTACCTATTGATCCAATCTCTTTAAAGATACTTGCATTTGATGTGATTTTAGGGATTGATTGGTTAACCACTCATCATGCTAAAATTGATTGTTTTCGTAAGGTTGTTAGTTTTCATATTCCTAACCAACCTGTTATACGAATTTAAGCAACCTAACCACTAAAGTCAATCACTGTCATATCAAGCCATAAAGCCATTCCTTTATTAAAAAATGGATGTCAAGCTCTCTTAACCCATGTTATGGATTTAAATAAAAATACGTCATATTTGAATAATATTTCTGTTGTTAGTGAATTTCCTAACGTATTTCCTGAAGAACTTCCTGGCCTACCCCCAGAGCGTGATATAGAATTTTGTATTGACTTTAAACCTGGTACAAAACCTATTTCTAAAATCTCATGTCGAATGGCTCCTATTGAACTTCAGGAGTTAAAAACCCAACTACAAGAGTTGGTACCTGAGCCTCTATCTGGTGACTTCCTTTGTCGAATGCACCGAAGCCAGACTCTCCGTAGGGGACGCTATATTTGTGTGGTGGTAAAATGATAGGCGCCATTGTGACGTGTTATACAAGGTTGGGATATGAGTCAAAGTTGAGAGAAACCTACGTCAGTAATCGAAATACGTAGCTTTCTAGGCTTAGCTGGTTATTATAGGAGATTTGTGGAAGGATTTTTTTTTAAATTGCCACTCCATTAACTCAGCTAACTCGTAAAGATACAAAATTCGGATGGAGCGAGGAATGTGAGAAGTACTTCTAAGAACTCAAGATGAAACTCATTTCGGTACCTGTTCTGACAATACCATCTAGTTCGGATAGATTTATTATCTACAACGATGCTTCAGGCAAAAGTTTAGGATGTGTTCTCATCCAACATGAGAAAGTCATAGACTATGCCTCGCGATAACTCAAAGAATATGAGAGGAATTATCCTACTCATGATCTGGAGTTAGCAGCAGTCGTTTTTGCGTTAAAAATCTGGAGACACTACCTATATGGGGAAAAATTAGAGATTTATACGGATCATAAAAGCCTCAAATATTTCTTCACCCAAAACGAACGTATCGTGCGCCAAAGACGTTGGTTCGAGCTGTTGAAAGATTACGATCATACCATTCAATACCATCTTGGAAAAGTAAACGTAGTAGCTGACGCGTTGAGTAGAAGATCGTATGCGGGTACGAGTGCGATATTGTCGAACACAAAACCTCATTTCGTATAATTTACGAATGATAGAGATAGAGTTAAAGACTCTAAGGACCCACATGATGATGTCAAATATACGCGTAGAACCAACTTTAATTGATAAAGTTAAGGCTGCTCAAGCCACAGACCTGAAGCTGATGAATATGAAAAAGAAAGTACAAGAATATGTTATTCCAGAAGTAAGAATCGATGAAGAGAAGAAATCTCAACCCTCGATTTATTGGTCCATTTGAGATTCTTGACCGAGTAGGAACTATTGCCTATAAACTCGCCTTACCGCTAAGTATATCGCATGTTCATAACGTTTTTCACATATCGATGTTGCGTAAATATGTGGACGACCCAAACCACATTATTGAGTTAGAACCAGATGAGATAGCCAAAGATTTAACGTACGGGGAGGTGTAATAACCCAATATTTTCAATATAATTAAATAAGAAATTTTGCTTATAAATTTTTTTTTATATATAAAGGGGGAATATGTGCAAAGTAAAGTATATGTACCTATGTGATAAATAAAATTTTATTTATTACATGAACAATTGTAAATAATTTTTTTTAAGAATTATTGATCATTATAGATTATATTCTTATAATAAATTAATTTTGTAATAAAAATATTTATTATTTATTTTCCATAAAAATATGATTATTGTATATATGATATGATTATTAGGATTATTATGATATGCATTTTATTATATTAGTTAAGTTAATTATTTTAACTTAATTAATAATAGTATATATATGAAGGTTATATTTGGATATAGATTCAAAACCCTAATTCTAGATTTTGAATAAGGAATGAGAATAATAATATAATATTATTTATATTTTAGTGCTATAAACATGTATGGTATGTGTGTAATGTTAATTTGTGAAATAGTTATTATAAAACAGTACAAAACCCTAGCAATACTGATAAACTCTAGTACAGAAGTCAATTACGACTGTAAGGTTTGTTAAGTTGTTGTGTTATGTAATTAATGACAATTATTATAGATTTAATGTTAATAAGGTAAACCCTAATTAATATTTAGAAACCTTAATTACTAAATTAGAACCCAAATTGCTAAGTTATAAACCCTAATTATTAATTTAGCAAGCTTAATGATAATTAGTAAATTATAAAGCCTAATTTTCAAGTCCTAAGTGATTAGGAAACCTAATTTAATTAGGGAACCCTAATTCACATTTTTAGAAACTAAAATTTTCATTTTAGCCCTAATTATTAAATCCTAGAAAATGAACTTGTAAAATCTTAGGGTTAAACCCTGACCCTAAGGGTTGAATGAATTGCCAAATTTGCCACTAAAAGTAAAAGTCAAATGACAGAATTGCCCTTCTTGCATTATTTAATAGATAACTTGTATAGATTGCCATAACTTTAGTTGGTGACCAACTCAACCTAGCCATGTGCCTATAAACCAAATATCTCAGTCATCTTGCATCACAAATACATTGTATTCAAGTATTATGTATAGATTATGAGAGAGAAAATGTCATATTCAAGCCTCATTTGATCACAACACTCAACCAAAACTCTCTCAGCTCCAAACCTCCGAAATAATTAAGTAAACTTGTCCCATATCATGTTCCAAGCTCAACAAGATCAGATCAAGAACCCTATATTTAAGCTTTGTGCAAAAGAGGTATAAACCTAACCCTAGAAATCTGATCATAAATACTATGTTAGAAATTATGATTTTGTGTTTTAACATGTTGTATGTAGTGTATATAGTTGATCTGGGTTGGTATTTGTTAGATCCATAAAATATATAGGCTCGAATTTGATGTTTTTCAAAATTCGGAAAATTTTTAAAATGTTGTCTAACAACGAATGTCAGACCTCATAGATTTTAGTATATTTATGTTTTTGTTTGTTTAAGAGTTTATATTTGTAGTATGCTATGAGATCTGTGTTCTGGAACTAGAATTAGGGTCAGATGATGTGTGGATTTCATGTTATTATTGGTAAAACTCAGTTGGCCGAGCATGACTGGGCAATTCTGGGTAACCCAAAAACTTCCTAGAAGCGTCTGACAACGTATTTGTAGTCTCTGATCTTGCAGGTGTTTTGTGATATGAGTTTGTTGTTGCAACCATGTTGTAGTATTTTAGGTTAACTTTAGATCCATGCTTTTAAAATCTCCAAACATCAAATAGGCTAAATGTAATGGTTGGTCAAACCAGGCAGAACGATCATGAAATCAATTTTCTGGATAACCCAGAAAACTGATGAACATGTCTTCTGACATGGTTTGACCGAACTGGATCTGTTGATTTTGATGTTTTTATATGTATATTATGTGATAGATCTCTTCATTTACATGCCGGCTACACACTGAAACCTTACAATCACAAAAACATCACATGGATTTTAATTAGTGGAAGCCTAAAGTAGGCCTCACTTTAATCGCTTCTTCATTTCGGTAACCCGTAAAATGAAGAACAACTCTGACAGCTTGTTCAAGGCTTCAGATCTTGCTCAAGTGTTATGTTTTGGTCCAACACTTGTTTGATAATTGTAGTATCACATTAGTACTACAAGCTCTGATTAATAGATTGCCCAAAAACATCATAGATTAAGAATTACACTTGGTCAAACATGGCTACTTGATAACTGTCTATGAATGTTCTTGGTGCTCAAGAACACCTATAAAGACACTTTCTCGTCATTAAAAGGCTATAAATGACAGACTTATTAATTTTAATTATATTAATTTCTAAAATTCATTTAAAAATAGAAAATAATTTAAAAATTACAAAATTAGTTTTAAAATTATTTTAAGTTATAAAAATTAACTTTTAATAATTTGGCATATTTTCCATAAATATTAGTAATTATTTGAATATTATTGATATTTAATTTATTTAATAAATGCATTAAATAAATTAATTAAATATGATTTTATTATATTAAAAATCATTTTAAATGATAATAAGGTATTTAAAAATATTTTAAGTTATAAAATTTAACTTTTAATATTTTAAAGTAAAATTCATTAATTATTTAATATTAATGATATTAGATTTATTTAATAATTTTATTAAATAAATTAGTATAAAAATAATTTTAATATTATAAAAATCATTTTAAATGAAAATAAAGAGTTTAAAGATATTCTAAGTTATAAAATATAACTTTTAATATTTTAACGTAAATTTTATTAATTATTTAATATTAATGATATTAGATTTATTTAATAAATATTAAATAAATAGTTTAAAATGATTTTATTGATTTAAAAATCATTTAAAAGGATATAAATGGTTTAAAAATATTTGAAGTTATTATAAATGACTTTTAATATTTTAGTGAATAATACCTTAATTTTTAAATAGTAATGGTAATTATTTAAAAATGATTTTAATTATTTTAAAAATTATTTAAGGGTAATATTAAGATTTTAAAAATATTTTGAGTTATTATAAATAACTTTAATATTTTGGCAATAGTTTTATTAATATTTTAATATTATTTAAATATTAATGATAATAGAATTATTTAATATTTAAATCATTTAATAATGATTCGAGTGTTTGAAAAATCATAATAAATTATAAAAATTATTTTAATTCATGGAAAAATAATATGATTAATATTTAAATTATCCAGAATAATATTTGAGATACAGATTAAAGTTTTATCAACAATAAACTCGATAATTACCCGATAAAGCCGTCGGTACACCAAAATACTACCAAAATTGATCTGAACATAAATAGTTTGACTGTATAAGTGTCTGTTTGTGTCCTAATGACTGATAAATGTATGTGACAATATGATTAGGTTATGTGTTGACTGTAAATAACAGTACTATATGTATGATATGTTATTCTAATAGATAGAACAATCTTATGAATGATAGGTCGTTGAATTAAAAAAGATAGAACTAAGTTGTGTAAGCGTAGAGATCGTAAAAAGTATCCTAACCTTTGCAATTACTTTATGCAATGGACATGAGTAAAAAAGTTTCGAATTATATTATCATTATGCCGCATTATTAAACTCTATTGTTATTGATTATGTATCCAATCATTTGTATTCATACAAGTTCTCAAACTTTATTCGTTCATTGTTTATCAGTACAGTATTATTGTAAGATTCAGATATATATATATATATATATATATATATATATATATATATATTATCATTAAATTCTAAGTATGGTTATACAAGTGTCCTCACTTGGATAATTATTGTATATTGATACATACTTGTTGATTTCAATATGTATACCTTAATTAAAAAAAGTCGTCTAAAGCTATTTGACTTTTGGTTGACATAGATTTAAAAATATCGTTGAACATGATAGAACCCTATTGATATCCAACCAAATTGTTTTGGTTCAGATTCCCGACTAAGTATGAACATCCCGAATCTAGGAAACTTTTATGGGCCCAAGGCGGATATGATGAACGAGAATATCGTTATGGTATGTATTATTAATCAATACAGGGCATAACGGGCTGATCACCCCCCGTGACTGTAAATTATGATGGTTTACAGATGAAGTTTTGTTTAACCTTTTTGAAAACTGAAAATAATGTTCATAGTCTGTCGATTGCACTTTATTTATAGTCAGTACGTAGTTTTAAAAATTTGAGATAGAATTGATATGTTGATTGGAATTGTTTCAGCTTACTTCACAACTGTTGATTCGTTGTAGAAGTGTCATTCAAAGAAAACATTTACTTCTTTCAGCTAATATTTATTGTTACTATTATTTTCTAGTCCCTCAAATGCTCATTCTTGCTTAATTTAAATTTTTTCAGCTAACCGTGATCAACCTGAAGGTTCTGCTAAGAACAAAGGGAAAGGAAAGTTGACAAAATAAGTTTGTTTTATCTTATGTAATAGCTAGACTTAAATAAGATAATGATATTTATTATCTACCATGTAATATATGTATTAAAGGTCGCGTACCTGGGATTTAGACAACTTTGATATGTAAATTAAGTTTAAAATTTATGACATTATTAGTATTATTCCGCCTCAAAGAAATGGTATCGTGAAGCATTGAATTCGAGCTTCAAGCACCTGAATTTGGGGGCGTCACAAGTTGGTATCAGAGCTTTAGGGTTAGAAACCTTAGGTAAGGGTAGACCTTAGGCTGTAACCTTAGGGAAAAGGGAAACATTGAAAATACAAATAACTCATATAGAGTTTAAAAGGAGATGAATTGAATAAATTCATCGTCAAACCCAATAAAAGATAACTTATATAAAACTATTATTTATTGTGTGTATATAATATATATTATATACTAATCTAGATAATTTATGTGTAGATGTCAGGAGGAAAAGGATTAGGATACCCTCAGATCTTAAAGAATGAGACAATCTCTATAATCGAGCCAATATCAAAGCCAATAGCTGAAATAGAGGCTCAAGTTGAAGGTAACTTCGATGAGGTGATCATTTTGGAAAATATAGTACCGGACCCAGAAATTGTGGAACTAACAGATAGTGATTCGGACACCGAAGTTGGAGCTGATCAAGCATCAACCGAAGTGCAGAATCTGAGGAATAAGGTTTCTTCTCTAGAAAACTTGTGGAAAATAAAAAAACTACTAAATAGTCAATTACGAAAGGCATTAATCGAAATGATGGAAGAACAAGATAAGCTTAAAATCCAAATTGATCAGATGGGAGCCAAAAGCAACAAATCGTGTGCAGCTCCGAGCAAGAAAAGGAAAAGGAAGATAAAAGATCGCGACTTAGGAAATTCCGATAATAACCAAGAGAACGCTAACAAAATAGAAAAGAGTACAAACTGTAACAAGAAACATGAAGGCGTATGCGGGAAAGGAAAAAAGATATGTTATATTTGCGGACATGAGGGACATATATCTCCTCATTGTCCCAACTTTAAGCGGGGTGCATGTTTTATTTGTGGATTGGAAGGTCATCGGGCGAAAGGTTGTCCAGGATTAGGAAAAGGCGTAGTGAAAAAGTAGTACATGTACTGTTTGAATATGTGTGTTCTATGATAAGTATGTCTGTGTAATGTAATATTTTCAGTTTTTGTATAAGTTGTAGCAGCGATCCCGACTTTGGTGGTCACAAAGGGATATCGGATGCTTAAGGCAGTATGTGTTATGCTATATAAAGTACTATAAAATAGTTGAATGAATATGAATCTATGTTTGATTAATGAAACAAGTTTAATATACTAAAATTATACGATACGATTTAGAATGTAAGTTAATAAAATATAGATTATGTTTTATTTAACCAGATAATGCCGCCAAGACGTCAAAATCGAAACCAAAGGGCAGAAGAATCTGTCAACAATGCTGGAGGACAACAACCAGACTTGATGCAAAATTTCGTGAGCATGGTAGCTCAAGCCATGCAAAATGGAATGCCAGTCACGGGAAATCAGCCAGACAATCGATTTGCGAACTTTAAAGATTTTAAGGTTGTAGGAATGCCAGAATTTAGAGGTACCACTGACCCGATAGAAGCTTAAACTTGGGTTAAAGAAATAAAAAAGGCGTTTATAATAACTAGGGTAGCTGAGGGGTAAAAGATAACTTTTGCCACCTATATGATGAAAGGAGAGGCAAATTTTTGGTGGGAGGCAAATCAAGCTAGGGCTTTAAGACACTGTTCTTTGAGAACTATTTCTCGTCTAGTATGCAGGCTAGGATGGAGGTGAAGTTTTTGGAGTTGAAACAGGAGAACATGACAGTTGCGGAGTATGCCGCAAAGTTCAATGAAGTAGCTACGTTCGCTCCGCGTCAAGTTGATACGGACGCAAGGAAGACAAGGAGGTTCGAGCTGGGATTAAAACCCTGGCTCTACAATAAGGTGGCGGTGTTGCAGATAAATACTTTTGCAGCACTTTTGGAGAAGGCTATCATAGCCGAGGAGGGAAGTGAGGCCATGAGCCTCTACAATAAGGAGAAAAAGAATAAGGGTAAGGTTGAGGGAGCAGTAAAGGTAGAAGCGGGTAGTGGTAATGGGAATGGAAAAAGAAAGTGGAACAATTTTGGGAATGTTCAAATCAAACAGGAAGGTGTGAAGAAGCAGGTTGTGCAGTGTAAGAATTGTGGGAAGAATCATTCAGGTGAGTGTCTTAGTGGTAAGTTTATGTGCTATAAGTGTGGGCAGGAGGGACATATCTCTCCTAACTACCAATCTTAGGATGAACAGTGGGTGTTTTCTGTGTGGATCAACGGAACATAAGGTAAAGGACTGTCCGAAAAAGAGAATGGATGCAGGAAGTGTGAATGCTGGGAAAGTCAGCGATACACTGGCGATAATGGGACCAACTTCAACCGCAAGAGTCTTCAACATGACGGTTCAGGATACCGTAGCAGCCGGGGATAGAACTCCAGGTATTATTCGAATAAATTTTATTTTCTTATATATGATCTTTTTTATATAGTAAATTACTTTATAAAGAAATTTTGAAGGAGAAATTTGGGTTCTATTAGAAATCAAATTTTCGCTTAATCAGATAGACAAGTTTTATGTTGAATAGTTAAAGATCAGTTCGATCGAATCTGATCGAGATCTACTTGAAATGATTGTGTATGTTATTTTCTCTAGTGTCTATAAGTTTTAAAGCGGTGATTCCGGGGACGGAATCCTTATAAGGGAGGGTGAATGTAATAACCCAATATTTTCAATATAATTAAATAAGAAATTTTGGTTATAAATTATATATATATATATATATATATATATATAAAGGAGGAATATTGCAAAGTAAGGTATATGTACCTATGTGATAAATAAATTTTATTTATTACATGAACAATTATAAATAAATTTTTTTTTAAGAATTATTGATCATTATAGATTATATTCTTATAATAAATTAATTTTGTAAAAAAATATTTATGATTTATTTTCCATAAAAATATGACTATTGTATATATGATATGATTATTAGGATTATTATGATATGTATTTTATTATATTAGTTAAGTTAATTATTTTAACTTAATTAATAATAGTATATATGAAGGTTATGTCGGATATGGATTCAAAACCCTAATTCTGGATTTTAAATAAGGAATGAGAATAATAATATAATATTATTTATATTTTAGTGCTATAAACATGTATGGTATATATGTGTGTAATGTTATTTTGTGGAACAGTTATTATAAAACAGTACAAAAAACTAGCATTATTGATAAACTCTAGTACAGAAGTCAATTACGACTGTAAGGTTTGTCAAGTTGTTGTGTTATGTAATTAATGACAATTATTATAGATTTAATGTTAATAAGGTAAACTCTAATTAATATTTAGAAACCTTAATTACTAAATTAGAACCCTAACTGCTAAATTATAAACCCTAATTATTAATTTTAACAAGCTTAATGGTAATTAGTAAATTATAAAGCCTAATTTTCAAGTCCTAAGTGATTAGGAAACCTAATTTAATTAGGGAATCCTAATTCACAATTTTAGAAACTAAAATTTCCATTTTAGCCCTAATTATAAAATCCTAGAAAATGAACTTGTAAAATCTTAGGGTTAAACCCTAAAGGTCAAACCCTAAGGGTTGGAATAAATTGCCAAATTTGCCACTAAAAGTAAAAGTCAAATGACAGAATTGCCCTTCTTACATTATTTGATAGATAACTTGTATAGGTTGCCATAACTTTAGTTGGTGACCAACTTAACCTAGCCATGTGCCTATAAACCAAATATCTCAGCCATCTTGCATCACAAATACATTGTATTCAAGTATTATATATAGATTATGAGAGAGAAAATGTCATATTCAAGCCTCATTTGATCACAACACTCAACCAAAACTCTCTCAGCTCCAAACCTCCGAAATAATTAAGTAAAACAGTCCCATATCAAGTTCCAAGCTCAACAAGATCAGATCAAGAACCCTATATTCAAGCTTTGTGCAAAAGAGGTATAAACCTAACCCTAGAAATCTGATCTTAAATACTATGTTATAAGTTATGATTTTGTGTTTTAACATGTTGTATGTAGTGTATATAGTTGATCTGGGATGGTATCTGTTAGATCCATAACATCTATAGGCTCGAATTTGATGTTTTTCAAAATCTGGAAAAAATTTAAAATATTGTCTGACAACGAATGTCAAACCTCATAGATTTCAGTATGTTTATGTTTTTGTTTATTTAAGGGTTGATATTTGTAGTATGCTATGAGATCTGTGTTCTGGAACTGGAATTAGGGTCAGATGATGTGTAGATTTCATGTTATTGTTGGTCAAACTTGGTTAACTGAGCATAACTGGGCAATTCTGGGTAACCCAGAAACTGCTCAGAAGCGTCTAACAACACATTTGTAGTCTCTGATCTTGCAGGTGTTTTGTGATATGATTTTGTTGTTGCAACCATGTTGTAGTATGTTAGGTTAAATTTAGATCCATGCTTTTAGAATCTCCAAACATCAAATAGGCTTAATGTAATGGTTGGTCAAACCAGGCAGAACGATCATTAAATCAGTTTTCTAGGTAACGTAGAAAATTGATGAACATGTCTTCTGACATGGTTTGAGCGAACCGGATCTGTTGATTTTGATGTTTTTATATGTATATTATGTGATAGATCTCTTCATTTATATGCTGGCTACACACTAAAACCTTTCAATCACAAAAACATCACATGGATTTCAAGTAATGGAAGCCCAAAGTAGGTCTCACGAACTGTTCTTCATTTCTGGGTAACCTAGAAAATGAAGAACAACTCTGACAGCTTGTTCAAGGCTTCAGATCTTGCTCAAGTGTTATGTTTTGGTCCAACACTTGTTTGATAATTGTAGTATTTCATTAGTACTACAAGCTCTGATTAATAGATTGTCCAGAAACATCATAGATTAAAAATTACACTTGGTCAAACATGGCTACTTGATAACTGTCTATGAATGTTCATGGTGCTCAAGAACACCTAAGGCGACACTTTTTGTCGCTAAAGGCTATAGCGACAGACTTATTAATTTTAAATATATAAATTTCTAAAAATCATTTAAAAATAGAAAATAATTTCTGAAAATTACAAATTAGTTTTAAAAATTATTTTAAATTATAAAAATTAACTTTTAATAATTTGACATATTTTTCATAAATATTAGTAATTATTTGAATATTATTGATATTTAATTTATTTAATAAATGTATTAAATTAATTAATTAAATATGATTTTTATTATATTAAAAATCATTTTAAATGATAATGAGGTATTTAAAAATATTTTAAGTTATAAAATTTAACTTTTAATATTTTAAAATAAAATTCATTAATTATTTAATATTAATGATATTAGATTTATTTAATAATTTTATTAAATAAATTAGTATAAAAATGATTTTAATATTATAAAAATTATTTTAAATGAAAATAAAGAGTTTAAAGATATTCTAAGTTATAAAATATAACATTTAATATTTTGAGGTAAATTTCATTAATTATTTAATATTAATGATATTAGATTTATTTAATAATTATATTAAATAAATACTTTAAAAATGATTTTATTGATTTAAAAATTATTTAAAAAGGGTATAAATGGTTTTAAAATATTTTAAGTTATTATAAATGACTTTTAATATTTTAGTGATTAATATATACCTTAATTTTTAAATATTAATGGTAATTATTTAAAAATAATTTTAATTGTTTTAAAAATCATTTAAGGGTAATACATTAAGACTTTAAAAATATTTTGAGTTATTATAAATAACTTTAATATTTTGGCAATGGTTTCATTAATATTTTAATATTATTTAAATATTAATGATAATAGAATTATTTAATATTTAAATCATTTAATAATGATTTCGAGTGTTTGAAAAATCATGATAAATTATAATAATTATTTAAAAATTATTATAAGTCATGGAAAAATAATATGATCGATATTTAAATTATCCAGAATAATATTTGAGATACGGATTAGAGATTTATCAACAATAAACTCGATAATTACCCAATAAAGTCGTCGGTACATCGAAATACTACTGAAATTGATCTGAACCTATATAGTTTAACTATATAAGTGTCTATTTATGTCCTAATGACTGATAAACGTATGTGACAATATGATTAGGTTATGTGTTGATTGTAAATAACAGTACTATGTGTATGATATGTTATTTTAATCGATAGAACAATCTTATGAATGATAGGTCGTTGAATTAAAGATAGAACTAAGTTGTGTAAGCAACAGATTAGGCAAGTATCCTAACCTTTGCATTTACTTTATGCAATGGACATGAGTAAGAAAGTTTCGGAATTATATTATCATTGTGCCAGATTATTAAACTCTATTGTTATTGATTATGTATCCAATCATTTGTATTCATACAAGTTCTCAAACTTTATTCGTTCATTTTTTATCAGTACAGTATTATTGTAAGATTCAGATATATATATATATATATATATATATATATATATATATATATTATGTTCATTAAATTCTAGGTATGGTTATACAAGTGTCCTCATTTGGATAATTATTGTACATATTGATACATACTTGTTGATTTCCAGTATGTATACCTTAATTAAAAGTCGTCTAAGCTATTTGACTCGGCTAGACATAGATTTAAAAATATCGTTGAACATGATAGAACCCTATTGATATCCAACCAAATTGTTTTGGTTCAAATTCCCGACTAAGTATGAACATCCCGAATCTGGGAAACTTTTATGCGCCCAAGGCGGATATGATGAACGAGAATATCGTTATGGTATGTATTATTGATCAATACAGGGCATAACGGGCTGATCACCTGCCGTGCCTGTAAATTATGACGGTTTACAGATGAAGTTATGTTTAACCTTTTTGAAAACTAAAAATAATGTTCATAGTCTGTCGACTGCTCTTTATTTATAGTCAATACGTAATTTCAAAAATTTGAGATAGAATTGATATGTTGACTGGAATTGTTTCAGCTTACTTCACAACTGTTGATTCGTTGTAAAAGTGCAATTCAAAGAAAACACTTACTTCTTTCAGCTAATATTTATTGTTACTATTACTTTTTGGGCACTCAAATGCTCATTCTTGCTTAATTTAAATGTTTTCAGTTAACCGTGATCAACCTGAAGGTTTTGCCAAGAACAAAGGGAAAGGAAAGCTGACAGAATAAGTTTGTGTTATCTTATGTAATAGCTAGACTTAAATAAGATGATGATATTTATTATCTATCATGTAATGAATGTATTAAAGGTCACGTACCTGGGATTTAGACAACTCTGATATATAAATTAAGTTTAAAATTTATAACATTATTATTATTATTCCGCTCAAAAAAATGGTATCGTTAATCACTGAATTCGGGCTTCAAGAACTTGAATTTGGGGGCGTCACAGGTTGGTATCAGAGCTTTAGGGTTAGAAACCTTAGGTAAGGGTAGACCTTAGGTTATAACCTTAGGGCAAAGGAAAACGTTGAAAATACAAATAACTCATATAGAGTTTAAAAGGAGATGAATTGAATAAATTCATCGTCAAACCCAATAAAAGATAACTTATATAAAACTATTAATTTTTGTGTGTATATAATATATATTATATACTAATCTAGATAATTTATGTGTAGATGTCAGGAGGAAAAGGATTAGGATACCCTCAGATCTTAAAGTAGGAGCCAATCTCCATAATCGAGCCAATATCAAAGCCAATAGCTGAAATAGAGGCTCACGTTGAAGGTAACTTCGATGAGGTGATCATTTTGGAAAATATAGTACCGAACCCAGAAATGGTGGAACTAATAGATAGTGATTCGGACACCGCCGAAAAATATAGAGAAATGGGGCACAGCCGCCCAACAATTAATAGAGGCCTATCAAAAGATATAACGAGAATGGGGCACAGCCACCCAGTATCTAACAGAGGCCTATCAAAAGATATAGCGAGAAATACATCAGAAGAAGTCAATAGTGTTGATGTCTACATCATCTAACCTATCCATCTGATGTAACTCCTCCTAAGTCACGGTATCTCCGCTAAGAGGGATATCAGGCCGATACAACGCAGGATCTTCATCGGCAAAACCATTTGAATATGGGCCACCTGAAGGGCCAGCCCCTGAGCTGGAAGGATTAAAAGTATCCGCCTCTGAAGGATCTTTGCCCAAATGCCAGATGAAAAATGCGCCAAGTCCAACTGTTGGGTCAAGCTATCAATCTGCGTCAAATGAGTAGGCTCTCGGATGCAGGCAATCCAATCTGCCATCATGACGAAGCCAGGAACCATATCTCCCATGAACTGCGTCACGCGGGTCTGAGCTCCGATGGTACGAGGAGACCATCAGCAGTAGAATGCCTCCCGAGTGAACGGTCCCTCTGAAAAATCAAAGCCATCAACTCCCACCAACGGGATATCTTTTATCGGTGGCTAAGACACAGGCCAATAACGGCTAGCAGGAGGAAAAACTGGTATATATATCTCTCCTGTGATGCTCCTGATAGCTCTCCTAAATAGAGCTCCCATCCTCCATCTGTGAAGAAAGAATCCAACGGGTGGACATCACATGCTCGACACCAGTCGGGAAACCACCCTCAAAGCCAACAGTCAGGTGGTCCTCAGAGTAAGGAACCCACGTAATGACATCGGTATCGTCAACACCCAATCAGAAGCGAGAATGGGTGAAACCCTCGATTCTGAGAACCTCCACCGCGGGAGTGATTCCATTGTCGTCCCCGTGGATATATGTCTAAACCTAATAGACTAATGGGACGCAGACGTGGAAGCCTCTCATAGGCCCAAAACTGCCAATACAAGATCAAACATCTACGATCAGTCAACACTCTTAACCTGTATAAAGGAAATCAAAAAAGAAATACTCACCAGCAGAAATGAGTAAAATCCTAACCAAGCCTCTGTCAAGCCCTGCGAACGCATGCGCATTCCCCTAAGGAAATAGGCAAAGGTATAGGAGCCCCAGTCAAATACTCTAATATGGTCCACCGCATGTGTGGTGCTGAATAAAGCAAATGACACCGTGGAAGAGTTATCTGCTAGGAAACAACCCCAGAGGATGACCAGGAATAATCGCCGAAGAATGCGATCCCTGACTCTCCTGTCATCGAGAAATGGCTCACTCAACGCCCCACTCATGAAGTCTACACACAAAGGACCTGTACAGATTGTCCTTCCTTTGAGCGCCTCAGCCTGAACTCCTAACAAGGATCAAACGACAGTAAGGGAAATGTCAGCTACACAAGGCACTGGCGCCCTTCCAAACTCCATACCGGTGATAAACCACAAATCCATCAGCGTCATCATCACCTCGTAATCCAGCAAATGGAGAGACTAAGTCTAGTGAAACCATCGCTCAGACAGTGCCCTGAGATAACCCCAGGGACAACGGCGGGGGAGGATGGAAAAGAATGCCTCAAAACCCCAAGCATGCACAATCTCTCGGTACTCTGGATGAAGAGTCTGGTACAGAGAGTGTATACTAAACTAGTTCCCTCGAGGCTGTGTAAAGCCGAGAACCTACATCACAATGCAAATCAACATCAGAATCTTGGCTCCTCATCAATAGGAAAAAGGAAGATCAAACATTGCTTTTACCTCATTTACAAGCAAATATATCGAGAGGTGGCGACTCAAATCATCCAGAAGCTCTAGATTCATCACATTTATGGCTAGTAACTCTCTGCGGGGAATAGAAGCAGCAGGAGCGGGAGCCGCAACTGGTACATCCTCTTCCTCGTCCTCAACATCTGGTACCTCAACCTGGACAGGACGAATCATTGACTCCATCAACCGACAAAGTTGTCGGGCTGGGCGAGGCCGAGGTACATCAGAAGCTCTCCTCCTCACACCTGAGGAGGTCCTATGGGAGCTAATCAGATGGTCTGGATCCATATATCTTGACACAAGTCTCCAAATAACCTCAGAAAGGGTGTGGTAAATTCTAATTTGGAGCTTTTTAAATGCATTTTATGTTTATATGCATGCATGCATTACTTTAACATACGACTACAGTAGAGTTAAAAATGCATGATTTATTTAATGCCTAGACTCATGAAATTTTTTTGCCAGTCTCCTTTGTAAAATGGACTATCCACATGCACGTAGGCATGACTAGGTGGCCATTCAGTAGCACACCAATCTACAGTCATAAACATCCTATATGCATAAAAATGTCAAAGTCATAATCCATAAGGGTAGTATAATTATCAGGATTACTTTGCTTTACAACCTTTGCTCATTTATCCTCAAATAGGACAAGAAATAGTAGAAAAAGGTGTCAATTTGACTACTTCAAAAGTCAAATTTTTTCACATCAATATGTTCAGGATGGTTAAATACTAACATTTACTATGTTGACTTTTTTTTATCAAGTCATATGAGCATGCACTACTATGTGTTTAGAAGCATTTCATGTGATAACTCCTTTTCTAATGGCAAAACTGGAAAAGAAGACATGCATACCTTACTAGGATAGTGTAGAACACTTGTACGGTGACGAATTTTGCAGAAAATAGCCCAAACTCAGCAGATCTGAAGAAGAACTCTCGAATTCTCTGTGTGGTACTAAATGAAAATAACTTGTGAAAGGGAAAGACCAGCAAAATAGACCCACGGATGGTCGCGGGTCTACCTGTGGCTATCGCAGGTCCACCGGTGGCTGTCCCAGGTGGGTCCCACCCCCTCTGGCTCGATCTAATTTGAGTTAAAAACGAAGTCCTACAAGAAAAAAATTCAAATCAAGAAAAAAGACGTTACGTGATTAAGCGGAAAAGCCTGAAATCCTGATTTTTAGAGACCAAACTGCGGGTCTACACATCACTCATTGGTATTCGCCCAAACACAGGGTTCACAAAGCCGATGATCACAGCTGTTGCAAACTACATTTGGCAATACCTCACAAAGGTCCGATGCCATTAACTTGAGGTTATGATCAATTGCAACCATACCTTTTAAACCGCTCCTCGGCAGAGACTTCATATAAACTTCACCGTTGAAGCACATTTCAATGAAGGTCAAGCAACCTTGATGTTATTCAGCCATTGTCAATTAAACCCAGCGAAGCATCGGAGGTGGTCCGATGATCAACATCGTTGAAGCACATTTCAAAGAAGGTCAAGCATCCTTGACATTATTCAGCCGTTGGCAATTAAACCCAGTGAAGCATCGGGGATGGTCCTATGATATTCAACCGTTGAAGCACATTTCAACAAAGGTCAAGCAGCCTTGACGATTTCAGCCGTTGGCAAGTAAATCCAACAAAGCATCGGAGATGGTCCAATGATATTATCCGTTGAAGTATATTTCAACATAGGTCAGGCAGCCCTGACAACACAAACTATTGGTAGTAACTCCAATAGAGCACTGGAAAGACATGACGATATAAACCAAGGAAAATCATTGTCATCGGGGAAGACCGATGATGGAATCTGTTATACAATTCTTCATCAGATAAAACACAATTCCTCCAGAGTCTCTTGTACATGAGAAGAACATCTGCGGTGGAAAGTCTGCACTGAGGGTTAAGGACCTTGGTGATAACCCCAATGTCAACATCCTCTGGTCTGATTTCATGGAGTAGCATCTATTTCATGCATTCAGCATACATTTGCATCATGCTGCAGTACATTGCATCATAATTATCTAGTTACATTTCAAGTGTCTAACGATCTTTATCTTATCCATGCCATTACATTGCATGAATATGATAAAGAGGGGCATTTGTAGACACTCAAAATTTTGCATTCCTGTTACTAACCTTGCAGGAGGGCAAAATCATCTTTTAGAGATAACCTTAGAAGTCAAATCAGCTCAATCCCGGAGATAACCTCGGGATACTCAATTTTTAATCTCGAAGACAACTCCAAGATACTCAGTTCCAGTTCTGGAGATAACCACGGGAGATTCAGTTCCAACCTCGAAGACAACCCTAAAGAATACAGTTCCAAATCAAGAGATAACCCCGAAGAAGTCATTTTTAACCTCGGAGGCAACCCCAAGGCACTTAATTCCAACCCCGGAGATAACCTCGGGATTTCAAGCACACCTCAAAAACACCCCTAAGGACATTCAGCACTCACAACAACCCAATCTTAGAGATAACCCTGAGCAATAACTGTTACATCAACCCAGAGCCGGAGATAACCACGGTGAGGGAAAAAATTGTCATTTTCCCACCTCGATACTACATTCACACCGTCTCAACATCATTTCATACCACATTCTACACAGAAGTGTCCCACAAGAACCATAGCTCCAAATCCCGAGTGACTACTATGCAAGAAAACACATCGGATAGAATTTAAAGACTTGAAGATCTGGTCATGGGCCCATCTTCTCAATTTCGTACAACCTCTTATCCCATGTCATTGTGTAGCTCTCGACAACAGCATTCCGAAAAGGTATAGCACGCCTCAATCGGATGCCCGGATTGGAAGTTATGAAGGTTCAAGCTGATAACGCGTTGCATGAGTGCACGTTCTTCGAGATAGCGGGACCCGCAGAGCCCGGGGCACCCCAGACAGCCGTAGGAAGACCCGCGACGGCCATGGTTAGACCCGCGGCTCCTCCTTCTATAAATAGAGGGCTTGGGATGGTCATTTTCAAGAGAAAAAAAGGCGAGGAAGCCTTGTCCATTTCACTTTGTACACACCTCTATAGTGCTCCAAATTGAGTGCTTCTTTTTTCTAAACACTTGTGAGCTCGTGTTTTACAATATTCTGAATTTAACTGGTGGAAACCGAGTTTTCAGGCATCAAAAGCTATCTGAAGTCTTCTTGGTAGCCCACTGTAAGATATTTTAGATTTTTAAGCTTTTTCTCACTTTCATACATACATATCTATTCACGTTGAGAGTCATTTTGTGTGTGTATGCCCGGATCGTCGATCTGTGACTTTTATTGCTTATATATATATAATATTATTATCGAACTATGCTTCGATTGAGCCCGAATATAATATTCGGAAGCGTTACTACTTTATATATATATATATATATATATATATATATATATATATATATATATATCTTCCCATCAAACTCGTTTGATTGAGCCTAGATATACATTCTATATGCTTTACCGCTTTTTTATATATATACACCGTTATCAAACTCTATTCGATTGAGCCTGTGTGATATCCTATATGCGTTTATAGTTTATATATATATATATATATATATATATATATATATATATATTTACAACTTTTATACATATATAATCATTTTATCACCAAGCAGTTAGATTTACCTAAATCAAGCTATTTCTCACTTTAACCAGTTCATGGTGACTAAACTGATCGTTGAAGCTGAAATGCTTAGATTTACTCAAATCTAATTCATTTTCTAGCTTTTGCTGAGGGCTGGATTTGTCTTAATCTAGCTATTTCTCACTTTAGTCGGTTCGTGGTGACTAAACCGTAACTGATGAAGCTGAAATAGTTTAGATTTATTCAAATCTAGTTCTTGTTTTAGCTTTTGTATATTACCTTGTCATGTGAGCCTAGGAATCATGTGATAACAGATTCAGTTCCTGAATCTAAATTCGGTTCCTGAATCTAGATTCGATTCCCGTGATGGACATTTTCAGCTGTAGCCAGCTTGTAGATTATTCACGGTGTCTGGATTTCCTTAGATGGCTCTAATGCCCACAAGGAGTTCGGCGCTGCTATATATCTTATTTTCTCGAAGATGTTCTCGAAAATAATAAAAGCAATCCAGCCGAACACATAATAAAATGGAAGTATCAAAGACCTCAATTACTATTGAGCGCAAGGGTTTGAAAACCTGCTTTACAAAACATCTTTACTATATCTTGTTAAAATTGAACTTTTATACAAACGTCAAACCCTTTGTATATAGGTGCAAACGAGGCATAGCACTACTTTCAGACAACTGCACATAGACCTACACACACGCACATTCAGATAAAAGTTTAAATTGAAAAGTGGCAGTAACAGTGTTATATATCATGGAAGTCGAGGGGGTGCCTAACACCTTTCCTCCACTTAATCAAGCCATCGGACCCTAACGAATTTCAGTTTTGCAGACCAGTTAAACAGTGTCACATCACTAGTTCTATATACAAACCATTTCTCGGTTGAGTTGGTGCAACCATTTAAAAATACCAACTGACGACTCTTACAGTCAAATCGTCGACAAATACATGTCGGACCTTTTCAAACTTATTTTTTCAAACAAATCTCACCTAACATGAGAATACCAAAAAACAAGAATAGAAAGAGACAAATAAAAATCCCGACGTCGACATATGTCCCACCACGAAATCTTCATATAAATAGCCTAACCGGGCAGCAATTTACAAAAGTTCTAAATTTTAGTTTTTCTTTCTGGCATTCCTTACATTCATCATTATAGTCCGTTCAAGTAAAGACATAGAAATTGAGTTTGAAGAACTCTTAATTTGGAAGTGTTTTTAATTAAGAATTTGAAATCCGTTTTATCTTGGGAAGTAATTATTCAAAAATCTTTTAGCATCAGTGAGGAAATAAATTTGTTTCAATGAGACTTTGTGAATTCAAATGACTTAAATTTATTTGTCTTTGTCTTTTCCAGATTCTGGTATTCAAGTAAGTACATTGAACTTTCAAAATCTGATTTGCTTACTATTTTTAAATAACTTTGTTATTGTATGTTAAATATTTACTATATTTACAGTTAACAATTCTTTTCTCAACATTTATTTAAGTTTTGTTTTGTTTTAATTATTTTTAATTTTGCAAGTCTCAAAATGTACAAAGAATGATAAAATTACAAAAAGAGAATAGCAGTAGTATATTAAAATGTCTAAAAGAATGGTAATACTAATATTGATTAATAAAGCATGTCAAAAAAACAAAAAAGAAAAACTCATGGATATTGAAGTTATGTTTCTTTTAAAAGTTTATTTAATGTTGAATGGTGATGAAATGTTGAATCCACGTTTTTTTATTTATTATTAATGTCATTTTTAGTTAGTTTTACAATTTATTTTAACATATAATATCAGTCAAATACCTTCAGAGCTTCTAATCATATTGTATATTAAATCTGAGCAACTCAATACTCGAATGACGAATGTTGAATTGTGTTTTGGTATAAACGTTTCAAAACATCATACAATTTTATTTCAAAATATGGTGATCCAAAAAAAAATTCTCCTATTTACATAAACTTCTATTGCAGAAGTGTGAGTACAACTGACGATCATACAACCAATAACAAAGATCAAATCTAATGAATGACTTGGATTCACTTTCTAGAATCATATATCCTCTAATTATGTAGGATATGTCGATAAATATGTTACGAAGTTGAATTAGCACAAATGTAAAAATCTTACCGATAAGATAAAATAAATTAAGATATGATCGTACTTAATTCTAATATATATATATATATATATATATATATATATATGCAAGTGGTTCGCATGTGGATCACCTTTAGCGACGGACAAAATGGTCGCGTCATAGGATCTGAACGGGCTATAACAACGGTTCTGGGCTATGACAACGGTTTAGACACCGTTTTGTCCGTCGTTAAAAGTAATCCGCATGCGAACAACCCGCATAGAAAGCTCTATATATATGTATACACGTTGCAATTATAATTGAACAAAAAACTTTTGTTAGTGTTAATTTGATCTTATTTATGTATTATTATTATTATTATTATTATTATTATTATTATTATTTGTCTTTGTTTATAAATTATAAAATATTTAATCAGTGCGTAGTAGTAATAGTATCGGTTTTTAACCGAACATGATGTTGTTCGTGACTCAACCAACTAAATACGCCATACAAATTCATTCCCTGTACAAAAATCATTTTGAATATTGATGAATGTATGTTGGAGTCAATTATTTTGTGCTCCTACTGCGTGAGTTTTGTAAATGTGAAAGTGGTGAATATTTCAAAAAAATTTGAACACCCTGTTTGATGAAGAAGGATTGAAAAAGAAATATTTTGCGATATGGGTTTTGGTTTTCTTGGACGGAGAATCAGAAATTTCAGAAAATGATTAAAGAAACTAAGGGAATGAATGATTTTGAGAAATGAGTTTTGGGTTTTGTTTGATGGAGAATCAGAATTCGACTAGCAGATGAAGATACAGAGGACTGGGGGAATAAGGGTTTTTTGTGGCTGTAATTGTAAAGTTATGTAAATTAAAATTAATGATTGTATAATTAATTTTAATTTTATGTCATTTGTTTAATTAATTTTTACTAATTGTATCAAATTGTCTATTTTATATTAATTATGTACTTACCTTTTTTATATCATTAAAATATATATTAGTATTAATTTTTAAAATAAAAATTATTATTAAAAGAAAGGAAAAGAGATAAGGAAAAGAATACAAATAAAAAAATGAATTAAAATATTTATTTTAATTTTATTATTATTTTAATTCTTTTATGCCATGTAATTAATGATTTTTAATTTTTAATTTTGTAGAAATTAATATAATGTTGTAATAGATCTCATTGATACAAAAATTTTGATATATTATTTGTATTATTTGAAAAAGAGATAAAAAGAAAAAGAAAAAAGCCACGTAGGATAACCAAAAGGTTCCTCCCGCCCAGTCAACAAATACACGTATTATTTATTTTTTTTCAAAAAGCCACGTAGAATATTTGTAGACGTCTGTTAGTCAAATTGGACGGAATGGCTTAATTGTACATTTTTAAAAACCACAATGGGTCAATTGAATATTTTTTAAAATACAGTGACTAATTGCTTAAAACATAACAACCATAATGGAGTAAAACTGCTTTTTCCCTTTTAGAAAGTTATTCATAGTGTACCACATTCTCGAATAAATATTGGTGCGTAAATCAAATTTTTGGAAAATAGGGTTTTCTACAATCCTAGATTTGTTGACCACTACAAAAAAATAGGCCTTTAGCAACGATTTTTCGGACAACGACTTTATAAGTCGTTGCTAAAAGTATATGTGTAGCAACGAAATTTGTCCTTCGTTGCAGATTATGTCAGGCTTTCATTTTTTGCAACGAAGTTCATAAGTCGTTGCAAAAATTCGTTGCTAATTCATTGGCGGGAAAAAATTTCGTTAGAAATTCGGTTTAAAATTTTCGGCCACTTGTTTTCCCGTCATCGTGGGCAACGAATTTTGTTTCTAAAAATGAGGCTATAGCAACGATTTTCCAAGCAACGACTTTATAAGTCGTTGCTAAAATTGTATGTTTAGCAACGAAACTTGTCCTTCGCTGCAGATTGTGTCAGGCTTTCACTTTTTGCAACGAAATTCATAAGTAGTTGCAAAATTTGGAAACAAAATTCGTTAGAAATTCATTGCAAAATTTCTAACCACTTGATTTCTCCTCATCGTGGGCAATGAAAGTTTTTTTGTTGCTATATTTCGTTGCCTAATATGGACCACATTCATTGGCAACAATTTTTATTTTCGTTGTATATTTTATACAACTTTTTTGCAACGACTATTAAAATGTTACCTTAAATTAAGATGATGATAATAATAATAATAATAATAATAATAATAATAATAATAATAATAATAATAATAATAATAATAATTAGGCTTAAATATGATTTACTACCCTAAACTATAGGCCGTATTCCACTTAGATGATTGAACTATTATTTTTTTTATTTCATTCAATTTGGCTTGCCACGTCAGAAATTGCTGACGTGGCATCCTAATAGGCTAAATGAGTGCTTATGTGTAATATATATATATATATATATATATATATATATATATTTTTTAATGAGATCAAAAGATAAAGAGGTAAAATAACAAATAAAACAACTAAAAATTACACAAATAATATAATAATTATTTTTAATAAAATTAAAAATAAAACGCAGTTTTTTTGTAATAAAAGTAAAAAAAACACAGTTTTTTTGTAATAATAAAAAAAAGCGTAGTTTTTTTTAATAAAAAAGCGTAGTTTTTTTTAATAAAAAAACGTAGTTTTTTTTAATAAAAAAACGCATTTTTTTAATAAAAATAAAAAAAAATTATTTTTATTAAAAAAAAACAAACAATGCTCTCTCTCTCCTTTTCCGTCACAACAACGCTGCTTGATTTTTAAAAAATAAAATGCAATTTTTTTTATTAAAAATAAAAAAACGCAATTTTTTTAATAAAAATAAATAAAACACAGTTTTTTTTTAATAAAAAAAAACAGGCAGATTTTTTTTCATAAGAATAAATAAAACACAGTTTTTAAAAAAAAAATAATAAAACGCAATTTTTTTAATAAAAATAATTATTATATTATTTATATAATAATTATATAAATAATTTATATTATTTATATAATTATAAATAAATAATTATACAATTAATTTATATTACTTGTATAATTTTTAGTTGTTTTATTTGTTATTTTATCTTTTTGTCCTTTGATCTCATTAAAAAATATTTTTTTTTACACATAACCACTCATTTAGCCTATTTGGACGCCACATCAGCAATTTCTTTTTTTTAACAAAACAATACTCCTTTTAAGAATCAAACTCTAAACCTTTCACTCCTTAAACAAATGATCAAACCAACTAAGCTGCAAGACTTTTTTATTATAAAGTACAATAATATTACAATTTAATATTACCAAATTAAACTTTTCGTTTAGAAAAAGTTTAAACCGGATAAACAAGTATTGTTAGGATGATAAAAAAATGACTTATAAAATGATGTAGCTAAATGGTAATTAACTGATGATCTATCATACATAAGTGGAGCTAATGATAATCAACCACATTATTTTATATTTATATTTTGTAACCATTGGTTGATCACTACAGTATTATTACATCAAAATCTATTTTTTCCATGCACGGAAAAGATATTTAATAAAATTTTGCGTAATATTAGGAACACTAACTATATACAAAAAATTGTGCACACGTAATATAAAAGAAAAAAATAGGGAGCAAGACATATAATTAAATATTTTATCCATTTTGATTGGTGAAGAATATATGAGTTAAAGTAGTGCATAACTTTTTGCGTACAATTAGTGTACAGAATATTATACAATTTAATATTACTTTAGCTAATACCCAAACTCTTTTTTAGCTAAGGTAAGAAAATATGAGTTTTGCAAATTAATTTCATATAATAAGTATACAAGTTTGAAAAATACTCATTTATCTAGAATTATTATTTCTAGAGATGCCTCTACATATAAAAAAATATATATGAAATTCTTTGTAGATAATCTATCTATATTGAATTGTAATAATTTATAGTTAATGGATATAAAACTTTTCTTTTCTTAATTTTTTAATTTTTCTTATATTTTAAAACATAGGAGTAAAAGATTACTTCTAGTAAGACTTAACTTCGATATATATATATATATATATATATATATATATATATATATATATATATATATATATATATATATATATATATATATATTTAAAAGTTATCAAGTTAGGGAAAAATTAAATTTAATGCACTCTTTGATAAATCTCATATAAATTTTAAAAAATTAGTCAAATAGGGATTATCTGAAAATGACAAAAATAAATAAATATATTATTATTATTATTATTATTATTATTATTATTATTATTATTATTATTATTATTAAAAATGGAATTAAGGGTTCAATCCCATTCACATACTCTAAACAGGTAAGTGACTTTATAATAAAAAATTCTTGTAGCTTTAATCTGGTAAGCCACCCTATGAAAGTCCAAATCACAACTAGTTGAGTCAAAATAGCCCAAGTTTTCATGGGTTAAAAAGTTAAGCCAAACCCCAATTTTTTACGGACCAAATTTCTACCATGAACTTCAGGCTAATTTTGCCGTGTTTAGTAAAGACATGAGCAAATGAGGGGCAAATGAGTAATTTCTCATGTCACTACAGCCTGTAGCGATAGGGAAGAATCTATTTCAATCTGTGTCATCCAATGTTGCGATCAACAGTATAGATTATGGTTGTTGAAATAGTATCCGTGACAACCGATTGCCAAGAATGGGGGCCCATATATATGATTTGGCATATTTGTTTTGGCATATTTGTTTTTGATTTCTGATTTGGGAGGAGAAAATCTGTTTTTTTAATAAATAAAAAAAAATCTGCCAAAACGACATAGTTTTGGCAAACTATGCACAAATAAATTATATAAAGTTGTGTATGACCATATTGCTCTATATATTAACTTACCAAACTATAATTATTAACTTGTTACAGTTTTTTTACTTAAAAAACTTAATTGCGATGTCGAGAGGCAGGAGTAATAGACAATATAATTTTGAAAAAAAGAATTAAATATTCAATGTAAATTTTTGAATCTAATTATAGATTATAAACATTGCAAATTTTAAAGTGTATATATATAGGGTTCTAATTCATGGCAACCGGTTGTTAGAAGTACTATTCCAGCAACCATATATATATATATATATATTAATAACTTATATTCAATAATTAATAAGTCACATATATAAATTAATTATATATATATATATATAGGTATTAGTTTGTTACAAATTTTGTACTTTCAAAATTTATTTGCGATAACAGGAGGCAATAAGAATGGATAATATAATTTTATTATTAAAATGTGTTAGTTCAATTAATTAAGAATTAATGAACTATACTTTAAAATTCATTGTTTTTTTCTTATTATATTTATAATTGTAATTAGAGCATTCATTTTAAAATTAAATTTTAGAATTTCAAAATGATAAAAAGTTATTTGAATTGTAATTTAGATTATTGATTATTGTATTTATTAAAAATAAATAAATTAACATTCATTCATTAATACTATACTTTAAAACTTATTTTTTTTTTTTATTATTCTAGTTATAGTTGTAATTAAAGTATTCATTTTAAAATTTAATATTTCAAAAATAATACAAACTAACTCAAATTATAATTTAAAATATTAATCATTATATTTATTAAAAATAATAAAATTAACATTCATTTATTATTAAATTTTATTTTAAATTTTATTATTGTTTTTTATTGTACATAACTTTTATCTTTTGCTATAAACCGAAAAGATATCTTAGACGTAGATCTAGATCTTCTTAATGTTTGCTGAAGATACGGAGGAGGAGGATTATGGATTGGAGATGGAAAATGGTGGTTGGAGGTTAGAGAGTTGGACTGTTTTGGAGCGGATCTGGCAATTGGGATCGGAGATCTCGAACATATCTTCTTCGCAGCCATCTAACGCTCCTTCTGGTTTTCGGCTAATCATACACTAGGCACCACCTCTCTGTCCTCTTATTATTTCCATTAATGTTGGCGCCCGGCCGGCAAACCCTTTCTTCTTCTCAGTTAGTTCTGGCTCTCTTTTTTTCTTCGTCCAAGCTTTAAAATTAGGGCTATAATATATTTGTATCTAAATTTTAAAGGATTGTTTCTTATTCGTGTCATCTACAGTTTTTTGTTGGCATTTACTGTACTGTATTCTTCGGATTCTGAACTTTATGTGGGTAATTGTAATTAATTGTCTGATTGCATAGCTCTTTCATCTTTACATCGTCTTTAGTTGACGGAATCCAATACGCACACCATGTGTTTACTCTTCAACTGTAATTCACCCGGTTATTTAAATCTTTTTCAGGTTATTGAGTATATTCAATTTCTGCAAGAAAAAGTGCAAAAGTATGAGGAAACATACCAGGGATAGAACCACGAACCACCAAAGTTGATGCCATTGGTAAATAAGTATAGACTTTTTATATGTTTTTTCCTCTGTTTTATGAGGTTCAATATTAGGAAAGGATAAATTTGTCTCACTCTCTTGAGCATCTGATATCCTGTATTCACAAAAATTCTACACACGTTATGATAAGATTTGTCAAACTGGTGACTAGAATGTTGTGATTGTAATTTAGACCAAGGAAAATGTGTAATAATTGCATGTGTGCTGTGTATCTGATAATCAAAGCTAATGCATTAAAATCTAGTACTGATTGAACTATAGACCATAAAATTCTTATCCCTATTATAGGTTTATAATCTTTTTATCTTTGGTCAAGCAGAAAAGCAGTCATAGGACATCTGATGATTTTATTGATCAATCTCGGGGAACAAATTGTGGTCCTGCATTAATGTTTGCTACAAAGTTTGATGAAACCAATGTTAGTGTCTCCCCAAGCCATTAACTTTATTAGTATTACTTGAATGTTTGTTTTTGGTTCAAACAGTATATCGTTTGTTTTTCTTAGCTTTTGTTAATTCAGACTAATATTACAATAAGTCAATTATTACTTTACAAGCAACCACAATAAAGTTGGAGTTGTTTGTTCCATAATTAGCATTCTTTTTTTATATATACACTAATGTCAACCATTATAGAATGCGTTGGTGGTCTGGTCACTACACTAACCCACCCACCCATCGAGTAAACATAAGCTTTGTTTTTGACTTGAATGAAATTTACATCACAAACGCCAAACGGGCATGCATATAAATTGAGCACTAGTTGGCATGCTTTAGGGGAAACCAAGTTCAAAGCAATCTAAAGAGTTAAGTTCCGCAGAAATGGCAGCCACTTTCCTTGGCCTATTAGTGATGTTGCTATTGGGATTTTCTCATCTTCTTTGCTTGAATGGGGTTCCAGGTACAAGTAATTCCTCAACTAACTAATCTGCTAAATTTGCTTGTTTTTTTCTAGATCTTTCCCTGTTTCTTTTCTTGAAGATTATAACTAACCAAGAGTACATAATTTTTTGCAGGAACAAGAAATCTTGTGCATGAATACCATGGTCATGTAATTTTAGAGGATACTCAACTGGTACTTTACAAACTTGATGTTCAAAGCTAAACAAAAACTCATTCCTGCTTTATGTTTGATTAATGTATTTTTATTTTGGATACTCAAAAAAATATGGAGAAAAACGGAGAGGTTAAAACCATAATTGGAAGAATGAATGTTGAGGTCAATTATTATCCAGGATCTGGGGCAAATAATTGACACACCAAAGCGAGGCAGAGGCTGTGTCGAGTGTTAATTATATTTGTGTAGGCAGACGACCAGTGATATTGATATTGTAATGTAGCAGTAGTAGTAAATATTGTGTTAGACATATCATTGGTATGTAGCTCTCTGAGATAAGCACTGCTGATACTTTCAAGGAAACGGATAATCACCGTGGACTAACAAATAAGGCGTTGCCCCTTCCTATGCCACTGCAATAAACCATGTTCTCTCCTGGAGGAAGCAACAGTGCAACAGTCCCACTTCCACCCCGACTGACACCTGATACAGAGAACAAGACATCTCAGCCTCAGTCTCATTTGTGGCAGAGCAGATCATGTACAACCGACTCCACTGTGGCCAGTGATAAGCTGAAAGACCAGGAACTAGCGATTGAAAGTGGCACAATTAACGTCTCAAGTGTCTACTCCCAAGGGTGAGAATCTACATATGTCATCACTTATAGTTCATTTTGCTAGTTTATATTCGTAGGCAAACAATGAATCCCTTTTGCATTTCGACATCAAAAGGGGTTGAAAAAAATAGGAGTTTTCATTCACAATGACCAACTAAGCTAATAAAGACACAATCTTGGAGGCACCACTATTTTTTAAATCATCTGATTTTCCTTTTCCTCTTCCTCCTTGAAGAAAGTATCTGAAGTGGTTAATGTGTGGCCTAGATAGATGCATGTAGAACTCGTAGGGGTGATTGAAACTTTCTCCATCTATAACCAAGATATTGTTATACATATGCTGAACACATATGATTTTTCTTATACAGGTTGTTCAATACTTTGACACAAGCACTGCAGAGTTCTGGAGTGGATTTGTCGCACGCCAGCATCTCAGTGCAAATTGATTTTGGAAACCGTGCAAATAGCGCCCTGGATCCTCCTTCAACATCCATTGTTTAGGTATAATAGACTTTGAGCCTTCCCTTTGTATTTTTAAGTCAACTTTTTATAAGTAACTCCTTGCCTCGGACTAAATAAATTATCATACCTTTTTTTATACTACAGACTGATGATATTCCCTCTGATAACCAAATGATGCCGAGATCAAGCACCGGGGACCAAGCCTTCAAGTGACTCAAAACTGGCAGAAGCTAGTAGTAAGTAGTATGCCAGTCTAATTATTCTTTTGCTCAATTTAATTAATTAATTTTTTTGTTTAGTTGGGGTGTGGGGTGTTAAATTTCAAGCAGCTTTTTTCTGACGATGCTTTAAATGATCTCATAGCCAGCAGGTATATGGTTTTTTTAGTTTCATAATCTGTTTGCCGCCTTTATTTTGTTTCAGATTGTTCTTATGTGTTATTTAGAGAAGCCTTTGTCTAATTTCTGTTGCATTACCTTTTGACCTGTCTGTGTGATTGAGAAATGAGAATGAGTACACAATAGGTGCAACATGACCAATTAAGATTTCAATTTTTTCTTGTAACAGAGGAATCATATAGTTGCACTGAAGGTTCTTTTTCTATTTGGATTTATAGCAAATGATATTGTGATTGCCTATGTCTTTTTCTGCTTATGAGCAATACGGTGTACATTAGTACCACGTAGCAACTCTGTTGTCTTTGTGTATTGATTTTAGCACTAAGTGCCTCTGGTGACTTATTTGCTTCATTTTCCTGACTTACTATTATTTTTAAATATGTGTAGGAAGACTGCTTCTACGACCTGCCTTACAATACTGGATATCAACTTTTCGTGCTACGTTTACAAAAGATAAGGGACAAAATTATGAAGTGTACTCTCTCTATATATGTAGATATATACTTTGATTGAAGAACTGTGGTAGCTTTAGATGGTTAATTGTAAAGATAATGAATTATTATATAGTGGATGATTTTATTAAGTTAATAATATTTTAGTTTTTTGTATTTTTGTCATTATTTGCTACTTTGAGACAGAAGCCAAACTGACCAGTACACAAAAAAGAATGTCAAATTTTGATTTGGCAACAATATAATTCGTTACCAAAGCATTGAACAAGTTTTAATATAGCAACAATTTTTTTATACATTTAGCAACAATTTTTCGTTGCTAATGGCATTAAAAATATAATATTTGGCAACGAAAAATTTACCTAATAACAATGAAGAGGATTTTCTTGCTAATACTAAAATAAAAGGCAACATTTTTTATCGTTGCAAATCATATCAATATAAAGAAACGACAACATATAATATCGTTGCTAATCGACGACTTTCGTTGCTATTAAAAAATAACCAGCAACAAACATTTTCGTTGTTGATTCAGCATAATGTCGTTGCCAAATAATATAATCAGCAACGAAAATCGTTGCTAAAAAGTTTACATTCCTCAACGAAAGCAAGTTTAGGCAACAATTTTCATAATTTACTGTAACGAAAAATGTCGTTGCAAAATGGTGTCAATTGCAACGAAAATGAATGGTCGTTACAAAAAAAAGGAGTTCATTTCGTTGCCAATTAGAAGGCTTTTGCAACGAAATGGGCTTTTTAGCAACGAAAGTTTAATTATTCTGCAACAATACATTTTGTTGCTAAAGGATCGATGTCTCTGTACGAAAGCCAAATTTCGTTGCAAAATATATTACTTTTGGCAATGAAAAAAAAATGTTCGTTGCGGAACAATTAGTAACGCTCATTGCGCAACGAAAGACGTAACGACAGTAAAGTCGTTGCCAAAACCCTTTTGCAACGAAATTTGGCACCTTTAGCAACGAAAATCGGTTGTTGCTGAAGTCCCATTTTTTTGTAGTGGACTGTGACTACCCGCGAGTTGACTTTGATCGCCTTGAACCTACAAAAGTCTGCTGGAGTTGGGGAACTCTGAGATGACTCTCTGATGCTTAAATCAGATCTCTTATATGAAGGGAGAGAATTGTTATGGGAGTAAAATCAATACTAATCTAATACATTGAAACAGACGGGGTATTAATTAGTTCTTTGCTAATCTATTATTTGTGGCTCCTTGTACTCTAAAACGTAATAATAGAAAAAGGAGTTGGCTACAATTGGGATAGTATTTAAAGTAATTACACACTTTTATAGTTGATAACTAAAATTATTTTTTGTGAAATGGAAATAATATTGAAATTATCAGTGTCCAACTAGTTTTCATTTAGCATTAATTACCAAAAATAAAACCATGTAGTTCATCGTTATTTTCTGGTAATTGAAAACTAAATTAAAATTCTATTGTAACTAATTAGGTTTACTTAGACACACACAAAGCATCTCATCTTCCATGTCCAGTTTTTGTGGACAATAAGGCTTATTGGATGGATGAAATTGATTTTAGTGTTCTTCCTTTAGTTCTTGGTCTTGTGTTTATGTAAGACTCCAACTTTTATGAATAAAGATGAATTTTCTATAAATATTATTTTTGAATATTATAGAGTGAATTTGATATAATGTTATAGTTGTGGGTAATATTTATAAATTTTGCAAAGTACGTAAGTTGTTATATAATATTCGATTGGTCGGGGAATATTCATTTTAACAGGGAATATTCGTACGACGACACAATCATTTGTGAGCCCATAACAGAATAACTGTCGGATGAAAAAAACGACAAGTTTGAGTTTTATAAATAATGGCGTAGTGGTTACCGTTAACACTGTTGGAATACCTGGTGATTAAAATACAATAATACGCGTTGTTACACAGTAGCACACGGTATTGCACAATATTTTTGAATTATTGATTCTTACGTAAGAAGGCACTACTCAATAATTGTTATAGTAATTACTGTTCAATATTTTATTTTATTGATTCAATAATTGTTGTGTTGATATTTTATATTATTGTTGTTTCAATAATTGTCACTGCACAATATTTCCCATTATCAAATCAATAATTCATATTATTTGAATAATATTATTAGATAGTATTATTGGCAATGTCTAGAAAGTTCTGTCAAGGAGAGTTTTAATCACCTAATTGCACGCAAGTAAGGAAAAATCCTTATCGGAAAGCCCCTTCTTTCCTGGGAACGGCCTGATTGTCATTATTGTGATTCTGTAATATTATTTATGAATAATTAATTATTAATTTATATGATATGGAAATATTTATTTTATGTGGACATAAATGATGGATAGGAAAATATTTATTTTATGTGGTTATAAATGGAGTAATTAATGTTGAGGTATTTTGTCGGATTGGAGGTATTAAAAAAATCAAATCAGTGTTCTTAAAGCTATATTGCGTGAGTGATAATTTTGATCCGACCTTTGGATCGTTGTGATTTTTGGATATGTTATACATATATAAGTTAAGTATATGTCCATAAATTTTGAACCGTAAAAATTAACGTATGATTTGTTATGAATTTTAAGAGGTGTTAAAAATCGTCCGTTTGTGAATTTCGGATATTTTCTGTTTGGAATTTGGAAAAACTTAAAGCTACAAATGTGAGACCCCAAATTTTACGAATAAAGATTTAATTTTCTCGAAATATTTTTTTAATATTATGGTGTGGATTTGATATAATGTTATAGTTGTGGGTAATATTTATAAATTTTGCAAAGTATGCAAGTTGTTATATAATATTCGATTGGTCGGGGAATATTCATTTTAACAGGGAATATTCGTACGACGGCACAATCATTAGTGGACCCCACAACGGAATTATTATCGGATTGAGAAAACGATAAAAATATTTTATTGAAAATAACGACGGAAGTTTTACCGTTAATACTGTTGAACTACTCGGTAGTAAAAGTACAGTAATATGCGTGGTTGCATAGTAGCACACGGTATTGATTATTGATGATTACGTGAGAAGTCACTCAGTTTTGTTCAATTATTGCTACAGTAATTGCTGCATAGTGTTTGCATAGTAAAATCTTTTTATATAAAACAGAATACTTTTATAAAGTTATTTGTTTTATTAGACAATAATTAGAATATATTATATTTTATTATGTATAGTATTTGCATAGTGCCTGCATAGTGTTTGTATAGTAAAATCTTTTTATATAAAACAGAATACTTTTATAAAGTTATTCATTTTATTAGATTATAAATAGAATATATTATATTTTATTGTAAACCAATCTGGACCGTCTGTTTAAAAGTAAATCAATCTGGACCGTTCAGGAATTAGTTATTATTCAGTCCATTCTTCTATAAATAGAAGTTCATTCCTTCATTATTTCTTACGAATTCACTGAAACTCTAGAGAGAGAATTCTTCTTCTATAATCTTGAGCGTATTTCCTTAGAGTTTAAGAAAGCTTTGAGCGTAGTGCAAGTTTCTTCAAGTATATCTCTGCCCTACCCGTCGGAGTACTCTTCTTTATAAGGTAAGGGATATTATCTGTTGTACTCGTAAAGGGTAATATTTCTTTCGTATTCATGAAGAGAACTTTTGTTATTCCATTCTTTATTATTCTGTTGGAATAACCTGTATACGCGGGCTACCCTATACTTGGTGAAATTCTTCTATTATTCCATTCTTTATTATTCTGTTGGAATAACCTGTATACGCGGGCTACCCTATACTTGGTGAAATTCTTCAGTTATTCCATTATTTATTATTCTGTTAGAATAACCTATATATGCAAAGTACCGCATACATGATAAAATTCTTCTGTTATTCCATTCTTTATTATTTTGTTGGAATAACCTGTATACGCGGGCTACCCTATACTTGGTGAAATTCTTCTGTTATTTCATTCTTTATTATTCTCATTGAATAACTTTTACCTATCTGATATCGCATACATGGTGAAATTCTTCTATTATTCCATTCTTTATTATTTTGTTGGAACATCCATTGGTTCAAATTTTGCCTCGACCGGTTCGGGTTATTTATTATTCTGCTTGGAACATCCTGCTGTTTGTGCGCTTACGCACGACTGAATTCCGTTATTTATTATTCTGTTGAAACATCCCATCGATTGCAATTTTGCCTCGACCGGTTACGTATTTATTATTACGCTGGAATATCCTATCGTGCGCGTACGCATGACACCGAATTCCGTTGTTTATTATTACATTGGAATAACTCGTTATCTGCTCTGCGGTCTATCGCATGCCCGGTGATTTCTTTTGTTATTTCATTATTTATTATACTCACTGGTTAAAGTTTTGACTTCTATACTCCATGAAATTAGTGGAATATCCTTAATATTTGCGCTTCATCTAGTATCTTTTCATGGAAATATTCTTCTGAGCATTCTTGAATTTTACTCTATAAAAAAGTATCATGTTGACAATTTGGACGTTATTAGTTCCTGGATAAATTAATTCTTGAACTTGTTTTAATGAATTCTTATATCATTGTCATCATCCTCATGTTTATATTATGTTGAAAGTCACCTGTGGCCTGTAGTGCATAGATGGACTTGGTATGATTATGACCAGGGATTAATCGGTATAATCATGACCGTAATGTTACAAATGATATGGTAAAAGTCCTAATTGGCCCGTAGTGCATTGATGGACAGTTTTTGGTATGATTATGACTATGGATTCTCTTCGGCCAAGGGTGCAAAGATGAATTATTTTATGGCATGATCGGATATTGTATCAGTTTAACACTGTTGAAGGCTAATGATAATTTATTCTGCATTATCTTAGTCATAATATTTCTTAATGGACGAGTTGAGCTCACCCTTTTTGCTTTCATTGTTCTCTTCAGAAAATGAGAACGTAGCAGGGACTAGTCGGGGAACGGAGTTACGGTCCAGATGATAGCATTAGTAGTCCTCACTATTCTATGAAATAGTGTGATAATAAATGTAATGAGATTGAATTTGAGTGTGGATATTGTCTAGATGACAATATTCGTGTTAAAACTCTCAAATTATGTTTTGTCGTATTTTGAATTTAAATATTGTCTAGAAGACAATATTTGTATTAAAACTCACAGCTCATGTTGTATAATTAAGTTTGTATTTTAATTTTGTACCATGTATTTGGCGACTCAAGATGGGTGATGTATACCTATTTTGGGGGCGTCACAGTTGGTATCGAAGCTTAGGGATATGATCCCTGGCTGAGATGTGAGACGAGAACTAGGAGGGGGGAGACGGGGAATTCCTTCGCTAGTATGACCTACCTAAGTTTATTTGGTATTTAAATGGTCGGTCAGAGTATATGGATAATATGTGATATGTTAATTAACCCTTGTTTTGTGGCATGTCAATTAACCTTTGTTTTGAAGATGTATTCTAGAATGATATCTGAAATACAAGAGATGAGAAGTGGGAAAATTATGATAGAGAGGAAATAATCGGGAAGGTATAATCCGAAAAGAAAGCAATGTTTGTTTTAGTTGTGGAAAAGACGGTCACATAGGCCGATTTTATCGTGCACCAAAGCTAAGTTCAGCTGGAACGGTGGCACCAAAGGCGGATACGGACAAAACAAAGGTGGTGGTTTCAAGAAGAGCGTTTTTCGCAACTTCTCAAAAAGCGAGTAACCCGAACGAAGTTAGCACGAGTTAGTTAATTATAAATTCTTGTGAAGTCTATACCTTATTAGATACCGATTCTACCCATTCTTTTATCTCTCTTGCTTGCGTTCAACGTTTAAATTTAACTCCGGAGAAGTTAGACTTTGACTTATTGGTTGAAACTCCGTTAGGAGAAACCTTCATTACATGTGCTATCCAAGTCTTGGATGAGAGTCACAGTTTTGAATGATATTTCTATTGTTAATAAATTTCCTGACGTATTCATGAAGACTTCTTAGCCTACCCTAGAGCGTGAAATCAAATTTTGTATTGACCCCAAGTACAAAACCCATTTCTTCAACCCTTAAATATTTCTTCAACCAAAACGAACGTATAATGTGCCAAAGACATTGGCTCGAGCTGTTGAAGATTACGATCATACCATTCAATACCATTATGGTAAAACGAACATGGTAGCTGACGTGTTGAGTAGAAGATCGTATGCGTTTACGAGTGCGAATATACGAACCTACGTGAAGATAACGAATATATGATTAGAACCGACTTTAGTCGATAAAGTTAAAGCCGCTCAAGCTACAGACCAGGAGCTGATGAACACGAAGAAGAAGGTTAAAGAGGGCGTTATTTTAAACAACAAGAGTTGCTGAAGAGAGGAAATCTTAACCCTCAATTTTAATTGGCCCATTTGAAATCCTCGATCGAGTAGGGACTGTAACCTATAGACTCGCTTTGCCACCAAGTATGTCTCGTGTTCATAACGTTTTTTTACGTATCGATGTTACATAAATATGTGGACGACCCGAACCATATTATTGATTTAGAACCGGACGAGATAACGGATAATTTAATGTATGAAGATGTACCTGTTAAAATCTTGGAATGTATTCAATACTCAAAGGTTATACCTCAAGAGTTAGAATCTGAAATGAAGTCAAGGTATCCTCGTCTCTTCGGCATATCAGGTACGTACGTAAATTTTGAGGGCGAAATTTCATAAGGAGGGGAGATTGTGAGACCCCAAATTTTACGAATAAAGATTTAATTTTCTCGAAATATTTTTTTAATATTATGGTGTGGATTTGATATAATGTTATAGTTGTGGGTAATATTTATAAATTTTGCAAAGTGTGCAAGTTGTTATATAAAATTCGATTGGTCGAGAAATATTCATTTTAATAGGGAGTATTCGATGCGATTTACACAATCATTAGTGGACCCCACAATGAAATTATTGTCCGGATTAAAAAATGACAAAAATATTTTATTGAAAATAACGGCGGAAGTTTTAATGAATTAATCTTTGTTGAACTACTTTCGGTAGTAAAAGTAATGCGATGTCTGGCGTGATTACATAGTAGCACACCAGTATTGATTATTGATGATTACGTGAGAAGTCACTCGGTTTTGTTCAATTATTACTATAGTAATTCTTTGCATAGTGTTTGCATAGTAAAATCTTTTTATATAAAAATGAATACTTTTATAAAGTTATTTTTTTATTAGACAATAATTAGAATATATTATATTTTATTATGCGTAGTGTTTTGCATAGTGCTGCATAGTGTTTGTATAGTAAAATCTTTTTATATAAAATGTAATACTTTTATAAAGTTATTCATTTTATTAGATTATAAATAGAATATATTATATTTTATTGTAAACCAATCTGACCGTCCGTTTTTAAAGTAAATCAATCTGACCGTTCAGAATTAGTTACTATTCACTCCATTCTTCTATAAATAGAAGTTCATTCCTTCATTATTTCTTACGAATTCACTGAAACTCTAGAGAGAGAAACTGTAGAGAGAATTCTTCTTCAATAATCTTGAACGTATTTCCTTAGAGTTTAAGAAAGCTTTGAGCGTAGTGCAAGTTTCTTCAAGTATATCTCTGCCCTACCCATCAGAGTACTCTTCTTTATAAGGTAAGGGATATTATTTGTTGTACTCATAAGGGGTATTATTTCTTTTGTATTCATGAAGAGAACTTCTGTTATTCCATTCTTTATTATTCTGTTGGAATAACCTGTATACACGGGCTACCCTATACTTGGTGAAATTCTTCTGTTATTACATTCTTTATTATTCTGTTGGAATAACCTGTATACGTGGGTTACCCTATACTTGGTGAAAATTTTCTATTATTTCATTCTTTATTATTCTGTTGGAATAACCTGTATATGCAAAGTACTGCAAACATGATGAAATTCTTCTGTTATTCCATTCTTTATTATTTTGTTGGAATAACCTGTATACGCGGGCTACCCTATACTTGGTGAAATTCTTCTATTATTCCATTCTTTATTATTACATTGGAATAACTTTGCTCATGCAAAAGTACCGCATACATGGTGAAATTATTATTATATTCCATTCTTTATTATTCCGTTGGAACATCCTGCTCGGTCTTGCAATTTACTTTGACACAGTTCTCGTTATTTATTATTTTGTTGGAACATCCTGCTTGTTGCAAATTTAAATCGACTGATTACTCATTATTTATTATTCTCGTTAGAATATCCTCATGCGTAGCGCTTCTGCATGACTTCGGTTCCGTTGTTTATTATTCTCGCTGGAATAACTCATGCATGGCGGCTCTATCATGCCCGTAATTTCTTTTGTTATTCCATTATTTATTATACTCGGTTGGTTAAAGTTTTGACTTCTATACTCCATGAAATTAGTGGAATATCCTTAATATTTGCGCTTTATCCAATATTTTTTTATGGAAATATTCTTCTGAGCATTCTTGAATTTTACTCTACAAAGAAGTATCATGTTGACAATTTGGACGTTATTAGTTCCTGGATAAATTAATTCTTGAACTTGTTTTATTGAATTCTTATATCATTGTCATTATCCTCATGTTTATATTATGTTGAAAGTCATCTGTGGCCTATAGTGCATAGATGGACTTGGTATGATTATGACCAGGGATTAATCGGTATAATCATGACCGTAATGTTTCAAATGATGTGGTAAAAGTCCTCATTGACCCGTAGTGCATTGATGGACAGTTTTTGGTATGATTATGGTTATGGATTCTCTTCGGCCAAGGGTGCAAAGATGAATTGTTTTATGGCATGATCAGATATTGTATCAGTTTAACACTGTTGAAGGCTAATGATAATTTATTCTGCATTATCTTAGTCATAATATTTCTTACTGGGCGAGTTGAGCTCACCCTTTTTGCTTTCATTATTCTCTTTAGGAAATGAGAACGTAGCAGGGACTAGTCGGGGAAAGGAGTGACGGTCCAGATGATAGCATTAGTAGTCCTCTCTATTCTATGAAATAGTGTGATAATAAATGTAATAAGATTGAATTTGAGTGTGGATATTGTCTAGATGACAATATTCATGTTAAAACTCTCAGATTATGTTTTGTCGTATGTTACACGCTAGTTGTATTATTAAGTTATATTTTGTATTTTTGTACCATGTATTTGGCGACTCAAGATGGGTGATGTATACCTATTTTTGGGGGCGTGATAACAAAGTTGTAGAGAATTCGATTTCGTGTGGAATGGACATAAAATTCGTATTTTTCTGATAAAAGGTCTATTTATTATGAATTGTTGAAGTTTCGGAAATTAAAATATTTTTATTAAAATTATGGGTGGGACCCACTCTTTTTTTTGTCAAAACATGTGCTGAGATTTTTCAAGAATGACATGCTTTGATAGTCTTAGTCTTGGCATGCGTAAAGAAAAAAAAATATTTTATTAATTTAGTCTCCTATGGCGTTCTAGCATTTTCCTATAAATAGGCGCTTAAGTTAGAATTGAAAATCACACCAGATTCAGAGAATTCTTCTTCTATAATATTGAGCGTATTTCTTTAGAGTTTTAGAAAGCTTTAAGCGTAGAAAATAGTGAAAGTTTTCTTCAAGAATATCCCCGCTATACCAGTTGGAATACTCTTCTTTTCAAGGTAAGGGATGTTATTTTTGTTCAATATTCGCTTGAAATAATATTTTCTTCCATAATCTGTAGTATGTAAGTAATATTATTTCGTTTCAGATTTCGAATTCTATACTCGTTTTGTTAAAATTTTGGCTTCTATACTCTATGAAATTAGTAGAATATCCTTGATATTTGCGCTTCATCCAATATCTTTTCATGGAAATATTATTCTGAGCATTCTTGATAAGTTTTAACTTTTTCATGCCGGAGTACTATTTACGGGATTACTATTCTCGAAGTACTATTCATGGGGTACTATTCACGGGGTACTATTCACTCGAGTACTATTCACCCGGGGTACTATTCATGATAAAATTGATTCGTTTTCGGTCCAAATTATTTTTGGTACAATATTATTCTTGAATTTTACTCCACAAAGTAGTATCATGTTGACAATTTGGACGTTATTGATTTATGGATAAATTAAATTATAAATCTTTAAAAATTTATCCTTGAACTTGTTTTATTGGATTCTTATATCATTGTCATCATCCTCATGTTTATATTATGTTGAAAGTCATCTCGTGGCACTCAGAGTGCATAGATGGATTTGGTATGATTATGACCGAGGATTATTCGGTATAATCATGACCGTAATGTTACAAATGATGTGGTAAAAGTCCTCATTGGCCCGTAGTGCATTGATGGACAATTGTTGGCATGATCATGACCATTGATGAATACACAAATATACTTGGCCCGTAGTGCATGAATAATTTGTGGTCGTGATACTAAAGAATATCCTTGGCCGTAGTGTAGGGGTGATTCGATGATGTGGATTATTTATTAAGCTGAGTCTCAGCGATAAAAGTGATGAAAAACCTTTTTAAATCATAGAATATAGTAGATTTTATGCTCTACTTGACTCTTCTAATGGATTGCTTGTTCCGCTGCAGTTAAACTTGATGTTTGTTATATTTTATCAGTTTAACACTGTTGAAGACTAACGATAAATTATTCTGCATTATCTTAGTCATAATATTTCTTACTGGGCTAGTTGAGCTCACCCTTTTGCTTTCATTGTCTTCTTCAGGAAATGATAACATAGCCGTCGGGGAACGGAGTGACGGTCCAGATGATAGCATTAGTAATCCTCACTATTCTATAAAATATTGTGATAATAAATGTATTGAGGACTCCATTTGAGTTGAATACTGTCTAGAAGACAATATTCGTATTAAAACTCTCATTTTATGTTTTTTCGTATTTTACACGACAGTTGTATTATTAAGTTGTATTTGAATTTTGTACCATATATTTGGCAACTCAAGATGAGTGATGTATACCTGTTTTGGGGGCATCACAGTTTACTGATCAATTGATGAAGCTCCAAGTTTTTACTTATTGGATGGATGAAATTTATTTTAGTATTCTTCCTTTAATTGTTTTTAATGATTAGGTTCCATTGCTTGGTCAGAAAATATCAATCTATTAGAAAAATAACATAAGATTGTTATTTAGGATAGTTTTATATTTATCAAACAGTTAGATATTTTTTTTGAATTACCATAATTACCTTTTGGGAATCTTTGATTATGTAAATCCCTTAATTTTAGCTTAAGGTGATTTTGTAAATCACTTGATTCTAGCTTAGGTGGTTATGATATATGTAAATATATAGAATAACTTTCTTTGTAAATGAAACAAGTCATATAATACAAAACTAAGCTTTCTCTTAGCTTTAACTTGGTATCAAAGCTTTCAATAGCTTAACAGCTTTCGATCCTTAGTCTCCACATTCAAATAGCTTAACATTCTTTCATCTTAATTCTCTTTTGTCCTTTTACTGTCATGTGTCGGCTCCATTGTCTCACTATATAGACAGTCTGCACCATAAGCCAGACACCCTGATCACATGTCTGCATTCCAGCAATTGTTCCCAATGTCTTCTTTTTCTTATGTTATTCCTCTCTACTGTACTATCACTCTTCTTTCTTCTAAAAAAATCATCTTTCTATTCATTGATCGAGACGCTTTATTTTCTTTTGATCTTCAAATTCTTCTTCTTCTATCAATAGCTTCCTTGGATTTGGAAAAGTGGCTTAACCCAAAATTATTTCAGAAACCCTGTCGATCCCAACGATTTTCAAATGTATGATGATTATTCAAAATATAATTGGTATGTGAATTAAGGATCTTCTTGACCAACTTCATTCTCGATCTAGAAAATTTCTAGTCAATCTGTGACCAACTATATTTCCGAGGCGAAATCTCTTGCGCACGTACTTAATCGAGTCGGAGAACCCATTCCTAAAGCCGAGCTCATTGAGTATCTCGTTGATGGTCTTGATGATTCTTTCAGTGGTTTTGTTCAAGACTATTATCAAATGAATCCTTTATTATCATTGGATTTGTTCTCTAACTTTCTTCATAGCTATGCACAATTGCAAGAACCGCTCTCATCAGTGTTGCCTAACCATCATCCTGGTCCATCATCTACACCTCCACAAGAACATCAAAACATTTACGGCGATACTCCTATTGACTCGTCATTAAGTTCTAGTATTAATGTTTCTAATTCTAACATAATTTCTTCGTCACAAATTATACCTCCGTCCAACTTTCTTCCTTTCGTTGACAATTTTTATTTGGCAGTTTCCGCAAATTACCAAATTCCAAAATCCCAATTATTATTCTCATTTTTCTCCGCAATTAATGGCTATTCTCATTCTCACTTGCATATCTTCAAAGATTCATTTTTAATTTGTTCATCATCTCCACCTCATAATACAATCAGTTTTATAAATTGTGAGAGGAAATATAAGTGCAAAAAAAAAATAAAAAATTAATTGACTGGGTTTTTCTGATTAAGAAAGAATTGGGACTGATTCACAAATCTTTCTAATTCAGCTTGTGAGTCGTTCAATCCCATTTAAACCTCTTATAATCAATTAGTCAAAAAATGCCAACCTCCAACAAGATGTTTTAGTAGTGGTGGATGTTTTAAATTTGATGGCTTAAAAACGGTTGAAAGTTTAATAAATAGGTTATCTATTACTGTTATTAGATGAATAACCTATTAATAGTCGTGAATGACAGACTCATTTTTTAATTAAATCATTCTTGATTGCTATGTACGACTATAAATCTATTCACCAAAAATATAACCGTAGCAAATACTATTGATATGAATCATTTCTCATAATTAACGATGACCACCAAATTTTGTACGTTCACTACAAGATCTAACAGCCAAGTAGCGATGACCAAATTTTGTATGTTTGTTTTGGGGGGAATGAAAGGAAGAGAAGGAAAATTAATTAAAAATTTCTCCAAATTTTATGTTTGTGAGTTTTTTTAAGAGAGGAAAAGAAGGAATTTGGAGGTAAAGTTGATTTTATTTTTGACATAAAACTTTTCCCCCAAAAGTGGGAGAAATTGGAGGGATGTGAAAGTTAGATTTTTTATATTACCTAAAGTAACCTTTCAAAATAAATCATGTCATTTATTACATTAATATGTAAGGGTAATATAGTAGTAGTGTAGTTTAAAAATAAAAATATTTTACATTCTCTTCACTCCTTTTAAACTAACAAACAAAGAAAAATATATTAAAATTACATCCATTCTCTTTCTATCTAAAACTCAACAACATAAAATAAAAAAATTATAATCACTTTCCCTTACTTACTTTCCTTTCCCTCCCCTCTAAACTCACAAAAAAACGTAAGCAAATAAATTCCTTGGTCCCCATGTATGTCCATATTAGTGGAATATTTCGACATGGTGGACTCAAGACTCAAGTAGTCAGTAATTGGCTATTTGCTCTAATTATTTAAGAAGAGCCGGGAGAGGATTCACCAAGCAAAGAAATTGATAAAAATGGAACCTAAATTTGTATGTGGAATAAATTTGCATGTGAAAATAAACTTCTAAAATAATTTTTATTTTGATTTTACCAATTTTATTATAAACTATTTTTTATCACAGTTTTATGTAGAATAATTTTATTAAGATATTTAAAAAATCTCTTAACATATCACATGATTTAAGTATAGTAATATTAGTCGTGAAAATTAATGTCCTAACTAAATCAAATTCATTAAACCTTAAAATTTTACCAAATTGTGCGATTAATTGTATTAATAATAAATATAAATATTTTTGAAACATTATAACTGTAAAATTAGTTAAACATTTATATATTGGATTCATTACTAACAAACTATCATAACTAAATTAAAACTTGAGTTCTATAGTATTTGAATTAAAAATTTAAACAAATTTTGTAAATATAAACACTAATATAAAATTATATTAAAAACTTAAATAAAATAAAATTAATTACTTTCTCATAATCATAAATAAATAAATAAATCTACACGATCAATTCAAATGTTTAGCTTACTAATTGATCAAATGAACCTATAATATATAATTCAACAATTTATTTTTAAGTAAATATTTAATAATTTAATAATTACAACTATTTTCTTAAAAATATAGTTATCAAATATTTATCGTATATTTAATTTATTATCTTAATAATTAACATAATAAACTATTAATTACAACTATCTTCTTAAAAATATAGTAATCAAATTTCTATCTTATATTTAATTTATTGTCTTAATAATTAATGTAATAAACTATTATCAATGTCGTCGGATGAACTTGTTAATTTTAAAATTCGAAATATATCTATTATTTTAGAAGGGAAGAACTATCAATTTGTAATTATCCTACCACCAGAACTAGATCTGATCATTATCATGATGAAGCTTATCTAATAAAAATATATTTTTTTTGTTATATATGATGTTGGTGGAATAGATTGAATTAGCTCTGTATAAATTCGATTACTTGTGGACATTTCTTTCCTATAATTGCCAAAGTGGGAAAAAAAATTAAAAATTGAAGGTATTAATTCATATTTAGGCCTTTTCCAAATATATATTTCTTGTAGTTCATGAAAGACTAACTACTAAGATTAAACAGTAAGTAGACCTCCTGGTGAACTATATTTAAGGAATCTGGATCTAACTTTCTTACAGGCTATCCATATAACCTTGATTTTGACTATGGTGCTCTCGCTCAATTGCAACATTTTTCCATCAATAACCTTGGTGATCCTTTCATCGAGAGCAATTACGGTGTCCATTCAAGACAGTTTGAGATTGGTGTTTTAGATTGGTTTGCTCGTCTGTGGGAAATTGAGAAAGATGAATACTGGAGATACATTACAAATTGTGGTACAGAAGGCAATCTTCATGGAATCCTAGTTGGGTAAGTATTTATTGGCTTTACATTCTACTTGCAGATATTTAAGGCCTTGATGCTATGCTACACGGACTCGAATGAAGTATTCGGTAGGACACAGTATTTTGAAGAGTCTGATATGGATATTCCTCAATGTTAATACCAAGACTCGTCCACGTGCTCTAATCATCAAAGCGCGTCTAATCCTGCACAGAAACAGAAAAACACTGAAAGTTTGACGGCTTCAGCCGCCGGGGGATAGCTTTGATGTGAGAATAAATACAGACTAATATAAGGTTAACAATGGAGGCTAATGCTCTAGTGCTGGAAAATAATAATTGCATGTACCTTAGAATCAGAGTAAAGTTTAATATTTATAGTGTTCTCACCGACTCCATAAAATCCTTCTCCAGGTTGGATTAAGGTTCCCTCCCAGTTAGTAATTCTCTAATAAGATTGGACCACATCTCCTAGAATTAAGGAAGTTGATTTAAATCCCAATACTCCTTAATTCAATATCTAGAAACTAGATATAATTAGGAACCTTAATCCACAAATCCACCGTCTACCAAAACAACCCCTTATCCAAGCACACATAATATCACATGGGTAACAGCCCCCTGTATATCCTAGGCCCAAATATCTTTGGCCCAACATTGCCCCCCAATCTTCCATCCAAATAGAATATTTAATGGAAGAGTACTCCAAACATGGCCCAACGAGCAACAATAACCCAAATCAAGGTCAATTAATCGAAAAACTCAAACATCAGATATCAACTCAACCTTTCAAATTCACCACCCAAACATCATCATAACGCTCATTAATGAGCCACCCTCAGCATTCGGGAATAGTTGAAAATACAAAATTACAAAATCCTGATTCTCCCAATTTAAACAGTTTCACCAACCCATTTCAAAATTAAGGACAATTTTTCTCTCCCCGTCTTCCCGGCTATGTAATAGCCAATAATTCTTAGTTATTTAGTAAATAGATATATTAATTAAATATTAATGATATCAAAAACTTGGTGATACGTGTGGAATGATTAGGAAGTAATATAATTATGTGGTTTGTAATTGTGACTATGTGTTTAGTTATATAAAAGAAAGAAATTGAAAAGGGAAGGTATCATAACCTAATTATACATTAGGTATGGAAATTTAAATAACCTGAGGGTTATGGTGTGGGAGAGTATAATATTTAAAGGTATACTAATTTAAGAGATTTATTTTACTTTCTCAAGTTATTAATTTGTATAACTTAATTGAGCAAGTCTAATTAGGTTATAAAATTTAATGTACAAGAATAATGATTTAAATTCCAAATGTGTGGAATGGAAACCCTAATTAAATAATTAGGGTAGGATAGATTAGAAAGGCATTGGAATATGTTAACTTTTTTTTCAATAGCCCAAAGAATTAAATTTAAGTCCAATAGATTATTTATTAAAAGCCCAAAAGATGAAAATGGTGGCCCAATTTTAAGTTCAATTAATGAGGGGCATGTTGAACTTTTAGTTTACTAAGTAGAACATTAAAAGAAATCAAATTTGATAAAAAGAGTGGCCACATGGCCGGTCACCTAAGGATTGGAAAAGGGGAGTGCACCTTATGATTACAAGTCCACCATTTTCAAATATATTTACATGTCTTTATTATGGAGCCACAACATTTAGCTAAACTTGTAAGCAACATTGTAATAATTAAGGGAGAGAGAAGAGATGAGATATGTTGATAGATTATGTTTAGATATACCACATATATCTATAGATTTTTTTTTCAACACTTAAAACATAATTCTCTTTCATCTCATCCTAAGTTAGCAAACCAAACAAAAAGGAAATAAAAAGAAAAAGAGAGAGAGTTTGGTGGGAGAAAAAGAGAGAGAAGGAGAGTAAAGGTGTAGGAAATCCTAGGAGCAAGAGAGGAGGGTGTGGTCTTACATGCATCCTAAATTTATTAATTACTTTGGAAGATTAAGAAGAAGTGCTCAAAGACCAAGGTATAAATCATAAACTTGTGGATTTCCTTTTTATTTTGTTTGATTTTGGTTATTTAAAGTTTATGATCTTGAGGTCTAAAACCCTCTATCTACATGTTTTATATGGTTACATGTATGGTTATAACATATTTGAGTGTTAAAAGTGAATCAAAAGAATATAAAAGAAACTAGTTTTGATTTGTTAAGAAACTCTAGTTTTTACTTCCTTTGATCGACTACTATTTTTAATCTACACCTTCTTTTTGTGATCCGTAAAAGATAGGTGCTAGATATGTAAGTTAACTACTAAACTCAAGTGGTAGCACTCAAAAATATTGAGTACACAAATTGTAGCGACTGTTTTAGCAAAAACAGTTTTGTCTTTAGAAAGAAAAACATATTATTTTTGGACAGTCAATGCTAGGGGCAGTTTTGTTATTTTTTTGACATTTAAAATTCTGGGAAAAAATTGGGATGATAATATGATGAGTTATCTTTCAAACCCAAGTGGAATCACCGAAAAAGGAGTTGTAAATTTTCGTATGGACTTATTTTAGCAAAGTAGGTAAAAGAGGAAACTCCCGAAACAAACTGCCCAAGATTTTTGCAAGGGAATTTTTGGCAAATTAAATTTTGACAAAAATTCTGGCCTTTTGGGACATTAAATTATATGACATAAAGTAGCTCCTGTCCAAAAATGAGCTCATTTTGACTTAAAATGACCAAGTTATGACCATTTCAATATTTGGGTTTTTCGGACGAAAATCACTATAACCGGAGTTCTATAACTCCGATGGCCACGAAATTTAAACTGGAAGGTCACGTTATCATGTATAAGATTATGCCAAGAGATGGGAATTTCTGGAGTTGAGCAAGATGGGGCTAATTTCTTAAGCCACGCACTAAAAATAATTTTTGAAAAATACTAAAAGAAATGGAAAAATTACGGAAAAATATTTTGTGTATGAAATACCTGTAAAGCATGGCCAAAAGATAGAAAAATAATAAGTTGATTTGGTATTTTTGTTTAAGGAGATATGGAATCCAGCTTGCTGGATTGAAAAATAGTTGAATCCAGTTTGTTGGATTGAAGGGTTTAGAATCCAGGCTTGCTGGATTGAAGGATTTAGAATCAAGCTTGCTGGATTGGAAGTTTGTTGAATTCAGTTTGCTGGATTAGCCAATCCAGGTGGTTGGATTGTATGTTTGAATAATCGAGACTATGATGTTAGTATTCGGCTTACTAGATTATAAGAAAGAGCTAATAAAAGGAAAGATTAAGTGCTAAATCAAAAGGTATGTGATAAAGTAATTAAAATACTATCAAAGAATGATATTAATAAAGATGTTTTCAGGTAATTGATTGTGTGGTTAAGTGTTAACTAAATTGCTGATAGAGTAATTGTATTATGATATAAAGTATGTTATGCTGATTGTAAGATCAATCTTCATAATGATAGGTCTTTACAATAAAGAGATTAAATTAAATTACTTAGCAGTAGATCGCAGTCGAGGCAAGTTCTCTAACTCAAACTTGATTTATTATTTTCAAAACATGTTAGTGAATAATTATTGTTTATTATTCACATCTATATTGGTTATTGATACTCGCACTTGGTGCAATTAAATTCTGGTTCTATTATTATTGAACTGTGAATTAGTTAAAGTTCTTTCATTCATGAACTGTTTAAGATATGGATCTATGCTAATTGTATCAGCTAGATCAAGTATGTTTAAATTTGTTAAATCAAATATGTTGTTAAACGCTGTCCTTCACCAATTGATTTGGTAAGGACTCAAGACTGAGAAAAAGAACAATTTGACTAAAGCATTATTGAAAAACAATTATTGCTTGTATATTAAGTGTTTATGCATAATACACCGGGTATGAAAGGATGATCCCCTTGATTATCAAAACTTATTAAAAGGACCAGTTTAAATACTGACAACCTTAGCATATGTTAATGGTCACTATGACCACTAAACATATGTTATTCAACTATTCAAATATTCAGTTATCAAGACTTAATTAATGTTCTTTTACAATTAATTTCTATTGTTGAACATTGAACAAAAAATTTCTTTCTAATCATGATATATCTTCTTCGTACTTAAACTTGCTAAGCAAATTAGTTGCTTACCCTTGCTATATCATGACAATTATTTCAGCTAAGCCAGAGAGTTCAAGTAAGAAGGACAATGGCAAGGGAAAGGTTCAAGAATAGTTAATATAAATGTTTAAGTATCATGAGATACTATGTTTGATGTTTATGTAAGCCTTTTGTGTCACTTTATGTAACTTAAGTAAGGTATGTTTATGTTAAGGTAATAGACCTTGGGATATTGTATAAGACTTCATTATAATGAACAATGTATGTTTATTATTCTGAAATAGTATGAAGAATGCTTATGAAGATGATGTACCGTGAGCACTGAATCTGAGGTTAGAAAACTCAGATTTGGGGGCGTCACAGGCTATCCTCCTTCAAAACTGCAACAATGGCCTCCTCCCAAAACCCAAAAAATATCTCACCTGAAAACAGTATCCCCATCCTTGTAAACCCCTTGTCAAGCATCCCAACTCCTCCTATAACCACTTCCAACCCCACCAAGGTCACTTTAAACCCTAGCACCAACGACATGCTTAATGCATCCACCAGTGAAGCCACCACCTCTACCCAGATCCCTCCCGAGACATACTTTCAGAAAATGATGCGGGAATACCCCAACGAGAAATAACTTCCACACACCAATACCCTTTCCCAAATCACTGATGCAGATCTCCTCATAATCCGACAGCACTACCAAATCCTTGAAACCCACCATCTCAAAGCGCCGACACACACAGACCGAATGTACCACCGATCCAACGGCTGGACTGCCATGCCCCACTTTTCTGGAAAAAGGAGTCTGATTACCCCTTCACGCGTTCATCAGCACCCTTCTGGGGTTTATTGGCATCGGCTTCGCCCAGCTGGTGTCGAATTCCTACATCAATATCATCGCCTTTATCACTTTCTGCCACGAAATAGGGATCCCACCTTCAATTGACTTCTTCACCCTATACCAACTCGGAAACTCCCGTGAACCGGGTTTCAAAGTACTGAGAAAACAACCCCCAAAACTCAATTCCAAGTTCGAGAAACGCCCACTAATGGATACCCCTTCAAACAACACGGGGTGACACAAAGATTGGTTCTTCGTCAAGGGACCACTGATGATTGGGTAATATACCCATGAATTGGATATATTTGGGCTTAATTTATTGTATTCTCAAAGCATTTAGATTCGTTTTTACTATGTTTAGTTGTTATTTTGCAGATTTGGGAGCTGTAGGAACACTGGGGAGATTTTGAGTTGAAAAAGGACAAAATGGCAACATTACAGACCCCAACACGGGCGCGCTATAATCGATTCATTTCATTTCGAATACGTGGCGTCTGAAGCTAAAATTTAGTTGACCAAGATGCGTGTGTTGACTAGGCGGCTGACTTGCATTAAAATGGTGGTTATTTGGCAATTTGAGTTGGAAATAGATTGTGGTTGGACAAGTGAAGTATATATTGGTTATTTACATTGAAATAGGGGACTAATCTACACAATTGGAGGTTGATCAAGAAGGATTCAAGAGCAAAATTGGAAGAATTTACTTGGAGTTTTTCTTCTTCTTCATTCTTTTAATTTGTGTAATTCTTTAAGGATGATTTGCAAAAGATTACTGGTTTTAATTTTTGTTATGAACTAATTTCTTTAATTAAGATTTCAATTGAACCTTTTATGGCTTTAAATTAGTTATTCAATTTATTCCAATTATTTGTGTCGAACTGAATTGTTTATCTTTCCTTGTGTTTATTGATTAATTATTTGGCCAATAATTACCTTGTTACTCTAGAAGGAATTAAAAGAGGAATTCTAGGATTAGAACTGGGCATGATATCATGTGACTTAGTTATTTGCACAGTGAATAATTAGGTTTGTGAATTGAATGAAAATATATGTTCGTTGTATGTAACATATAAGGAATTGGGATTGAAAAGAGTTTAATTCAATTCTCTTGCATAGGAATATAGAAAGATTAATCAGAATTAAATAGAAGGCAATTGATCACTTGGAAGATGACTTTTGGCATTTGAGAATTCCTATTAACAATTCAGTAGGCATAAATATTGGGATAATTGGATAATTAATTTATAGTTCATAATTGGGGATATTGAAGTCTTAATCCTTATTTAACTGAATTCATTCGAATCTTAGTTTTGTTTATTTGATTTATTTTAGAATAATTTGTTTTAAATTGTTTAATTTAGTTCTCTTAATTCTCAAAATCACATTTTATGGTTGTTTAGATAAAATTGGATTGATACAGTACTAGTAGTTGGAGTTTATTAATTAGAATTCTCTGTGGGATCGACACTTTATTTTATCACTCTATTACTTGTTGATCATGTGTATACTTGCACGTTTGCTTTGATTATGTAAATCACCCAACAAGTTTTTTAAGCGCCATTGCTAGAAATTCTTTATTAGTATTAATTCCATATTAGTTATAATCAATTCGGTCTTAATTTAAACGATACTTATTTTTCTTCTTGTATTTGCAGGAATTCTTTGCGAGTGTATGCACACTAGATCAAGGGCAAAAAAGGAACTTTTTCCTTATATAGACGATATTGAAAGGAAGTTCCAGAAATTGCAGTCGACTAGTGCAATGTCACCTGTGGAAGAAGAATTGGCAGAACAAGAAATTCCAGCGAACATGGCAGGGAAAGACCAGAAATCACTTAGGGACTATGCCATACCGAATGTCACGAATATACAGTCGAGTATTAGGAGGCCGGCGATCAATGCAAATAGTTTTGAGATTAAACCGGGAACAATCCAGATGCTTCATAATACATGTCAGTTTGGGGGTAATTCGATAGATGATCATAACGAGCATATCTTAAGTTTCTTGGAAGTTTGCGACACCTTCAAATTTAACAATGTATCGGAAGATGCTACAAGGTTGAGAATGTTCCCGTTTACCTTGAAAGACAAAGTGCGAAGTTGGCTAAATTCTTTGCCTCCTTGCTCAATCACCACTTGGGACGACTTAGCTCAAAAATATTAGCTAAGTTTTTCCCACCAGCGAAGTCGGCTAAACTACGAAAAGATATTCACACCTTTGCACAGTTTGATTCAGAATCGTTATATGAGGCGTGGGAAAGATTTAAGGATATGCTTCGTAAGTGCCCACATCACGGTATTCCACAGTGGATGCAGTTAGGAATATTTTGTGATGGTTTGCACGCGTCCACGAGGGCCAGTATTGATGCAGCAGCAGGGGGAGCGATCATGTCTAAGAGTTTTGATGAGGCATATCAGCTGTTAGAGACAATGGACACCAACAACTATTAGTGGCCCATGAATAGGTCTAACCCTCCGAAAACACCAGGAAAGTTTAGCGTGAGATGCGATGATGGCATTAGCGGCCTGAGTGGCCGCAATAGCTAAGCAAGTGGAAACATGGGCGTCCACAATCCACACAATGAAAGCAATGGTTTATAAATTATGTCTTTGGGGTCATGCTACGGATCAATGTGCCATAAATTACGAATCACCGGTTAAGTGAGGAGCTATAATCGATCTACCCAACCTTACCCGAATCAAAATGCATATAATCCAGGTTGGAGAAATCATCCGGGATTTTCATGGAGTAATAATCAAGCTCAAGCCCAAGCGCCTAGACAGCAAAACTCAGATGGATTTCAAAATCAGACACAATAACTAGAGAAGAAAGCAAGTTGGGAAGAATCTTTAAAGCTTCTGAAAAAAAGAACAAGAAACAAGACAAAGTATTGAATCAACTATAGCTGAATATGAAAAGCCAAAATGCGTCGATAAAGAATCTGGAAAATCAAGTGGGACAGATAGCACAAGCACTGAATAATCGACCACTTGGAACACTTCCGAGTGACACATAGAAAAATTTCGGTAGAGATGAGCATTGTAAGGCTGTAACTCTACAAAGTGGAAAGGATTTGCACGATACAGTCACAGATAGGGAAAAGAGAGACAACACAACAAGTGAAACAGAGGAAGTGGTGGACACCGAAAAATGACAAGATGAGACCTTAAAGCAGAAAGAACCGGAACCTACCATCACAATGCCTCCCATACCGTATCCGCAGAGGTTTTAGAAATCAAAGTTGGATAAACAATTTTCAAGATTCTTGGATATTTTCAAAAAACTGCATATCAACATCCCCTTTGTCGAAGCCTTGGAACAAATGCCGAGTTACGCTAAGTTTATGAAGAAGGTTTTGTCGAGGAAGAGGAAATTGGGTGAGTTCGAAACAGTGGCATTGACCGAAGAATGCAGCGCGATTATTCAGAATAAGTTACCGCCAAAGCTTAAGGACCCAGGTAGCTTTAATATACCATGTGAAATTGGAAATTAGTTTTCGGGATGAGCATTGTGTGATTTGGGGGCCAGTATAAATTTGATGCCATTGTCCGTCTACAGCCAGTTTGGACTTCAGGCTCCACGACTGACAAATATAAGTTTGCAGTTGGCGAATCGATCGGTTACATATCCACGAGGTATTGTTGAGGATGTTTTAGTTAAAGTGGATAAATTCATCTTCCCCGCGGACTTCTTTATTTTGGATTGTGAAGTGGATAGCGAAATCCCAATTATTCTTGGGAGACCATTCTTAGCAACGGGTAGAACTTTGATTGACGTTCAAAAAGGTGAATTGACGATGCGGGTTGAAGATCAATAGGTCACCTTTAACATTTTTAAGTCAATGTCTTATCCGAAAGAAAAAGGTGAATGTTTGCGGGTTGACATCATGGAAGAGTTAGTTAATCACAAATTCAGTGGAACTTATTCGAAGGACCCGCTTGAATCCATTTTGATCGGGACAGACGACTGTGGAATTGAAGAGGACATTGAGTATGTCAAATGGCTAGATACATCATCTGTCTTCCGGAAAAGCTATCAATTATTTGACACCATTGATATGCCCGAAACGGAAGGTAAAAAGTTCAAACCCTCGATAGAAGATCCACCAGTGTTGGAATTAAAGCCACTACCATCTCATCTATAGTATGCTTATTTGGAAAAAGATGCTACCCTCCCAGTTATTGTTTCGACGGAGTTAACTGACACGCAAAAGGAGAAACTACTAATTGTCCTGCGAGAGTTCAAAACAGAAATTGGGTGGTCTATAGCGGATATTCGGGGAATTAGTCCATCGTATTGCATGCATAAGATTTTAATGGAAGAAGGGGCAAAACCAACCATTAAGATGCAAAGAAGGCTAAACCCCATTATGAAGGATGTGGTGAAAAAGGAGATCATAAAATGGTTGGATGCCAGTATTATTTACCCAATCTCGGATAACTCATGGGTAAGTCCTGTACAATGTTTACCAAAGAAAGGGGGTATGACAGTGGTGAAGAATGAAGCTAGTGAGCTCATCCCTACTAGAATTGTTACATGATGGAGAGTATGCATGGACTACCGCAAGCTGAATAAAGCCACACGCAAGGATCACTTCCCCTTGCCATTCATTGACCAGATGCTGGATAGGTTAGTGGGACATCAGTTCTATTGTCTCTTGGATGGATATTCTGGGTATAATCAAATTGCCATAGCACCGGAGGATCAAGAGAAAACTACATTCACATGCCCCTACGGTACGTTTGCATTCCGGTGCATGTCTTTTGGGTTATGTAATGCATCGGCAACCTTTCAACGGTACATGATGGCGATCTTCTCCGATATGGTCGAACATAATTTGGAGGTATTTATGGACGACTTTTCTGTGTTTGGCGATAACTTTGATCTATGTTTGAAAAATCTGATTTTAGTGTTGAAGCGATGCGTGGAGACTAATCTAGTTCTTAACTGGGAAAAATGTCACTTTATGGTGAAAGAAGGGATTATTTTGGGGCACAGGGTTTCTGCAGCAGGTTTAGAGGTAGATAAAGCGAAGATTGAGATAATTGAGAAATTACCCCCTCCATCATCTGTGAAGGGAATCCGGAGCTTCTTGGGATATGCGGGTTTCTACAGACGCTTCATTAAAGACTTTTCCAAGATTTCAAAACCCTTATGTTTCCTGTTGGAGAAAGACGTACCTTTCAAGATGGATCAGTCATGTATCGAGGCATTTGAGGTCTTAAAGAAGAAGTTGGTATCTGCTCCAATTATTGTGGCGCCCGATTGGTCTTTACCGTTCGAATTGATGTGCGACTCTAGCGACTATGCAGTTGGAGCAGTATTGGGACAACATCACGACAAGATTTTTCACACTATCTACTATTCCAGCAAGACGTTGACGGATGCCCAATTGAACTACACAACCACCGAAAAAGAATTACTTGTCGTTGTATTTGCCTTTGACAAATTCAGAGCATATCTCATTGGGACCAAGGTAATCATTTATACTGATCATTCGGCCATCAAATATCTGATTGAGAAAAAAGGATGCTAAACTGCGGTTAATACAGTGGGTGTTGCTGCTGCAAGAGTTTGATTTGGAAATCCGAGATAGAAAAGGTACCAAAAATCAAGTGGCGGATCATCTTTTTTGGTTGGAAAACGCGGAGGTACAGAAGAAAGACAACGTAATGATCAATGAGAAATTTCTGGATGAACAGCTCCTCCGAGTAACCCCAATATTACCATGGTACGCAGATTACGTGAATTACGTGGTTGTTAAGGTGTTACCACTGGATTTGAACTCACAACAACGAAAGAAATTCCTCCATGATGTTAAACAGTATTATTGGGATGAACCATTTCTGTTTAAGGCCTACGCGGATCAAATGATTAGACGTTGTGTGCCACATAAAGAGATGGACAACATACTGGGTCATTGCCACTCATCAGATTATGGAGGCCATTATTCTGGTGATCAAACAGCAGCCAAAGTGTTACAATCAGGATTTTTCTGGCCTTCGATATTCAAGGATGCGTATCTCTATGTGCTGAAGTGTGATCGGTGCCAACGCGTAGGTAATATCTCCAAGCGCAATGAAATGCCACTCAACTCAATTTTGGAAGTAGAACTGTTCGACGTATGGGGAATCGATTTTATAGGACCTTTCCCATCATCTTTCAATAATCAGTACATTCTGTTGGCGGTCGATTATGTTTCCAAATGGGTAGAAGCCGCAGCTTTACCCACGAATGATGCCAACGTTGTCCTTCGATTCTTAAAGAAAAACATCTTCACACGATTTGGGATGCCGAGGGCAATAATAAGTGATGAGGGAACTCATTTCTGTAATAAACAGTTCACGAAATTGCTTGTAAAGTATGGGGTTCATCATAAAATTGCAGCCGCGTATCATCCCCAAACGAATGGTCAAGCGAAAGTCTCAAACAGAGAGGTCAAGCAAATTCTGGAAAAGGTGGTCAATCTGTCACGAAAAGATTTGTCTTTGCGTCTAGACGATGCTCTATGGGCATACCGAACAACTTACAAGAATCTGATCGGCATGTCACCTTATTGAATGGTCTACGAAAAGGCGTGTCACCTCCCAGTTGAACTAGAACACAGTGCACACTAGGCCATTCGGAAACTTAATTTTGATCTACAAGCAGCGGGTGAGAAAAGGTTACTGCAATTAAACGAGATGGACGAATTTTGGTTCAATGCTTATAAGAATGCAAAACTATACAAGGAGAAAGTCAAAGCCTGGCATGATAAAAAATTCTTGATCGGACATTTGAACCGGGCCAACAAGTCCTGCTTTTCAACTCACGATTGCGTTTATTTCCAGGGAAATTGAAATCTCGGTGGTTCGGACCATTCGTGATTATATCTGTCGCTCCACATGGAAACATTGAAGTCGAAGAACCGAATTCAAAATAAAAATTTAAGGTGAACGGTCAACGACTTAAACATTACTGGAGTGGACCCATTGATCGTCAATCCACGGTCATGTACCTCTCCGAACCAATGGACAATTGAGCAACACTGCAAAGTCAGGCTGACGACTATAAACCAAGCGTTATAGGGAGGCAACCCCATTTGTTTTAGTTATTTAAAATTTCATAAATTTAGAATAGAGTTAATTTCATCTATTGCCTCTTATTGATTTAATATTCATAACAATTTTCTGCCTTATATCCAGCACACTTGCAAGTTGATCAAACAAGCCCAGGAGGAATAGCAAGGGCAGAGCATGCACTCAATAGCACAAAAAATGCAGCGCCCCGGCTCAGTCCAACAGAACCTGCCGATTCACCACAGCGCCCCGGCGCTCCCAACATAAAGGATTGCAGCGCCCCGGCGCAGACATGTAGACTCGACAGCCAAGGCTCAGTGCCCCGGCACTCTATCCTCGGTCAATTGTAGCGCCCTGGCGCTGGCTCTATTCCACAGAACCTACATTGCAGCGCCTCGGCGCTGGGATCTTAATGCTATAACTTCGATGCCCGGTCTTTGAGAGCGATTCACGTAGAAACGAGTACGCCACAACCGTTCAGTTCCCACTTCTCTCCTTTTTAAACTCCTCCTCACGTCTTCTCTCCTCTCATATGATAACTGAACTAAAAATTATAACAAGTGCATATCTTGTGATCTTTTACTCTCACACCTATTTGTCCTCACATTGTTCAGTAATTTTCATTATCTACTCACATCTCTAAGGTATGTCCTGCTTCAAATTCTAATCTCCACTACATCACATCTCAATCGAATACTGGTAATAACAAGTAATATTGACATCTCTAAGCTTGCATAATATCGTTTGTTGTTCTAGCTTAATTCCGATTATATGGGTGTGAAACAATTTTGATTGTTATGCCTTTGTTATGTGTCTATGATGATGGATTGCATAAGGTTTGGATTGCTATGATAATAGGGATGTTCAAGGAGATTTATTACCTGACCACAAGTTGTTTGATAAAATGCCTGAGTCGATTGTCTGTGCTACCACCATACATCAACATATTCACAAACAGATTTATCGGCCATTTTGACACCACAATGTCATAAATTTACTATCGACTACATATTTCAAGATGGTGGGGGGATTAATCATTTTGATACATACATGGGATCATATTTCTTTACATGACACATCTTTTAGGCAAATTGTATGTTTCTCTTACCAAATGTAGAATTTGAATAGTACATGCATACAATCGGTACAATTGTGCGTTTTCCATGCTATTATGTGTCATTCCACACCCTCAACCATGTAGTTAACGATCACATATATTTTGAAGTTTGGGGGTAGTGTTATGGGCATATATGTCCCAATTTTCTTTATATTCAATTCTAATTCCTCTGTATGCGATTTTTGTAGAATTGTATAATGGCATCGAAGCGTCAACATGGTGAAGGTTCCTGTTCCGCCTCGGCTCCTCAATTTGATAGCCGATGATTTGTTTTCGCCGAGGCACAGGAACGCTACAACAAGATGGCTACCCGCTCGCTCATCCCTAAACGAGGTTTAAGGCCTGGTCAATCCAAAGACGGGGACTTAGCGGTCATGATAGCTGAGAGGAATTGGTTCACACTCATCGACCAGCCCGACCCAGCCATGATTGCAGTTGTAAAAGAGTTCTACGCCAACGTACCCGAGCACGACCACTATGCGGTGTTTGTGAGGGGAAAAACTGTTGAGATTGGTGAAGAGGACATAAACGGGTGCTATCAACTGCCATTAGAGGGACTGAATGATGAGTATGCTAGTCTTGTGAGTGACGGCCCAGACTATGAAAAGATAATTCGCGTGTTGTGTCAACCGGGCACCACATGGACATTGCATGAACGTGGCAGCATGACTTTCCCCCTTTCTAACCTAAGTTTATACGGGAAAGCATGGTACGCTTTTATATGCGCCAAACTCATGCCATGCACACATGTGAGCCATGTCAACAAGGAGAAGGCTGTAGTGCTTTATTCAATTATACAAGGCCTAAAGATTGATGTCGGCCACCTTATTCAGCAGTCTATTCTCCGAGCATCATGACGAGGAACCACGGGAGGCTTACCCCATCCGTCTCTCATTTACGTTTTGTGTGCTAAGTTTGGGGTCAAATGGAAATCAGATGAGATGATTTAAACGCCGATGCCAATGTTGGACCATAAGTTGATAAGAAGGTATAAAGTGTGGACAGGTGGGGCTAACCACCCTAGGGGATTGGGTTTCATAATTCCCCAAGTTGAAGCTTTTCAAGCTCCACCACCTCAAGCTCCACCTACTTATGGCCTTTCCTCAGCAGTTAATCGTGGTGTGGTTCCGGAAGCAGTCCAACGTGAAATAGACGGATGGTTTTACAACCTGAAGTCCCAGAATGTCCGTTTGTCTAAACGTCAAGATGTTATATACAAGTACTTGGTCGACCAGTTTGCAGCCCAGAATGCCATGAACGCTCAGTTGTTCCCGGGTGTTAATCTTAGCCAGTTCCCCACTGCTCCAATTCTGCCTGTGTTTCCCCCTTCCGATCTAAAGATGACAGAGGATGATGATGCTCCACCCGAGGCATAAGCTCGTCAAGGAAGTCCTCTATTTTATTTTGATATATTTTTCGCATGAGGACATTGCTCTAGATAAGTTTGGGGGTAATTTCTATTTGCATTAGTAGATTGTTATTGTTAATTGTTATTGTGGATAATTTGAATTGTTATTGTTGGTTAAATGTTGCATTTAAGATTGCATGTTAATTCCAGCCTTTGATAGTATGTATGTTTGGGGCCAATGATTTATTTAAAATTGCATGAACAAGTCTAGTAAAGATTGTTAAGCTAGTGATGATTTTCTTGACATGATTTAAATCTTTATCTGTTTGTCACTGATATTATAAAGATAGCACGTTTTGAAAAATGACCATGTTAGCTATGAGAGTTTAAATGGATAGATAATAGACTTCTAAGGGATGAATGCTAGTGAAATGAAGGAACAATTTAAATAGCTAGTGAAGACTGAATTTAAACATAAACTCAAGTTTGGGGGGGAAATATTTGGAGTATATAAGCTTAAAAAAAATATAGAATAAACACCGTGGCATGCTTGTCTAGTTTTGTGGCCTTTGTTACTTGAGTAAGTAAGCCCGAGGGGATTGTCTTTACACCTAGCTTACTAAGGTCTTAATGGCTTGGGAGTCGTTGATCGAAAGCTCGTTAAGGTAACACTAAAAAGCCTAAGGGAATAAGACAATGCATAGTCATGAGAAAATAAAAAAAAGAGTAATAATAAAGCGGGAATAGTGTAAAAAGCCCCCGTATAAAAAAAAGCATAAATATTCCATTTTGACCCCTAGATATTGGTGATTGTTTGATTTTAGTTGACTCAAGTGTATTTGTTGAGTTCTCAAGTTACACTGTATGAGGCCTTCAAAGAAATTTATTATCTTTCGTATTTTGCTTTTCATTGTTTAGCATGGTTGTTGAACACACACTCACAATATCAGTAATAACAGATTTTAGATTCATTGATTGTTGGGATATTATTGGACTGCAGTAACATGATGTATTAGCATGTTTTTGTGATTTTTCTGAGGCCTAGGAATATGTGCTATTAGATTGTTGGAATTAAGAACGTATAGATAGTTTGCATTTGCATAGTGTTTAGCTTTTCGTATTATTTTGTGTTGTGTGTTGTTTGAGGACAAGCAATGGTTTAAGTTTGGGGGTATTTGATGATTGGGTAATATACATGGAATTAGATATATTTGGGCTTAATTTATTGTATTCTCAAAGCATTTACATTCGTTTTTACTGTGTTTAGTTGTTATTTTGCAGATTTGGGAGCTGTAGGAACACTTGGGAGATTTTGAGTTGAAAAAGGACAAAATGGCAACATTCTCGCACTTCCCAATGTACTGTATTTATACTCGATTCATTTCAATCACCAATGTTACAAGGCGAAAATTTAGTTGACCAAGACGCGTGCGTTGACTAGGCGGCTGACTTGCATTAAAGTGGTGGTTATTTGGAAATTTGAGTTGGAAATGGATTGTGGTTGGACAGGTGAAGTATATATTGGTTATTTACATTGAAATAGGGGACTAATCTACACAATTGGAGGCTGATCAAGAAGGATTCAAGAGCAGAATTGGAAGAATTTACTTGGAGTTTTTCTTCTTCTTCATTCTTTTAATTTGTGTAATTCTTTAAGGATGATTTGCAAAAGATTGTTGGTTTTAATTTTTGCTATGAACTAATTTCTTTAATTAAGATTTCAATTAAACCTTTTATGGATTTAAATTAGTTATTCAATTTATTCCAATTATTTGTGTCGAACTGAATTGTTTATCTTGCCTTGTGTTTATTGATTAATTATTTGGCCAATAATTACCTTGTTACTCTAGAAGGAATTGAAAGAGGAATTCTAGGGTTAGAACTGGGCATGATATCATGTGACTTAGTTATTTGCACAGTGAATAATTAGATTTGTGAATTGAATGAAAATATCTGTTCGCCGCATGTAACATATAAGGAATTGGGATTGAAAAGAGTTTAATTCAATTATTTTGCATAGGAATATAGCAAGATTAATCTGGATTAAATAGAAGGCAATTGATCACTTGGAAGAGGACTTTTGGCATTTGAGAATTCCTGTTAACAATTCAGTAGGCATAAATATTGGGATAATTGGATAATTGATTTATAGTTCATAATTGGGGATATTGAAGTCTTAATCCTTATTTAACTGAATTCATTCGAATCTTAGTTTTGTTTATTTGATTTATTTTAGAATAATTTCTTTTAAATTGTATAATTTAGTTCTCTTAATTCTCAAAATCACATTTTATGGTTGTTTAGATAAAATTGGATTGATACAGTACTAGTAGTTGGAGTTTATTAATTAGAATTCTCCGTGGGATCGACACTCTATTTTATCACTCTATTACTTGTTGACCGTGTATACTTGCACGTTTGCTTTGATTGTGAAATCAACCAACAACCAGAAACGCCAAAACTCCGGGACTGGGATTCCTACAAACGCCCGAACGTAGACTTCGACGACACCCCGCCAGAACGAGTGAAAGAGATGGCAAAATTGATCGAGAAATTACCACTGAAAGAATGGAGCTTCAGCCTCTTAACCAAACAAGCATGGCTATACGACCACCAATGTAATTTCTGACTTTGTTGCTTCGTGTAATTCTTTCCTGTCATCACCATGAGAAATCCCTTTTTTTCTTATAGTATCCCTCATCAAACCAACTTCGGCCGAGAGAAAAGACCTTGAAGAATTCATCTCCAGCGACACAATCGAAAGATCTGCCCATCCCCAAAACACCAAAGTTATCCTTACTACTAGCACCGCCGAAGATCCAACCTATACCCGGCTGAAAAGAAAGGCAGTTAAGAAACCAAAAAATACTCCATCCCCCATTCTCACAGAAAGCCTTCTTGACATGCTGATCTTCGAAAGAACAAAAATTCTTCAGACCAAAAAGAAACGTGTGAATATCACCATCCTTAGAACCGAAGAACTAAGGGTTCCCTCAACCTAAGCCAGCATACCCACTAATCCTGACGAACCTGTTAACCCTGTAACCCCAACTAATCAAAAAATGAAAAGACACCACCGACAACAAATCGGGACCTTCAATAAAAAGGCCCACATCCCAACTTCTTCCGATCACCCTACATTACCTTCCCAAAAACCATCCACTACACACTCTCCCGAAGTTGTTCATTCTCCAACCCTATGGCCAGAGGATAATGAAAAGTTCCCTCTTGACCTATTTAACTACTTCGTCCTTCCATCCGACGATCACCGCTTCGGAGACATAACCACTGCCGAACTCGTCTATGCTGGCATGATTCATCAGGTCCGCATAAGTCGTCTTTAATTAGAAATTACAAAAATCATCCCCTTTTCTTAATTAACTTTTAACATTAACTACTAAACACCTACAAGCAGCCGGAGTCTCCGGACGGCTTGCTCAAAGATACAAACATATCGAAGCTGAAGAGAAAGCCACCCGAAAGGAAAACGAGCTCTTGAAGGCTTCCCTGGCAAAGGAGAAGAACATACACGACAACGCCTCATTCTACTGCGAGGGCCTCAAATCAAACAATGCCAAACTAAAAGAACAACTGGCGGCTTCTGAGGCACTTCAAAAATCCACCTCCGAAAAATATGACGAAGTCATAAAAGAAAACGAGGTGTTGAGGCAGAACAACCAAATACTCACCCGCCAATCAATCGATGTAATAAAGAAAGAACAAACACACCTCCAACTCTGGGCTGCTTTGGAAAAAGAACTCTGGGATCTCAAAGCCTTCGACCCGCCCTTAACTAAAGAACTACGAAACCAAATCCGAAGCGAATACTGAAGATCTCCCGAACTTAACAATGAAATTATACAAATATACGTCGAAGGCTACGAAGCAGCCCGAAGCAAAGGGAAGTCCAAACTCGCCGATGTCGCTCTAAACCCTTTACTACTCGACTCTTTCGAAGACAAGGATGAGGACACCTCCGAAGATAACCCAACAACCTTGTAAACTTGTAACTCTTTCTATGCTTAAGTTAATATAACTTTTAATTTAACCTATAAACATTTTCTGTAGCTGCTTTGCAAGACAACTAACATCAATAATCAAAAACTCACTTAAAATGAATAAAAAAGAACCACTTAAAGAACCGAACTCAACACTTTCCATCCATTAAACAGATACTATCAAGCAAACATGCTTACCCCCTAAGGGTCAAACAGATTCCTCCGAACACCAAATAATCACGTTTACCCTTAAGGGTCAAACAGATCCCACCACAAAAAACCTCATTCTCTCCCAGGAGTCGAATAGATAACACCGAACCCCAAAAAATCTCGTTCGCTCCCAGGGGTCGAACAGATTCCACCGAACCTCCAAAACACCTCGTTCGCTTCTAGGAGTCGAACAGATATCACCGATCACCAAAAAATCTTGTTCTCTCCTAAGAGTCGAACAGATTCCACTGAACCTCCAAACACCTCGTTTGCTCCCAGGCGTCGAACAGATTCCAACAGATTAACAACCACATAGAATAACACTGGAGAGAAAAAATGTTTTTTTATTGATAATTATTGGAAGAATTACAGACCCAAAGCTCTGACTCCAACCTTACTGAAAATATTTCCGAAGTCTACCCGCATGCCACGTGTTCTTAATCTCAAATCCATCCATCGCTCGTAGCTGATAGGTTCCTGGCTTTGGCACTTCAATGATTTCATAAGGACCTTCCCAATTTGGCATCAACTTTCCCAAATTCTGAGGCATAAAAGCTTCTACTTCTCGAAGAACCAGATCCCCTACCTTGAATCTTCGGAGCTTCACCCCTTGTTATAATACCTGGCCACTCGATGCTGATATGCCAAAAGCTTTACCAAGGCCATTTCCTTGACTTCGTATAACAAATCTAAATTGGCCAGAAGTTTGTCCTCATTGTATACTTCTTGAAACCGACTGACCCAAAGAGACGGAGAATCAACCTCTACCAAAACCAAAGCATCTGAACCATAAGCCAATCTAAAGGGTGAGTATCGTGTAGTAGACCTTGGTGTGCTCCGATAAGCCCACAATACAATAAGCACAAAGTTCGAGCTTTTGTGTTTAACTTTCTTTGCTAATAACCGATCCGAAGGTAGAATGTCGTCAGCCAAATAGTCAAAATAAGGAGAGATCCAACAATTTGATCGTTCTATGTGCAACACTTCCATATATTGAACACTTGGTTGATTCAAAATCTCCAAGTAAGCCGATCCACCAAATGTACTTGCTTTGATCGTAGCCAATTTTGTCAGTGCATCAGCTATAGCATTATCAGATCTATTTATCCCTTGAAAACATAAGAATCAAAACATTGCAGTTGATCTTTTACCTCCGCCAGATAATTCACCATTCTCGTTCCTCGAGCCTCATAATCCCCTGAAACCTATTTGACAACCAGCTGAGACTCACTAAAAAAAATTAACTTTTTACCTCAAGACACTTCGCCAGTCGTAACTCTGCCAACACTGCTTTGTACTCGGCCTCATTGTTCGTTGCCTTAAACCCAAACTAGATCGCCTGCTGCACCTTAAACCCTTCAGGACTAGTCAAAATAATGTCGGCGCCATTGACATTCGAAGTAGCCGACCCATCTGCATATAATGTCCACGATTTCTACACCAACTAAACTATTGCAATTGATTGTTCGGTCACTTCAACCAGATCCAAACTCCCATCTACCTAGGTGAATAAACACTCTACTATAAAACCAGTCAACGTCTGCCCCTTAATGGTTGTCCGAGGATGATACTCTAATATAAACTGTGATAACTCCATAGTCCACGCAACAAGTCTTCCCGAAACCTCTTTTCTTCCCAACACCTTCTTCAAAGGTTGATCAGTATACACCACTATTAACCGGCCTGAAAGTATTGCCGAAACTTTTGACTGGCTATTATCAGAGAAAAAGTGAACTTCTCAAGGTTCGGATACATTATTTCTACATCTCTTAGGGCATGGTTCACATAGTAAATCGGGTGCTGCTTACCCCCAATCTCCCGCACTAAAACTGCTCCCATAACCAATGAACTCTCTGCCAAATACAAGTACAAAGGCTCAGCAGGAACTATCTTCACCAATAAAAGAGCCGAAGACAAATATCTCTTTATCCCCTGAAAGGCGTCTTCACATTCTGAAGTCCACTGGAAAATCTTGGCATTCTTCGGCCCTTTCAACGTATCAAAGAACGACAAGCATCTCTCTGCCGACTTAGACATGAACCTCCTCAAAGCTACAATCCAACCCATTAAGCGTTGAACATCCTTATACGACTGCGGGGACTTCATGTCCAGAATAGCTTGAATCTTCTCGGGATTAGCCTCAATCCCCCTCTTACTAACTAGATAACATAAGAACTTCCCTACACCCAATCTGAAGGTACACTTAGTCGGATTCAACCTCAAATTGTAATGCCGAATAGTTTGAAAACAATCCTCCAAGTCATCCAAATGACCTCAAACTGTCATGCTTTTAACAATCATGTCATCCACATAAACTTCCATACTCCGCCCCAGCTGCCTTGTAAACACGTAATTCATCATCCTCTGATATGTGGCCCCTGCTTTCAGTAAGCCAAAATTCATCTTCTTGTACGCATATACCAACCGATGAGTGATGAAGGCTGTTTTTGGGATATCCTCTTTGCACATCAAAATCTGATGGTATCCCGAAAAAGCATCCATAAAGCTAAGCAAAGCATATCATGAAGTCGCATCGATAAGCTGGTCGATATGTGGTAGGGGATAGAAGTCCTTCGGGTATACTTTGTTCAGATCAGTATAATCTATATAAACCCGCCACTTCCCATTTTGCTTCTGCACCAATAAAACATTCGCCATCCACTCCGGATAATTAATCAATATCAAATATAAAATCCGCAGCCAAGAGCTTCCCAATCTCCCCATCAATTATCTTCTGCCTTTTTGGGGAGAAATTCCTCCTCTTTTGCAGAACCAGTTTCTTCGTCGGGTCCATATGTAGCCTGTGTTCAGCAACATTTTGATCCACCCCGGGCATGTCACTGGGAACCTAGGCAAAGATATTTGCGTACCACTGAAGCAATTCCACCAAGCTCGTCCAAAAAGGCTTTGGTAATCCTGACCCGATTCTTATAGTCTTATCCTTCTTCCCTGGGATTAACTCAACCTCTTCGGTCTCTCCTTTTGAATCTCCTCCAATTTTTTGGCAAACGGATCCATCCCATCCGGCTTTGTGGGCACTTCTTTCTTGGGAGAATCCTTCTTTCTATGGTCAGTCCAACCCTTCTCATCTGATTTATCATCCCTGGAATGGCTTCGACCATTGTACTCGTTGTACCGGGAACCTACAGGGCGATGTACCCTCGATTGGTTCCTAGATGTGCGACCACCCGATCTGCTCCTGTCACGAGAGTTGCTCTGAAGTTTTCTCTCGGATTGCCTTGTACCCTCAGCCCTCCGTGTCCTGGACTGTCTGTCTGGAGACCTATCCCGCCTCTTGGTTCGGTTGTGGCTGGAAGCCTCAGTTTCCTATTCGGCCATATAGACCATCTGCTTCGCAATCTCCTCCTTCTATAGCAACAGCACCCTCAGTGTCTCCTATGTCTTTTGCGCCTTTCTTGCTAAAATAGATTTCTTATCCTCCTGATTGTCTCGGCGTCGGGTTCGAGACGGTGTGCCTCCTACCCTCCTCCGATCCTTCTTAGTCTCCTTACTGGATATCGAGAACAGCCTCCTCCTGACATCTTCTCGGTCTCCACCTTTGGATCCTACAAAAGTGCTCTGAGGACCGAGCCGCTCATGGATGCTCTTCTATGGCCCTCGTCTATCTTTAACGGACCCCCTCTGTTGGGAAGAACCTCATGTCGTTGATTGTCCCATGGCTGATACCGTCCTACTGGTCACCATGATTTCAGTCACGGGAAGTTGATGCTTGTGATTGTAAATCCAACAACACTAGAAAAGCCCTCCTTCTAGCACCAATGTTAACGTCAAGATCCACTCACGCACCCCAATCACCCAAGCGCATCCAATCATGTACAGAAACGGGAAAACACCGAAAGCTTGACGGCTTGGGTCGCTAGGGGATAGCTCCGGTGTGAGAATAATTACAGGCTGATATAAGGTTAACAATGGAGACTAATGCTTTAGTGCTGAAAAATAATAATTGCATGTACCTTAGAATCAGGGTAAAGCTTTGTATTTATAGTGTTCTCACCACCTCTATAAAATCCTTCTCCAGGTTTGATTAGGGTTCCCTCCCAGTCAATAATTCCTTAATAGGATTGCACCACATCTCCTAGAATTAAGGAAGTTGATTCAAATCCCAATACTCCTTCCATATCTAGAAACCATATATAATTAGAAATTTTAATCCACAAATCCTCCGTCTACCAAAACAATCACTTATCCAAGCCCACATAATATCACATGGGTAACATCCCACTGTATATCCTAGGCCGAAATATTCTTGGCCCAACACTCAATTTTATCTATTTTTACACTAAAATGAAGTGTCAAGTACTCAAACCGTTGTCTCAATATCGAGTGTTGGACACGAGTACTTTAAGACAAATTAAAGACTACGTGTAACATAGCTATGAGGCCTATTAAGTAAAGAACTGTCTTGATATCATCATTTTCTAATTGCGCAGAAGAGAAGTGTTTCCTGATGGAATTCTTTATGCATCGCAAGACTCGCATTACTCGATCTTTAAAGCAGCACGAATGTACAGGATGGAATGTGTAAAGGTTGGCACTTTAGTTACTGGGGAGATTGATTGTGCAGATTTCAAATCCCAGTTACTAGCTAATAAAGACAAACCAGCTATTATCAATGTCAATATAGGTACTTACTCTACCCGTGTTCTACAATCACTATGCAGACCTAGGAATAGAGTGGGCACTTAGTAGAGGGGCACCTAGAGCCTAGGCCGTCTAAACAATGCCTAAGCGTTTTCTTAGGGCCTAGGCATTGTCTTATGCGGTGTTGTTTATTTATTTTTCTACTAATATATATACTGGTTATATTATATAAAGCATATATTAGATGTAATTATTTAAAATTTTACATAAAAAATTACCAAAAACAATTTTTAAGGCTCGGCAAATTCATTTCAAGTATTGTAGCGCTTTAAAGTCTTAATTAAATCGATGCGGTAGAAGGCTGATTCTGCCTAGGCAGGGACCTATGCGAAGTCTAAGCAATAGAGGGCCCACCTAGGCAGCAGGAATTAAGAGGACCTAGGAAGATTTTTAGAACACTGCTCTACCCCATTCGCAGGCTGCTGAGAATACCAACCTCCACGCCAGGCACCCATCAAGACGTCCCACTAATTAAATACCATCCTTGTATTGCAGGAACAACTGTCAAAGGGGCTGTCGATGATCTTGATCTTGTCATATAGACCCTTGAAGAATGTGGATTAGCACATGACAGATTTTATATTCACTGTGATGGAGTTTTATTTGGGCTCATGATGTCATTTGTCCAACGTGTAAGTGGATTTGATTTTGTGCTTATAGTATACCGGGATCATAAAGAGGCTTTCAAGCTTGTCAACATATGAGTTTTTCTTGGGGGGGTTCTTTCCAACTCTCTTGATTGAAAATTCAACATGTCTCTTTAAAAATAGCTAACAATATTATACAGTGAATCAAAAGATAGATCAACTTTGGTCGAGTTTTTTTACAATAAAAGCTCAGGGAATATCTAAACTAATCCCACATTTACGTGAACGTAGTGTTTGTACATTTCTGTCCAGGACACTGGTGAATTCGTGTGCAGTGATTGCACTAGAAATATCTCAGATCTTTGCATCTTAATAATTCATGAACTTACTTTCTTATCCCTGCTGATGGAAGATGGTTACAAGTATTAAAACATCCATCTGAAGTTCGGAACGTAACATCATTTACCTCGCACACTCCCAGCTTATGTAATACGTGGTTTGATACATATATAGTTGCATGTTGTCTTGTTCATATTTATTCATGATACGCTTGTTTTGCCCATGTTCTTAACAGGCACCCAAGGTTACCTTCAAGAAGCCCATCGGAAGTATTAGTTTATTGGTCAGGTTAGTTTTTACGTGTTCTTATAACACAGAGTTGAGAAGAGAGGAGAGTTAGAGAGCTTTGTGATGTATTCAAAGTTTTCTTTGTAATTGATAAGGGTTAGAGGAGGAAGAAGATTTTGTCAAGTTATTCTATCATTTTGCCAAGACTTAACAAGAAATTCAATGTATAATCTAGCTTATATTTTCAGTTGTATGTTCTTGAGTTTCTTTTAAGTTGGAGTCTTAATGTATGATTGGTGAGAATTGGATTTTATGTATGGGTTAATGTATATATAATCTATTGGTTGTCATTTAGAAACAAATTTTAGAGGTTAAAATTCATGAAGTCATGTTGTAAATGGAGATTATCGTTGTTCTTGAGTTTTGGTGATATATATATATATATATATATATATATATATATATATATATATATATATATATATATATATATATATAACATGTATGATTTTAGAGTCAAAATTGGTGTTTAATTTTTTAGAGATTGTTGAATATTTGGCTCCTCTTTCTTCTTTGGTCAAAGTTTCCGCCCATTCTTTTTTCCACAGTCCAGCCCATTGATTTCCGCCTTCTCTTTACTTTGCCTACAATCAGATTTTTGGGCTATAAATAGGCAGCAAACTAGAAGGGACTGACACACCAAAATTGATAGAACATCTCTTAGAGAGAAAAGAGTGTAAAACTCTAGTTTGAGTGTCAAAGAGAGTGGAGAGTTAGAGAGAAAACTCAGTTGAGCAAATAGTGAGTTAGAGAAGTGTATTTTTCAGTTGAGAGTTTGTAATCTCCATATTATTTGCATAGTGAATTTCTGAGATCTCTCTCCGTGGTTTTTTCCAATTGGGTTTCCACGTAAATTTCTGGTGTTATTATTTTATATCTCATACAGTAGTGTGTTTGTATTTATCTTAGTGTGTTTGTATTTATCTAGTGTATTTGTGTGAGCCTTATTTCTCAACAGATAATATGTAAATTGATTGTTAAACATATTAGTATGTTGAATTACGAAAAGAACGCAATTCGTATGGTATAATTTGGTTAAGAAACGAAGATTTGGTGATTGAATTCGCTAAACATGTTGGAAAATGAAGAAAACTAGTAAAAACATGGTTTTAATCTTTTAAAATTGATTGTGTAAGATGTTTACATTATTAGAATCATGATATGCATTCTTAGTGATGTTGTTAATAAGTTTATAGTTCCTGGGTTTGTGAATTTCTGCTTAATTAAGAATAATTGGGTTGCTTGGGAATGAACTGTGAAGCAGGGACGCAGTCACAAGTTTGTTGGCTGTCCAGTTCCTTGTGGTGTCCAGCTAACAAGGATAAAGCACATAAACATTCTCTCAAGCAACGTCGAGTACCTTGCTTCAAGAGATGCCACAGTTATGGGAAGTCGAAATGGCCATGCTCCAATATTCCTGTGGTACACTCTGAACAAAAAAGGCTACAAGGGGTTCCAGAAGGAGGTCCAAAAGTGCCTAAGAAACGCACATTACTTGAAAGCCCGCCTTAGAGAAGCAGGGATTAGCGCTATGCTTAATGAGCTGAGCAGCACAGTTGTGTTTGAGCGGCCTAGGGATGAGGAGTTTGTTCGTCGGTGGCAGCTTACTTGTGAGAGAAACATGGCACATGTGATTGTGATGCCTAATGTCACCATTGATAAGTTGAATAATTTCTTGGATAAAATGATTTGAAAACGCTTGAACTTGTATCAAGACGGGAAAGTTCATCCTCCTTGTCTTGCAGAGGATATAGGCAAAGGGAATTGTACTTGTTCGCTTTGCAGGTAAATTTGAACATTGAAATGTTCTACTTAGAAACATTGTAATGCTGTGTTATATTAACTATATAAAGGGGAGAGATTACATTGATCTTTCAATATTATTTCTTACCCACTAAATAATTTTGTTGCAAGGGGAAAACAGAAAAAATATATAAAAAGAATGATCCGAGAACTGTTTGGCAAACCGTTTCTTTGGTCTTCTCTTTTCTTCTATTCTCTCAGTAGAACTTTGCACAGCTCTATCTGCCTTGCTGCAAAAATATGCCTACCAGCCTACCAGCCTCTCACATTAAGGAGACAAGAAATCCAAAACTACACAAAAATGCAGGCATTGTCTTACAATCTTACCATGGGTCCATGGCCAAAACAAGTGTTTGTACGCTCAGATTCACACGTTTATTGATGTGAAGATATAAAATACGACCAACCATTTACACATGTCCTCACAGCAAGGGCATCACTGTCATTTCACAGGGGTTTGCATTATGGACATTCTAAACCTATCAAGGGCATAACGGTAATCATGCATACTATACCTTATAAATACAAAGTATTCCTAATACTTAAAAGACAACTTGCATTCACATTACTAGAGATTTTGTTATCATGATGGATTCTGATGAATTATGTGAATTTATTTCTTTCATTATGGAAATTTGTTTTCTGTTTATTTGTGTGTTTATTTCTTTCTCTTTTATTGGTTTTTGATATTATAATAATGATAATATATTTAATTATAAAATTATATTATGTTCCCAAAAAGTAACTTTCAAAATAATAATAATAATAATCTAGAGAGTAAAGAGAGAGCCTCTCTCACCCCTCTACACAGATGCCTTACTAACACTAAGGTTGTGTTTGTTTACATCTGAATAGCTCTTAATGGATATGCCTCTTATTCGGTCGGAGATAAAAGTTATTTGGTAAAAAAAAATTGTCTCTTAATCAGTTAGACACAATAATAATTCTAAACCATCCAGAGGCTGTCTGAGCTAGTTTATAATTTTTTTGGACAAAAATAACATTTTCAATATTACAAATTCTCTTTTTTATCCCTAATACCAAACTGATCTCTCGCGTTGTTGTGTTCTTCTCCTTCGCTGTCCTTCGTTACTAATCTTCTTCTTTTGCCAGTAAATCTTCTCTCCCTTCTTCATCTATTGTTTGTTATTACTTGATTTGTTCTTATTAATATTTATAAATCGATTGTTCATTATTGCTTTGTTGGTATTTTTTTTTCAAACCCCTTTTTTGTTTGATTACTGTGAATTTTTGGTGATTTCGAAATATTAAACCCCTTTTGGTGGTTACTATGAATTCTTGGTGATTTCATCTATTGGTGATTATTGTGAATTTATGGTGATTTCAAACTCCCTTTTTCAAATCTCCTTCACTGCTTTTGGTGATTTTTTGTTGGCATCCCAAAATATGTTGTTATTAGACTTGGGGAAAATGCAGTGATTATATTTGATATATAGGACAGCTAAATGCTTGTCATGCCTTAACGTCTTGGCAAAGATTCCATTCTTTGGAAGTATAAAAGCATGCAGTACTTGCAAGACATATTGTCTGAATAATGGTGTCTTCTACTGAATATAGTTGCACAAGTTATTTTGGAAAGAAGTACTATGTTATTTTTGTGTTCTACCAGAGCCGGTCCTGGGTTTCGTAAGGTCCAGGGCAAAAAATTTCAAGTGTGCCCCTTTATACAAATTAAACAAAAAAATAAATAAATTATCAACTAATTAATTTTATTAAAATTATAAGAATTTACAAAAGATAAGTAAGAACACTTTGGGGCCTCGTTAAAAAATTTGTTTGGGGAAAATCTAATGGGACAAAACCCCAAACGAAGAAAAAAGAGTACCCTGAATTGTAAACATTGCATTAAAAACGAAGAACAAGAATCTCAGCCAAGTTTTCTGTTGAATTAAATAATAAATAAGAAAAAGTTAACAAAAATATATATTACAATTTACAAAATTTATATATCTAGATTCTATATGTATCTTTAAAAAAAATTACCTTCAAAGAAAGGCACTGATCTAGTTGGTGGATGATTTATTTTCCAACTTTGTTGGAGAAGAAAAGAATCATCGAAAAAAAACTATGTTATGAACTGAGAGTGTTGAAGTATTTTTTCTTCTTTTTGTGGCTAAGAGTCTATTTTGATTCTCCATATTAATTTATTGATTTGTTTTATATTATATTTTATAATTATTTTTTTATACACATATATACATAATTTTTTTTAAAAATTTGGCCCTCCTCAACTTTGGGCCCTGGGCAGTCGCCCTGGTAGACCTGGCCCAGGGTCGGCTCTGTGTTCTACTGTTCTTGTGTTTGAAATGTCTCGAGTTGCAACTTTTTCCGATTATCATCTCCTCCCTGTATATATATTTATGCTAATTTTGTGAATTTTTTTTGGGTCTCCTGTTTATATAATTGTTTAAGTACTTTAGTTTACTTAGATTAAAGTTAAGAGTTTGATAGAATTTGAGTGTATTAGTTGGAAAATTAGGGATTTACTATAACCAAGTCACTCATTCATTCAACTTTTTTTTTAAAATTGTTTTGATTCATCTATTTCTTTTTTCTCATTCGAACTAATATTTTAATACTTTAATCAAGGTTTATATACTCTGTTCATCATATTTTCTTTATTTATATTCTTATTTAAATGATTATGGAGGTTGTTTTGTGTATTTAATACTTTAATTTATTGTAGTTCTATATTATTTTGAAAAAAAATTGGTTTGAATTAATGTGTGTTTGTAGTTTTTGCTCAACACAAATTTTTATTACTATAAGTAATTATTACCTTGGTTCATACGGAAGAGAAATATGTTGCAAATTAGAGTGTTTGATTGCTTTCTATTCTTACTCGGACTTGGCTTTCTGGTCAATATCAAAATAAAGAGGCTATCTGTCAATTAATTATGGAACTTGATGACCTTGAGATTTCAGAAATTAAAGCTTGAGGTGCACTAGCAAGAAGCATTTTATTATAAATCACACTTCAAAAATCTGTTAGCAAGCAAAGCAGGTCAATGCCTGTCAATTGTAATTTACTTGCAACATTATTTATGTTAATAGTATTAACTATGGATGTATTGTGGTTGCTAAATTGTTTTTAGTTTTTTGGTTAAATGACAAATTTCTTTTATTATAGATGTGATTATATGTTGACATGTTAATACTAGAGTTTCTCTTGTTTATAAGTGATCGTTTATTTTAGAATGAATAAACTGTTTTTTTTCTTTCTTTTCTTGGGTTTTATCTCACAAGGAAACTGTAGTTCTATGTTAATGGTTTAACCTTTTTTGACCATTTCAATTAATTTTTTCTTTTATTAATTGTTATAGTATTTTAAAATTGTTATGTTTAATATAGGTAATATGGATATTGAGGATAAAATTTTATGTTTGAAGGAAATGAAGAAAAGGGACAAGATGAACCGCAATGGGGTGATCAAGGCATAGAATTTATGATTAATCTACGTGAAGAAATTGCCCTTCAACTATTAACAACGGTTTGAAGTTAATTTAATTGGGGGAAGGTTCAAAAATGCCCCTGACTTTTATCGCGATGTCTACCGAGCACCCTATACTTTTTTTTTGTCCAAAAGTACCCTTAACGTTATATTTTTTGGGTCAATCGTGCTCCTGCCGTTAACAGAAGATAAACGAAGTTAAAATTTGCTGACGTGGCAGACACTTTAGGGAGAAGGTTCAAAAATGCCCCTGACAAATGTAAATATGTCATTTAATCAAAACAAAAAATATTAAAATTCAAAATAAAAAAAACATAACATATTTACATCATTTAATCAAAATACTAAAATTCAAATTATTTTGTTAACTAATCAAAACAACTAATTAAATAAAATAAGTTGTATGACATATTTACATCATTTAATCAAAATACTAAAATTTTTAATTTTTTAAAAAAACGTTAATTTTTGATATTAAAAATATTAAAAAAAGTTATTTTTAAAATTAGATTTTTTTGATATGAGGTTAATATTAAAACGTTAATATTTTTGATATAAAAATAAAAATATTTTAAATTTTTTTTTAAAAAGGTTAATTTTTTATATTAAAAATATTAATTTTTTTGTTGTTTTGATTAATTAACAAAATAATTTAAATTTTAGTATTTATTATTTTTAATTTGATTTTTTTAGTATTTTAGTATTTTTTTTATTTGTATTTTAGTATTTAATTTAATTTGTATGGTTGAATTATTATGCTATGTTGATATTTTTATTGGACATGATACATTTTATTTCATCATATTGTGGTCAAAATATTATAAATATGTATTTAAAATACTATTAAGACCTTTCTGATAATCAAACAAGTTTTGCTTAAACTGTTCAGAGGGTTAAAATGGTAAAATACTGTTATTCAAACATTTTAGAAAAATTAATTATCAAACAATATTTTTTCATTCTGACACAATTCTGAACAAATGCTCTATATTATTCAGATGTCTAAACTGTTCAGATCTTAACACTCAGTTTTAACAAACACCACCTTACTCATAGGGTTTTCCTGACTATTTCCTTGACTCAAGTTAAGGTGGTGTTTATTTATCTCTTAATACTTTTTAATAGGTTAAGATAGTGTTTGTTTCTCTCTTAATACTTTTTAACAGCTCTGATTCGGTAAGAAGGTAAAATTTTGTTTGTCTTTTATCATCTCTTAATCCCTAAAAAGAAGATATGAATCTAAATTATTAAGAGTTCTCTCTTATTAATAAAATTTAAATTTATGGAGCCTCTATAAAAATTGTACTCTCTCCATTTCAAATTTTAATATTATTGTTGAGTTTTGAAAAGTCAATTTGAGATATTTTTAAATTTAAAAGTCATTTAGATATTTTATACTTTTTAGTTACCAAACTTCTTTTTAAGTTCAGATGTTATTTCACTCAGATCTAATTTATTAAGATATACTCCCTACATTCCTAAATAAGTGACGTTTTAGAAGAAAAAATTTGTTCCAATTTATTATTCGTTTATAATTTTCTAGGAGAATAAATTATTTACTTTCCTATATCATCCATACATTCTCTCATTGTCCCAATAAATTATCTCTCTTGTATTAATAGTTTTCAACTTTCCATAAAGGAGTAATGATTGAATTTAACATAAATTTTAATTATTAAATGACTTTCTTAATCTATATACAAAAAAACTTTAAACTAGACTTATTTAAGAATAGAAGGAATACTAACTATTCAGTCTAGGAGGGACGGCTATAAGACCCATCGCCGAACGAAAACCCAACCTGACCCGATGGTAGTTTTCTGTGGGCAAAACTAGCATTTAGTCCATTGTAATTGACCATTTTTGTGCAACAAGTTTCAATCCGATGGAACTTGCTCGAGGCAAAAAGGGTTTCGGATTTAAATCACCCCTTTTAATTAATTTCTTTCTAATTTTTATATATTGAACGTTACGATTGTAATGCATATACCTCCCCTATTCATGATTTTCAAAACTCTGAATTGAGGTTTTTGTTCTAATTGAGGAGCACCTACGGGCTGTTATGTAATTACAGATGAGGAAGAGCACGTCCATCAAGTGCCACTATTTCGATTCCTTAAAAGTTGAAACAATCCTTATTAAAGAAAGCTTAGTGTTCTCCAGATAATGTAAAAAAAAATATACATGCCATATACCCATACCATATTCATCAAGATCTAAAAGCTCTATAACAATATTTATAACCTAAGATTAACACGCCTGCATTATCCGCAAAATGCAGAACAGATGCATAATTTTCACGGAGAAATACTCTTCATTATCTTCAGCTGCAACACATATACACATATATCTATATATATATGTACAAGAAGCTACCTTGAATCAGTTATACCTTTCCCACTTACTAACTTATAACCAATAGTCTGCTTTCGGATATTATTAAACCCTCTGATTGAAGTCTGCGAAGCTAGGTTGCGGCTGCACGCTTCGAGTCTGGTTATTTTTACTAGTTGAATGAGGCATGTGATGTTGCTGTTGCTGTTGCTGTTGCTGTTGGGGCTGCTGTGCCTGGTGGTTACCAAAGTGATGGAATGACTGTGGATGGGAGGAAAACTGAGGCGGTAAAGCTCTGTTGAAGCTGTTCCCATTGGCAGCAGGTACTTGTCCCGTTGCTATCTTAAGGTGTTGCACTTCTTCCCTCAGTGTTTCATTTAGAGCTGCATGCACAAAAAAGATGCATAGTAAATGCCTATAGCTGTAAATGATTTATTAAAATAGGTGTGAAACTTTGAATATTAAGAAACCACTGATGAGAGTTGATATAGTCCGTCTCTCTAACGAACCATAGGGAGCGAACCAAAAACACCGGCTATAGCGACGGTTTTTTCCGTCCCTATAGCCGGTTCGTTTTTAGTTCGATTACTATGGTTCGCCGGAGAGAGCCGGAATATATATATATATATATATATATATATATATATATATAAGTGAAGAGTTTGCAATTTACAAGTAGTCATCTTCTTCCAATTAACTAAAAATTGAGGGGGTAATGCCCAATGGGAAGCAATATGATTATATGAATGAATTACTTCATTCCACCTTCCCGTAAAGGGGAAATAGGAAAGAACAGAGGAAACCACTCCACATTTGTTGCTCCTTAATGAGATTTATGAACATACCATCTCTAAGATGTGCTTGTCGTTCCATAGCTTGTAACCGCAGTTTGAGTTCCTTGTTCTCAATAGTCAACCCAGTCGTGTCTCTCTGCATCACACAAACTTCACAAACATGAGCTTTATTTCTCATTCTTTTCAATTCTCTTTCCAGTTCATTATGTCATAGAGCATTTTAGGTTGATAATCCACAATAATATTGAACATTGAAAAACTAAGCAAGACTAGGTAAATGTTATCTATAACTTCACAGATACTAAACTAAAATATATACGAAACACAAAGCTACTAAAAGAAACTGAAGTTAGAGAATATTCTGAAACCCCCACATCAAAGCGCAGTAGTGCTGCTGATGAGGCAGAACTTTGAAAAAAATCTAAAACCTACCAACTTGTTTAGCAATGCATGTCTTTTGTAATAAAGACGCAGTTTCAAAATGACAAATGCATTCGAGAAGGATCGAACTATTTCTAGAACATGTGAGTGGCAGGAAAAATATCATCCATTGGACAGACTAATGTCAAAAAAGACAATTATACGTACAGACTATAGCATAGGACAAGATTGTGCTTCATGAAAATATCAACACTAGTACTGCATACCACTACATAATGAGTGGAGCACAAGATATCTTTTAAAAGATTTCTGTTCTTTTAACATGTCTTCTTCTAACACCAAGTGATAAGATTTTCAAATGAAATGACCAGCCCATACTAGCTCTAATAAGGAAAAAAACGTCATGATTTTTCTCATTGTTGCAAGCTGCAACCCTTACTCATTTGCCCTTATTTTGCATGTTCTACAGGCAACAATAAGATATTTCACATCCTATTGTCAAAACTAATGATGATGCAAATCCAGGTCAACAAGGATTCAAACACTTTCACCACAAAACTGTCTTTCATTGCATATCACAAAGACAAATCTGATGAACTTTAGAAAATCTTAAACTTGTGAGTAAAGGATAAGAATTCCAAATTTTTTTTAATATTTACAAAATACTACTTCGAAATTATATTCCATGAATCATATCCTGTTGGCCCAGGTGTAAGTTACAATGCATCACAAACGCTGTTTTTCACTGCATTTATACCATAACTTCCCAACTAAGACAGGATACATTACAATCAAACATATGACAGGCCACATCGCAAGGTTCTTAATTCTGACTGAAGTTAAAAGTTACATGCCTACAAATAGAACTATTTTAAGACGTTTAGTCCACAAGAATACTTTTTACACCTTCAAGAAAAAGATAGTTGTACTTCTAATGGAAGCACAGATGTTGAATATGAAAATCGAAAGGGATGTACTAACTGTATTTTGGATGCATTGCAATCCATGTTCCCCATTTTCTTTTATGCATATGATTTAGTTTTTTTTTCAAATTTATCTTCTATCAATAATTTGTGGAACCCAGAATTGGTGTGGAATTTCCCATAAAAGCTGTGATAAACACTTCATTTTAAAACAGGATTTCACTCATCTTCCTTTTAAATAGCTAAATCTTATTTTTAAACAAGGGAAATAGCCCAATACACAAACCAACTTTTTTCGAAAAGGAAAAAGCTTTTACAACATGCATATTAAAGGTAGACTATAAAAGAAGTAAGGTATCGTCAATCATCATGCTTAAGTAAAGAGACTAAACAGCACTAAATGAGCTAACAATATACAAAGACTCAAGTCCATCAGTTGAAAAAGAACAATTGATAGCCAGTAAAAAGAATACATCAAACCACTACTAGCCAAAAAACCTGTTCTTGTTCAATCTATTTTGTCAAGAGAGCTTAAAGTGCAGCTAAACAATAGGGGCGGACACAAGTTAAGGGGCAGGAGGGCCAATTGACCCCACTGGATTTCCAGGGGGTCAAAAAAAAATTTATGGGTTGTTCAATGAAAATATGAAATTTTTAAGTCTAAAAAATTATTGGATGTCGCAGTAGTTTGCACCTGCACAAATTTTCCTATCTAAAACTTCCATCCTCTCCACACTTTCTCTTCTACTTTCAGCCACAACGAACAACATTGACCCCCACACTCCAAATGACACTAACAAGACAGCAACTTCGCCACAACAATTTGAAGCCTCGAAAAATGTTATTGTAAATAATATGAGCATTATTTAGTTTTGTGATTTATTTTATTATATTTTTATGTGAGAATTTTTTTCAAGTTTGACTCCACTAAACAAAGGGGCTGGATCCGCCCTGCAAACACTCATTAAGTAAATCCTGTGCCATCATATTATATTGACATGAATGGGGAAAATAAATAGACATGTAATGTAATCATTTTTAGATATAAAAACATAAAAATAAAATAAAAAATACACGCACATAAATAGCAGGTACAATCATCAAGGACCTCGACATTTACCATCAATTTGAAGAAATTTCCATATTATGTAAAGGAAGAACTCAACTTCTACCCAATTCACATCTCTTCCAAAGGCTAAAAAAGTAACATGAAGTCATTACCTGCAGCATTGTGACCTGTGCAGAGAGGGTGGTTGCTTCTGTCTGAAGAGTCTGCACTTTCCTCTCCAACTCATTTGTATAACGTATTTTTCGTTCCTTTGAACGCGCTGCAGATTGTCTATTTGCAAGAATCCTGTAATAACAAATACACGGAGTCTTTTAAAGAACTTTCTCAATTACTTCTAAAGAGCACAACTAAAACACCAACTTGTTCACATTCAAGCCACTAATTATCAAAAGTCTAAAGTTAGCAACTTCAAGGTATATTAAATCATAAATATAGAATGGGTAATACATATAAAAAAATAAAACAGTAGAAAGAGACACCATGAGACTTAATTCATTTTTCTAATATTTTCCTTTTCTGCTTTATCAGTAGCCAAAATAAAGACTCATAACCCCAACCCAAAAGTTAATTAATTATTAAAAAGAAAAAAGAAAGAAATTGTTCTAGTTGCTACCCAAATACCCCATGAATCCAGGAACCTTCTTTAAATCTCACACTCACACACACTCCCAAACAAACATAGATAAGAGAGGATCAAGAGGCATTAATTATAAACTTCCATCAAATCAATCTTTACAAAACCCAGTAAAAAAATCATATCTTCATAAAACAGAAATGATTGAAAATGATTTATTCCAGAAAATCCCCTGTAAAAAATAAATCAATAAAATGGTCAACTAATTAGACTTCAACCTACAGAAATGATCAAACCTTTTAGCTCTTTTGGGATCAATCAAGGAGAGCTCAGCCAATTTATCAGGTCCAAGCGCTTTCTTCGCATTATCCATCATCATAGCCATCTCCGAGTCAAACGACGTCACGCTAGACCCATCCATCGAATTACTATGCCTGTGATGATACCTCCGTTGATCCGTCGCCGCCTTCCCGCCAAATCTCTCAACATCTCCGCCGCCGGCGTCGGAGATGACCAATCCGTCGAAGAAGTCGGCGTCGACGGAGAGGCTCCTGAAATGGGAAGTGGGTCCCATCGGCTTGGACCGGTTGGGCTTATCCGCGCCGTTGGACGAGTCCGACTCTACGGCCATGGGGGCATCGGAGGAGAGAGAAGGGAGGTCGATGCTGGAGATGTCAAAGTCCGCAACGGCATCGTCCAGGAGGATATCGTCCGGGAAACGGAAGAAGGTCTCGGACTGGGCCCGGCGGTGGTGGGCACCCCGGTTGGGGGTTTCCGGCATCTGGTCTATGTCTGTAGGGTAGGAGTATTGGGCCGTGATGGGCTTTCCGGCGAACTTTGGGTCCATCATCAATTGAAATGTCAATACTTTCTGGTCTTTTTCCTTTCTCTCTCTGTTTCTCCTCTGTTTCGTGTAGTGGTTGGGTGGTGCTGCTGTTCTGTGCTGCTAATTATTAGAGAGAGAGAGAGAGAGAGGCTGTGTGTTAGATATAGAAAGATAAGAGAAGAGAGAGTTTTTGAGCAGTGTTTTAAAGGGTTTTGTTGGGAAAGCTCCAACTAGAACCCTCATAAATTAAATAATAAATGATCTCAAATAAATAATATAATTTCGTTAAATAAATAATAATTATAGAAAATAATTATAAGATCCCAACTTTTATAAATAAAAAATAATTTTTTCAAAATATATTTTTAAATATTATGGTGTAGATTTGATATAATATTATAGTTGTAGATAATATTTATAAATTTTGCAAAATAAGCAGTAGTTATATAATATTCGATTGGTTGGGAAATATTCATTTTAACGAGGGAATATTCAATGACGACTAAGACAATCATTGCTGTACCTCACAACCGGAAGTATTATAAGTAGTTAGAAAAGCGATAGAATTATCTTTTATAAAAATAACAATGAAAAGTATTCTTACCAATTAAATCTGTTGAACTACCCGATAGTAAAGAAAAGTACAATAATACGGCGTGGTTGCATAGAAGACGCTTGGTATTGTAAGAGACCCAACTTATTATAAATAAAATTAAATTTCCTCTATTTATTATTTTGAAATAATAAGGGTTGATTTGATTAATATGGTTAGTTATGGGTAAAATGCATAAATATTTTAAATATGCAAGTGGTTATAAAATATTCATTTTATCTAGAATATTCGTTTGGTCGTGGAATATTCTTACTTTTTAGGAGAATATTAAATGCGACGCTAGCTTTTATGTGGGCCCCATAACGAAAGCGATTGGATGAAGAAACGCAGACAAGTATAAGTTGTTTATAAATAACGGCGTAGTTATTATTACATTATCTTTGTTGGAATACCCGGTGGTTAAAACATAGTAGCACATGGTATTGCACCAATTATTGATTCTTACGTAGGAAGGCATTACTCAATAATTGTTACAGTAGTTACTGTGCAATATTTTATTTTATTGATTCAATAATTGCTACGTTGATATTTTATATTATTGTTGTTTCAATAATTATCACTACAAAGTATTTTCATTATCAGATCAATAATTCATATTATTTGAATAATATTATTAGATAACATTATTGGCAATGTCTAGAAAGTTACATCTAAGGAGAGGTTTGGTCACCTAATTGCGGCTACCAAAGATGAGAGAAATCCTTATTGGAAAGCCCCTTTTCTGAAAATGGTGCAGTTTATCGATATATGTGATTCTCGTAATATTATTTGTGAATAATTAATTATTGGTTTATATGATAAGGAAAATATTCATTTTATGTGGATATAGATGGAGAAAATTTTAAAGTGACAATTGTTGAAAAAATGATATTTTATCTTTTCTGATAAAATAATTCATTTAAATATATTATTATATTTTAATAATATAATAATGGTGATATTTTTACAATGAATGTGGGATATATGAATATATGAGGAGGAAGAGTATTTTTATTGCAAAAGTTGTTTAAAACATGTTAAACATGTCTCATGGGCCCATTTTTTGGACCGAAATTTGATTATAAATTTAATAAAATCGTCTGCTTTGTGGATTTTGGTCATTGCTTGGAATTTGGAAAACTTTCTTCCGCAAAGTTGTAGAGAATGAAATTTCCTATGGAAAGGATATAAAGATTGATTTTTTCCGACAAAAGGGCTATTTATTATGAATTATTGAAGTTTTGAAGTTCTGAAATAATTGATTTTTGGAAATTTTAATTATGTTTATTAAGAAAAACGTTTTTTTTGTTTTGTGGGCTACACTAACATGTGCAAGATAAGCTGAAATCAGATTTCAAAGATGGGCGTGAAAGTTTTATAAAAATAATAATATTTTATTAAATTTTCTGGTTTGGTGTTCTAAGCATTTTCCTATAAATAGGGTGCTTAGGTTAGAATTGAAAATCACACCAGAAACTGAAGTTTTTTCTCTCTATATTATCGAGCGTATTTTTGTGAGTATTTTGATACATTGAGTGTTGCTATATAGTGCAAGTTCCTTGACTATATCCAAAGATTCCATCAATGTAAGTCTGTCTTTTTCGAGGTAAGGGATATTATTTTTTTAAAAATGATATTATTTCTTCTAATATCATTATGCCTGAATATTGGTAAGATTTTTCTTGTGAAATTATTGTTTTTTTAGTGTCGGTGTTACAATTTACGTATACGGCAATATTCACGTATCGACCTTTATTCACGAATCTGACCTGACTATTCACGGAAAAAAATTAAATTTTCATTTTTTATCCAAAATATCTATTATGGATACTAGCTTTGATTGTATCCATGTTTTGATCATTCTTGAATTTTACTTCACCGCGATTATTTATGAAGTATTTTTGAACTTGGATTGTTTGAAGTACGAATCCTTCAAATTTATTCTTTTGTTTCACTAGATTCGTTTCTTTAAAATATTTTTCATCATCCTCAGTCCTAGATGATGATATTACTGAATATCTTTGGCTTGTAGTGCTAAGATGAATGAATTTTTGATGAATATCTTTGGCATGTAGTGCACAAAATGAGCAGTGTTTGAGATGAACATATTAGATGATGAATATCTTTTTTCAGTAGTGCAAAGATGAATATTTGATTCAAGATATATATTGATTGATGTTATAGGGATAAAATATTGATGATGGACTTTTAAATTCATAGATTACAGTAGATTTCATTCTCTACGTAACTCATCTATGAATTATTATTTTTCGCTGCGAATATTGATCTGAAACTTGTTGTCTATTGTATTTTATCAGATTTTTCCCTGTTGAAGACTAACGATAATTTGTTCTATATTATCTTAGTCATAATATTCTTCTTGGGCTAGTTGAGCTCACCCTTTTCCTTTTTGTTCCATTTTTTTTTCTTTTTTCTCGGGAGGCGAGAATGTAGCGAGTTCTAGTCTCTGAGGTGTGGAATGATGGTTCTAGAAAGTTGTTTAGTGTCCTCACCATTTTTGTAAAATAATGCACCAATAATTATAATGAGGACTTATTTGGGTGTGAATATTGTCTAGATGGCAATATTTGTATTTAAACTCAGTTTATATGTTGTATTAATAAAGTTGTAGTTATTTTTGTACTATGTTATTGACGACTCAAAATGGGTGATGTATACATATTTTGGGGGCGTCACAGTTGGTATCAGAGCTTAGGAATATGATCTCTGGCGGAGATCGGGGAATAGAACTAGGAAGGGAGAGACGAGTAAATCCTTCGCTAGTGTTTCCTACCTAAGCTTATTTGTTAGTTGGTCAGTATATAGGGATATTTTGTGATATGTTGATTTCCTTAATTAACCCTTGTTTTATGGCAGTATTTAAGAATGACAACTGAGAATGATAATGGTGGAGTAAATGAGACTGTGGAGACACCTTTGCTCACCAATGAGGAGAAGCGATGTATGTGAAGTGGCAATGTTCCTCCCGTGAACAACACCAACCGAAGCGAGATGATGAGCGACGGGATGTTTAGAAGCTTTTTGCGCTTCATGCAAAATCGGGCCGAGGAGACTTCGTGTACAAAATACAGTGGAAATGATAACAACACACGGTTTATTACAATGAAGCGCAGATCAAAGAGTTGGGACCACGAGTGCAGGAAAGCCGAGATCCGATTAAGCGTAAACGTGGGTCAAGCAAATTACCAAGATATTCGATGTCTTGGGATGCACGAGGAATAATAGGTTCCATTCGCCACCTTTATGTTCCAAATAACGAGGAAGATTCTTGGTGGGAATCGTGTGAAGCGTACCCATCCAACCGCACTCAGCATGTCTTGGGAGACCTTTTCAGAAGCTGTTCAATAACAAGTACTTTCCCGAAAGTATTAAATCATATGAAGGAAGTGGAGTTTATTTGATTGGAACAAAACAACATACGACGGTGTCTCGATGACGAGGCGAAGTTTGCGAGTTATCCAGTGTTTGCACCTCATTTGGTGGAGAATGAGGAACGATGACGCGGATGTTTCGAGAGGTTTGAAACCCGGCGATACGTCGATATCTCATTTCTCATAAATTTTCTCTCTATGCAGATGTTTTCAATAGGGCTCAATTATTAGAGCGAGATAACGAGTACGTTCAACCGAGAGACCACAACCAGGATCATACCGGTGACAGCAGTCATCAAAACAACGATAACCAGCGGAGAAAGAAAAATACGGACAAGAATGGTAACCACTCTGGTGGTAATCATGGCCATGAGAATAGAAGAAGCGAGTCGGGAGGAGATTTTAAAAAGAGGAGATTCAACAACGATCATGTAAAGACGTCAACGCCAGAAGAACCGGTTCTAAGGGAGGGGAACGACCACCGGTCGTATGCTATAAATGCGGAAAAGAGGGACATATTAGCCCAAACTGTCCACAACAGTTCAAGGTATGTTATAATTGTGGAAAAGAAGGACATATTGCTCGAGATTGTACGGTAGCAAAACCAAGTCCAGGGGGGACGGTGACTCAAAAGGTTGTCCCAGAAAAGTCAAAGTCAATGGTTCCTGGAAGAGCGTTTGTCGTGACTGGTCAAAATGCGAGGAACCCAAACGAGGTGATCACGGGTAAGCTAATCATAAATTCTTGCGAAGTTTATACCTTACTTGATATCGGTGCTACCCATTCATTTATCTCTCCTTCTTGTTCTCAACGTTTAAACTTAACTCCAGAGAAATTAGACTTTGATTTATCTGTGGAGACTCCGTTAGGAGAAACTTTCATCACATCCACTGTTTATAAAATCTTGTTTGATCTAAGTTGGCACTATAACATTACCTGTTGACCTTATCTCGTTAAAGATACTTTCTTTTGATGTGATTTTAGGGATTGATTGGTTAACTACTCATCATGCCAAAATTGATTATTTTCGTAAGGTTGTTAGTTTTCATATTCCTAACCAACCTATTGTACGAATTCAAGCAACTAAACCATTAAAATCAATCACTGTCATATCTAGTCATAAAGCTATTCGTTTATTGAAAAACAGATGTCAAGCTTTCTTAGCCCATGTTATGGATTTGAATAAAGACACGTCAGATTTGAATAATATTCCTGTCGTTAGTAAATTTCCTGACGTATTTCCTGAAGAACTTTCCGGTCTACCCCTAGAACGTGAAGTTGAATTCTTTATTGATCTTGAACCTGGTACAAAGCCCATTTCTAAAACCCCATATCGAATGGCTCTATTGAACTTCGAGGAGTTAAAAGTCTAATTACGAGAATTGTTGGACATCGGTTTCATTAGTCCCTAGTACATCTCCTTGGGGTGCTCTGTTTTATTTGTAAAGAAGAAACACGGAGTATACGACTTTGTATTAACTCACCGGAATTGACCCATGTCACCATCAAGAATAGGTATCCGCTACCTCGTATTGATGACTGTTTTACCAGATTCAAGGAGCACAATTCTTTTCAAAGATCGATCTTAGATTACGGATATCATCACCAGAAGATTAGAACTGAGGATATTCCAAAGACTGCCTTCAGAACTAGGTACGGGCATTATGAATTTTTAGTCATGTCTTTTTGATTGACTAATGCACCTGCGGCTTTCATGGATATGATGAACCGAGTATTCAAGGATTATTTGGATCAGTTCATTGTTGTCTTTATTGATGACATCCTCATATATTCCAAAAGTCGTGAAGATCATGAGCACCATTTGAAGCTAGTACTCCAAAGACTTCGTGAAAACAAGTTATATGCCAAGTTGAAGAAATGCGAGTTCTGGCTTGAGGAATTAGCATTCCTAGGGCACGCGGTGTCAAAGCATGGAGTATCTGTCGACCTGGCAAAGATTGAAGCAATATAAAGTTGGGAGCAACCGAAGTCGGTGGCCGAAGTGCATAGCTTTCTGGGCTTAGCTGGTTATTATCGGAGATTCGTGGAAGGATTTTCTCGAATCTCTACTCCGTTAACTCAGCTGACTCGGAAAGATACAAATTCGTATGGAGCGAGGAATGTGAAAAAAGTTTCCAAGAGCTTAAGAGAAGACTCATTTCGGCACCTATTCTGACAATACCATCTGGTTCAGATGGATTTGTTATCTACAGTGATGCTTCTGGCAAAGGGTTAGGATGTGTTCTTATGTAACATGGGAAAGTCATAGCCTATGCCTCGCGATAACTTAAAGAATATGAGAGGAATTATCCTATTCATGATCTAGAGTTGGCAGCAGTCGTTTTCGCGCTAAAGATCTGGAGGCACTATCTATATGGAGAGAAAGTGGAGATATATTCAGACCATAAAAGCCTCAAATATTTCTTCACCCAAAAGGAACTCAACATGCGGAAACGACGTTGGTTCGAGCTGTTAAAAGATTATTACCACACTATTCCATACCATCTTTGAAAAGCAAACGTGGTAGCTGACGCGTTGAGTAGAAGATCATATGCAAGAACGAGTGCGATGATGTCAAGTATACGCATAGAACCAACTTTAATCAATAAAGTTAAATTTGCTTAAGCCACCGACCCGGAGCTGATGCGTATGAAGAAGAAAGTACAAGAAGGTGTTATTCCGGAAGCGAGAATCGATGAAGAAGGAATACTTCGAGTCCACTCCAGACTTTGTGTTCCTAACGATTCTGATTTGAAGAACAAGATCATGATGGAGGCACACAATACACCGTTTGCAATCCATCCTGGAAGTACCAAAATGTATCGTGATCTTCGACATATATTTTTGTGGAACAACATGAAGAGAGAGATCGCGAAGTTTATCTCGAAGTGTTTAACTTGTCAACGTATAAAGGCGGAGCATCAAGTGCCTAAGGGTCCATTGCAACCACTTGAGATTCCAAAATAGAAGTGGGAACACATTACCATGGATTTCGTTACGGGTCTTCCCACGGTTTCTCAAGGCATAAATGCTATTTGGGTTATTGTTGATAGATTAACCAATTCTGCTCATTTCTTGCCGATACGGGAGACTTATTCCCTTGAACGTCTTGCTCATATGTATATAAATGAGATTGTGAGATTGCATGGCATGTTAGTATCCATAGTTTCGGATCGTGACCCTAGATTCACTTCACGATTTTGGGTTAGCTTGCAAAAAGCTATGGGAACTGATTTATGATTCAGTTCGGCATACCATCCTCAAACGGACGGACAATCAGAGAGGACTATTCAAACTCTTAAAGATTTATTAAGACTCTGTGTCCTAGACTTCAAAGGGAGTTGGGATAAGTATTTACCATTGGTGGAATTCTCCTACAACAACAGTTATTAGGCAAGTATAGGTGTGGCTCCATTCGAAGCATTGTATGGACGAAAGTGTCGCTCTCCAATATGTTGGGATGAGGTGGGTGAAGCAACATTGTTGGGACTGAGTTGATGCGTGATGACTACTGGAAAAGATCCAAATGACTCGACAACGTATACAAACGGCTCAAGATCGACAAAAGAGTTATCGCGCATCTTCATCGAAAGGACGTGGAATTTAGTATTGGGGATCATGTATTGTTGCGTGTTGCCCCATGGAAGGAAGTTACAAGATTCGGGAAGAGAGGAAAGCTTAATCCATGATTTATTGGTCCATTTCAGATTCTTGACCGAGTAGGAAATGTATCGTGTTCATAATGTTTTTCATATATCTGTGCTTCCGTAAATATGTGAAAGACCCGAACCACATTATTGAGTTAGAACCGGGATGAGATAAATGAAGACTTAACGTGCGAGGAGGTACCACAAGATCTTGGATAGGAAGGAGCATATCTTACGTCAAAAGGTCATACCACAAGTTAAAGTTTTGTGGAGAAACCATGCTATTGAGGAAATGACACGGAGTTGGAAGCGAAATGAAAAAGAGGTATCCTCACCTTTTCAAACACTGTGCACGTCGTCGTCCAATTTCAAGGACGAAATTTTCATAAGGAGGGAGGTTGTAAGACCCCATCTTATTATAAATAAAATTAAATTTCCTCTATTTATTATTTTGAAATAGTAAGGGTTGATTTAATTAATGTGGTTAGTTATGGGTAAAATGTGCAAATATTTCAAATATGTAAGTGGTTATAAAATATTCATTTTATCGGAGAATATTCATTTGGTCGTGAAATATTCTTCTTTGTCGGGAATATTAAATGCAATGCAGTAGCGACCTTTCGTTGGCCCCATAACGAAAAAGCGATTGGATAAAGAAAACGATAAGTATAAGTTGTTTATAAATAATTCATGTAGTTATTATGAAGTAAAACTGTTGGAATACCCGGTGGTTAAAACACAGTAGCACACGGTATTGCACCAATTATTGATTCTTACGTAGGAAGGCATTACCCAATAATTGTTACAGTAGTTACTATTCAATATTTTATTTTATTGATTCAATAATTGCTACGTTGATATTTTATATTATTGTTGTTTCAATAATTATCACTACAAAGTATTTTCATTATCAGATCAATAATTCATATTATTTGAATAATATTATTAGATAACATTATTGGCAATGTCTAGAAAGTTCTGTCTAAGGAGAGGTTTGGTCACCTAATTGCGCGCCAGTAAGGAGAAATCCTTATTGGAAAGCCCCCTCTTTCTTGGGAACGGCCTGGTTGTCGATATTATGATTCTGTAATATTATTTGTGAATAATTAATTATTGGTTTATATGATAAGGAAAATATTCATTTTATGTGGATATAGATGGAGAAAATTTTAAAGTGACAATTGTTGAAAAATTGATATTTTATCTTTTCTGATAAAACAATTCATTTAAATATATTATTATATTTTAATAATATAATAATGGTGATATTTTTACAATGAATGTGGGATATATGAATATATGAGGAGGAAGAGTATTTTTTGTTGCAAAAGTTGTTTAAAACATGTTAAACATGTACTGTGGGCCCATTTCTTTCTTTGAAATTTGATTATAACTTTTAAAATCGCCTGCTTTGTGGATTTCGATCGGGTTTACATTTGGAATTTGGAAAAACTTTCTTCTGCAAAGTTGTAGAGAATGAAATTTCCTATGGAAAGGATATAAAGATTGATTTTTTCTGACAAAAGGGCTATTTATTATGAATTATTGAAGTTTTGAAGTTCTGAAATAATTGATTTTTGGAAGTTTTAATTATGTTTATTAAGAAAAACGTTTTTTTTTTGTTTTGTGGGCTACACTAACATGTGAAAGATAAAGTTGAAATCAGATTTCAAAGATGGGCGTGAAAGTTTTATAAAAATAATAATATTTTATTAAATTTTACGGTTTGGTGTTCTAAGCATTTTCCTATAAATAGGGTGCTTAGGTTAGAATTGAAAATCACACCGTAAACCTGAAGTTTTTCTCTCTATATTATCGAAGTATTCTTGTGAGTAGTTTGATACATTGAGTGTTGCTATCTGATTGCAAGTTTCTTCAAAGACTATATCTAGTATTCCTAATTCGAAGTCTTTGTCTTTTTCGAGGTAAGAGATATTATTTTTTTAAAAATGATATTATTTCTTCTAGTATCATTATGCCGGAATATTGGTAAGATTTTTCTTGTGAAATTATTGTCTTTTAGTGTCGGGGTTACTATTCACGTATACGGCATTATTCACGTATACGACACTATTCACGAATACGACACTATTCATAGAAAAATTAAATTTTTATTTTTTGTCCAAAATATCTATTATGGATACTAGCTTTGATTGTATCCATGTTTTGATCATTCTTGAATTTTACTTCACCACGATTATTTATGAAGTATTTTTGAACTTGGATTGTTTGAAGTACGAATCCTTAAAATTTATTCTTTTGTTTCACTGGATTCGTTTCTTTAAAATATTTTTCATCATCCTAAGTCCTAAATGATGATATTACTGAATATCTTTGGCTTGTAGTGCAAAGATGAATGAATTTTTGATGAATATCTTTGGCCTGTAGTGCAAAGATGAACAGGTGTTCATATGAACATGACCGACTGATGAATATTGTTGGCCTGTAGTGCAAAGATGAATATTTGATTCAAGATATATATTGATTGATGTTACAGGGATAAAATATTGATGATGGACTTTTAAATTCATAGATTATAGTAGATTTCATTCTCTACGTAACTCATCTATGAATTATTATTTTTCATTGCTAATAATATTGATCTCAAAACTTGTTGTCTATTGTATTTTATCGATTTTTTCCTCGTGAAGACTAACGATAATTTGTTCTATATTATCTTAGTCATATTATTCTTTACTGGGCTAGTTGAGCTCACCCTTTTCCTTTTTGTTCCATTTTTTTTCTCAGGAGGCGAGAATGTAGCGAGTTCTAGTCGGGGTGTGGAATGATGGTTCTAGAAAGTTGTTTAGTGTCCTCACCATTTTTGTAAAATAATGCACCAATAATTGTAATGAGGACTTATTTGGGTGTGAATATTGTCTAGATGGCAATATTTGTATTTAAACTCACAGCTTTATATGTTGTATTAATAAAGATGTAGTTGTTTACATACCATGTTATTGTGACTACTAAAAATGGGTGATGTATACCTATTTTGGGGGCGTCCACAGGTTAATATCGAGCTTAGGGATATGATCTCTGGCGGAGATCGTGGAATAGAACTAGGAAGGAGAGAGCGAGTAAATCCTTCGCTAGTGTGTCCTACCTAAGCTTATTTGTTAGTTAATCAAGATATAGGGATATTTTGTGATATGTTGATTCCCTTAATTAACCCTTGTTTTATGGCAGTATTTGAGAATGACAACTGAGAATGTTAATAGTGGAGTAAACGAGACCGTGTGGAGACACCTTTGCTCACCAATGAGGAGAGCGTCTGACAGTGGCAATGTTCCTCCGTGAACAACAACACCATTTGAAAGCGAGATGATGAGCAGCGGGATGTTTGGAAATAGAAATGAAAAAGAGGTATCCTCACCTTTTCGAAACACCAGGTACGTACGTCAATTTCAAGGACGAAATTTCATAAGGAGGGGAGGTTGTAAGACCCCATCTTATTATAAATAAAATTAAATTTCCTCTATTTATTATTTTGAAATAGTAAGGGTTGATTTAATTAATGTGGTTAGTTATGGGTAAAATGTGCAAATATTTCAAATATGCAAGTGGTTATAAAATATTCATTTTTATCGGAGAATATTCATTTGGTCGTGAAATATTCTTACTTTGTCGGGGAATATTAAATGCGACGGTAGCGACCTTGTTGTAACCCAAAAGCGATTGGATAAAGAAAACGATAAGTATAAGTTGTTTATAAATAACGGCGTAGTTGTTACCGTTAAAACTGTTGGAATACCCGGTGGTTAAAACACAGTAGCACACGGTATTGCACCAATTATTGATTCTTACGTAGGAAGGCGCATACTAATAATTGTTACGAGTGAGTTCTTATTCAATATTTTATTTTATTGATTCAATAATTGCTACGTTGATATTTTATATTATTGTTGTTTCAATAATTATCACTACAAAGTATTTTCATTATCAGATCAATAATTCATATTATTTGAATAATATTATTAGATAACATTATTGGCAATGTCTAGAAAGTTCTGTCTAAGGAGAGGTTTGGTCACCTAATTGCGCGCCAATAAGGAGAAATCCTTATTGGAAAGCCCCCTCTTTCTTGGGAACGGCCTGGTTGTCGATATTATGATTCTGTAATATTATTTGTGAATAATTAATTATTGGTTTATATGATAAGGAAAATATTCATTTTATGTGGATATAGATGGAGAAAATTTTAAAGTGACAATTGTTGAAAAATTGATATTTTATCTTATCTGATAAAACAATTCATTTAAATATATTATTATATTTTAATAATATAATAATGGTGATATTTTTACAATGAATGTGGGATATATGAATATATGAGGAGGAAGAGTATTTTTGTTGCAAAAGTTGTTTAAAACATGTTAAACATATGTCGTGGGCCCATTTCTTTCTTGAAATTTGATTATAACTTTTCAAATCGCCTGGTTTGTGGATTTCTTCGGTTTACATTTGGAATTTGGAAAAACTTTCTTCTCGCAAGTTGTAGAGAATGAAATTTCCTACGGAAAGGATATAAAGATTGATTTTTTCCGACAAAAGGGCTATTTATTATGAATTATTGAAGTTTTGAAGTTACAAATAATTGATTTTTGGAAATTTTAATTATGTTTATTAAGAAAAACGTTTTTTTTTGTTTTGTGGGCTACACTAACATGTGAAAGATAAGTTGAAATCGATTTCAAAGATGGGCGTGAAAGTTTTATAAAAATAATAATATTTTATTAAATTTTACGGTTTGGTGTTCTAAGCATTTTCCTATAAATAGGGTGCTTAGGTTAGAATTGAAAATCACACCGAAATCAAGTTTTCTCTCTATATTATCGATCGGCGTATTCTTGTGAGTAGTTTGATACATTGAGTGTTGCTTATACTCTGGTGCAAGTTTCTTCAAAGACTATATCCAATATTCCTATTGTAAGTAATCTTTTTCGAGGTAAGAGATATTATTTTTTAAAAATGATATTATTTCTTCTAAAGATCATTATCTTAGGAATATTGGTAAGATTTTTCTTGTGAAATTATTGTCTTTTAGTGTTTGGAGTTACTTATTCACGATACGGCATTATTCACGTATACGGCACACTATTCACGAATACGACACTATTCACAGAAAAATTAAATTTTTATTTTTTGTCCAAAATATCTATTATGGATACTAGCTTTGATTGTATCCATGTTTTGATCATTCTTGAATTTTACTTCACCACGATTATTTATGAAGTATTTTTGAACTTGGATTGTTTGAAGTACGAATCCTTAAAATTTATTCTTTTGTTTCACTGGATTCGTTTTCTTTAAAATATTTTTCATCATCCTCAGTCCTAAATGATGATATTACTGAATATCTTTGGCCTGTAGTGCAAAGATGAATGAATTTTTGATGAATATCTTTGGCCTGTAGTGCAAAGATGAACAGGTGTTCATATGAACATGAATTAGGATGATGAATATTGTTGGCTGTAGAAGTGCAAAGATGAATATTTGATTCAAGATATATATTGATTGATGTTACAGGATAAAATATTGATGATGGACTTTTAAATTCATAGATTATAGTAGATTTCATTCTCTACGTAACTCATCTATGAATTATTATTTTCATTGCGAATATTGATCCAAACTTGTTGTCTATTGTATTTTATCGATTTTTTCCTCATTGAAGACTAACGATAATTTGTTCTATATTATCTTAGTCATATTATTCTTCTTATCGGGCTAGTTGAGCTCACCCTTTTCCTTTTTTCCATTTTTTTTCTCGTGAGGCGAGAATGCGTGAGTTACTTCTAGGGGTGTGGAATGATGGTTCTAGAAAGTTGTTTAGTGTCCTCACCATTTTTGTAAAATAATGCACCAATAATTGTAATGAGGACTTATTTGGGTGTGAATATTGTCTAGATGGCAATATTTGTATTTAAACTCACAGTTTATATGTTGTATTAATAAAGATGTAGTTGTTTCTGTACCATGTTATTGACGACTAAAAATGGGTGATGTATACCTATTTTGGGGGCGTCACAGTTGGTATCAGAGCTTAGGGATATGATCTCTGGCGGAGATCAGGGAATAGAACTAGGAAGGGAGAGACGAGTAAATCCTTCGCTAGTGTGTCCTACCTAAGCTTATTTGTTAGTTGGTCAGTATATAGGGATATTTTGTGATATGTTGATTCCCTTAATTAACCCTTGTTTTATGGCAGTATTTGAGAATGACAACTGAGAATGTTAATAGTGGAGTAAACGAGACCGTGGAGACACCTTTGCTCACCAATGAGGAGAACGTGCAACAGGCTGGCAATGTTCCTCCTGTGAACAACACCACTGAGCAGATGATGAACGACGGGATGTTTGGAAACAGAAATGAAAAAGAGTTATCCTCACCTTTTCGAAACACCAGGTACGTACGTCAATTTCAAGGACGAAATTTCATAAGGAGGGGAGGTTGTAAGACCCCATCTTATTATAAATAAAATTAAATTTCCTCTATTTATTATTTTGAAATAGTAAGGGTTGATTTAATTAATGTGGTTAGTTATGGGTAAAATGTGCAAATATTTCAAATATGCAAGTGGTTATAAAATATTCATTTTTATCGGAGAATATTCATTTGGTCGTGAAATATTCTTACTGTCGGGGAATATTCGTACGACGGCGCAGCCTTGTGTTGGCCCCATAACGAAAAGCGATTGGATAAAGAAAACGATAAGTATAAGTTGTTTATAAATAACGGCGTAGTTGTTACCGTTAAAACTGTTGGAATACCCGGTGGTTAAAACACAGTAGCACACGGTATTGCACCAATTATTGATTCTTACGTAGGAAGGCAGTACCCAATAATTGTTACAGTAGTTACTATTCAATATTTTATTTTATTGATTCAATAATTGATACGTTGATATTTTATATTATTGTTGTTTCAATAATTATCACTACAAAGTATTTTCATTATCAGATCAATAATTCATATTATTTGAATAATATTATTAGATAACATTATTGGCAATGTCTAGAAAGTTACATCTAAGGAGAGGTTTGGTCACCTAATTGCAGGCCCAAGAAGGAGAAATCCTTATTGAAAGCCCTCTTTCTTAGGAACTACCGGTTGTCGATATTATGATTACGTAATATTATTTGTGAATAATTAATTATTGGTTTATATGATAAGGAAAATATTCATTTTATGTGGATATAGATGGAGAAAATTTTAAAGTGACAATTGTTGAAAAATTGATATTTTATCTTATCTGATAAAACAATTCATTTAAATATATTATTATATTTTAATAATATAATAATGGTGATATTTTTACAATGAATGTGGGATATATGAATATATGAGGAGGAAGAGTATTTTTGTTGCAAAAGTTGTTTAAAACATGTTAAACATGTCTGTGGGCCCATTTCTTTACTGAAATTTGATTATAACTTTTAAAATCGCCCGTTTGTGGATTTCGATTGGCCATTTACATTTGGAATTTGGAAAAACTTTCTTCTGCAAAGTTGTAGAGAATGAAATTTCCTATGGAAAGGATATAAAGATTGATTTTTTCTGACAAAAGGGCTATTTATTATGAATTATTGAAGTTTTGAAGTTCTGAAATAATTGATTTTTGGAAATTTTAATTATGTTTATTAAGAAAAACGTTTTTTTTTGTTTTGTGGGCTACACTAACATGTGAAAGATAAGCTGAAATCAGATTTCAAAGATGGGCGTGAAAGTTTTATAAAAATAATAATATTTTATTAAATTTTCTGGTTTGGTGTTCTAAGCATTTTCCTATAAATAGGGTGCTTAGGTTAGAATTGAAAATCACACCAGAAACTGAAGTTTTCTCTCTATATTATCGAGCGTATTCTTGTGAGTAGTTTGATACATTGAGTGTTGCTATACGGTGCAAGTTTCTTCAAAGACTATATCCAAAGATTCCTAATTAAGGAATCGCCTTTTTTCGAGGTAAGAGATATTATTTTTTAAAATGATATTATTTCTTCTAAAGATCATTATGCTTAGGAATATTGGTAAGATTTTTCTTGTGAAATTATTGTCTTTTAGTGTCGGGGTTACTATTCACGTATACGGACATTATTCACGTATACGACACTATTCACGAATACGACACTATTCATAGAAAAATTAAATTTTTATTTTTGTCCAAAATATCTATTATGGATACTAGCTTTGATTGTATCCATGTTTTGATCATTCTTGAATTTTACTTCACCACGATTATTTATGAAGTATTTTTGAACTTGGATTGTTTGAAGTACGAATCCTTAAAATTTATTCTTTTGTTTCACTGGATTCGTTTCTATAAAATATTTTTCATCATCCTAAGTCCTAAATGATGATATTACTGAATATCTTTGGCTTGTAGTGCAAAGATGAATGAATTTTTGATGAATATCTTTGGCCTGTAGTGCAAAGATGAACAGGTGTTCATATGAACATGACCGACTGATGAATATTGTTGGCCTGTAGTGCAAAGATGAATATTTGATTCAAGATATATATATGATTGATGTTACAGGATAAAATATTGATGATGGACTTTTAAATTCATAGATTATAGTAGATTTCATTCTCTACGTAACTCATCTATGAATTATTATTTTCATTGCGAATATTGATCCAAACTTGTTGTCTATTGTATTTTATCGATTTTTCCTGTTGAAGACTAACGATAATTTGTTCTATATTATCTTAGTCATATTATTCTTTACTGGGCTAGTTGAGCTCACCCTTTTCCTTTTTGTTCCATTTTTTTTCTCAGGAGGCGAGAATGCAGCGAGTTCTAGTCGGGGTATGGAATGATGGTTCTAGAAAGTTGTTTAGTGTCCTCACCATTTTTGTAAAATAATGCACCAATAATTGTAATGAGGACTTATTTGGGTGTGAATATTGTCTAGATGGCAATATTTGTATTTAAACTCACAGTTTATATGTTGTATTAATAAAGATGTAGTTGTTTCTGTACCATGTTATTGACGACTAAAAATGGGTGATGTATACCTATTTTGGGGGCGTCACAGTTGGTATCAGAGCTTAGGGATATGATCTCTGGCGGAGATCAGGGAATAGAACTAGGAAGGGAGAGACGAGTAAATCCTTCGCTAGTGTGTCCTACCTAAGCTTATTTGTTAGTTGGTCAGTATATAGGGATATTTTGTGATATGTTGATTCCCTTAATTAACCCTTGTTTTATGGCAGTATTTGAGAATGACAACTGAGAATGTTAATAGTGGAGTAAACGAGACCGTGGAGACACCTTTGCTCACCAATGAGGAGAACGTGCAACAGGCTGGCAATGTTCCTCCTGTGAACAACACCACTGAGCAGATGATGAACGACGGGATGTTTGGAAATAGAAATGAAAAAGAGGTATCCTCACCTTTTCAAAACACTGTGTATGCGTGACGTCAATTTCAAGGACGAAATTTCATAAGGAGGGAGGTTGTAAGACCCCATCTTATTATAAATAAAATTAAATTTCCTCTATTTATTATTTTGAAATAGTAAGGGTTGATTTAATTAATGTGGTTAGTTATGGGTAAAATGTGCAAATATTTCAAATATGCAAGTGGTTATAAAATATTCATTTTATCTGAGAATATTCATTTGGTCGTGAAATATTCTTACCGTCGGGATATTAAATGACAATGGCGTTGATTTGTTGGCCCCATAACGAAAAAGCGATTGGATAAAGAAAACGATAAGTATAAGTTGTTTATAAATAACTTGCGTAGTTATTACTCAATTTAAAACTGTTGGAATACCCGGTGGTTAAAACACAAGAGTATTACTCAGTATTGCACCAATTATTGATTCTTACGTAGGAAAGCGTTACCAATAATTGTTACAAGAAGTTACTATTCAATATTTTATTTTATTGATTCAATAATTGATACGTTGATATTTTATATTATTGTTGTTTCAATAATTATCACTACAAAGTATTTTCATTATCGATCAATAATTCATATTATTTGAATAATATTATTAGATAACATTATTGGCAATGTCTAGAAAGTTCTACATCTAAGGAGAGGTTTGGTCACCTAATTGCGCCAATGAAGGAGAAATCCTTATTGAAAGCCCCTCTTTCTTAGGGAACTACCGGTTGTCGATATTATGATTCTGTAATATTATTTGTGAATAATTAATTATTGGTTTATATGATAAGGAAAATATTCATTTTATGTGGATATAGATGGAGAAAATTTTAAAGTGACAATTGTTGAAAAATTGATATTTTATCTTATCTGATAAAACAATTCATTTAAATATATTATTATATTTTAATAATATAATAATGGTGATATTTTTACAATGAATGTGGGATATATGAATATATGAGGAGGAAGAGTATTTTTGTTGCAAAAGTTGTTTAAAACATGTTAAACATGTCTGTGGGCCCATTTCTTTACTGAAATTTGATTATAACTTTTAAAATCGCCCGTTTGTGGATTTCGGTCAGTTTCTGTTTGGAATTTGGAAAAACTTTCTTCTGCAAAGTTGTAGAGAATGAAATTTCCTACGGAAAGGATATAAAGATTGATTTTTTCTGACAAAAGGGCTATTTATTATGAATTATTGAAGTTTTGAAGTTCTGAAATAATTGATTTTTGGAAATTTTAATTATGTTTATTAAGAAAAACGTTTTTTTTGTTTTGTGGGCTACACTAACATGTGAAAGATAAGCTGAAATCAGATTTCAAAGATGGGCGTGAAAGTTTTATAAAAATAATAATATTTTATTAAATTTTCTGGTTTGGTGTTCTAAGCATTTTCCTATAAATAGGGTGCTTAGGTTAGAATTGAAAATCACACCGTAAATCAAGTTTTCTCTCTATATTATCGAGCGTATTCTTGTGAGTAGTTTGATACATTGAGTGTTGCTATACTGATTGCAAGTTTCTTGAAAGACTATATCCAATTAATTCTAGGAAATAAGTACTGTCTTTTCGAGGTAAGAGATATTATTTTTTTAAAAATGATATTATTTCTTCTAATATCATTATCTTAGGAATATTGGTAAGATTTTTCTTGTGAAATTATTGTCTTTTAGTGTCGGGGTTACTATTCACGTATACGACATTATTCACGTATACGACACTATTCACGAATACGACACTATTCATAGAAAAATTAAATTTTTATTTTTTGTCCAAAATATCTATTATGGATACTAGCTTTGATTGTATCCATGTTTTGATCATTCTTGAATTTTACTTCACCACGATTATTTATGAAGTATTTTTGAACTTGGATTGTTTGAAATACGAATCCTTAAAATTTATTCTTTTGTTTCACTGGATTCGTTTTCTTTAAAATATTTTTCATCATCCTAAGTCCTAAATGATGATATTACTGAATATCTTTGGCTTGTAGTGCAAAGATGAATGAATTTTTGATGAATATCTTTGGCCTGTAGTGCAAAGATGAACAGGTGTTCATATGAACATGACCGACTGATGAATATTGTTGGCCTGTAGTGCAAAGATGAATATTTGATTCAAGATATATATTGATTGATGTTACAGGGATAAAATATTGATGATGGACTTTTAAATTCATAGATTATAGTAGATTTCATTCTCTACGTAACTCATCTATGAATTATTATTTTTCGCTGCGAATATTGATCTGAAACTTGTTGTCTATTGTATTTTATCAGATTTTTCCCTGTTGAAGACTAACGATAATTTGTTCTATATTATCTTAGTCATATTATTCTTTACTGGGCTAGTTGAGCTCACCCTTTTCCTTTTTGTTCCATTTTTTTCTCAGGAGGCGAGAATGTAGCGAGTTCTAGTCGGGGTGTGGAATGATGGTTCTAGAAAGTTGTTTAGTGTCCTCACCATTTTTGTAAAATAATGCACCAATAATTGTAATGAGGACTTATTTGGGTGTGAATATTGTCTAGATGGCAATATTTGTATTTAAACTCACAGTTTATATGTTGTATTAATAAAGATGTAGTTGTTTCAGTACATGTTATCGATTTACTAAAATGGGTGATGTATACCTATTTTGGGGCGCCACAGCTTAATATCGAGCTTAGGGATATGATCTTTGGCGGAGATCGTGGAATAGAACTAGGAAGGGAGAGACGAGTAAATCCTTCGCTAGTGTGTCCTACCTAAGCTTATTTGTTAGTTGGTCAGTATATAGGGATATTTTGTGATATGTTGATTCCCTTAATTAACCCTTGTTTTATGGCAGTATTTGAGAATGACAACTGAGAATGTTAATAGTGGAGTAAATGAGACCGTGGAGACACCTTTGCTCACCAATGAGGAGAACGTGCAACAGGCTGGCAATGTTCCTCCTGTGAACAACACCACTGAGCAGATGATGAACAACGGGATGTTTAGAAGCTTTTTGCAGTTCATGCAAAATCAGAAGAGGGAGACTCGTGTACAAAATACAGGTGGAAATGATAACAACGCACAGTTTGTTACAGCCAACAGTTCAAAGAGTTGGGACCACCAGAATTCTGGAGAAAGCCGGATCCGATTAAGGCAGAAACGTGGGTCAAGCAAATTACCAAGATATTCGATGTCTTGGGATGCACGGAGGAACAGTAGATTCCATTCGCCACCTTTATGTTCCGTAACGAGACAGATTACTGGTGGGAATCTGTGAAGCGTACCCATCCAGCCGCACTCAGCATGTCTTGGGAGACCTTTCAGAAACTGTTCAATGACAAGTACTTTCCTGAAAGTATTCGTCATATAAAGGAAGTGAAGTTTATTAGATTGGAACAAAACAACATGACGGTGTCTCAGTACGAGGCGAAGTTTGCAGAGTTATCCAGGTTTCCACCTCATTTGGTGGAGAATGAGGAACGTATGACGCGGATGTTTCTGAGAGGTTTGAAACCCGGCATACGTCAATATCTCATTTCTCATAAATTTTCTCTCTATGCAGATGTTTTCAATAAGGCTCAATTATTAGAGTGAGATAACGAGTACGTTCAACCGAGGGACCACAACTAGGATCATACCGGTTACAGCAGTCATCAAAACAATGATAACCAGTGGAGAAAGAAAAATACGGACAAGAATGGTAACCACTCTGGTGGTAATCATGGGCATGAGAATAGAAGAAGTGAGTCGGGAGGAGATTTTAAAAAGAGAAGATTCAACAACGATCATGTAAAGAAATCCGCGCCAGCAGCAACCGGTTCTAAGGGAGAGGAACGACCACCGGTCGTATGCTATAAATGCGGAAAAGAGGGACATATTAGCCCAAACTGTCCACAACAGTTCAAGGTATGTTATAATTGTGGTAAAAAAGGACATATCACTCGAGATTATACGATAGAAAAACCAAGTCCGGGGGGGACGGTGACTCAAAAGGCTGTCCCAGAAAAGTCAAAGTCAACGGTTCCTGGAAGAGCGTTTGTCGTGACTGGTCAAAATGCGAGGAACCCAAACGAGGTGATCACGGGTAAGCTAATCATAAATTCTTGCGAAGTTTATACCTTACTTGATACCAAATTACCCATTCATTTATCTCTCCCCGCTTGTGCTCAACGCTTTAAACTTAACTCCCGAGAAATTAGACTTTGATTTATCTGCGCGGCACTTCGTTAGGAGAAACTTTCATCACATCCACTTTGCTTATAAATCTTGTTTGATCTAAGTTGGCACCATCACATTATCTGTTGACCTTATCTCTTTAAAGATACTTGCTTTTGATGTGATTTTAGGGATTGATTGGTGAACTACTCATCATGCCAAAATTGATTATTTTCGTAAAGTTGTTAGTTTTCATATTCCTAACCAACCTATTGTACGAATTCAAGCAACTAAACCATTAAAATCAATCAATGTCATATCTAGTCATAAAGCTATTCGTTTATTGAAAAACGGATGTCAAGCTTTCTTAGCCCATGTTATGGATTTGAATAAAGACACGCCGATTTGAATAATATTCCCCGTAGTTAGTAAATTTCTCGACGATTTCAAGAACTTCCCGTCTACTCCCGAACGTGAAGTTGAATTCTTTATTGATCTTGAACCTGGTACAAAGCCCATTTCTTAAACCCCATATCGAATTGCTCCTATTGAACTTCAGGAGTTAAAAGTCTAATTACGAGAATTGTTGGACATCGCTTCATTCGTCCCAGTACACCTCCTTGGGCGCCTCTATTTTATTTGTAAAGAAGAAAGACGGGAGTATGCGACTTTGTATTAACTAATGAATTGAACCATGTCACCATCAAGAATAGGTATTCGCCACCTCGTATTGATGACTGTTTGACCAGATTGCAAGGAGCACAATTCTTTTCAAAGATTGATCTTAGATTCGGATATCATCACCAAGATTAGAACCGAGGATATTCCAAAGACGCTTTTAGAACTTCGATGACGGCATTATGAATTCTTAGTCATGTCTTTTTGATTGACTAATGCTCCTGCGGCTTTCATGGATATGATGAACCGAGTATTCAAGGATTATTTGGATCAGTTCGTTGTTATCTTTATTGATGACATCCTCATATATTCCAAAAGTTGTGAAGATCATGAGCACCATTTGAAGCTAGTACTCCAAAGACTTCATGAAAACAAGCTATATGCCAAGTTGAAGAAATGCGAGTTCTGGCTTGAGGAAGTAGCATTCCTAGGGCACGTGGTGTCAAATCATGGAGTATCTGTCGACCCGGCAAAGATTGTAGCAATACAAAGTTGGGAACAACCGAAGTGCGTAGCTTTCTAGGCTTAGCTGGTTATTATCGGAGATTCGTGGAAGGATTTTCTCGAATCTCTACTCCGTTAACTCAGTTGACTCGGAAAGATACAAAATTCGTATGGAGCGAGGAATGCGAAAAGAGTTTCCAAGAGCTTAAGAGGAGACTCATTTCGGAACCTGTTCTGACAATACCATCTGGTTCGGATGGATTTGTTATCTACAGTGATGCTTCAGGCAAAGGGTTAGGATGTGTTCTCATGCAACATGGGAAAGTCATAGCCTATGCCTCGCGACAACTTAAAGAATATGAGAGGAATTATCCTATTCATGATCTAGAGTTGGCAGCAGTCATTTTCGCACTAAAGATCTGGAGGCACTATCTATATGGAGAGAAAGTGAAGATATATTCAGACTATAAAAGCCTCAAATATTTCTTCACCTAAAAGGAACTCAACATGCGGCAACGACATTGGCTCAAGCTGTTAAAAGATTATGACCACACTATTCAATACCATCCTGGAAAAACAAACGTGGTAGCTGACGCGTTGAGTAGAAGATCATATGCAGGAACGAGTGCGATGATGTCAAGTATACGCATAGAACCAACTTTAATCAATAAAGTTAAAGTTGCTCAAGCCACCGACCCGGAGCTGATGCGTATGAAGAAGAAAGTACAAGAAGGTGCTATTCCGGAAGCGAGAATTGATGAAAAAGGAATACTTTTAGTCCACTCCAGACTTTGTGTTCCTAACGATTCTGATTTGAAGAACAAGATCATGATGGAGGCACACAATACACCGTTTATAATCCATCCTGGAAGTACCAAAATGTATCGTGATCTTCGACATACATTTTTGTGGAACAACATTAAGAGAGAGATCGCGAAGTTTATCCCGAAGTGTTTAACTTGTCAACGTGTAAAGGCGGAGCATCAAGTGCCTAAGGGTCCATTGCAACCACTTGAGATTTCGAAATGGAAGTGGGAACACATTACCATGGATTTTGTTACGGGTCTTCCCACGGTTTCTCAAGACATAAATGTTATTTGGGTTATTGTTGATAGATTAACCAAGTCTGCTCATTTCTTGCCGATACGGGAGACTTATTCCCTTGAACGTTTTGCTCATATATATGTAAATGAGATTATGAGATTGCATGGTATGCCAGTATCCATAGTTTCGGATTGTGACCCTAGATTCACTTCACAATTTTGGGTTAGCTTGCAAAAAGCTATGGGAACGGATTTACGATTCAGTTCGGCATACCATCCTCAAACGGACGGACAATCAGAGAGGACTATTCAAACTCTTAAAGATTTATTAAGACTCTGTGTCCTAGACTTCAAAGGGAGTTGGGATAAGTATTTACCATTGGTGGAATTCTCCTACAACAACAGTTATCAGGCAAGTATAGGTGTGGCTCCATTCAAAGCATTGTATGGACGAAAGTGTCGCTCTCCAATATGTTGGGATGAGGTGGGTGAAGCAACATTGTTGGGACCCAAGTTGGTACGTATGACTACGAAAAAGATCCAAATGACTCGACAACGTATACAAACGGCTCAAGATTGACAAAAGAGTTATGCGGATCTTCATCGAAAGGACGTGGAATTTAGTATTGGGGATCATGTATTGTTGCGTGTTTCCCCATGGAAGGGAGTTACAAGATTCGGGAAGAGAGGAAAGCTCAATCCATGATTTATTGGTCCATTTTAGATTCTTGACCGAGTAAGAAATGTAGCCTATAGACTTGCATTACCTCCAAGTATGTCTCGTGTTCATAATGTTTTTCATATATCTGTGCTTCATAAATATGTGAAAGACCCGAACCACGTTATTGAGTTAGAACCGGATGAGATAGCCGAAGACTTAACGTACGAGGAGGTACCTGTCAAGATCTTGGATAGGAAGGAACATGTCTTACATACAAAGGTCATACCACAAGTTAAAGTTTTATGGAGAAAGCATGCTATTGAGGATATGACCTGGGAGTTGGAAACAGAAATAAAAGTGAGGTATCCTCACCTTTTCGAAACACCAGGTACGTACGTCAATTTCGAGGACGAAATTTCATAAGGAGGGGAGGTTGTAAGACCCCAACTTATTATAAATAAAATTAAATTTCCTCTATTTATTATTTTGAAATAGTAAGGGTTGATTTGATTAATGTGGTTAGTTATAGGTAAAATGCGCAAATATTTCAAATATGCAAGTGGTTATAAAATATTCATTTTTATCGGAGAATATTCGTTTGGTTGTGGAATATTCTTCATCGTTGGGAATATTCGTGCGGACAGTAAGAACCTTGTGTTGGCCTCATAAACGAAAAAGCGATTGGATGAAGAAAAACGATAAGTATAAGTTGTTTATAAATAATCTGCGTAGTTATTACTGTTAAAAAGCGTTGGAATACCCGTGGTTAAAACACAAGAAGACATTTGTTATTGCACCAATTATTGATTCTTACGTAGGAAGGCATTACTCAATAATTGTTACAGTAGTTACTATTCAATATTTTATTTTATTGATTCAATAATTGTTACGTTGATATTTTATATTATTGTTGTTTCAATAATTATCACTACAAAGTATTTTCATTATCAGATCAATAATTCATATTATTTGAATAATATTATTAGATAACATTATTGGCAATGTCTAGAAAGTTCTGCGCTCTAGGAGAGGTTTGGTCACCTAATTGCATGCCCAAGAAGAGAGAAATCCTTATTGAAAGCCCCTCTTTCCTTGAACTACCGGTTGTCGATATTGTGATTCTGTAATATTATTTGTGAATAATTAATTATTGGTTTATATGATAAGGAAAATATTCATTTTATGTGGATATAGATGGAGAAAATTTTAAAGTGACAATTGTTGAAAAATTGATATTTTATCTTTTTTGATAAAACAATTCATTTAAATATATTATTATATTTTAATAATATAATAATGGTGATATTTTTACAATGAATGTGGGATATATGAATATATGAGGAGGAAGAGTATTTTTGTTGCAAAAGTTGTTTAAAACATGTTAAACATGTCTGTGGGCCCATTTCTTTACTGAAATTTGATTATAGCTAATAAAATCGCCTGTTTGTGGATTTTGGTCAGTTTCTATTTGGAATTTGGAAAAACTTTTTTCTGCAAAGTTGTAGAGAATGAAATTTCCTATGGAAAAGACATAAGGTTCGAATTTTTCTGACAAAAGGGCTATTTATTATGAATTATTGAAGTTCCGAAGTTCTGAAATAATTGATTTTTGGAAATTTTAATTATGTTTATTAAGAAAAACATTTTTTTTGTTTTGTGGGCTACACTAACATGTGCAAGATAAGCTGAAATCAGATTTCAAAGATGGGCGTGAAAGTTTAGTAAAAATAATAATATTTTATTAAATTTTCTGCTTTGGTGTTCTAAGCATTTTCCTATAAATAGGGTGCTTAGGTTAGAATTGAAAATCACACCAGAAACTGAAGTTTTTTCTCTCTATATTATCGAGCGTATTCTTATGAGTATTTTGATACATTGAGTGTTGTTTATACTGATTGCAAGTTCCTTCAAAGACTATTCATGTATCTACACTATTCCAAAGATTCCAAATCCAAGCATCTTGTCTTTTCGAGATAAGGGATATTATTTTTTTAGAAATGATATTATTTCTTCTAATATCATTATGTCGGAATATTGGTAAGATTTTTCTTGTGAAATTATTGTCTTTTTAGTGTCTGGGTTACTATTCATGTATACGACACTTTATTCACGATATCTACAATTATTCACGAATACTGGCTATTCATAAAAAAATTAAATTTTCATTTTTTGTCCAAAATATCTATTATGGATATTAGCTTTGATTGTATCCATGTTTTGATCATCCTTGAATTTTACTTCACCACGATTATTTATGAAGTATTTTTGAACTTGGATTGTTTGAAGTACGAATCCTTAAAATTTATTCTTTTGTTTCACTGGATTCGTTTCTTTAAATATTTTTCATCATCCTCAGTCCTAAATGATGATATTACTGAATATCTTTGGCCTGTAGTTCAAAGATTAATGAATTTTTGATGAATATTTTTGGCCTGTAGTGCAAAGATGAACAGATGTTGAGATGAACATGACCGACTGATGAATATCTTTGGCCTGTAGTGCAAAGATGAATATTTGATTCAAGATATATATTGATTGATGTTACAGGGATAAAATATTGATGATGGACTTTTAAATTCATAGATTATAGTAGATTTCATTCTCTACGTAACTCATCTATGAATTATTATTTTCCGCTGCGAATATTGATCTGAAACTTGTTGTCTATTGTATTTTATCAGATTTTTCCCTGTTGAAGACTAACGATAATTTGTTCTATATTATCTTAGTCATAATATTCTTTACTGGGCTAGTTGAGCTCACCCTTTTCCTTTTTGTTCCATTTTTTTTTCTCAGGAGGCAAGAATGTAGTGAGTTCTAGTCGGGGTATGGAATGATGGTTCTAGAAAGTTGTTTAGTATTACTCACCATTTTTGTAAAATAATGCACCAATAATTATAATGAGGACTTATTTGGGTGTGAATATTGTCTAGATGGCAATATTTGTATTTAAACTCACAGTTTATATGTTGTATTAATAAAGTTGTAGTTGTTTCTGTACCATGTTATTGACGACTCAAAATGGGTGATGTATACCTATTTTGTGGGCGTCACAGTATTGATTATTGATGCTTATGTGAGAAGTCACTCAGTTATACTCAATTATTGCTATAGTAATTGTTGCATCATATCTCTCATATTACTGATTCAATTATTGTCATAGTATCATCTGCTAATATATATTATTAAATCAATAATTGAGACAACAAAATTATTCATATTATTATTTGCAATATTGACAATGTCTAGAAGTTCGCTCAAGGAGAGGTTTGGTCACCTAATCAAGCGCTTGATAAGGAGAAATCCTTATCGAAAAGCCCTTCTTTCCGGGAACGACACGGTTGTTAAATATTGTGAATTATAATATTAATGATGAATAAGTTCGTGTTGATTAAAGATGAATTGGATAGTTCCATTGTGTTGGAATTATTAGTGTTAATGAAAATCGACATTTATTTCGATAATAATTGATGTCTGAAGGTTATATTGACCAATCGGGTAATTAACTAGATAAATATGCAATTAATTCACATGATTATAACTATTTATTCACATGTGTGTACTATTGATTCACATTCTTGTACTATTAGGGGAGGTGGTGCAAGATTGATAATACTTGCATGACTAAGTTAAAAATGGAGGTATAGTTGAAGGTACTATACTGTAATTCGTATTTTCACATGATTATAACAATTGGTTCACATGATTGAACTATTGATTCACATTATTTACTATTAGGGGAGGTGGTGCAAGTTTGATAATACTTGTAGGACTAAATTAAAATTGAAGAAAAAGAGGAAGGTATTATACTATAATATTTTGAGCCCCAAAACGTGCAATTATCGAAACTATATTTTCCTATAAATAGAAGCTCATTTTTCCTTCATTTCTCACCAATTCACTAAAGCTATAGAGCAATTATTATAGAGAGAAATTATAAAGAGAAAGGAGAAGAGAAGTCTGCTACTTCACTATTCCAGTTTTTTTTCTAAAGTAAGGGGTATTATTCTTTCGTATTCATGAAGTGAGTTATTTTCTTTCAATACTTGTAAGGGTTGTTATTACATTCTTTATTATTATGTTGGAATAACTTGTCTATGCGAAGTACCGCATACATGGTGAAATTCTTCTGTTATTCCATTCTTTATTATTCTCATTGGAATAACTCGTCTGCATCAAGGTCTATCGCATGCTTGGTGAATTCATTATTATTCCATTCTTTATTATTCTGTTGGAATATCTTGTCTGTATGGGATTACGCGTGACCTGATTCTATTATTTATTATTCTGTTGGAATATCCTGTCTGTGCGGGTTACGCATAACCTGGTTCCATTCTTTATTATTCTATTGGAATAACCTGTCTGTGCGGATTACGCACGCCTGGTGAATTCTTCTGTTATTCCATTCTTTATTATTCTGTTGGAATAACTTGTTTATGTGGATTACCGCATGCATGGTGAATGATCCTTCGTATTCATTCCTTATTAAATTGTGAAAATGATCTGTTTACGTGGATTACCGCATGGCGGGCAAAAATCTATTTGCGGTTTCATATATTCTATTATACTCAGTTGGTTAAAGTTTTGGTTTCTATACTCCATGAAATTAGTGGAAGATCCTTGATATTTGCGCTTCATCCAATATCTTTTCATGAAAATATTCTTCTGAGCATTCTTAAATTTTACTCCACAAAGAAGTATCATGTTGACAATTTGGACGTTATTGATTTCTGGATAAATTAAAATTATAAATCTTTAAAATTTTTTCTTGAACTTGTTTTATTGAATTATTATGTCATTGTCACCATGCTCATGCTTATATTGTGATGAAAGTCATCTTTGGCTTACGTGTATAGATGGACTTGGTATGATTATGACCAGGGATTATTCGGTATAATCATGACCGTAATGTGACGAATGATGTGGTAAAAGTCCTCGTTGGATTGTAGTTCATTGATGGACAGTTGTTCGTGTGATTATGACCAGGGATTATTCGGTATAGTCTTGACCATTGATGATTACATGAATATCCTTGGCCGTGATGCAGGGATGATTCAATTTTATTTATTAAGCTGAGTCTCAGCTATAAAGTTGATGAAAAACTTTTAAATCATAGAAGATAGTAGATTTTATGCTCTACTTGACTCTTCTAATGGATTTCTTGTTCTGCTGCAGTTAAACTTGTTGTCTATTATATTCTATCAGTTTAACATTGTTGAAGGCTAATGATAATTTATTCTGCATTATCTTAGTCATAATATTTCTTACTGGGCTAGTTGAGCTCACCCTTTCTTTCACTGTTCTCTTCAGGAAATGAGAACGTAGCCGGGACTAGTTGGGGAACGGAGTGACGGTCTAGATGATAGCATTAGTAGTCTTCACTATTCTGTTAAATAGTGTGACAATAAATGTAATGAGGACTCCATTGAGTGTGGATATTGTCTAGATGACAATATTATTATTAAAACTCTTAGATTATGTTTTGTCGTATTTTACACGACTGTTGTATAATTAAGTTGTATTTGAATTTTGTACCATGTATTTGGCGACTCAAGATGGGTGATGTATACCTGTTTTGGGGGGGTCACAATAATAGTATGGGAAAATTAATGAAACACAATATACTAAATTTTAAATGAAAAATCCTCAAAAATTAAAAGATAAAAATTACGGGTCAAGCTCCAAATAATTTTACTGTAATTAATTGTGAATACAAATAATTTTTTCAAGTTTTATAACTAAAAACTTGAAATATAAAAATATTGAGAGAATACAAGAATATTTTAATTTGAGTGAAAATTCAAATTGTGAGAATCTTTTAATTAATTAAAGTCTTTAAACAATTAATTTATCTGAATAGATGATGAAAACCCATGAAAAAATTGCACAAAAACTAAACTTTTCTTCTAAGGAAACGTACTATTGTTTCGTTCTGCACTTTTTTTCATTGTAATCACGCGACATATAACTATAGCTACTAAATCATTACCATAGCCGATTGTATACTACACAGTTATATATATAAATTTTTATAATATATAGGGCTATATGTATATACACAGATGTGTATTACACAGTAGGACTATGCCGATAGATTTTTTGGGCTATGGTGTCGGTTCACCTATCGTTGGCGACAGGTGAAACCGTTGCTATATCCCAAAAAACTGTTGTCATAGCCGATCAGAGCAATACACAAAGAAAGGTATACATCTTTTCTATATATATATATATATATATATATATATATATATATATATATATATATATAGAGAGAGAGAGAGAGAGAGTAAAATACATTGACATTCCTCGTAGATAATAATAATAATAATAATAATAATAATAATAATAATAATAATCACCATCACTCTAGTTTTTCAAGTAACAGTCAGCACCCCTCTATTCTATAATATATAACATTCACTACCCTAATGTGATTGACTAATTAATATCCAAAAATATTTTTAATATAATGTCTAATACACCCTTGAAGTTATAATATTTAATATATTCACTAAATATAAATTTGTATATTAAATTTTTACTTAAATTGATATAATTAATTAAATTATAAACTTATGCAATAAATAACATGAATATCAAAAATAATAAATATTTATTTTATTAGGAAAATAAAGTCATGCAATTTTTGCTAATTAATTTCTCAAAGATTAAAATTTACGTGATATACATTCAAATATTGTTTTTTTGTAATTAAAAATTAAAAATTTAATAGCCATAAAAGTACAAATTAATGCAAAAAAATATAATTATTTTTCCCATATATTAAAATTTATGTAAAACAATTATTACAAAACGAATCTTATTATTCATATAAAAAGTATTAAAAGTTATATTAATTATTTTTCTCAAATATTAAACTAAACATAAGTCACACTTTGACATAATTATTTACAAAGAAAATGATAAATATTGTTACTCAAAAAAAGAAAAAAATTAAAAGAAAAATCTTTTTACAAGATACGTAGTAATAAATATTATTATATTTTTTTATTCAACATTGTATAGAAACAATATCAAATATATACTAAAATATATAATCAAAATCATAAACATCCTAAATTTTGAAATATAATCAAGAAAATTTAACATATAAAAATCATAATATGAAACTAAAATTCAAATAATAATTTTTATTGTTAAAAACCAAAAAATAAAATATCAATATACTCAATCACTTTAATTAGAACAATTCCATTAATAATATAATTTAAATTTCTTAATATTTGTATCACTTATCTAAAAATATGTGTTAATTAAACTAAATTATTTGAATGAGATAATCTTAATTACAAATAAAACTATAATTAAAATGTAGTGTATTAAAAAGGGATAATTAAACATATATATTATTTAAGAATTAAAATTTGACAACATAATATGATAAATATGTAACTTCATCTATTTAGTCAACCCTAAAAACTTGCAGGGGTACTAACTGTTACTTATAAAACTAGAGCGGATGTAAGTGTTATTACGATTATCTAGATGAGGTGTCACTGTATTTTACTCATATATATGTATATATATGGACAATGATCAATAGTATCTATTTGTAATGAATCAAAAAGGAACAAACACCATCTATAGCGTCCGTTCCAAATATTAACAGTCAAGATTAAAAAGAAGATTGTGACGTCCGCTAGTAATACTAGCGGACGATGTAATAACACAAATTGGACCATTATACCCTAAGTCAACGTGTCAAAAAATTACCATATCCTCTAGTATTACTAGTGAACTTCTTAACACCTAAAACAACTCTAGCAAAACCCTTCAATTGGCAACAAAACTGCAAAATTCGCATACAATTTTGAAAGATTTGTGTTCTATATCAACTTAATCAACTAGGGTTTAAAGTTTATTAACTAGGGTTTATGGTTTTTTAACTAGAGTTTAGGATTTATAAATTAAAGTATAAGGTTTATTAATCAACTTTTAGGGTTTATTAATCAGGGTTTAAGGTTTATTAATAAACCCTAGTTAATAAAGTCAAATCCTTTTCTTGATATTAATAAAAGTACTCTTCCGCTAGTAATACTAGCAGACTGTTTAATTGGGAGTATAATGGTCCAAGTTATTTATTTAGCTGATCCACTAGTATTATTATAGAACATCATATCCTCCTTTCTAATCTCAGTCATTGATCATTAGAATAGACACTCTAGATGTTATTTGCTCATTTTGATTCATATTAAATACATGTTATAGATCATTACTATAAGACCCTGATTTTTATGAAATAAAAGTCTAATTTAATTTATGATTATTATTCTAAAATTGTAAAATATTAAATTGATAAATGGTCAAACGAACAATTAAACTGATAATTAAGTAAATAAAAGAGGGGGATTAAATCTTCTAGAAGGGTGGCATGTGGGTGGCGGCTAAGAGGCTTATAATTAAGCAAGGAATGCGCTAATATAAATTTCCTACATGATTCCAAATATTTTCCCAAATTTCTCAGAAAACTAGTTTTTGATTGGTCCTTTAATTTAAATTGGTCATGGATGTTGGTTGTGTGATTAAGCCTAATAAGGCAAAATCAACATTTTACTCTTCATTTCCCACACTTCCTATCATAGCAATAATTTTACAAAAAGAAAAGAAAGAAAGAAAAAGGAAAGTAAAAAGAAGAAAAAAAGAAAAAAAATCTAAGAAGTATAAATAGGTTGCCTAGACTAAACACACACCATGACTACACCAAAATATAAAAAAAAAATTACTACAATATTGTGAGTATTTCTTTTGAGTGTAAGGTTACTCCAAGTGTTGATAAATAGTGCAAGCATTGTTCAGGTTGATCAATTTCATTGAAAGTAGGATCTAGTCACGTGCTAAGGTAAGAGATATTATTTTTTAATGTATATTTGTAAGGGGTTCATACTCCATATTCTGGAAAGAGATTATTATTCGTTTCTTCAACTTATCATTAAATGGTGAAGTCCTGAAATGATTAGAATATCCATAATAGTTTGTGCTTCATTTAATATCTTGACCTGAATCTTTTTATCCAGTTTTAAGTTATTATATTTGAGCCTGGAAATTTACATTTACTTGAACTTTATATTATATCCAGAATTCTAATCGATTTTTTGGATATCGAGTTGGCAATTTGGACTCTAGATAATTAAGTTGAAAATCACTAAGATGTCTTATTATTTTGATTATTTCTGTCCGTTTATCATATATATCATTGTTATAATCATTGTGGTGAAATTTCTATTTGGTTTGAGTACAAAGATGGATTGTTGTTTTGCATGATCATTACCAAGGGTTCTCTTCGTCTAGGGTACAAAGATGAATGAATTGTTGATTTGTATGATCATGAACATTGGTTTTACAGTTGTATGTCTTTCGCCCGTAGTGGAAAGATGGATTGTTTATTGGCATGACCATTGGTGTTACAGTTGAATATTTTTGGCTCGAAGTGAAGAGATGAATTTAATAGCATAATTATAAACATGAACTGTGAATTGGTATAACCATGATCTTTGGTATTTCAGGTAAAGATAGGTGGTGAAAGTTCTCTTTGTCTTGGGTACAACAAAAAATTATGGATTGGTGTTACAAGAATAAAATATTGATGATGAATTTTTAATTTGGAGAAGATAGTAGGCATTATGTTCTGCTTGACTCTTCTAATGGATTATTGATTCCGCTGCAATTATGGTTTAAAACTTTTATCATCTATCATATATTCTAAATATCTAATTTATTACTGATAAAGGCTATTGATAATTTAGCTATCTTAGTTATAATATTCTTTACTAAGCTATTTTTGTTCACCCTTTTGCTTCACACTTCCTTTCAGGAAATAAAAGTGTAGTTGGGACTAGCAGAGAGAACATGGGTATAAAGTGGTGTTTCAAATTAGTTGTGGTCCTCATCAAGTTATAGAATAGTGTGGCATAATAATTGTACTGAGAATTTAAAATGTGTGTGTCGTATTTTATACGTCATTTAATAGTTTATTTTGGTGAACCAAATAGGGTGATGTGAACCCGAATTTGGAAGCGTAAAAAATGCACCCCATTAGAGTGAGGATGACATAAATCTTTTTGTGTTACTTTGAGGACTAAAAATATTTGTTGCTATATTTTCTATGGCATTGTAATAATTTAGATGTGAATAATGTTATACTAGACATGGTATAGTATTTGTATTGAACACTCACAGTATGTGTGTTGTCGTATTTTTCACGATAGTATAATAGTTGTAAATAAGAAAGTTCATGTCTGTAATGTTGTTTTTAGAGACTCAAAATGGGTTGTGTGGACCTATTTTGGGGGCATCACAATAACCTTCTCTCTATATATATATATACGGTCCGGATCTTAAGCTCACCCCTTATCTAGCTCACCTTGCTCACCCCCTTTAGTAAGAATCTGACCCATGCATTACATCTCCGTCTCGTATATATGTTGTCCGTCGCTAAAAGCTAGGACGACGGTTCTATATATAGTGACGAACAAAATTGTCGCCCAGTCCGTCGCTAAAGGGGGGTGAGCTTAAGATCTGGACCATATATATATATATATATATATATATAATGCTCCATAGCAAACGTTTGCTATGGGCACTATTCTAGCAAACGCATCTTACACCGTTAATCCAGATATTCAATGGCGCAAAAAGATTTATTTTTATTTTTGCTAGCTGCTGATAAAAGTGGCGACCAAAGAATTTTTTTTTACTGGCCACAAGAGGAAGTTATTGAAAGTAGTATGCATACAAGCCAATTATGTATGATGATAAAGCATATACTTTGTAAACAATCTTATTCATTTATTAATAAAAGAATTATTATTAAAGGCATTTATTTATCTATATGATGTTATTTTTATAATATGTGATAAACCCATAGTTTTAAGCAATATTTTTAGAATCATGATGAGATCATGCTAATGAGATCTAAATTCTTAGATAGCTTAAAACTAAAATGTTCCCAATTGTTGGATTAGTAAAAGGGAATTAGTGAATTCGGATAGATTGGTATATGCGTTGCTTGCTCATTGGATTTGGACGATTGATCTCGTGATCATTTGTGTGGAGTCACTAAAGCAAGTATATAGGTGCTTATTGGAGAATAAGTTCACTGAATGTGACTCGCTAATGAATACTTAATGGAGTTTTACTTTCTTGTCAATAGGAATTCTTGTAGTGATAATATTACAAATGATCCTTAGACTTGAGATCATCATACTATCTTATATATAATAAGTTATACTTTGACATGTCCCTTAAGACCCTTAGGATATATAAAAGGGTATGCTTGAGTGTAATAAGTTATATATGGAGATAATGAATGATCAATAAAGAATCTACCACTTCTAGTAAAAGAAGAGAAATGTCCTATATGATTCGATAAATGACAACCCATGAATTCTTGGCCAATGTGGAATGAAATTAGAAAGGAGTTTCTAATTTACATTTATTCATAGTTGTACATTTAGGAATCGAAGTACATATAATTAAATAAAAATAAGACTTGACAGTAATTTCATATCTTATATTTAATTGGGACATTGTATGGTGGAAAGATTGAATTGTATGGAAACTATTTACTCAAATGTTCTTTTATGATTAATGTTGAAATCTATATTATCTGGAAAGCCGTTGATCGCTAAGGAGGCTTATACTTATTATAGAATAAATATTATTTATTTAAATAGATTATTAGTTTAATTTATTTATTTAAATAAGATTAGAATTTTTCTAATTGATTTATTCACAACCGGTTTAATATGGAGAACCTAAAGGGTCACACCATAAAAGTAAGACTAATTATTTAAGAAGTTAATGACATAATCGTAATAATATGTTAAGTGTATTTAATTTAATCTATAGTGATAGAATAAAATAAATAGCTTAATATTTATTATTTAATATTTTGAAATATTAAATATAAATTAACAAGAGGAGTCTTATTAATATTATTACAATTATTATTATTTTAATTTTTAAAGGAGTTTGAGAATTAATTTAATATAAGTACTCTCATTTATTTCTAATAAGATTAGAAGTAAATTAATTAAAAGAGTTTAATTAATTATCCTTAATAAGATTAGGGAGTTTAATTAATTAAAGGAGTTTAATTAATTAAATAAAACCCTATTTCTAATTAGATTAGAAGGGTTGACTAATATCTATATAATAGGAGTCTTATGTTAGATATCAGTAGACGTAATCCCAATTGTTCGAGAGTACTCTTAGAAAAACTAGGTCTAGCCAACCACCCTCCTTCTTAAAAAATCCTTCTTCCTTGGTGGATCACCTCTAAAGGCCAAACACTTGGGTGGCTAACATTGATCAAAGGAAGGAATAATCCCGAAGATTCAAGGAGATCGCAAAGAACTAGGAGTTGAACTCGTAAATGTGAAGGCTTGAATCTACAAGGGTATGATTCCATAGCTTCTTATCTTTCGCTTTAATTAATAACATGCATAAAGGATGATTCGCGTAATTGGTTTGTAAAAATTTTTAATTCTGATTTTGTCATGCTTCCGCTGTTTTGTATAAATTTGATTGCGTCTATGATTCTAACAAACCTAACAGTGGCATCAGAGCTAAACCTTTATGCAGTTATTAATTGTTTAGATTTGATATATATGATTGATATGTGTTTTGTACAAATTTTTTGGGCATAATTATTAGCATAGAATTGAGTTTTTGGAGAAAAACTACTGAATTCGAGAACTGGAAACAATTTCTGCGAATCATGCGCCAGTAATTCCTGCTTATATAGTAAACCGCATATTTAGCGCCCAGAGTTGGGTCTCAATTGAATTCAACTTGAAATTAAATACTTCTTGTGATATAAACTCGGTCTTTGAAGATTAGTGTGACGCCCCCAAAATAGGTATACATCACCCATCTTGAGTCGTCAGATACATGGTACAAAACTCAACTACAAACTTAATTATAAACTGTCGTGCAAAATACGACAATACATAGCTGAGAGTTTAAACACGAATATTGGCTTCTAGACAATATCCACACTCAATGGAGTCCTCATTACAATTATTTTCACACTATTTTATAAAAATAGTGAGGACTACTATAGCCACCATCTTGGACCGTCACTCCATTCCCCTACTAGTCCTAGCTATACTCTCATTTCCTAAAGAGAAAAATGAAAGCAAAAGGGTGAGATCAACTAGCCCAGTAAGAAATATTATGACTAAGATAATGCAGAATAAATTATCTTTAGCCTTCAACAGTGTTAAACTGATAAAATACAATAAACATCAAGTTTAACTGCAGCGGAATAAGCAATCCATTAGGAGAGTCAAGTAGAACATAATGTCTACTATCTCTTCTAGATTAAAAGTCCATCGTTAATATTTCATTCCTGTAATACTCAACAACAGTTCTTTGTTATACCCAAGACAAAAAGAACTATCATCACCTGTCTTCACCTAAACCACCAAAGATTATAGTTAAATCCATAATTCATATTTATAATCATGTAAATCAACAGTTTCTCCTTGCCACAAAGACTTAATAGAACGTTTACTCAATATCCTTACCCCAAAGGCTAAAGATATTCAAATGTAATAACAATGATCATACCAATCAGTTGTCTACCTTTGTACTACGGGCCAAAGATATTCAACTATAAAACCAATAGTCATGATCATACCAATCAATTGTCTGTCAGTGCACTATGGCCAAAGACATTCAACTGTTAACTAATGGTCATGATCCTGCCAATCACATCATCAAATTATCCATGCACTACGGGCCAATGATATTAGTTATTATCACCAGTGGTTATGATTATGTCATACACTTGTCCATCTTTGCACGTAAGCCAAAGATATACAACTATAAAATCAATAATCAACAGTCCATCTTTGCACATAAGACAAAAATATACAACTATAAAACCAATAATCAACAGTCCATCTATGCACGTAAGCCAAAGATATACAACTGTAAAACTAATAATCAAAAGTCCATCTATGCACGTAAGCCAAAGATGACTTTCATCACAATATAAGCATGAGGATGATGACAATGATATAAGCATTAATCAACGAAATCAAGGATAAATATTAAAGACTTTAAATTTATCCGAGTTTAAAAATATCCAAATTGTCAACATGATCTCGCTTTGTGGAGTAAAATTCAAGAATAATATTCATGTACCAAAAATAATTTGGACGTAAAAGAAATATATTTTTTGGGTGAATAGTACCCCATGAATAGTACCATGGGAATAGTACTTGAAATAGTATCTCGTGAATAGTAACTTGGACATAAAAAGTACCCCAAATACCCGAGTGAATAATATTCGGGTGAATGGTAATTGGGTGAATAGTAACCTGTGAATAGTAACTCGTGAATAGTACTCCGGCATGAAAAGTGTCTCGAATACCCGAGTGAATAATATTTGAGTGAATAGTAATCGGGTGAATAGTAACCCATAAATAGTAACTCATGAATAGTATTCCATCATGAAAAGATCAATAATTATCAAGAAAACTTAGAATAATATTTTCATGAAAAGATACTGGATGAAACGCAAATATCAAGGATATTCTACTAATTTCATGGAGTATAGAAGCCAAAAATTCAACAGAATGAGTATAAAATTCAAAATCTAAAACGAAATAATATTACTTACATACTACAGAGTATGGAAGAAAATATTATCTCAAGCGAATATTGAACAAAAATAACATCCCTTGAACAAAAATAATATTCCAACGAATATTTAACGAAGATAATATTCCTACGAATATTGAACGAAGATAATATTCTTTATGAATATTGAATGAAGATAATATTCTTTATGAATATTGAAAAAAAATAATATTCATACGAATACGAAAAAAATAATATCTCTTTAGAATATAAAATAAATAATACCCCTTACAACTGTTGAACGAAAATAATATTCCTACGAATATTGAACGAAATGATATTCCTTATGAATATTGAATGAAAATAATATTCATACGAATACGAAAAATAATATCTCTTCAGAATATGAAATAAATAATACCTTTTACCTCAGAAGAAGACTGAATACTGGAATAGTGAAGTAGCAGACTTCCGCTTCTTTTTCTCTCTATAGCTTCTCTCTATTATTGCTCTTGTGAGTCTTAGTGAATTGGTCGAGAATGAAGGAAGAATGAGCTTCTATTTATAGGAAAATATAGTTTCAATAATTGCACGTTTTGGGGCTCGAAATATTACAGTATAATACCTTCATCTTTTCCTTCATTTTTAATTTAGTCCTGCAGGTATATCAAACTTGCACCACCTCCCCTAATAGTACATCATGTGAATAAATAGTTCAATCATGTGAATCAATAGTTCTATAATGTGAAAATACGAATTACAGTATAGTACCTCCATCTATACCTCCAATTTTAACTTAGTCATGCAAGTATTATCAATCTTGCACCACCTCCCCAAATAGTACATGAATGTGAATTAATAGTACACACATATGAACAAATAGTTATAAGCATGTGAATTAATAGCAATTAATTGCTAATTTATCTGATTAATTACCCGATTGGTCAGTATAACTTCCAGCCATCAATTATTATCGAAATAAATATCGATTTCCACTAACACTAATAATCCCAACACAATGGAACTATCAATTTCATCTTTAATCAACACGAACTTATTCATCATTAATACTATAACTCATAATATTTAACAAACCGTGTCGCTCCTGGAAAGAGGGGCTTTCGATAAGGATTTCTCCTTATCATGCCGCAATTAGGTGACCAAACCTCTCATTGACAGAACTTCTAGACATTGTCAATATTACAAATAATAATATGAATAACTTTGTTGTCTCAATTATTGATTTAATAATATAAAATATTGATACTGTGACAATAATTAAATTAATAATATGAGAGATATGATGCATCAATTATTGTAGCAATAATTGAGTATAACTGAGTGACTTCTTACGTAAGCATCAATAATCAATACCGTGTGCTATTATGCAACTACGCGTATTACTGTACTTTTACTATCGGGTAATTCAATAGTTTTAACGGTAAAACTTTCACCGTTATTTTTATAAAAAGATAGTTCTATCATTTTCTAAATACGACAATACTTCCGTTGTGGGGTCCACCAATGATTGTTCCGTCGTACGAATATTCCCTGTTAAAATGAATATTCCCCGACCAATCGTGTGACACCCCCAAATCCGGTACTTCCATTTCCACAGGATTTGGTGTTCACTGTACAAACATCATCTATCTATCTACCCATAAATAAATGCAAACCATGCAATAGATAGAATAAATAATAAACCTCCCCTTACATCAACTGCATAATAAATAAATCCTAGGTTACTCTAACCTTAAAACATCTGTGCGGAAAACATAAACAAATAAGTCTTAAGTAACATCAATTCTAATCATCATTACATAACCACAATAATAAAATAGTCTTCATTACTTGCTAATCTTGCCCTTGCCCTTACTAGTGGAAGGTTCGTTTGCTCTTTCATTCTTAACTGCAATGTTATTATTACGCAAGAGTGAACACGATTGCCCACAAGTATAACAATATAACAAATGACTAATAATAACATGTGAATGAATTAACAACTTCTAATATAAAAGCTCAACTTTTGAATCAAGAATGAATAACAAGAATCAAAAGAATTTCTGAGGGTCATAAGACCTTGAACTGTGTCCTAGGTTGTCAAGTGTTTATACTTGAAACCTTTAACAGTCATAAGACTATGGGCTCTTCTTCTCGTACTTAGGGGGACCAGCCCTTAGTACCATACTGTGCATAATATCTTAACACTAACGCATAAGTAATTCCCTATACAGGGTTGTTCATATCAGTTTGACATTAGAGTCCGCACCAAAGGAAGTTTGGTTTGGATAATTCATCAAGGGTTCTGAAATTTAAAACGCTCATCAACTATGGACTAGTCGAATCAATAAGGGTTCGCTAGTCTAACAAGGTTTAACAATAATTGATAATTAACTTGGATAAAATCTCAAAAGTATACAATAGAATAAGTATTGTATAATGGCATCATGCTTGAAGGATTAATAAGCTTTAATATACAAAACATACTTAATCAATAGTAATGAGAATTTGCTCGATGTAGAACAGTGAAATTATCAACTTATAATGATAACAAGTAGGGTTAAGAAACTTGCCTCGTGCGTAGATTACACGTTAATAAAACTCGTTCTTTGATTAAAATCCTACATATCATTTATGTTCACAATATCAATCAATTATCACGTAATAAACATCACAAGTTTATTCTTTGTCTAACTCGAGTTCATGACTATACTTAGTCAATTACTACACTTATTGCCAAAAAAAATTAAGACTTCATGACAATAAGCTAACTATGCATTTGATCATTCAATTTACACGTAATTGTGTTATGAACATATTAAGAATTTATTCTAACACTTCATTATATGTCTAACAAGTTTTTATAATCATTAGACTATGTTACTAACACATTTCTATAATTGAACATTGAAACAAATTGCATTTCTGGACATTCTACTAAGTGGCGCTGCGGTGCCACTTTTGTATCGGGTCTCATATTCATGACTTGGTATCATTGCCGTCAAGGCTGAAATGAACTAGGAGGTGGAGCTGGTAGCGACACTCCAGCACTCAATTCCCATTCATGAAGGACACGAAATTCAAATAAAAAAACACTACATATTCATTAATTTCACCAAATTACACATACCCACATGTTAGAAATCATACATAATCATTACCCAACACTTGTAGAGTGATTTTAACCCATTAAAACACATAATCATAGAATTAAATCATGCAATTTGTACTGTTCTTGATGTTCTTGAAGTGTAGAACATAAATTCCTAAAATTCAACGCCACGGATTCGTTATAAAACCAAATCCAACCATTCAAATTTTGTTTTGTTCATTTTAGCATGCATAATCATATACAAGTGGAAATTTTATAGAAAAATTTATGGTTGACATATTAAAATTATGTATAAGGGCCATATGGCCATATAACATACTCTGTAATCACGTACTGTGAAATTTTATAAAACTGATGATATGGTATCATATAAAATACATATTAAACATGCTACCAAGACATAAAATCACGTATATAACCACATAGTCAATACACTTTCCAACCACAGAGAATTTTACAGAAATTGGAGAGCCTATTTTATAAAACTAAATGACGTAAAAAGGAATTTGGGTTGAAGAATTTTACCCAAAGCGTAGAATGTATTTAATAGGAGATGAAACCTTTCTCAAATTCTTCTTAATTCTCCTAATCTCTTAACAATCTCTGAACTTTCAAACTCTCTCTCTCTTTCTCCTCTCTGTTATGCTATTCTAGACTTAGGCAAATAATGACAGAAAAAACGTATAATAAATAAAGGAAGAAACTGACGCGTTGTGGTCAGTTACCCAGTCATGGGTTAACTGCCCTCAACTTCCACTAAGGCCATGTTTGGCTAGAAAGAAAAGGTTTCAAAAATCATTTAATTTAATAAAGCCTTATCATATAGTTTAAATAATGTCACACTCCTTTATAAAATAAATCAATATCTTATTTAATTTATTTTAAATAAAATATAATAATTTTTCATTAATTCACATAGTCACATAATTAAATTTCTCATTTAATAATAATATCAAATTATTAAATCTCTAATTAATAATTAAATTAATTAAAAATAATATTAAGCTTATTAAATATTTTTTTAATACAATAAGCTCACATAATCACATACTTCGAATAATAAAATTCTCCAGATTAATTTAATACATATAACACATATAATTAAATTATTCTACCACAACTTCATCAATTAATTATTTAATCTAATAATTAATTCATCGAAATTTTTTTATTCAATCCAATAAATATTAAAAATTAAATTACAAAATCTCGGTTGTCACAAATCGAATATTATATAACCATTTGCTTACTTTTGCAAAATTTGTAAATATCGCCCACAACTATAACATTATATCATATCCACACCATAATATTCAAAAATATATTTCGAGAAAATTTAATCTTTATTCATAAAAGTTGGGGTCTTACAACCTCCCTTTCTTATGAAATTTCATCCTCGAAATTAGGGTATGTACCTGGTATGCCGAAGAGGTAAGGATACCTCGTCGGATTCTAACTCTTGAGGTATAACCTTTGAGTGTAGAATATGATCCTTCTTATCCAAGATTTTAACACGTATCTCCTCATACGTTAAATCTTCTGCTATCTCATCTAGTTCCAATTCAATATTGTGGTTCGGGTCGTCCAAATATTTACGTAATATCGATACGTGAAAAACGTTATGAACATGCGACATACTTGGCGGTAAAACAAGTCTATAGGCCAGAGTTCCTATTCGATCGTGGATTTAAAATAGACCAATAAAATCGAGGGTTGATATTTCCTCTTTTCATCGACTCTTACATCTAGAATAATGCCTTCTTGAACCTTCTTCTTCGTATTCATCAGCTCCGGGTTTGTAGCTTGAACGACTTTCAACTTTATCGATTAAAGTCGATTCTACTCGTATAGTTGATATCACCACGTGGGTCCTTAGAGTCTTTAACTCTATCTTCATCATTTATAAGTTATACGAAATGGGTTTTTGTGTTAACGTCGCACTCGTAAACTCATACGATCTTCTACTCAATGTATCAGCTGCCACGTTCGCTTTTTCCACGATAATATTGAATTGTATGGTCGTAATCTTCAATAGCTCGAGCCAACGTCTTTAGCACATTACACGTTTGTTTTGGTTAAAGAAATATTTAAGGGTTGAAGAAATGTGTTTTGTACTGGGGTCAATACAAAATTTGATTTCACGCTCTGGGGGTAGGCCAGAAAGTCTTCAAGAATACGTCAAGAAATTTATTAACGATAGAAAAAAAATGTGACTCTCATCCCAAGACTTGGATAGTATTTCACATTGATACCTATCAACTTGCCATCGTTATTCATGGCTTCCCCTACAAAAAGTCTGGCTTCGGTGCATTCCACACAAGAAAGTCACCAGCGAAAGGCTCGGGCTCTTTACTTATGGCTTGATATGACAATGATTGACTTTAGTGGGTTGGTTGCTTGGATTCGTATAATAGGCTGGTTAGGAACATGAAAGCTAACAACCTTACGAAAATAATCAATTTTGGTATGATGAGTAGTTAACAATTGATTCCTAAAATCACATCAAGGGCAAGTATTTTCAAAGAGATAAGATCGACAGGTAACGTGAAAGTGTCGATTTAAATCAACAAGATTTATAAACAATGGAGGTAACGAAGGTTTCTACTAACGAAGTTTCAACCAATAAGTCAAAGTCTAACTTCTCTGGGGTCAAATTTAAATGTTGAGCGCAAGCAAGAGAGATAAAATAATGCGTAGAACCGGTATCTAATAAGGTATAGATTTCGCAAGAATTTATAATTAACTAACCCGTGCTAACTTCGTTCGAGTTACTCACTTTTTGAGAAGTCACGAAAAACACTCTTCGTGAAACCACCAACTTTATTTTGTCTGTATCCGCCTTTGGTGCCGTCGTCCCAGCTGGACTTGATTTCGTTACAGGACAAAATCGAGCTATGTGACCGTCTTTTCCATAACTAAAACATACATTGGAAGGCTATGAATAGTTTGGACTTATGTGTCCCTCCTCTCCGCATCTGTAGCATCTAACTGGAGGTCGTTCCCTCCCCTAGAATTTGTTGCTGGTCTTGGTGTTATTGCCAACGTCTTCCAATCATTGTTAAATCTTCTCTTCTTGAATTTTCTACTTCTATTATCTTGGCCATGATTACCACCGAAGTGGTTACCATTCTTGGAATGATAATTTCCCCGACAGACGCTTATCATTGTTCAGATGGTCATGCCACGTGCGATTATTATTATCGTGTTGTTGGTCGTTGCCTTTTTGGTTGTCTTTGACTCATTATCGCTACTCCAATAATTGAGCCCTATTCACAACATCTGAATATAAACAAAGTTTGTGAGAAATGAGGTATTGACGGGTTTCAAACCTCTTAGAAACATTCGCGTCATTCGCTCCTCATTATCAAACAAATGGGATGCAAATCGGGATAACTCCGTAAATTTAGCCTCGTATTGCGACACGGTCATATTATTTTGCTCCAACTTGATGAATTCCACCTCCTTCACGTGACGAATACTTTCGGGAAAGTACTTGTCGTTGAACAACTCTTGGAACTTCTCCCAAGACATCTTAAGTCGGCCAAATAGAGTACGCTTTTATGATTCCCACCAATAATCTGCCTTTTCACGCAACATAAAGGTGGCGAAGGGAACATTTTTCTCCTCTAAGCATTCCAAGACATCAAATATCTTGGTGATTTGCTTTATCCACGTCTCCGCCTTAAGTGGTTCTGGCTTTCCCAAAAACTCTAGCGGTCCCAACTCCTTGAACTGCTTAGCAGTGACCATCGAGAGTTTCCAGTGTTTCCACCTACATTTTGAACAAGAGTCTCTCTCGCCTGATGTTGCATGAATTTCATAAAGCCTCTGAACATCTCATCGTTTATCATCTGATCGGTGTTATTATTTACCTGAGGATTATTGTCTTCCTGTTGCACATTATCCTGGGTATTGATCGTTGGTGACTCAACAGTCTCATGTGCTTCATTGCTGATCTCAACATTTTCAGATGCCATTTTCAAACACTATCACAAAACAAGGGTTAATTAACATGTCACATATTATCCCTATACTCTGACCGACCAATTAAATACCAAATAAACTTAGGTAAGTCATACTAGCGAAGGAATTCCCCGTCTCTCCCCTCCTAGTTCTTGTCTCACATCTCAGCCAGGGATTATATCCCTAAGCTTTGATACCAACTGTGACGCCCCCAAAATAGGTATACATCACCCATCTTGAGTCGCCAGATACATGGTACAGAACTCAACTACAAACTTAATTATAAAACTGTCATGCAAAATACGACAAAACATAGCTGATAGTTTAAACACGAATATTGCCTTCTAGACAATATCCAAACTCAATGGAGTCCTGATTACAATTATTTTCACACTATTTTATAAAAATAGTGAGGACTACTATAGCCACCATCTCGGACCGTCACTCCATTCCCCTACTAGTCCCAGCTATATTCTCATTTCCTAGAGAGAAAAATGAAAGCAAAAGGGTGAGCTCAACTAGCCCAGTAAGAAATATTATGACTAAGATAATGCAGAATAAATTATCCTTAGCCTTCAACAGTGTTAATGTTGGGTAAAATCTAATTACACACAACACGCAAGTATACGTGGTTAACAAGTAATAAAGTGATAAGTAGAGTATCGTTCCCACAGAGATCAACTAGCAATAATCTTAAACTCACAAATACCAATTTCCTATTAATCCTAATTTTATTAAACTATTCAACTCAACGATTATAATTAAAAATTCTAAATTAAAGAATAATTGAACTACCACAAAATAATCACAAATATCAAAATCAAAAATTTCAAACAATTAATGGAGAATTAGACTTTTGATTTCACCTTAAGCTTCTCTCTGATTTAAACACCTTTATTCCAATTCAAATCACTATTCCAGTTTATTAATCAAGAACATGAATGTAGTATTAACCATCTCTCGATGCACTAATACCATATTAACTTAAATCCACAATTAAGATAGAAACAAGTTAAACACCTTAATCAACTAACTCACTATATCTTTATGTGAATTATAATTAAAGAAGGTTTAAGCTTAAGTTCTCTATCCGATTACATGCGATGTCAAGCATATCTCTACCTTAACATTCATCAAGATTCAGCTATTCACAAAATTCATGAACACATGCTATATTAATTTAGTCTAGATTTGAATATCCTCTCTCGATTCCATACAAATCCACAAAGAATTGTTGATCAGGCAATTCATAAATTCAAGCTCAAATCAATATAGATAAACTGGAAATAGATTATTGAACTAGAATACAAAGTTTACAAAATCATCGATTCACTCAAAGATCCATCATAAGCCTAAAAAGTGAACTAGTTCATCATAAACGAAATAAACACTGAATAAATCATAGAAAAAATTCTTTCAATTACAAATAATAGCTTAAGATGAAGAATATTGAAAAACACCCTTCACGTAGCCTAGAATTGTTTATCCGAAATACTCCTCCACTGCTTGCTAAGAAAAATTGAGATTAATCTTCGTAATGTGCCTTGTGTGTTGTTGAATTCGTTGTTAATTGAGTAGTAGATGCCCAACACACAAGTCCCAGCCAAAATTCTCCATTAAGTAGAGTCCATGTGTAATCAAATATGTTAGAAACCATATCCAACAAGAGTTTCAACCTCAGCAGAAGACACCAGAATTTGATACCCTTTTCGCCTACGGGGTATAAGATAAAACAAGTCACCTTTGCCGATGGCTACCTTTTTGCTAACTACTAATGAAGACCCTCAGTCCCGTGAAGGTATATAAGATAAATAAAGCGCATTTTACGGGGTGTAATCTGCTAGATAGTTTGCTAAACTTCAAGGCTTCTTCCAATTTTTCATCATTTGCCTCCAAATCATCCCAATTGACTTCAAATATACGTTAACTACCACAACAACCATCCTACACATAAAATAACATAAACAAGTGAAAATGAACATGAACACAAGAATTTAGAAACAAATAAGCATGAAATGGACACTGATTCGCGAATATAAAATTCACTTATCAGTTAAACTAATAAAATACAATAAACATCAAGTTTAACTGCAGCGGAATAAGCAATCCATTAGGAGAGTCAAGTAGAACATAATGTCTACTATCTCTTCTAGATTAAAAGTCCATCGTTAATATTTCATTCCTGTAATACTCAACAACAGTTCTTTGTTACACCCAAGACAAAAAGAACTATCATCACCTGTCTTCACCTAAACCACCAAAGATTATAGTTAAATCCATAATTCATATTTATAATCATGTAAATCAACAGTTTCTCCTTGCCACAAAGACTTAATAGAACGTTTACTCAATATCCTTACCCCAAAGGCTAAAGATATTCAAATGTAATAACAATGATCATACCAATCAGTTGTCTACCTTTGTACTACGGGCCAAAGATATTCAACTATAAAACCAATAGTCATGATCATACCAATCAATTGTCTGTCAGTGCACTATGGCCAAAGACATTCAACTGTTAACTAATGGTCATGATCCTGCCAATCACATCATCAAATTATCCATGCACTACGGGCCAATGATATTAGTTATTATCACCAGTGGTTATGATTATGTCATACACTTGTCCATCTTTGCACGTAAGCCAAAGATATACAACTATAAAATCAATAATCAACAGTCCATCTTTGCACATAAGACAAAAATATACAACTATAAAACCAATAATCAACAGTCCATCTATGCACGTAAGCCAAAGATATACAACTGTAAAACTAATAATCAAAAGTCCATCTATGCACGTAAGCCAAAGATGACTTTCATCACAATATAAGCATGAGGATGATGACAATGATATAAGCATTAATCAAGCGAAATCAAGGATAAATATTAAAGACTTTAAATTTATCCAGAGTTTAAAAATATCCAAATTGTCAACATGATACTGCTTTGTGGAGTAAAATTCAAGAATAATATTCATGTACCAAAAATAATTTGGACAGAAAAGAAATATATTTTTCGGGTGAATAGTACCCCATGAATAGTACCATGGGAATAGTACTTCGGGAATAGTATCTCGTGAATAGTAACCCGACATAAAAAATACCCCAAATACCCGAGTGAATAATATTCGGATGAATGGTAATTGGGTGAATAGTAACCTATGAATAGTAACTCGTGAATAGTACTCCGGCATGAAAAGTGTCCTGAATACCCGAGTGAATAATATTTAAGTGAATAGTAATTGGGTGAATAGTAACCCGTAAATAGTAACTCATGAATAGTATTCCGTCATGAAATGATCAATAATTATCAAGAAAGCTCAGAATAATATTTCCATGAAAAGATACTGGATGAAGCGCAAATATCAAAGATATTCTACTAATTTCATGGAGTATAGAAGCCAAAACTTCAACAAAATAAGTATAAAATTCAAAATCTGAAACGAAATAATATTACTTACATACTATAGAGTATGGAAGAAAATATTATTTCAAGCGAATATTGAACAAAAATAACATCCCTTGAACGAAAATAATATTCCAACGAATATTTAACGAAGATAATATTCCTACGAATATTGAACGAAGATAATATTCTTTATGAATATTGAACGAAAATAATATTCATACGAATACAAAAAAATAATATCTCTTCAGAATATGAAATAAATAATACCCCTTACAACTGTTGAACGAAAATAATATTCCTACGAATATTGAACGAAATGATATTCTTTACGAATATTGAACGAAAATAATATTCATACGAATACGAAAAATAATATCTCTTCAGAATATGAAATAAATAATACCCCTTACCTCAAAAGAAGACTGGATACTAGAATAGTGAAGTAGCATACTTCGCTTCTTCTTTCTCTCTATAGCTTCTCTATCTATAGCTTCTCTCTCTGTAATTGCTCTTGTGAGTCTTAGTGAATTGGTGAGAATGAAGGAAGAATGAGCTTCTATTTATAGGAAAATATAGTTTCGATAATTGCACATTTTGGGGCTCGAAATATTATAGTATAATACCTTCATCTTTTCCTTCATTTTTAATTTAGTCTTGCAAGTATTATCAAACTTGCACCACCTCCTCTAATAGTACATCATGTGAATCAATAGTTCAATCATGTGAATCAATAGTTCTATACATGTGAAAATACGAATTACAGTATAGTACCTCCATTTTTAACTTAGTCATACAAGTATTATCAATCTTGCACCACCTCCCCTAATATTACATGAATGTGAATCAATAGTACACACATGTGAACAAATAGTTATAAGCATGTGAATTAATAGCAATTAATTGCTAATTTATCCGATTAATTACCCGATTGGTCAGTATAACTTCCAGCCATCAATTATTATCGAAATAAATATCGATTTCCACTAACACTAATAATCCCAACACAATAGAACTATCAATTTCATCTTTAATCAACACGAACTTATTCATCATTAATACTATAACTCACAATATTTAACAACCAGATCGTTCTCAGGAAAGAGGGGGCTTTCCGATAAGGATTTCTCCTTATTGGCCGCAATTAGGTGACCAAACCTCTCCTCGATGTAACTTCTAGACATTGTCAATATTGCAAATAATAATATGAATAACTTTATCGTCTCAATTATTGATTTAATAATATAAAATATTGATACTGTGACAATAATTGAATCAATAATATGAGAGATATGATGCATCAATTCATCGTAGTGATAATTGAGTATAACCGAAAGTGACTTCTTACATAAGCATCAATAATCAATACCATGTACTACTTATGCAACCACGCCATTCATCGTATTTTACTAATAGGGTAGTTCAACGCTTTTAACAGTGAAAACTTTCACCGTTATTTTTATAAAAGATAATTTTGTCGTTTTCTAAATACGATAATACTTTCGTTGTGGGGTCCACCAATGATTGTGCCGTCGTACGAATATTCCGTGTTAAAACTAATATTCCCCGACCAATCGAATATTATATAACCACTTGCTTACTTTGCAAAATTTATAAATATCATCCACAACTATAACATTATATCATATCCACACCATAATATTCAAAAATATATTTCGAAAAAATTTAATCTTTATTCATAAAAGTTGGGGTCTTACAACTAGGACCGGGTTTCAGAAAAACGGGTTATCCAGTACTGCAATACTTAAACCCAAAGACATTTGGGGCATTAAAAGACCTAGCATTACCTAGAAAGGAATAAAAATTATTTTTATTTATAAAATCTGATTTCTAATTAAAATAAAAGGTTTATTTAAATTAAAAATTGGATTTTATTTTTTCCAAAAATTCTAAATTAAAATAAAGTTGTTTATTTTGTATTTAGAATATAATTTTATATTGATTAAATAAAGGAGTTTATTTTAAATCATAATTGAAATTAATGATAATTAAATTTGCCCATTAAATTGATATCAATATATATATATATATATATATATATATTAAATGTTTATTATTCATGAGATGAATATTTTATTTATTGATACATATGGTGATATGTATGATAATAAATGGGATTGATTATGGACTATTGACCAATGTGATTGGATTTTATTTTGGATGAATGCTTGAATCAATGAGTTTTATTAAATAGGGTCTGCATACATCGTCTTTTCTGATTTTCTTCTTAATGTAAAGTATATCTCCCTCCTATGTACTTCCCCTTGACTGTTGATCAATGTTTCTATTTAAATTAAATAGTTTATGTAATAAGATTAGTTAGAATTTCTTAAAGAATTGGATATCAAGGAGTAAGGAGCGTTTGAAGACCTGTTTGTAATGAAGCCTAGGTTTAAATGTAATAGTTATATTTAAATTTTAATTATTGCACCCTAGGGTTTGACTTTTTGGTTCACTTGGTGGCTCTAGTGAACCAAAGTAGAATAAAAGTTCATAATCAATCCGGGTAGAATATAATATTCTATATATGCATGCTAGTATTATATATATATATATATATATATATATATATATATATATATATATATGTGTGTGTGTGTGTGTGTGTGTGTGTGTGTGTGTGTCGCTTTAAAGCATGATAAAATTAATGGAAAATTAAATATTTAATATGAGTTTGTTGTGTCAGCACAAGGCAAGTATTAAATATTTAGGATGTTATTTTTATCACATTTGATGCTTATAAAGAAAATTGAACAATGTTATTTTTTTGTCACCACAAGGACAATGTTTTTCTTTTTTGAATATATGGAAGTGCTAGGTTGGACTTAACGTAGATAATTTTGATTCAGATGTGTCACCATTTGATCAAAATAACCTAAGAGGCAAAAGATAAGGAGTTACATGATGATGCAATTGACAAAGAGTTATCTACCTATTTATATATATATATATATATATATATATATATATATATATAGTTTGTTGTGTCACCACAAGGATGTATATATTTGAAATAAGATCCTTATTCTCACTAGCAAAAATTTAATTAGATTTTGCTGAACTATATAGATGAGGGTAATATAGTTTGAAGAAAATAGTGGGAGATACCAATATAAAATAAGATCTAATTTATTTTTCGTAAAATAAATTAATTAAATGAATTTTTCTAAAAATGTTATTTTTCACATGCAGAAATTTGAAAATGTCACATTCACTAATTTCACTGTGTAGCAAACTTGATGCTAACAATTTGACTGGACCGAATTACACGGACTGGTTAAGGAATCTTAGAATAGTTCTCACTGTTGAAAAGATTTTTTATGTCCTAAATTCGCATATCCCTACAAATGTTGTAGAAATAACCTCTAAGGAAGAGATTGCTATTTTTAAAAAGTGGCAAGATGATGCATCTGTGGCTCAATGCATCATGCTCGCATCCATGAGTAACGAGTTTCAACGTCAGCATGAAACCATGGATGCTCCTACTATACTGTTGCACCTCCAAGAGTTGTATGGTGAGCAAAGTAGGACTGCTAGATATGAAATATATAAGGAGCTCTTCTAATCTCGGATGACTGAGGGCACTACTGTTGAGACTCATGTCTTAAAGATGATCAATCTGATTGAATGTCTTGGATAGCTTGGGTTCGTCATGGATGGGGAGTTAAGTCAAGATTTAGTCTTGCAGTCACTCCCTAACACCTGCTCATAATTTGTTGTTAATTTTGACATAAATAATTTATATGTCATCTTTCCTGAATTATTTAACATGTTGAAAATTGCTGAAGGTCACTTCCCATCTAAGAAGGACCATGTCTTAATAGTGGATGATTTTTCTAAGAAAAGGAAGAGGTCCAAGGTATCTTCTGAAAAAAAGAAATCCAAGAAGGCTAAGGGTAAAGCGAATGTAAAGGATCAAAAGAAACCTGATCCAGCTAGCAAAGGAATTTGCTTCCATTGCAACAAGTCGAGTCACTGGAAGAGGAACTGCAAGGATTATCTTGCAGAGCAAAAGCAGAAGAAGCTTGGAGAAGCTTTGACTCCTAATTAAGGTTTGTTCATGATTGAAATTAATTTTTTTGAAAGTTAAAGTTCTACTTGGGTATTGGATATCGGCTATGGTTCTCATATATGTAATAATATGCAGGGACTGGTCAGAAGTAGAAAGCTGAACAAGGATGAGGTCGTCCTACGAGTGGAAACTGGAGCAAAGGCTATTGTATTAGTTGTAGGGACTTATTGTATAGCACTGCCTATGGGTAAAACCATTAGTTTAAATAATTTTTATTTTGTTCCGAATATCATAAGAAACATTATTTCTATTTCTATATTAGATATGGATGGTTTTGACATTATAATAAAGAACAAAAATTATTCTATTTATAATAAAAAATATTTTATATGGTGTTGGAAAATTGCCAAACAAACTTTACATACTTGACTTGCATAAAAATATACTTCAAATTGAACAAACTAATAAAAGGAAAAGAGATGATGTTAATTATACCTACATATGGCACTGTAGACTTTGTCATATTAATGAAACAAGATTATCAAAGTTGCATAAAGATGGGCTCCTAGAGCTATCAGATTATGAATCATATCCAACTTATAAATCTTGTCTCATGGGAAAAATGATTAAATCTCCTTTTAGTGGAAAGGGAGAAAGAGTTATAGAGTTGTTAGAGTTGGTACACACAGGCGTGTGTGGGCCTATGACAACGACTGCATGAGGAGGGTATTCTTATTTTATTACATTTACTGATGATCACTCAAGATTTGGATGTGTATTTAATGAAATACAAATCTGAATCATTTAAAAAGTTCAAAAAGTTTAGAAGTGAAGTAGAGAAACAAACTGGCAAAAGTATTAAAGATTCTTCGATCGGATCGAGGTGGTGAATACGCAGTGAGTTTCTCAATTGTCTCAAAGAAAATGGTATAATCTCATAATGGACTCCACTAGGGATGCCACAACTCAATGGTGTATCTGAAAGGAGAAATTGAACATTGTTGGACATGGTTCGTTCCATGATAAGCTTTACCGATCTTCTAGTTTCCTTCTGAGGATATGCCCTAGAATCGACTGCATACCTACTTAACAAGGTTCCTACCAAATCCATCCCTAAGACCCCATATGAGTTATGGACAGGGAGGAAACCAAATCTTAAACATGTTAAGACTTGGGGTTGTCCAGCTTATGTCAAAAATTTTAAAAACGGTGAGCTATAGACTAGATCCGATAAGTGTAGATTTGTGGGATACCTTAAGGAAACATCAGGGTATTATTTCTATCATCTAACTGATCAAAAGGTGTTTGTTACGAAACATGCTGACTTCTTGGAAAATGAGTTTATCCTTGAAGGGGTCAGTGGGAGTAAGATATATCTTGAAGAAGTTTAAGAACCAAAAAATACTACGGATCAAAGTCAGGTATCTAACTAAGTGGAAGAACCTATTTTACCACACCCTATTCATAAATCTAGAAGAGTATCGAAGATAATTGATAGGTATGGATTCGTTATAGAGGATGACAATGAGGTATGCATCATAGAAGATGATAATCCATTGAATTACGAATAAGATATGAGTAGTTAAGACTCAAAGAAGTGGCTAGCAGCCGTGAGATCCGAGATGGACTCCATGTATGAAAATCAAGTATGGACTTTGGTTTCACCACCTGAAGACATTAAGCCTATTGGGTGTAAATGAGTCTTTAAAAAATAGACTGGAGCGGACGGCAAGGTAGAGACCTATAAGGCCCGACTAGTTGCAAAAGGTTTCAAACAAAGACAAGGAGTTGACTATGACGAAACCTTCTCACCAGTAGCTATGCTCAAGTCCATTCAGATTTTGCTTGCGATTGCAGCTTATTATGGCTATGAAATTTGGCAAATGAACGTGAAAATGGCCTTCCTCAATGGGAAACTTGAGTAAGATGTTTATATGACATAGCCAGAGGGATTTGTTTCAATGGTTGGAACAAATCAAGTCTGTAAGCTGCAACGATCCATTTATATATTAAAGCAAGCTTCTCGTAGATGGAACATCCGTGTTGATGAGACAATCAAAGAGTTTAATTTATTAACAATGAGGATGAACAATGTGTGTACAAGAAGGTTAGTGGGAGCGCTATTTCATTCCTTGTATTATATGTTGACGATATATTACTGATATGGAATGATATTCCTATGCTATAATCGATAAAAATCTGGTTATTTAAACACTTCTCCATGAAGGACTTGGGAGAAACATCCTATATTTTGGGGATAAAGATCTATAGAGATAGATCTAAAAGGATGCTCGGCTTGTCCCAAAGAACGTACATTGAATAGATGCTAAAGAAGTTTAGCATGGAAGATTCCAAGAGAGGTCTCATGCCGATGAGTCATGGAATATATCTCTCCAAGAAACAGGCACCAAAGACACCTGAGGAGAGAGACCGTATGAGTAAGATTCCTTATGCTTCAGTAATAGCATCTATCATGTACGGTATGATATGTACTAGACTGGATGTCGCTCATGCACTTAGTGTAACAAGCAGATATTAGTCAAATCCTGGTGAAAAGAACTGGAAGGTAGTGAAAAATATCCTAAAGTACTTACAAAGAACTAAGGATGTATTTCTTGTTAATGGTGGGTCTAAATTGAAACTCGAGGGCTACACATGAGACTCAAGTTTTCAAATGGACCAAGATGACAATAAATCCATTTTGGGGTATGTGTTTACCTTAAATGGTGGCACAGTGAGCTAGAAGATTTCCAAGCAGGAAACAATTGTTGATTCAGGGACAAAGACAGAGTACATAGCTGCGAGTGAAGCTGCAAAGGAGGCTGTTTAGATGAAGAAATTCATAACCGAACTTGGTGTGGTTCCTAGCATTAGAGGAGCAATGCCCTTATACTGTGACAACACTAGAACTATTGCGCAAGCTAAGGAACCCAGGTCTTATCAAAAATCCAAACGCGTGTTGCGGCAGTTTAATTTGATCAGAGATATCATTGAAAGAGGAGACGTCACCCTAGAACGTGTGGACTTTCAAGACAACATTGCAGATCCATTTACTAAAGCGTTAATACAACAACAGTTTAATCGTCACTTAGAGAAGATGGGTATGAGATACCATGGCGATTGACTTTAGTGCAAGTGGAAGATTGAAAGTAGTATGCATAGAAGTCAATCATGTATGTTGATAAAACATATACTTTATAAACAATCTTATTCATTTATTAATAAAAGAATTATTTATTAAAGGCATTTATTTGTCTTACTGAACGTGACTTGCTAAGGAATACCTAATGGAGTTTTACTTGTCTGTCAATAGGAATTCCTGTAGTGATAGTAGTATAAATGATCCTTAGACTTGACATCATCATAGTATCTTGTATATAATAAGTTATACTTTGACATGTCCCTTAAGACCCTTAGGGTATATCAAATGGTATGTTTGGGTGTAATAAGTTATATATAGAGATAATGAATGATCAATAAAAAATCTACCGCTTCTAGTAAAAGAAGAGAAATGTCCTATGTGATTCGATAAATGACAACTCAGGAATCCTTGGCCAAGGTGGAATAAAATTAAAAATGAGTTTCTAATTTGCATTTATTTGGAGTTGTGCATTTGGGAATCGAAATACATATAATTAAATAAAAATAAGACTTGACAATAATTCCATGTCTTATATTTAATTGGGACATTTTATGATGGAAGGATTGAATTTTATAGAAACTATTTACTCAAAAGTTCTTTTATGATTAATGTTGAAATTTATATTATCTGAAAAGTCGTTGATCACTAGGCTTATCCTTATTTTAAAATAAATATTATTTATATAAATATATTATTAGTTTAATTTATTTATTTAAATAAGATTAGAATTGTTCTAATTGATTTATTCACAACCGGTTTAATATGGAGAACCTAAATGGTCACACCATAAAAGAAAGAATAATTATTTAAGAAGTTAATGGCATAATCGTAATAATATATTAAGTGTATTTAATTTAATCTACCGTGATAGAATAAATTAAATAGTTTAATATTGATTATTTAATATTTTGAAAATATTAAATATAAATTAATAAGCGGAGTCTTTTTAATATCATTACAATTATTATTTTCTCATTTATTCCTAATAAGATTAGGAAGTAAATTAATTAAAAGTGTTTAATTAATTATCCCTAAAAAGATTATGGAGCTTAATTAATTAAAGGAGTTTAATTAATTAAATAAAACCATATTTCTAATTAGATTAGAAGGGTTGACTAATATCTATATAAGAGGAGTCTTATGCTAGATATTAGTAGACGTAATCCTAATTGTTGGAGAGTACTCTTTTTCTATAGAGAGAAAAATTAGGGTTTAGCCAACCACCTTCATTCTTGAATAATCCTTTTTCCTTGGTGGATCACCTCTAGAGGCCAAACACTTAGATGACTAACATTGATCAAAGGAAGGAATAATCCTAGAGATTCAAGGAGATCGCGAAGAACTAGAAGTTAAACTCGTGCATGTGCAAACTTGAATCTACAAGGGTATGATTCCATAACTTCTTATCTTTCTCTTTAATTAATAACATGCATAAAGGATGATCCGAGTAATTAGTTTGTGAAAATCTTTAAATCTGATTTTACCATGCTTCCGCTGTTTTGTACAAATTTGATTGCTTCTATGATTCTCACAAACTTAACAGTTGTGGCAAGGAGAAATGTCTAAAATATCCCCACCTTAGTTAGATTAAAATAGTTTCAACGTATAAAATAGTTGTATAAATAATTTCTAAAGTAATAAAAATTAACATTATCAACTATATATAATGTATTTATTTTTATAGATAATTTTTATAAATAATAAAATTTAAAGTTATTATTTATATCGACAATGATCCATAGCATATATTTGCTATGGATCAAATATTAGAAAATAAAATCTCTACATTCCATTACAATGATTAGAGGTGGCAAAGCGGGCTGAAGCAGTAAAGCCAAATGACAAGTCAGGGCAAAATGGCGGGTTTTGTGAACTACTAAAGTGAGGCCCATGGCCTAGGTTGGGTCGGGTAGGTACTACCATGAACTTCTTCCTCTATTTTTTTTATAAATCTTGCTACACCAAAAATAGCAATAATAATAAATATTAAAAATAATAAAATAATTTATAATAAACAATAATTCTAATTACCTACATTAACTACATATCTTAATCAAATAAAATTTTAATAGTATTATAAATTACTTTCAAAGTATATAATCAAATTTTATTTTTTAAAATTATACTTTAAAATTAATATAATTTATTTAACTTTTAAAAATTCATTCATGACTCCACAAATATTGTTCCAAGAGATATCTAATTAATTTCTAAGATTTACACGGTTGGAACTTGGAGATGCCAAGATTTTAGCACAATGAATATTTAAATTGATTTTCAGAAGATTTGCATGACATGATTTTAGGCATTACCCAATATCTCATTATTTAATCAATTAGCTTGTTTTATGGGACTAATTAACAGCCACATCAATTAAGAAATTTCAAACTATAATTATTATTTACTACAACTATAATAGTTAAATACCGTATTAGCATATGATATTTTTGTATAAAAAAATATTTTTATATTGAAGATAGCATATGATATTTTTTATAAAAATAAACAGTTGTTGTAACTCAGTTGGTTTGAACTCTTATTTATTTACTTACAAGTCTTGTGTTCAAGCCTCATAACCCACAAGTAGCAACATTTTGTTTTAAAAAAAAAAGAGTCGCGGGCCACGGGCCGGGCCAAAAAGGCCCAGGTTTTAGTGGGCTAAAAAAATGCAACCCAAAGCCAAGCCCATGGCGGGCGGGCCGATCCGGCCCACGGGCCTGGGCCATCTTTGCCAGGTCTAACAATGATCAATGGTCTGAATTAAAAAGGAGCTAAGACCGTCCGCCAAAAATTTAAACCATTTAGCCGAACGGTTTTTTAAACAGTCCGTTAGAATTTCTAGCGGACGACTTCATACACAAACTGCAAATACAACTAAAAAACAAACTGCAAATAAACAATACACAAACAACTAAAACCATTTGGGATTATTATGAGGTTTTACTTTTCCATATAGTTTTCATCAGTTTAGTTGATTGCTTGATCATATTTTTTGTTTTCAGTTTGCACACAAAGATTGCATATAGAGATGGTGTGTTGAAAAGGGAAATGCAATATATGAAATTTGCTTACAAGTTTGAATTTTCTTACTGAAAACTTTAGTCTTTATTATTTATAAAGAAACTAAGGGGGGGTGTATTCAATTAAGATTTTTAAAGACTTTTAAAGATTTTAAAAGTTTAGTTGTATTCAATCAAGACATTTAAAAAGTTTATAAAAATTTAGTGGTATTCAATTACAACTTTTTTAATGTCTTTAAAAGTTAGATGGTATTGAATTAAGATTTTTACAAAAGTCTATAAAAGTATTTTGGTATTCAAAAAGTCATAGATTTTAAAGATTTCTATCAAATGGTAGAGTTTGACAGACTTTAGAAGAAGAATTATAACTATCAATCCATATCCAAAGTCTTACCTCATTTCTAAAGATTTCTAAAGACTTCCAAATAAACACAAAGGTGGATAAAACTAGTTATTAATTAAACTTTGTCTTTTATTGGGTCAAACTAGTTATTTATTTTATATGGACTAATAAATATTAATATTTTATATGAATAAATAATTTGGTAAAACTTGGGCCATAAAAATAAAATTGGATTTATTATAATAGAGAATTAACAAGATATATTAATAAGTAAACAAATAACTAGACCTAATCTGAATTGGTGAAGGAAAAAGTAGTCGTTCGAAAGCTTCCAATAGAAAGAGAAAAGAGATTTGTTCAACAAAAATGAGATAAAATCATGAAACTCCCATATCAGTTGTAAAGATTATGTATGTATAATATATGAAAATAGAAAATATATGATGTGTATGTTTTTTTTTAATTTTTTAAAATGAAGGAAATTACTTTTAATTTTTTAGACATCCTCCATATTCGTCTTCAAATGTCTTTAGTGTATTATAGTGAAATAAACACGCACTGCTTTGATATATGTTACACATATGATGTCTTTGATGTCTTTGGTGTATCCTCCATACTGTTAATTTTTTACACATGATGTGTATGTGTATGTCTTTGGACAGAATCGTTATCTTTCTTTTATAAAAAAGGGAAAAACGCACTGCTTTGATATATGTTAGGCGCATAAAAAAGGTCCACAAAATCAAACAGAATTAGCAGTAGTTAAGAAGGAAAATTGGGTTGACAGAATCACACAATCAACATATTTATATATATATATATAGGGCAAAGGTGCAAAAAAGTCCTTGATGTTTACACGGATGTCCCACTTCCATCCTAAACTAATTTTGTTTCCAAAAGTACCCTTAACGTTTCAAAAAGTAGGTCACCCGTGCCCTTGCCGTTAACAGAAGACAAACGGGGTTAAAATGTGATGACATGGCAGGCTTAAATTAGGGCAAAGGTTCAAAAATGTTCCTGATGTTTATACGGATGTCCCACTTCCACCCTGAACTAATTAGAATATTATCATATAAAACATATTCTAAATAAAATAATATATATCAGTTAATCAAAACAAAAAATACAAAAATTCAAAATAAAGAAAGCATAACATATTTACATCATTTAATTAAAATAATAAAATTTAAATTATTTTGTTAACTAATCAAAACAACTAATTAAATAAAATAAGTTGTATAACATAGTTACATCATTTAATCAAAATACTAAAATTCAAAACATAACATATTTACATCAACTACTAATTAAAAAAATACTAAAATACTAATTAAAAAAATATTAAATACTAAAAAAGCAAATTAAAAAATATACTAAAATTCAAATTATTTTGATAATTAATCAAAACAACAAAAATTTAAATTACATCATTAAAATAATCATAATACTCCGCTTTTAAAAATCATAATACTAAATAATATTTTTAAATTACTAAAATATTAAAAATTGATATGATTTTAAAATTGATAATACTCCAGTTTAAAAATTGATAATACTAAAATATTTTTAAATTGATATGATTTTAAAATTAATATTAAAAATTAATAAAATAATCATAATACTCAGCTTTTGAATTTTAAAAATAATCATAATACTCTTGCTTTTAAAAATACTAATTGATATAAAATAACGTTAAAATACTAATTGATATAAAATAACGTTAAAATATTAATTGATATAAAATACTAATTAGTATTAAATAACGTTAATATTTTATATCTTTTAGTTTTAAATAACATCATCAACGATATATCTTTTAATATTTTATATCTTTTAGCATTTTAAATCAATTAGTATTTACTATTATGATTTTAATATTTTAATGATGTAATTTGAATTTTATTATTTTAATTAAATGATGTAAATATGTTATGCTTTTTTATTTTGAATTTTTGTATTTTTTGTTTTGATTAAATGATATATATTATTTTATTTAGAATATATTTGATATAATAATATTCTAAATAGTTTAGGGTGGAAGTGGGACATCCGTATAAACATCAGAGACATTTTTGAACCTTTGCCCTAATTTAAGCCTGCCACGTCATCACATTTTAACCCCGTTTGTCTTCTGTTAACGGCAAGGGCACGGGTGACCTGCTTTTTGAAACGTTAAGGGTACTTTTGGAAACAAAATTAGTTTAGGGTGGAAGTGGAACATCCGTAAACATCGGGGCTTTTTTGCACCTTTTGCCCTATATATATATATATATATATATATATATATATATATATATATATATATATATATATATATATATAATAAATTAATCAATTTAGTATTGAATCACATGTTCACATGAGTGTGAATTTCATTTTCTGCAAAGAAAAAAAAAATAAAGTTTTGCAACTTTTGATTATATAGATTTTCATTGTCATATTATTTTGTGAAAAACAAAGTTTGGTATTCCTACTAAAAAACGTACGCATATACATAAAGTATATATAGCTCAATGAAAAGTGAGCTTAATTTTTGTACTGCGTCTGTAGTTTCTAAAGTTTTATTGGTATCCGAGTATCTAAATGTATCATGAAATGAGTAGAATATTGTGAACGCTTTCAACATATATAAAATCTCATGCCACAATAATATAATGAGATTTACTCTAGTTCATGAAAAAAGAGGGAGATGTTGTACACATGGGTTAATTAACTGTTGACCTAGTCATATTTTGTCCTTAAGTTTTGATGATGAATTATTAGTGTGCTAAAGTGTTTTATGGCATTTCAGGTATTTTGATGATAAAGAGCTTTGAGTGGATATTCAAGAAATTGAAGAATTTTCTCTTTTCTAGGAAAATCAATGTAAGGTCAATTGCATAATAATTGATTTTTCATTTAAAGGCTCTAGGACATGTTGAATTATATATATTGTTATGTCTTAAATAAAAAATATTTTTACAAAATTTAATATTAATATATTACATGATATATGTTTCTTATGCATTATTCTGTATGAATAGTGATTTTGTAAAACATGTGCTTGTTTAAAAGTATTTTATACACGTGGACATATGAGCATGGAAGGCTTACAAAATTTGAATACTGACATGGGGAGTTCACGGTTAACAAGGATAATGATTATGGAGTTGTGGGACTTTTGGATGTTGGATAATGACTTGTGTCAGTTTCTCTTTTAATGTTACACGCCACTTATATAGAAAGATAAAGTCAAAGCTATTTGAAAGTGGGTTATCTATTAAAGGGTTGTTAATATTTATCCTAAACACTAAATGTAATCTTAACTTTGTTATTTGGATAAATATTATCTTTGTTGTTGGAATTATATACCGTTTGAATATTTGAACTATAATGAAACTTATCTTTTATAAACGGTAATATATTATTTGTTCTATAAAAACAATATTATCTTGCTTAGGAAAGTTACAAACTCATGAATTATCATTGCACTTATTATTATTATTGATCAAAATTGATTTAAAGTGCAATTTTTGAGAAGCTAAGCGTTTAATTTACGGTATTATTTGAGGTGATATTTGGTAAGAAATTAATTGCTTATTTATTTTGTGCTATTTGATCATTGCATATAGTTGAGCCTTTAATTGTTAAATTGATTATTCTTGCATTGATCATAGACCTCTATATTGTATTGATTTTTCTATTGTTAGACTAAGTGTAGTCTAAAGGTTTTAATCCTGGTGGATTAGAAAAGTAGTTTACAAACAGGTTCAAGGAAGCAAAGGTGCTTGAAGGGTGCATATGTGCACAAGGAGCAAGAGAGCTCAAGGGAAATTAATTGTTAATTAATTTTTGTTAGAATCTGTTTTGTAATCTGTATTTATTTATAAAGAAATAAATAAAGTGAGTCTCCAATACTAGTTGGTATTGGACGTGGACTAGGCTATTATCATAGAGGGTAATAGTTGAACCACGTAAAAAATCTTGGTGTTGATTTTATTATTTGCTTTACTTTAAAATCACATAAGTTAATTAATTATCTTAATTTGACTACTTGCATTATATTTAGATAATTCTTTAACATCAAGTATTTTATTCAAAAGGCTATATTAATTCAGTAAACTGATTTCAATCATTTTAGTAGCCTGAAATTAATAGTTTTTAAAAGTTGGCCATAGATTATTTCTACACTTATTCAACCCCCCTTCTAAGTGTGCCTAGTTAAATTTCATTTGGTATCAAAGGTTGGCTCTACTTATCTTGGTCTTAAAGGTGACTTGTAGGGAAAGATTCTGGCATGGCACAGTTCGGAAACAACAATCAAGAAGGTTAATCAACCAATAGACCTCCTTTGCTGTTTGGCACAGAAAATTACAACTTCTGGAAATTTCGAATGAGGATCTATCTTAAAAGAGATCCTTGGGAATGGTGGGTTGTGGAGAACGGACCAGTTGTTCCACGAAGAGATGATGGGACACCAAAGATTCTGCTAGAAATGGATTCCACCGAAATCTACATGGTCTCATATGATTCAAAGGCTATGAACACACTTCTCAGCGGCATGGTACAATCCGAGATAGATAAAGTCTCCTCATGCAACACTGCCAAAGAGATGTGGGATACTTTAGTGGTAAGTCATGAAGGTACTTCAAAAGTCCGAGAAGTCAAGCTAAGCATGCTTATGCACGATTATGAAATGTTCAAGCTCGAAAAAGATGAAACCATCAAGCTAGCTCAAGCAAGATTTCTAGTCCTTATAAACTCCTTGAAATTGCTAGATAAGACTATTCCTCAAAGTGAGATCAACCGTAAGTTGCTTATGGCTATGCCCAAAAGGTTTTCTTCTAAAATCACTACTCTTCAAGATTTTGTTACTATTTCTTCCATGGATACTTTAACCTTGTTTGGTGAACTAGAAGAATATGAACATCAGTTAAAGAGATATGATGATGAGGAGGAAACTCCTCGAAGAAAGGTCTTAGCTCTTACTGCAGATAATGAAGAGGAACTTGATGATAACTCTGATGAAGAAATAGCAATGATGTCAAGGAAACTCAAGGGGTTACTACAAAGGAAAAACAAGAGGAGAAATACCTTCAATTCAAATAAATTCAAAGAAAAGCAAAATGAAGAGACGTGCTTCGAATGTGGACGTCCTGGCCACTTCAAGAAAGATTGTTTTCAACTAAAGAATAAAGGGAAGACCAACTACAAAGACAACAAGAAGAACAAAACCTTTATTACTTGGAGTGATGAAGAATCCGAAGTGGAGATCGATGCTAAAGATGAGATAGCACAAGTATGTTTCGTGGGAATTGAAGGTGAATCGAATCAGGTATTTCCTAATGAACTAAATTCTTTAAAACAAGAAAATAATAAGTTAAGAGAAAAAATCACAAGCTTAAAAGGATTAGTTAATACATTAATGGATGAAGTAGATTCACTAATAGATGAAAAGAGAGAAATTGAAAAGGAATCCACATGTCAAGAAGAAAAGGTTTTGATTGCAAAGATTGGTTATTTAGACAACTTTAATAAAATACTTTTCAATAAGGTGAAATTCTTAAATAATGAAGTCCAAAAATTGACTAATGAGTTAAAAATGAAAGATGTGTGTATTGATGCATTTAGTGATAAATCTCCTATTAAAGCATGTCCTAATAATGAACTTCAAAAAGAAATAGACTCACTAAAATCATCTCTTGCTAAATTTGTTCAAGGTGAAGAAAATCTAAATGTAATATTAGGAAAACAAAGACCTAGTTTTGAAAGACAAGGAATTGGTTTTAATTCTATGCATAAAAAGAGTAATATGAAAATGTTAAACTCAAAATCACGTTTTAGTTTAAATTATTGCTCTCCTTTCACAACTTGCAAACATTGTGGTATTAAAGGTCATTTAGATATAAATTGCTTTAAGAAACGAAATAAGGTTAAAAAGGTATGGATTAAAAAGAGTGACTTACTTGTTACTAACACAAATGGACCCAAAAAGATATGGGTACCAAAAAGATGAACTATCTTTTCTTGATAGGTATGTTTAAAAGCAAGAGTTCCATCTCAAAAATGGATTCTTGATAGCGGATGCTCTCGTCACATGACAGGTGATAAATCAAAGTTCATGAAACTAGACATCAAGAAAAAGAATGGAACGGTCACGTTTGGAGATAATCAAACTTGCGAAATCATCGAAAAAGGTAAAATTGGAAATGGCAAGGTAAGTATAAATAATGTTCACCTTGTTAATGGACTTGAATTTAATCTTATTAGTATTAGTCAATTAATGGATAATGGTCATCAAGTTAGTTTTGATAAAGAAAAATGCACTATTTCTCATGGTACTAACAATATCACTTTAGTTGCACAAAGAGAAGGAAATATATATACTATTGACTTTGAGCAACAGGATGAAGAATTTTGTCTAGCATCTGCACAAGATAAGGCTAATTTGTGGCACAAGAAAATGAGACATGTTCACATGGACTTAATCAAGAAATTATCCTCAAAGAATCTTGTCAAAGGGTTGCCGAAAATCAAATATGAAAAGAAGGGAATTTGTATTCCATGTCAACTTGGAAAACAAGTAAGAACATCATTTACGACAAAGAACATGGTATCAACTTCTTCTCCCTTACAACTACTTCATCTTGATCTATTTGGACCAGAAAGACATTCTAGTATAAATGGTAAGTTTTATGCTTTTGTAATAGTAGATGACTTCTCTAGATACACATGGGTATTATTCTTGAGAACTAAGGATGAAGCATTTAAAGAGTTTGAAAGATTAATAAGAAAAATTGAAACAAAATATAGTTTCAAACTCATTAGAATTAGAAGTGACCATGGCACTGAATTTCAAAAAGATTTTATAACCTTTTGTGATCAAAGAGGTATTAGCCATGAATTCTCAGCACCAAGGACTCCTCAACAAAACGGAGTGGTGGAAAGGAAGAATAGGACTCTACAAGAGACAGCTAGAACTCTATTACAAGAAAGTAAGCTTCCAAAGAAATTTTGGGCCAAAGCTGTAAGTACACTGTGTTATATTTTAAATAGAGTTCTCATTCGTCCTATTATTTTGAAAACACCATATGAGCTTTTAAATAATAAAATTCCCAACATAAGTTACTTCAAAATATTTGGTTCTAAATGCTTCATTCTAAATACAAAATTTGGGAAAATTTGATGCTAAGTCATATGAAGGAATATTTGTTGGTTATTCTCAAAATAGTAAGGCTTATCGCATCTTCAATATTAAAAAGTCATGTGTAGAAGAATCTATTCATATTACTTTCAATGAGACTAACAATGATCTTCCAAAAGAAAGTGAAGATGATGCAGGTAATTTGGAGATAGTCAACATTTCAGCAAACCGAAATGAACAAATCAGGAGACCGAATGAACAAATTCAGCAACCTGAAATGAATGATCAGCATGAACATGAACCTGAAGATTTGCAGGATGCTAAAAATGAGTCTAATGATCAAGTGGAAGTTATGCATGATATCCAAATGCCAAAGACAGCTAGATACATCAAGAATCATCCTCCAGAAAATATTATTGGATATATCAATAAAGGTATAACCACACTGAGAGGTTTACAAAATCAGTGTGCATTCTCTGCATTTTTGTCACAGGTTGAGCCAAAGAATGCAAAGGATGCTATACTTGATAAAAACTGGCTTTTGGCAATGCAAGAAGAACTTCAACAATTTGAGAGGTGCCAAGTGTGGGAACTAATGTCTCCTCCAAAAGATGTTTCCATCATTGGTACAAAATGGGTCTTCAAGAACAAACTTGATGAGCACGGGACAATCATTCGTAACAAAACTAGATTGGTAGCTCAAGGATACAATCAACAGGAGGGGATTGACTATGAAGAAACTTATGCACCAGTAGCAAGGCTAGAATCAATTCGAATTCTGTTAGCTTTTTCTTGCTACAAAAAGTTCAAGCTTCATCAAATGGACGTAAAAAGCGCGTTCCTTAATGGATACATTAATGAAGAGGTATATGTAAAGCAACCTCCTGGATTCGAACACGAAAAGTATCCTAATCATGTGTACAAGCTAAAGAAAGCTCTTTATGGCTTGAAACAAGCTCCAAGAGCTTGGTACGAAAGATTAAGTAAGTATCTCTTATCAAATGGGTTTGTTAGAGGTAAGATAGATTCTACATTGTTTATTAAGCATAAAAATGTCGATATTATTATTGTTCAAATATATGTAGATGATATAATATTTGGTGCTACTAATGATTTCCTTTGTGAGTGGTTTTCTCCAAGTGCATGCATAAAGAATTTGATATGAGCTTAATGGGTGAACTCAACTACTTTTTGGGACTTCAAATCAGGCAAACAAAGGACAAAATTTACATCCATCAAACCAAATACACAAAATAACTACTCAAAAGATTTGGCTTTGAAGGATCAAACTCGAAAGGTACACCAATGAGCACATCAATAAAACTCACCACTGATGAGAAAGGTATTGATGTAGATATAACAAAATATCGAGGTATGATTGGATGTTTACTATATTTAACTGCTTCTAGACCCGATATAATGTATAGTGTTTGTCTATGTGCAAGATTTCAAGCTAATCCAAAAGAATCTCATTTAAATGTTGTTAAAAGGATTTTGAAATATTTAAGTGGTACAATAAATTTAGGGTTGTTTTATCCAATTTCCAATCATTTTGAACTAATTGGCTATTCAGATGCTGACTATGCAGGATGTCAAATTGATAGAAAAAGTACGAGTGGTGCTTGTACTTTCTTGGGACAAAGCTCTAGTATCTTGGCATAGTAAAGAAGCAAACCTCGAAGTGGCTCTTTCAACTCTTGAGGAGAATACCTAGTTGCGAGGAAGTTTACGCTTCTCGATATTATGGATCGCGTCGAGCTCTATGTGATTTTGATATATTATGTGATTGTGTGCCTATTTATTGTGATAACTCAAGTCTATAGATATATCTAAAAATCTTGTATTACATTCACGTCTGAAGCATATAGAAGTTAGACATCATTTTTTACATGATAATGTTTCAAAAGGTTTTATAAAATTAATCTTTATTCCTACCGAAAATCAAATTGCGAGATATTTTTACAAAACCCTTGAGTGAAGATAGATTTTGCATGTTACGTAGAGAACTTGGGATGTGTATGGCATGATTTTTCAAAATCAGTATTAATGTTATCCTAACTTGCATTAATATCTCATTTATTAATTAGGATAATTATGATTTTGTTTTAACTCCTTAAATCATGGACACGATAATCAGGTCTCTATCATAATTTCTTTTGAAACACAAAAGCAATTGGATGGAAAAAGGGTGTCTCGGGTGACATAAGTATATATGCGTATGTGTGTGTCTTCTCATCAAATATTTTTGAGAATCTAAAAATCGAGACGTGTTACCTATTTATTGGAAGACGTAAGATAAATGCTTCTCATCATTATTTTGAAAATCTAAAATACGGATGACGAAGGGTTTCTTGGGTGACGTAAAGACTTGAGATAAGGTTATTTATTTATTTTTTATATCTCCATGATCTTTATTCTCCTTATATCCTCTCTTTTCTCTCTCCTCTCTCATATCTCTTGTTCTCATCTTCAATCACCATGAGAACTCAATGCGCACAAGAGATCGCAATTATTGATTCGATAATAATCGATCGGACACACTGGTTCCTCCCACTCTCTTCTTGCCGGACCATCTCGCTGAGAAAAGAAATGAGAAGAAGGTCGTGTCTTTAGAGATTTGAGTATGTGGACTCTTCGTCTTCGGCGAGAGTCCACTTTCAGATCCATCCTTGCCTAAATCTCTTTGGATCTTCTCGGCGACGTCAAACGACAGGACTCCATCTTTTAAGCCAGAGATTACTCCTCCTCCGGTTTGGTAAACCCTAATCTATCATCTGATCTTCCTGACAACTTCTTTCGAAGTAATGCGTATGAGGTACATTTTAAATCAGTCATTTTTCCAAAACAATTTGTCTATGAAAAGTCAGTTGATCAGATTGTTTTCAACAATCTCCTTTGAGACCATTTGTTTGAGTCTGTGGGTTTTTCATCGATGTTTTTTCTCCAAATCATGGCATATCCTAGACTTGTCCAATAATTTTATACTAATCTAGAGAATCATGGGGATTTTTATACATCTTTTGTTAAAGGGAAGTCCTTATATTTTACAGTTGTCGATTTTGGCAGCATTTTAAATATCCCATCTTTGGGTGTGTGTCCTTTTACCAAGAAAGGTGCTGTTCATTTTCCCTTCACTCCTCTTGAATAGTTACAAATTGTGATGAACAATAATTTGTTAAATGATATTTTTACTCCCAAAACAGTTGATGTTTCTCCTATTTCTTGTGTTCTCCATCAACTTGTTAGATACAATCTGTTGCCTCGTTTAGGTGGAGGGGCAGATTTTACCTATCAAGATTTGATAGTTGTTGCTATGATTTTTTTTAAGAGGTGTTTCTTTTAATTTGTCTCAAATGATGCTTCATCATATGACCACATGTTTTGCGAAAAAAAAAGACGTGTTTGCCTTACGGTCTTACTCTTACTAATTTCTTTCGTCATTTTAAAATTTCTTTTGAAAATGAAAACTCTGTTTCGGTCACTGATTCTATCAGCGTTACTTCTTTGAAAATGTCACGTATTTTGTTACTTGATGGGTTGTTTGTTCGAGTTACTCTTGAAAACCCTGCTCCACTAATTTCCATTCCTTCATCTCCTGTTCCTCCTCCCATTCAATCTTCTCCTGAAGTTGTTGATTTATTGAAAGTTATTCTTGCTAATCAAGAGAAAATGCAAGTTGAGATATCTGCCCTTCATAATCGTATGTCTGTAATGGAAAAAGGTAAGTTGCCATTAGGTGCACCTGAAATCAATAAACTCTATCATACCATTGAAGATGATTTATTGATTTACAAAAGTTCGATTTTGAGGTGCAAACAATCGCATTTGGTGAGATGATCTGCGTCGACTTAATAGGAATTCTTGTCAGTTGAGTCAGGAAATTAAATTTGTTAGTAATCAGGTTAGGGAATTGGCTGATTTTATGGCTTTGCGGTTCAATGATCTTGGTTCTAAACTCCACATGCAACGTAAGAACTCCACTATTATAGAATGGGTGCATTGCAACTGGTTAGCCGAGTATCAAGGGGAATTTCTGGATGTGCCGTTACCCCCTGGAACGTTTATTCCTCGACCTCCTCGCTTTGTTAGTGATTTTACTCTTGCTGAAAGAATTCATCGTGCCCAACATCGTCCTTATTTCACCAAAAGAGACGAACAACGTGCAGCAGTGGTTGAACTCGAGTGACATCCTTTTTGGTTGATGACAAAGGGGGAGAAATTTGGGGTTTAATGGGGTTATCTTTAAGACTGAAATTTTTGGATTTGTGGTTTCATAGACGATTGTTTAAAGTTTTAAATTATATGTTAGCAGTTTTATATTTGATATATATTGAACTAACATAATTGCGAGAACATAACCGAGATAATAGGGGTTTAAGATTTAAGATTTGAAATTGTTTTAATTCGATTTTCATTATAAGATCCACGAAATGATATTGATGCATGAATTTAGGGGAGTTAATTATATGATATGCATGAACATAGGGGAGTTAATGGGGATTAAAAGATTTTTTGGTTGTCATCATCAAAAATGGGGAGAATGTTGACCTAGTCATATTTTTTATCCTTAAGTTTTGATGATGAATTATTAGTGTGCTAAAAGTGTTTTATGGCATTTCGTATATTGATGATAAAAAGAGCTTTGAGTGGATATTCAAGAAATTGAAGAATTTTCTTTTTTCTAGGAAAATCAATGTAAGGTCAATTGCATAATAATTGATTTTTCATTTAAAGGCTCTAGGACATATCATTTAATTATATATATTGTTAAAATGAAAAATCTTAAATAAAAAATATTTTTACAAAATTTAATATTAATATATTACATGATATATGATATATCTTTGATTATGCATTATTTTTTTGGTACGTATGAAAATCATTAAGATTTTAACAAAATGGTAAAACATGTGCTTGTTTTTTCAAGGAGTAATGATAATGTATTTTATACACTTGGACATATTATTGATAATGGAAGGCTTACAAAATTTGAATCATCACTTTAGGTTGTAGTTTTAAATGGTTAACAAGGATAATGATTTTGGGTTTATTATGGGACTCTTGGATGTTGGATAAAGACTTTGATGTACACGCGTTTTTAGTTGTTTTAATGTTACACGCATACACTTGTATAGAAAAGATAAAGTCAAAGATTTTTTGAAAGTGGGTTATCTATTAAAGGGTTGTTAATATTTATCCTAAACACTAAACATAATCTTAACTTGTTATGTGGATAAATATTATCTTTGTTGTTGGAATTATATACCGTTTATTTATTTGAACTATAACAGAACTTATCTTTTGTATTAATGGTAATATATTATTTGGTTATAAAAACAGTATTATCTTGCTTAGAAAAATTACAGAACTCACGAAATATTCATTGCACTTATTATTATTATTAATCAAAATTGATTTCTTTAAAGTGCAAACTTTTGAGAAGCTAAGCGAGTTTAATTTACGGTATTATTTGAGGTGATATTTGGTAAGAAATTAATTGCTTATTTATTTTGTGCTATTTGATCATTGCATATAGTTAAGCCTTTAATTGTTAAATTGATTATTCTTGCATTGATCATAGACCTCTATATTGTATTATTTTTTCTATTGTTAGACTAAGTGTAGTCTAAAGGTTTTAATCCTGGTGGATTAGAAAAGTAGGTTACAAACAGGTTCAATGAAGCAAATGTGCTTGAAGGGTGCATAGGTGCACAAGGAGTAAGAGAGCTCAAGGGAAATTAATTGTTTATTAATTTTTTAGAATCACATTTTGTAATCTGTATTTATTTATAAAGAAATAAATAAAGTGAGTCTCCATACTAGTTGGTATTGGACGTGGACTAGGCTATTATCATAGAGGGTAATAGTTGAACCACATAAAAAATCTTGGTGTTGATTTTAGTAATTGCTTTACTTTAAAATCATATAAGTTAATTAATTATCTTAATTTGACTACTTGCATTATATTTAGATAATTCTTTAACATCATGTATTTTATTCAAAATGCTATATTAATTCAATGGCCGATTTCAATCATTTTAGTAGCTTTTGAATTAATAGTTTTTAAAAGTTGGCCATAGATTGCTCCTACACTTATTCAACCCCCCTTCTAAGTGTGTCTAGTTAAATTTCATTAACAATTAATATAAGTTGCAATATATATTAGAAGAATACAAAAGTCTATCACAATCTTGATAAAAAATTTATAAAAGTCTGTTACTTATTTCATGGAGTCTATAAAAGTCATTTAAAAAAAATCTTTAAAATCTGTGAAAGTCATTAAAATTCCACAAATTCTACAAAAGTCTGTCACTTAAAAAAAGTCTTTAAAAATCTTAATTGAATACACCCCCTAAATTTACTCTGTTTTGGTGTTTTGGGTTTTCCTAAATCTGAAGCTTCGAATTTTTGTTATTTTTAAGAACTGAAAAAATAGTATTCGGTCGGGTTTCCTGGGTTTTAAGGTTGTTTCCTTCTTCTTTAATTTTCATCCCAATTTAACTCTATTTTTTTCGATTTTATTTTGTCAACTTGTGGGTTTTTCAAGTTTGTCTTCTTCTTCTTTAATTTTTTAATAATTTTATATTTTTTTCTGTGTTATGTACACTGGGCGTTCAATTTTTTCCCAAATGGTTTCAGTTGTTTGTGTATTGTTTATTTGTAGTTTGTGTATTTTTTATATTGTTTATTTGTAGTTTGTTTTTTAGTTGTTTGTGTATTTTTTATTTGTAGTTTGTGTCCTTTGCTGTTTGTTATTTTAGTTGTTTATGACCCACTCGGAATTGCACCCAATTTCTTATGACCCATCAAGTCGTCCGCTAGAAATTCTAGCAAACTGTTTAAAAACCATCTAAATTCTGCTAGATACCCCCACCCGTCTAGCAAACTGTTTAAAAACCATCTAAATTCTACTAGATACCCCCACCCGTCCTAAATGTTAAGTTATTCAGTCGGTTAGAATTTCTAGTACACGACTTTAGCTCATTTTTAATTTTGGCCATTAATCAATGCAACGAAAGGTAGAGATATTATTTACTAATTTTTAGATCCATAACAAATACGTGTTACATATTATGAATCATTGTCTTATATATATATGACATACTCCCTGATCCTAATTTGCTTTTACAAGCCATAATGTCATATATGGCTCTTGATATTACTTCCAAGTTGGATTCGAAATTGAAGAGTATCTGTCATATTATTATTTTTTTTTCATTATTCATAAACTAGATAAATAGATTTATGTCATGTTTGTTTTCAAGTATTATAATCATAGAATTATAATTCATAGGATTATAATTCCAAAATTATTAATTATATGATTAAATAGTCCTAATTACATGTTTTTTTAGATTATTCATGAGATAGCTTAAAATAATATCATGTTATATTTTTTTTCCGAAATTAATTAAAGGATTGGATAAAAAAATATTATTTGGATTATTATACCCTTACCAATAACATATTTTAAACTTATTTATACATCAAAAAATGATTAACAATATGTTGTTTACCAATAAATTATTTAAATAAGCTTTGACAAACAAAAAATAATATTTAAATATAACTAGGACTAATAAGTTATTACCAATAAGCTGTTTAAATAATAAATTATTTACCAATAATAAGTTATTTACCAATAAGTTGTTTAAATAATAAGTTGTTTACCAATAATAAGTGTTTTACCAATAAATTGTTTACCAATAATAAGTTTACTACAAGAAAACAGGCTAATTCCGACAGAATATTCAGTCAGAATGTTCAGTCGGAAATTCGGTCGGATATAACTGCGTCGGGATTAAGTCCGTCAAGATTTTAGTCGGGAATAACTAACTGCGACGGACTTATTTTCGACCGAATGATCCGTCATTATTAAGTTAACCTCGACAGAATACCATCCGTCGAAAATATTCGGTCGCTTTTACTTTGCCACGTGGCACCACCTCCTGACAAGAAACAAGCTTAATCCCAATGGAATTCCATACGACAATACATAAGCTGAGAGTTTAAACACGAATATTTTCTCGTAGACAATATCCAAACGCAATGGAGTCCTCATTACAATTATTATCACACTATTTTATAAAATAGTGAGGACTACTATAGCCACTATCTCGGACCATCACTCCGTTCCCCGACTAGTCCCAACTATATTCTCATTTTCTGAAGAGAACAATGAAAGCAAAGGGTGAGCTCAACTAGCCCAGTAAAGAATATTATGACTAAGATAATGCAGAATAAATTATCATTAGCCTTCAATAGTGTTAAACTGATACTGTTGATAGAATACAATAGACAACAAGTTTAACTGCAGCGGAACAAACAATCCATTAGAAGAGTCAAGTAGGGCATGATATCTACTATCTTTTATGATTTAAAGTTTATCATCAATATTTTATCGCTGTAACACAACTCAATAAATAATCCACATCATACATAAGCTGAGAGTTTAAACACGAATATTGTCTCGTAGACAATATCTAAACTCAAATGGAGTCCTCATTACAATTATTATCACACTATTTTATAAAATAGTGAGGACTTCTATAGCCACCATCTCGGACCATCACTCCGTTCCCCGACTAGAAATCACGGGTGTACAGAGAAATGAAATCACGGGCGTTCGACTGAAACTTTTTTTTAAAAAATTTTGATTTTACTATGCAATACTATGCACACACTATGTAGTACTATACAATAAAATTTTCTAATAAAATAAAAAAATTATCTAAAATATAATATATATATATATATATATATATATATATATATAAGTAACAAAACTGAGATAACTTTCTACCCATAATTTTGAAAAATGGGAAAGTGGGGGTCCATGTAATAAGCCAAATTTATTAAAAATACTTCATAAAATACTCCTCTATTTATCTCAATTTACTTGGCTTCACAAAACACATTTTTAATAACATTTATTCATCATTTATAACTTGCAATATTAACAACCAGATCATTCTCAAGAAAGAAGGGGCTTTCCGATAAAGACTTCTCCTTATTGGCGCACAATTAGGTGACCCTTTTCTCGACAAAACTTTCTAGACATTGTCAATAATGCAAATAATAATATGAATAAATTTGTCGTCTCAATTATTGATTTAATAATATATAATATTGTGCAGATGATACTGTGATAATAATTGAATCAATAATGTGACATACTATACAGCAATTACTGTGGCAATAATTGAACAAAATTGAGCGACTTTTCACGTAAGTATCAATACCGTGTGCTACTATGCAACCACATGTATTACTGTACTTTTATCACAGAGTATTTCAACAGTTAACGGTAAAACTTTTACCGTTATTTTTATAAAAAGTTATTTCTGTCGTTTTCTAACTTCGACAGTAATTCCGTTATGAGGTCCACTGATGATTGTGTCGTCGTACGAATATTCCCTGATAAAATGAATATTCCCCGACCAAACGAATATTTTATGACAACTTGCATACTTTGAAAAATTTATAAATATTACCCATACTATAACATTATATCAAATCCACACCTTATTATTCAAAAATAATATTTAGAGAAAATTAATCTTTATTCATAAAAGTTGGGGTCTTACAGAGTTTTCTGGGACATACGGGATTTTATAGACGGTTCATCCAAGTCTTCTTGAAAATTACCAAGCCACTATGTATCTTATTGGAAAAGGACATGTCTTTCAAGTTTGATGAAGCCTGCCTAGGTGCATTTAAATTGTTAAAGGAAAGACTCGTCTCAGCTCTTATAGTAGTGGCTCCTGACTGAACCTTTCCATTTGAACTTATGTGCGATGCCAGTGACTTTGCTATTGGAGTAGTGTTGGGACAACGGAGGGACAAGGTGTTTCACACGATATACTATGCCAGTAAAACCTTAACAGATGCTCAGCTTAACTACACCACAACTGAGAAAGAGATTCTAGCAGTGGTATATGCCTTTGATAAGTTCCGCTCATATCTCATTGGAACCAAGGTTATTGTGTATACTGACCTTTTGACAATCAAATATCTTATTTCTAAGAAAGATGATAAGTCGAGGTTGATTAGATGGGTCCTTCTCCTCTAAGAATTCAATTTGCAGATTCTTAATAAAAAAGGAACTGAAAACCAAGTTGCGGATCACTTATCGAGATTGGAAAACCCAACTCATTCGGGGGATGGTCAAACAGATATCAATAATTTCTTCCCGGATGAGTAGTTGTATGTTGTTCAAAGTTTAGCACCATGGTATGCAGACTTTGCAAATTTTGTCTCCTGTAATGTGCTCCCCCTAACATGAGCTATCAACAGAGGAAGAAATTCCTAAATGATGCGAAACATTATCTGTGGGACGAGCCATTCCTGTTCAAACAATGCGCAAATCAAATTTTACGAAGATGTCTGCCTCAAGGAGAAATTGAGGGTGTGCTCCATCACTGTCATTCATCAAACTATGGAGGGCATTTTGGTGGGAAAAGAACAGCAGCAAAGGTGCTCCAATTTGGTTTTTACTGGTCGACTTTGTTTAAGGATGCTCATCTTTATGTATCGCGTTGCGATAATTGCCAGAGAGTGGGAACCATTTCAAAAAAGCATGAAATGCCTCTGCAAAATATTCTAGAGGTAGAACTGTTCGATGTTTAGGGTATATACTTTATGGGCCCATTTTCGTCCTCTTACAACAATGTCTATATACTAGTCGTTGTGGACTATGTCTCTAAGTGGGTGGAAGTCGTTGCCTTGCCTGCTAACAATGCCAAGGTCGTGATGAATTTCTTGAGAAAGAATATATTCACCCGATTTGGCACACCTCGAGAAATAGTTAATGACGAGGGGTCACATTTCTGCAATAAGTATTTCGAAGCCCTTCTAGCTAAATATGGATTATCCCATAAAAGTGCCACCGCCTATCATCTATAAACAAGTGGACAAGCGAAGATATCAAACAAGGAAGTAAAACGCATTCTTGAGAAGATTGTGAACCCTAACCGGAAGGATTGGTCTAAAAAGCTGGATGATGCCTTGTGGGCGTACCGAAAAAATTACAAGACGCCTATCAGAATGTCTCCTATAGGCTTTTTTATGGAAAGGCCTGCCATATCCCAGTCAAATTAGAATACAGTGTTGATTGGGCGATTCAAAAGCTCAACTTCGATTTAGATACAACAGGAGAGAAAAGACTGTTACAAATAAATGAATCCGACGAGTTTCAGCTCTAAGCGTATGAAAACGCAAAGTTGTACAAAGAGAAGACAAAGAGATGACATGACAAGAATATAGTGGAAAAATATTTTGCATCGGGCCAGAAAGTGCTTCTCTTTAACTCCCGATTGAAACTATTTCCAAGAAAGTTGAAGTCCCAATGGTCAGGGCTATTCAAAATAGCCAAGGTATACCCACAAGGAGCAATTGAGGTCGAAGACCCAAATTCTGACAAAACCTTCAAGGTGAATAGGCAACTCCTTAAACACCACTGGTGAGTTTCAACGTCAGAACACTTATATCACACTGGGTGACCCGATGTAAGACGGGGGAATAGTCAAGCCGACGACTTTAAAACAAGCGCTTGGTGGGGAGGCAACCCCATCTCAGTATCAAAATTTCCTCTTTTTCTTTGTTTATGTCTAGTTTACATTGGTTCTATTTTCTTTAGTTTGATAACATAGGTTTCAGTAAGTTATTACTATTGTTTACCTAGTATGCATGTAGTGTTTATTTAGTATGTGGTAACATGTTTACATAGTATGTTGTGAATGTGTGTATAGTAGTAAAGTCATAGTACTTAGTGTTAATAGATTTTGTATGTTGTGAAAGAGATAGCTCATTTTGGACTTGGCATGTGCAGGAACCAGCCAAAAAAATCTGTTATGTAGGGTCGGCGCTACAATGCCAACATTAGTAATGAAATCCGTGCTACAGCGCCAAGTCGCTTTTAGCTCAATGCAAACTCGCGCTGCAGCGGTAGACGTTATACTTCAAACCGCGCTGCAACACCACAAAATTATGCACCACACTGGAAAGTCGAGCTGCAGCTCCAAAAATTATACTGAAGGCCGCGCTGCAGCGCTAAGGCTCCTTCAACTCACTAGACAATCGCGCTGCAGTGGTAGTAGTTGCCCTTAGCCTCGCGCAGCAGCGCCAAGTGTAATTAAAGAATCTTAATCCCGCACTGTAGCGCCAAGAAACGAAGCAAGGCCCGCGCTGCAGTGCCAATAGCGAGTTTTTGGTTCTTAAAAGGCTATTTCTCATAACAATCTTCACTATTTCCTTCCCTTTTTCCAGCCGAAAGCCCAAGTGCCTCTCCAATTCGTGCCCTAGCTCCTCCTAATCTGATTCCAAGCTATAACCAGTGCCAATCACAAGGGATTCTGCACCCATCTGTCCAGAGTCTAAATTACAAGGTATGGGGGATTTTAAATTTCTCTTTAGGGTTTCGAGGTTCCCTTCACTGTGGGTTTGGGCGAATTTGGGCATACCTATTGTCCTGTGTTTTGGCTATCAAATTGGTTGTGTTGTATTGTTTGAAAGATAAATTTGGGTTTGTGATTGTTATTGCTGGGTATTGGTTGTTTGTTAATTTGGCTTGCTACTGACTAGGGTTCTCTGTATCACATTTTAATTGAGGGCAACCATTTGTTCTATTAGTGTTGGGTTAGATAATATTCCCTTTGTGCTAAGTACTGATCATTTGACATGGCATCTAAACGTCCGCGCACTAGCACTTTCCCCTCTTCGCCGGCACCAAGAGCACCGACACCAAGATGGGATACGTCAAAATTCATTAGTGAGGAGGCTTGGAAGCGATACACCAAAACCTTTGCCAAGCGGAACTTGGTGCCTGAGAGGGGTTTGAGGCCCGATGGCAAAAATGACGGAGAGTTTATGAAAATGATACTTGAGCAGAAGTGGGTCCACTTTATGAAGCATCCTGACTCTACCATCATTTCTGTGGTCCGAGAATTTTATGCCAATACAAGTGCAGATGGGCCTGAAGTGGTTCCTGTTCGGGGGAAACTGATTCCCTATGATAGCCATTCCATCAACAACGTGTTCGAGACACTGAATTTTGATGGCAAGGACTACTTGGAGCCCGGGCTACGAAGCTACAACCCGGATGAGATCATATCAAGGCTTTGCATGCCCGACACTGCATGGAAGACAAATGAATTCCATGGCGAGAAGACCAGTGTTCCCCAGCATGCTCTGAGTCGCTATGGCAAGGCGTGGTACACCTTCATATGTTCTAACATCATGCCTACCCGCCACCTAAGCGACGTCACTAGAGAGCGGGCTGTCCTGCTATTCTCCATCGTCACGGGTTTGAAGGTAGACATAGGGGTGCTAATCCAGGATTCGATCAAGAAGGCTATTAGAAGCAATAAAATTTCAAGACTCCCTTACCCTTCCCTGATCACCTGCCTTTGTAAACGGGCAGACATGCAGTGGCAAAACGATGACATCACTCAATTGCCCATGACACTTATTGATCATCATGTCATATCCCGATTCGGCGCGTGGGAGGGAGCTCAGTCTCACCCTCGGGGAGAGGGTTACCTACCGACTCCACAGTCATCACCCTCATCAGAGGTTGGACCGTCCACTTAAGCACCAGAGTTTGTATCTGCACCAACTAGGGTCCTAGCTGAACTATTAGCTAGGGTGAACTTCCTACATAGGAAGGTGGACACTATTGCCTAGCGACAGTACCAGTTCATGCAGTACCATTCCAAGTTTGCCAATATGATCGTCAACATCTATACAGCACAGGGTTGGAACGAGGCGGACTTTATGCCATTCCAATTCCCGGAGCCTCCTACCTTCACTCCATATCCACCACCATCCCTAGCTAGAGATGAGGACCATGAGGAGGGTGCAGAGGTTGATGGCCCTGACTGAGCTCTACAACATCTCGGGCCAATGAGGGCATTGGCTAATTCAAGTCCGGGGGGAGATTTTTATTTTATTTTTATATATGAATTGTTATGTATGAACTGCGTTTGGGCATCTTTTGGGCTTGAATATCATTAGACTTATTATGTTTGGTTTTGTTATGGATAACTTGAATTTCTTTAGACTGAATATGTTTGGTTTTATATTGGATTGATGCATGAACAATTTTTGTTATTATTTATGGATACTTTTATAATTATCAGCATGAATGTTTTGTTTATAGCCATCTTTTGGGATTTGCACATATTGGTATACTTGATGCCATGTTATGACTTTACCCTATTTTGAGCTGGTATTAGTGCAAGGGTATACGTTAACTTTTATCTTATCATGCTTTGGTTTTTTATTAACCCTATTTCCCTATCTTTAACCGTTGATATGTTGGGTATGGGTTTTACAGATTATAAATTTTTGATCGGCTAATGATAAACGCCAGGTGATTATGTCTATTTCTTAGAGTTGTGTCAAGCATGTGTGGAAAAGGGTTAGTTCAGTTGATAAGTTGAGACTATTATTGATCCGTTCTTTTTAGCGAGCACCGACCAACTGTATTAACTAGTTATATTTCTGAGATAGTTTGCATGGTTATTGTTTTGAAAATGTGTTCACTCCTTTTAACTTACATGATTATAAGGTAATAAAAGACTTAGACACTTATACAGTTTCGAATCTTGAATTCTGGCATGTTTTCATTCAAAAAATAATATATATATATATATATATATATATATCTAATAAGAACCTTAGTTAACTAAGTTTGATTACGTGGCCTTTATTGCTCGAGTTATTAGATTCATAAGGGTGTTCTACACCTAGTGCTCTAAAGTCATCTGGCTTGGGAGTCATTGATCTAAAGTTCATTAATGGGTAGCTCTGAATAGCCTAAGGTAATTAAGCATTGCACGGTCAAAACTTTTCATCACTGATGTAGTGTGTGTGTGCTTAGCAACCATTAAACTCGCTACAGAACAAATACTTCACATAATATGCTTCTTTGAGGGAAAATACAGTTTCAACTCAAGAAAAACAACAAACAAATTAAGTTCTAACAAAACTACGCAACAACTAAGCGAAGAGTTAACAAGGGGTTTATTCTGCTTTTATTCACTCACGAGGGCGATTTTCACACATTCCCGTGGTTACACCCAACTGTGCAATGTCTAATCCTCTTAGGCTTTTCAGTGATACCTCTTAGCGAGCTTTCAACCAACGACTCCCAAACCGTCAAGCTTTAGGGCGCTAGGTGTAGAGACACTCCCTCAGGCGTACTTACTCAAGTATCAAAGGCCACATAACTAAACTAGCCAAAATATTTATTCATATAATATATTTTTTCCTTTTTATGGATTTTCTATTTTTTTTCTTTTTTTTAGCACGCATACCCAATGAATTCCCCCAAACTTAAGCTTTTACGTAATCCTAGTCATTACTAACTGTTTACTAAATCTCTTTCATTAAAACACACATTTCCCATTAGATGACAATTATGTGACCATTCACACTGTGCAAATCATAATGGTTAATGGTTACTCTAAAGTGTAATCCGGTAACATCAGATTCAAACAAATAAAGATTTACATGATGTTATAACAATACAACTAGGGCTAAGTCATCAAAACTGTTTAAAAATCATGGAATTCCAATCTCATCATAGGTTTTTATTAGGTTCTACACTAAATGCAACAATTTAAAACAATTTTTTTTCAAAGATAAGCTAAATAACATGCTAACATATGCAATAAACACTAAACTAAAAGAATAATACTAACTATATGCAATCAACATGATTATACTAAATCTGCAATCCTAAACAATAAGAATAATCCCCAAAACTTAAACTAGACATTGTCCTCAATGGCTGAAATAGGAAAAAGTAAAGTAGAGGACTTCCCTGAAGTATTAGTGTAGAACCTACTAATATAAAACCTAATAAAAACTAAAAATAAAAATTAAACTTGGGTTGCCTCCCAATAAGCACTTGTTTTATAGTCTCAGCCCGACTTCTTCAATTCTCTATCCAATTCCTCTACGAAAGTTGAGGAATTCTCCATCCATTAGGATCAATGTAGTATCTGGGAGATTTCAATTATTGATAACTCTGAAATCAAACCCACCCAGCTTGCTTTTCGTATAAAGAATCCCATTTATAAGCATCCAACAACTAGGTGTTTTCTCCATTATATCTGTAATTTGAATGGGGGCATTGAGGCCTGTCAAATATAATGGTTTCCTTCTCTACCCTTTCTTTTTCATTTAACCATGGATCTAACATTGCATTAGCACTCATGTTATTAATGGTCTTGCCGATGACATGATTACCAAGCGGGCATGGTTTTGCAAATCTAAATGGATCCTTGATCTTTGGTGGAGAAGGCACTTGGGGAACTACAAACATCAGCTCATCATTGTTGGTACTCACAATTAGTTATTCACTGACCTTGTTTTCATTAACCCCACTTGTCTCCTCTATTTCATCATCTAGTGGCTCATCCAGCTGTAGATTTGGTTTGGGCACTTCGTCAATCTCGGAATCCATGTCATAACACCAATTATTTTGAGGACAATTGTTCACGGCTTTGAACATTCGATCTAATTTATTCTGAAGATTCTGAATTGACCTCTTTTGATTAATCCTCTTCTCCTCATTTGATGCTATGAACTTGGACAACAATTCCTCCAACCCTAAATTATCTGTCTCAATTTTGGAATCCATGTATTGAGGACCATATGTGGAAGTAGTGATGAGTTGTTCCATTTGGTTTTGAAAATTATGGCTCGATATTTCTTGATTCATCATCCTTTCCTCTTAGTTTGCTTTGAGCTTTAACAGGAATTCCTCCAACTTTGACTTTTCTTCTTGTGGCAATGGAGGTTGACATGAGAATTCCGGTATGTATGTTAGATTTGAAACGTAGTATTGGTCTTCATAATTGTAGCTCCATGACAAATCCGGGTGATACCCCCAAGCTTGATGATAATTAGCATATGCATACTGCTTAAGGTAGTTATCACCATACTGTACCGGCCCAAGACTGATGGTGCATTGATGACTCGCATAATTTCCAGCACAATAATCACAAGTAATCGCCACACTTTAACGAAGTTGTGCTACAAAAGCGTCCAACCTCCTTGAAAGTGTCTCAATCTGTGCTGACAATGCAGAAAGTGTTGCAAGTCCATCAATCCTCGCTCCCCTTGGCTGATTCATTCTCGTATACAGCCATTGATAATTAAATTCCGCCATGGTACCTGAAAAAAAAGAACAAAATATAAAGAGAATTAAATAAAATAAAAATAAGTAACGTTTAAATTAAAACTAATTTGATTGAGAAGCTAATATTGGCAAAATTATTAAACTAATTTTCCGGCAACGGCGCCAAAAACTTGTTGGGTAAAATCTAATTACGCACAACACACAAGTATACGTGGTCAACAAGTAATAAAGTGTAAGTAGAGTATCGTTCCCTTGAGGAATTATTAATACAAATTACCAAATACTAACTCTTAATCAAACTACATTTATTTAAACAATCAATTTAAGATTATGAATTAAATTATTTAATTACACTAATTCTAATTACCACTAATTAAAAATCAGATTATGGAGATTTAAGATCATAACTTCACTTACTGCTTCACTTAAATTAATACACTTCTTATCAATTATGCTCACTATTCTGAATTGTTAATCAAGAACACATAAGTAAATATGACCATCTCTTAATGCATCATACTCAAATCAACTTAAATCCATAGATGATAGAATTAAGAAGAACACCCTAATTAACTAATTCACTATATCTCTATGTGAATTATAATTAAAAGGATTTTAAACACAAGTTCTTTATCTAATTACATGCGATGCATAGGTATATCTTTATCCTAGACATAAATTATATATTCCAACGCCATGCAGAAAACACAATTACATGCTATTATGATCAGATCTATCTCTATAATTCATCTCTCGAGTTCATATAGATTATCATGGTAATTGTTAGCTAGACAATTAAGCAATTCATTACAGATCATAATAGACAATCCAAGAATAATCACAATAATTAATAGAGAAGCATACTAAAATAAACTATGCAATACGATCCATGTAATCTTAAACAAAAGATTTAGTTCATGATTATTGAATTAAAACTAAGAATCCATAATTGAATAAACATTAAAAGACAAAAATAAAAGAAGAGAAAAAGATAGAATCTGTTGTCTGCAGATTTGATGCTCCCTCCTTGCTCTTACTTTGAATCTTCAATGGTCTCCAAGTTGCTTCAATCTCCAAATCTCATAAGAACTAGGATTTTGATCCTAATCTACTCTAATCTAATCTAATGGAATCCTCGAACTAGCCTCCCAATCCAAGTTAAAATCAAGTATTTATAGTTCTAATGGACACCCTAGCAAGTTAGGCAACTAACAATCCTATTCTAGCTCAAATTGGACAACATAACACCCAAATTAACTCTCCCCCCGCCAATCGATGCACCCAAAGACTGTTCTAGGCCAATTTGGTGCCCGCCACTCTTACTATAGCGAAATTCGATGGTCCAACGCATCCATGGCTTTCGTAGTTCATTTATGGCGTGCCCCGCGCCGCTCTATTTTCTGCCGCAACGTCCTTTGGTAAACCAAGCATAACCTTCGATACGCTAGAAGTTACGGGGTCTACCACCTATCAAATCGAATATATCGACGAGATCAATAACTTTCATTCTTTGAGAATTGATAGATTCTGGCCGGATCAAGGCGGAAATCGGGCTTGAAGTAGATGCTATGTAAATGGCAAGCATGACAACTCTAAGCTTTGATCTTTGTTGATTAAAAGGCCATAACTCTCGTATCAGAACTCCGATTGGGACGATTCAAGATGATACGGAAAGCTAAGAAGAGGTTCTACAATATAATCCAAGTTCCAAGCCAAGAACATGCATCTAATGTGGTGTTAAAAGCCCTGCAATCTTCCTTTCTTGCATTTGCTTGCATATTTTAGTCCAAAAGATGTTTGAATTGCTTTTCCTTGCTTCCTCATGCCAATGTCATGTTATAGCCTACAAAATAACATAAAATGTATGAAATGCACACACAATGCATGCAAAGTAACTATGAAACATAGTTTTAAACAACTAATTCAAGTAATAGATACCGGATAAGTAGGTATAAAACCTACTTATCAATGGTCATCCTAAGGTTTTGTTTGTTAAAATGTATTAAAAAAGTCTAATTTGGCTTGTGTTGATTACGTAGCCTTTATTGCTCGAGTTATTAAATTCATAGGGGTGTTCTACACCTAGAGCCCTAAATCCATCTGGCTTGGGAGTCATTGATCAAAAGCTCATTCATGGGTAACTCTAAATAGCCTAAGATAATTAAGCACTATCCAAGTTAGATTTTAATGTCTTCATGCCAGTGCCTTTTGTTACCTTCTTGTATCTGCGTCTTGTTCTTAATGCTTGTTGATTTCTTGAGTTACAGAGTAGCATATTGGTTATTAAAATCGATCGTGTGAACTTATTTTGAGCTATGATTAGTTAGGATGGTTGATCTGCACACACACACATAGAATGGATAGAATACAATCTTATACTTAAAAATTGATATTGAACCCTTATTCATATCTGTGTTTGTCCTGTTCTCTAAGAGTGACTATAATTGAGCATAGAAGCTATGATGCTAATATATAGTATTAGTCTTAATTCGCATCTTACATCACTGTGGGTGTGTTTGTTCAGATAGTTTGTGTGAGGACAAACAAAGGCTTAAGTTTGGGGGTATTTGATGAGTGAGATTTATACCCGTGAATCGGATCCTATATTGCTTAAGAAGCTGCACGTTCTTCGTTATTTATATAGCTTATATATATTTTTTGTTATTATTTTTCTTAATCTTTATGTTGCAGGGCTTATTAGGTCATTTCCAACTTTAAGGGGCAAAATGGTTAAATTTATCACACCAAATACTTAGCCTGCCGATGCCAACTTTAAAAGCAAGGCGTTGTAGTGCCCCCACACCAATAAAGCATGGCATCAAAGACATTCTGTACCAAGTTCCTTTATAAACCTGAATTGACATTATCTACTGATCTTTTTTAGGTTGACTTGGCCATTTGTGCATTGCCCAAGTTTAAAACTTAAACTTGGCCGCAGTTTGCCACCTCTGAATGCCCAGCAGTGATTAGGTTTAATGACCTAAAAAACAAAGGAAATGATATAACTTATCAGCAGCAACAACCTTAGCAGCAACCTCCTAACACTAGGATATAGATTAGGAATAATTTTTAGAGGTTCTTAACTTAGAAGAGAAAGAAGTTGGTCTTTAAGGGATAAAATCTCATTGCATCCTTCATATCTCAGACTCTACACGGAGAAGAGAAGACTTTGAGCTAGAAAACTTCACAAAAGGAGTTTTTTTTTATCCAAATCTTTCATTCATTAGTGTATTTTTGAGCATGTTGAACACTTTAAAAATGTGTATTAGTCCCATAATTATGAACTAATTACATTTCTAGGATTGCAATGTAACCTATTATTTAGCTTAATTAACTTTCTCTCCTATTTATTATAATGAATCATTTTGGAATGGGTTGTTGTATTTCATGCTTTATTTATTGATTGTTTGACAAAGAAATTGATATAGGTATTAATGGATATTGAAAAATGGATATTAATATCTAACCCTAAAATATAAGAACATTTGTTATGACCATACCTATGGGAATGTGAGCATAAATTGCATAATAGGATAAACATATCTCTATTTGCCTTGTGTAACCATTGAGATTAAGCTTAATGACCCTAGTCTAGTTATTTTCACCATAGAAATATTGTGATTCATCTAGCTAGGGATGTACATTTGACCGTCGAAAGAGGCTTATGTGTATTTACTGTTCTCGGTTGGCCATTCATATGATTTGTTTATAATGTGGTGAGTTAGGAGATTAGGCGACACATTAGGGGAGTTGTGATCCTAGCTTGACTTACTTGTGCAACTCAATATCTTATTTTTACTATTTTTTTTAAGCATATAGTTTATAACACACCATCTTTTATTACTCGTTTAGATAAGACTGTATTGAACCAATTTTAGTATTTGACTAGCTTTAACACTTTGTTCTCGTGGGTACAACACTCAACTTATCATATATTACTTGTTGACAGCGTATACTTGTGCGTGTTTTATTGATTGTGAAAACTACCAACACTGCCTGACCTGGCTTCTGTCACATCTAGTACAACCAACCGACATAGTTCTTTAAAATATGTGCAATAATAACGTCGTCGTCTCCGTTAGTGACGCCGACCTCATACCTATAATATGTCTATCAAATGGACATAACTAAGACCAAATTTTTTATTTAATGTATGTAATTTGACTTATATGAAAATCGTGCAATACTGTCACCATAAAGGAGGGATCGTACCGTGCGTACTGGCTAAATCACATGCAGTTAGTCGGGAGAGGCGTCAGACATATGTCATGTACGATCGCCTTAGCTACAGGATCCAAAATACTAGAATTTAAAATTTAAATGAATTATTTTTATTTATAAATCACATAATAATATCATTTTAATTGAACATGATATATTATAGTTGAAACCTACTGTGACGAGCTGACATCAACATGAACTGTGTTAGGAATTGCCCGCGGATGACCTAATCGACTGAGGTTAGGCCCTCGCTCACGCCGATGTCTAACATCTGTATGTATAATTAAGTTATGACATTGTCAAAAAATAGTAAATGGAAATTTTTTATAAAAAAGTTATGAAAATAAGTGTGATTGAGCCAAAACGAAATTAAGTCACTAGCTGATGAAAACGACCTGCCCTAGGAGCCGTTTCCCGATCCTGTACGGCCGCCACCATGGCCACCTCCACCGTTATGTCTAGGCATAGTTGTAGTACTGAAAAAATAGACATAGACTTATTAAATTTCAGTTAATTTATTCTAATAATTTTATTTAGTAGCAAAATATTTATAAAATGCTAATTAATTAAGAATTATACGTCATCAAACCCGTCAGAATCAAAATCATTTTCATCCTCTGATTCCGTCTCATCCTCTTATTTATCATTATCTTCCTCAGTATCATCTTCTACGACCACATACGGACTAAAAACCACATCTTCCTCAATTTCGTCAACATCGGGTACGTCACCGACATCATCTACCAGCACATCGTTATCATATAGCAATATGTAGCTGGGATTTCTAACTTGTTCTTGAAACTGGTCATCCGTTCCAAACAGATAATTAGTACCATCAAATGCCCGAGTCTTCGTTGTGACAATTGTATATGGCTAACACAAATACGTCATCAGAGTGTAACTTCGACTTTATATCTACTGTGACGATTCTATTATGATCAAGTTTAACACCCTTTACAGTATCAAACCAGTGACACTTAAATGTAACGACCTTTTTACCCTTAGGATAATTGAGCACAACAACTTCCTCTAATCTTCCATAGTAATTGGACTCAGAATCTTGGTAACAACTTCCCAACACGATAATGTTAGAGTTTACTGATGTCAGTTCATTCAATTCATCAACCTTAAATTGATACCCATTAACGATGCAGCCTGGAAATAAACTAATGAGTTTGTACGGGCCTAAAATGACATCTCTAAAATGCTCAAAATCGTTTTCTTCTTCAACCCTTCTCTTAAACCACTGTTGGAAATTTTCATTAGTGAGTGCTTCTAACTGTGTTGTAGTTAGTCCTAGGTTAGAAGCATGCGCTTCCGCTTCGAATGAATTGCATACAATAATAATATGTTATTTAATTGTTGATTAAGGTTAGATATTAAAGCTTTAACTTATAATAATACATACTTGATGTACAATGATACTCCAGGCATATTTATAAGTACGTATGTAGATTTAATCTTCAAATCTTTATAGGTTAGGTAAGTCTTCATCTCATGTCCAAATAGTTTAGCCGGATAAGTGAATACAGCCAACTCATTAGCACGAGATTGGGGATCGACGACCTCATTTCGACTTAAACGGTTGTGCTTTATTGAGACTACATTGTCAAAGTACAAGGAATAGAAGTTGATAAGCTCTTCCCCCGTATAACGTTCAACAATAGAACCCTCTACATGAGCTTTGTTTTTAACTTTCTGCTTTCGTTGACGCATATACCTGAAATATGATGATATCGACTAAAATAATTATAAAGATGTTGAATATTGCACAATGTAGGTGATATTACCTCTCAAAATGATACATCCATTGATATTGCACCGGTTCTCCAAGCTTAAGTTTATATGACAGATGAATAGGCAAATGCTCCATTGAGTCAAAAAACCCCGGTGGTAAGATCATTTCAAGCTTGCACATTGTCAACACTATATTTTTCTCTATCTACTCCACATCACTGTACCTTATAACCGTTGAGAAAATATCCTGAAAGAAATTTGAAAATGCGATAAAGGCATCAATAATATTCCTTGGTAACATCTCACGAAATGCAATTGGCATCGACTTCTACATGAATACATGACAACCGTGACTTTTGAACCCAGTAATTTTCAACTGCTCAACCTTATTACAACGAGATATGTTAGAAGCATATCCATCTGGGAGCTTCAACGCACTAAGCCAATTACAAATGTTTTCAACCTGTTGCTTGGTAACACAAAATGGAGCTTTTGGTTTTGAGTTGTTAGGTCGGAGACACAATTTCAGCCTGATGTTCATTTACTCCAAGTATTTATTTGCTTTATCATTGTCTTTTATTTTACCACTCGTATCTAGCACGATGTAAAATAAGTTCTCGAATACATTCTTTTCTATATACATGGCATCTATACAATGACGAAGTGCTAGTGTAAATCATTATGGCAACTCAAACCAAATAGGCGAGTGTGTCCAGTTTTGAGTTTTCCCGTATCATATTGCTCTCAACTTACCATGCTCCTTCCCAGGCGGTGGAAATGTCAGATCATTTAGCCAACCCAATACATCACTGCCTGACAAGCGACCAATAATCCCCTTTTTTCTGTCTTTCTATTGAACTGTGTAGACCTCTTTCTATAACTGTGCTCCACAGGCAAGAATCTACGAGCAATTCCAAAGAAATTAGTTTTCCGCCTATGACGTAGTTGTGTGCCTTGCACATCCTCCATACAGACTGGACATGACAACTTACCATGAGTCCACCAACCACTGATCATCCCAAGTGCCGAAAAGTTAGTGATAGTCCACAACAAGGCTGCCTTCATCACAAAATTATACCCGACAGATTTATCAAAATTCTGAACACCTGTTTCCCACAGCATCTTAAGTTCATCGACTAACGGTTTAAGGTACACGTTGATGTCTTTTGTAGGACTCTTATCCCCCGATATGAGTAAAGTCAAGAAAAGATACAAACCCCTCATGCACATTGACGGTGGAAGATTGTAAGCTACTATAATCACTGGCCAAATAAAATAGGTCTGATGTAAATTATTAAATTGACAAAAGCCATCTGTAGCCATGCCAAGCCTGACATTCCTAACTTCGTCGGTAAATTTTGGAAAATTGGCATCAAAATTTTTCCAGTCATCTCCATGCCAACTCATATGCTCAACAATGTGTGAAGACATGAATAGCCGCTGCACCCTCGGCGCAAGAGGAAAGTACCTTAATATCTTCTTTGGAACATGTTTCTCCTTCCCCCCACGTTTTGTGATCTTATACCGAGGAAAGTTGCAGATATCACACTGCACCTTATCTTTGTCCTCCCCATAGTATAACATACAATCCTACTCACAAGCATCGATATTCTCATACCAGAGATTCAACCCCTTAACCATTTCCTTCATTTCATAGTAATTTGCAAGCACAATATTATTCCTACGTAAAAACTTGCTAATAATAGCAAGCAAATAATTAAATCCTCTCTCACTGCAGTCATGCTCATTCTTGAAGTGTAAAAGCTTCTTCACTGCAGAAAGCCTGGTGCGCTTGTCATTTCTAGGATACAATGGGACCCCCAATGTAGATAGCATCTTGTAGAAGGCAGCTGTTGAATCATTTGGCTTTTGCTGAACACTACTTGACTCATGCTCATTTTTAGCCCAGCCAATATTGGTAGGGCCATACGCATCAACCAACATTTGCGCGACATCATAGTTATCTGATTACGAATTATCGTGAACTGGTTGGTCTACAGTACTTATTGTCAGTTCTCTAAACTCAACTGATTCCCCGTGATGAATATATATCGAAAACCCATCCACAAACCCACGTGAATAAAAGTCAAATTTAACTTCATCGGCAGTCTTCCATATCATATTTTTACACTTGAGACACGGGCATCTCATCTTTCTGTTCGGATCATCAACATATTCTATTGCTTTATTCATAAAATTGGACACCCCGTCATGGTACACATCAACTAATCCCCTCCCATCAATCCGTATCCTACGGTACATCTAACTCCGATCGACTGACATCTTTAATTGAAGAAAATACCCAATTAGAACAAGAATAATCATGAATGTGGTCCATATGATAAGTACGTTTTATACCTACTTATCCGGTATCTATTACTTGAATTAGTTGCTTAGTCTCATGTTTCTCAGTTACTTTTCATGCATTTTGTGTTCATTTTGTAGATTTTATGCTTGGGAGCTGTGTGAGCGACTATTGGTATGAAAATGCAAGGAAAAGTAATCCGAACATCGTTTGGTTCATTTCATGTTCTTGGCTTGGAACTTGGATTATATTGTAGAGCTTCTTCTTAGCTTTTTGGAACATCTTGAATCATTTCAATTGGAGTTCGGATGCAAGAGTTATGACCTTTATACAAACGGACGTTGAACTTCAATGTTTTGGGTGGCCATTTGTACAGCAGTCACTTCTAACCCAATTTTCAACCTTTATCCGTCCATTATTTCTCAATTCTCAAAGAAAGAAAGTTTTAGACCTCGTCGAGAGCTTCGATTTGATAGATGGCAGACCCCATAAATCATCCCGAATCAAAAGTTATGACCATTTTACAGATTTGCGACAAAAAAAAACTCGGCCAGGATTTCTAGTGCATTTTAAGGCGCAATGCATGCGATCCTGGACCAAAAAAATGATATCTGTTACTTGAGCGCGGGCATGCCTAACTTCAGGCCATTTCCAGCGTGGTCGTGCCTCTTCAGAAGTTGACCAGAGTTGACTTTTTCATTAATAAGTGCAATTGGAGCGTAACTTGGGCAAGGAGTCAATTAGGGCTTATATATAGAAGACATATCAGTATGAAAAAGAGAATTCCACCCTTGGGGATCAATCTAGATTATATATGCTCTTTTCTTTTCTTTAATTTCCTTATTAGATTAGGTTAGATTAGAACCCTAGATTAGCTCAGATTTGGGGATTGAAGTAATTAAAAATCATTGGAAGTTCAGAAGTGAAACAAGAGAATAAACTCAGATTTGCTATTCTTAATCCCTAATTCTCTTAACTTATATTTGTATCTTTCAATGTATATTCACTTGTGGATCATGGATTCTAGTTCAATCATGAATTAAACTCTATTTTGAGATTACTATGTATCTCTTTGTATAGTTTACTTTAATATATTTTCTTGTTAGTCTTATTAATTGTTATTAGATTGTCTATTATGATTTATGTTGAATTGTTTAATTGCCTAGATATCAATTACCGTGATAATCCATATGAACTTGAGAGACGAAGTATGGGTTTAGATCTGATCTTAATAGCTTGTGTTTGTATGTTCTACATGGTGATGGAATGTATGATTCGTGCCTTGGATAGAGATATACCAAAGCACCACTCGTAGTCAATTGAGGACTTGGGCTTAAACCCTATTTATTTGTAAATCGCATAGACATATAGTGGTTTAGGTAATGTGGGTGTTCATGTGTATTCTATCAATTGTGGATTATATGTGAAATGGATTTGGTACATCGAGAGATGGCCATGTTTCACTTTTGTGTTCTCGACTAACAATCAGGTATGATGAATTTGTCTTAACAGGAAGTGTGTTGATTTAAATGATTCAATAGGTTAAATTATAATCTCAAGTCTTCATTATCTAGTCTCATTCTAGGGGTAGTTAATATTATTTAATTTCATAGTTTAAATATAAAATATCAAAGCAATCATTTAAATAAGATTGAGTTGGTTACGGGTTAGTGCTTGGTAAGCTTTATTAGTAATTCCTCGTGGGAACGATAATCTACTTACTCTTTATTACTTGTTGACAGTGTATACTTCCATGCATATATTGATCGGGATTACGACCAATAAGTTTTTAGCGTCGTTGCCGGGGAATTAGTTTAATAATTTTTGCCAACATTAATTTCAATCAAATTAGTCTTAATTTAAACATTTTATTTTATTTTATTTTAATTCTCTTCCTATATTTCTCTCTTTTCAGGTACCATGGATGACTTTGCTTAAGAATAGCCGTATACGAATATGACCCAACCAAGGGACACAGGAATTGATGAACTGAATGCATTTTTTGAATTGTTAACACAAATTGAAACACTTTCGAAAAGGTTGGATGTTCTTGCAGCCAAACGTAATCGAGAGATTGCAGTAGTTTGTAATCATTGTGCTTGCAATCATCCAAGTCATCAATGCACCGTCAGAGTTGGACCAGTATAGTATGGGGGTGATTACCTCAACAACTATTATAATCCCAATTATCATCAAGGTTGGGGGCCCAAATTCTCCATGGAGCTATAATTATGAAGACCAATACTACGCTCCAAATCCAACATACACGCCAGAATTATCATATCCACCTCCAATGCAACAAGAAGAAAATTCAAAGTTGAAGAATTCATGTCAAAGATCATAGCAGACCATGAAGAGATGATTATGAGTCAGGAGTTATCAAGCCAAAATCTTAATAAACAGATGGAACAACTCATTAATCCCTCAATGAATGGTCTTCAATACATGGATTCTGAAACTAAAAAAGATAATTCAAGACTGGAGGATTTGTGGTTCAAGTTTATAGCGTCAACTGATGAGAAGATGATTGAGCAAGAGATGTCAATTCGAAATCTTCATAATCAGATGGATCAAATGTTCGAAGCCTTGAACAATTGTCCTCAAAATAATTGGTACTATGACATGGATGCTGAAACTGAAGGAGAGCCAGAAGTGTACATGCCACTAGATGAACTGAAAGAAGTGGATATTGAGGAGACAACTGGGGATATGGAAAATGAAGAATACGAGCTGACTTTTATAATACCCCAAGCGCCTGCTCAAACAAAGTTGAAAAATCCAGTTAATTTTGCACACCCATTTCCCCTTGGTAGTCACATCCAAGGCAATGATCTTTATGATAATGAGGCATTTTACAAACCATGGTTGGTTGAGGAAGAGAAAATTGAAGCAGAAAAGCCCGTTGTATTTTTTATGCCTCAATGCAAAAATCTTTTCACAACTACAACGGAAGAAGCACCTAGCTATGCAATGGAAATGGGGACATCATATACAAGAAATATGCTAGGTGGTTTCAATTTGAAGACTCTCACGAAGGGGAACCTCCTAACGCACACTGCAGTTCCAATGGATGGAGGGTCCCTAGCTTATCGTAGAGGAATTGGATATCATTGACAAAAAGAAGTCCGACTGAATAAATATAAACTAAGCGCTCGATGGGAGGCACCTCATCCAATCTTTCTCCCTCCTTGTTTAATTCTTATTTACATTTCTAATTACTTATTCTTCTATGTTTAATTCTTCATACTTTCCATATTTAGTAGATGTTTCATAGTTGTAAGTCTTAATAATAGTTTGATTGTTTCTCCACTAATCCTCTAAGGTTTAATCCAATTGCTATAATCATTCAGGATCAAACAGAAGTTAAAAAACTGAAGCTGCCAAGGTACAGGGTAGCGTGGTCGCGCCCTCTCTTAGTCATAGAAATCAAATACTGCTCAATTTTTAGAATTTATGACTCAAGCATTCGGACAGTTAGAAGCCCACACTCAGTTTCCAAATATAGAATATCTTAAACTTATCCATCGCCTAATATACCATCGGATCATGAGGAGGCGAAGGGAGATGACATTACCACTTAGGGGAGTATTCTTTCACTTTTAATTATAATGAGGGCATTGTTAATTTTAAGTTTGGGGGTATTGGGTTGTAGTGAGTAGTTGTTGCATATTGTTTTATTGCATGTTTAAGTTGCATAGTAGGGGTATTTTAGTATCTTTGTAGATAAATTCTACATAAAAAAAATTTCAATTTTATTTTGTCTTGTTTACTTAGTATGTGTTTAGTTGCATTACATAGCATATTCCCATGTTTTTAGTCGGTTGAATTCCAATATGGCCATTGATGATATAGAAATGTGATAGATTTTTGAACTTTGTTGATAACTTAAGCTTAGTTATAATTTCATACATGATGTGGTCTTTGCCTATTATTTTGATGTTACCGGATAGCACGACATTGTCATTATTTGCTTGTTGGTGAGATTAACACATGCTTATCTTCTGAAAAAAAATTGTTTTTAAGGATAGAATTTTATAGAAAGTGAGTAATGACTATAAAGACACAGAAAGTCAAGTTTTGGGAACACATTGGGTATGCATTCTATAAAAAAAATTGAATAAACATCGTGGCTAGTCTTGTTTCGGGGCCTTTCTTTACTTGAGTAAAAATGCATTGGGGAATGTCTCTACACTAGGCCTAAAGCTTTGAATGGTTTGGGAGTCGTTGGTTGAAAGCTCGCTAAGGGGTAGCACTGTATAGCCTAATGGAATGAGACATTGCATAGCCATGGATAAAAAAAATAAGATAACCACGTGAATGTGTGAAAATCGCCCTCGTGACTGGATAAAGCAGAATAAACCCTTTGTTGAACCTTAGCTTATATTGATGTGTTGGATTGGTTGTTGGTTCACTTATGCTCATATTTCTTGACTTAAAACCTTAGTTTTCTTCCTTAGAAGTATAACATGTGGAATCTTTATCTTTATTGAGCTTATTGGTGATTATACCACACACACTACATCTTAGCAGTAGGTTGTGATTTTCGGAGTGTATGTGTGAGATCCCAAATTTTACAAATAAAGATTTAAATTTCTCGAAATATTCTTTTTGAATATTATGGTGTGGATTTGATATAATGTTATAGTTGTGGGTAGTATTTATAATTTTGCAAAGTATGCAAGTTGTTGTATTATATTCGATTGGTCGGGGAATATTCTTTTTGTCGGGGAATATCCGTACGATGGTACAATCATTGGTGGACCCCACAACGGAATTATTGTCGGATTGAGAAAACGACAAAAATATTTTTCTGAAAATAACGGCGGAAGTTTTACCATTAACTGTTGAAACACCCGGTTAAAAAAATGTGAAGATGTCTGGCGTGATTGCATAGTAGCACTACGGTATTGATTATTGATGCTTACGTGAGAAGTCACTCAGTTTTGTTCAATTATTGTTATAGTAATTGTTGCATAGTATCTCACGTTATTTAATTCAATTATTGTCGATATTTTATATATTATTAAATCAATAATTGAGATAACAAAGTTATTAATATTATTATTTGCAATATTAACGATGTCTAGAAGTTCTACCAAGGAGAGGTTTGGTCACCTAATTTAACGGCGTCGATAGGGAGAAATCCTTATTGAAAGCCCTCTTTCACAGGAACGACACGGTCGATTAATGTTGTGAATTATAATAATGATGATAAATGTTGTTAAATATATTGAGGTATCTTTTTATGAAGTCACGGAAGTTTATATATATATATATATATAAATTTTGTTTTATTAGTATTATTAATGTAATAAAATGAAAAAACTTTTTATATAAAATGAGAATACTTTTATAAAGTTATTTATTTTATTAGACAATAATTAGAATATAATATATTTTATTATGCATAGTGTTTTGCATAGTAAAATTTTTTTTATATAAAATAGAATACTTTTATAAAGTTATTTGTTTTATTAGACAATAATTAGAATATAATATATTTTATTATGCATAGTATTTGCATAGTACTGCATAGTGTTTGCATAGTAAATTTTTTTTATATAAAAATGTAATACTTTTATAAAGTTAATTATTTTATTAGATTTTAAATAAAATATAAATATATATATATATATATATATATATATATATATATATATATTGCATATTATCCTTTCTATTTTCCTATAAATAAGATGCTTTGTTAGAATTGAAATCACACCAGAAATTCAAAGAATTTTCTTCTATAATCTTAAGCGTATTTCTTTAGAGTTTTAAGAAGCTTTGAGCGTAGTGCAAGTTTTCTTCAAGTATATCCCACCTCTACCCAGTTGAGTACTCTTCTTTTTATAAGGTAAGGGTATTATTTCTTTTGTATTCATGAAGAGAACTTCTATTATTCCATTCTTTATTATTCTGTTGGAATAAGATGTATATGCGAAGTACCGCATACATGGTAAAATTCTTTTATTATTTCATTCCTTATTATTCTGTTGGAATAACATGTATATGTGAAGTACCACATACATGGTGAAATTCTTCTGTTATTCCATTCTTTATTATTACATTGGAATATCACATGCATGCGTATTACTTATGACTGGTTCAATTATTTATTATTACATTAGAATAATGCATGCATGCGATCTATCGCATGCATTGTGAATTCTGTTGTTATTCCATTATTTATTATTCGCCGAGAATATTATATACGTGCGTTCTGCATGACACAGTTCCATTATTTATTATTATGTCGGAATATCCTGTCTGTGCGTTTATGCATGACTTGGTTCCATTATTTATTATTCTGTTGGGAATAACCTATCTGTGTGATCTATCGTATGCATGGTGAATTCTTCAGTTATTTCATTCTTTATTATTCTGTTGGAATAACCTGTCTATGTGGATTACCACATGCATGGTGAATGATCCTTTGTATTCATTCCTTATTAAATTGTGGAAATGATCTGTTTATGTGGATTATGATGAAAGTCATAATAAAAGCATTGGACTGATGAAAATCATGGGTATATGTAGTATTAGTAAGTGTTATGATGAGTTATGTTGGTTATTATATGAAAACATGAAAGTTTCTAAGAAATCACAAATGGTTGAAAATCAAATTTTGGTAAAAATGGAACATGAAATTCAATTGACCATATCTCCTATTATATTTCGAATTTTTGAGTGTGGTCAAGTTCTAGAGTTAGATCTATGAGTTTTCTAACTTATCCAAGTGGAATCACCTAGGAAAAGGTCTCAGAGATTTTCGTATGGACTAATTTTAGCAAAGGAGTCAAAAGCGCAAAGTACAAAAAAAGCTCTTCGCTTGAGAAATTTAAAAGGGCATTTTTGGCCACTTAATTTACGAGAAAACTTCCTACCTTTTGGGGACATGTAAATATATGGTATAAAGTACCTCCTGTCCAAAAATGAGCTCATTCCTACTTAAAATGAGCAAGTTATGACCATTTCAATATTTAGGTTTTTTACAAAAAAACGCTATAACTAGAGTTCTATATCTCCGATGACCATGAAATTTAAATTGGAAGCTCACGTTAACATGTGTAAGATCCTGCCAAGATTTAGGAATTTCTGGAGTTAAACTTGTGGTAGCTAATTTCTTAAAGAATTAATTAGAAATTAATTTTTGAAAAATACTTAAGAGAGTTGAAAAATTATAAAAAAATACTTGTTGTGTATGAAATATATGTATATATGTTTGGACAAAGGATAGAAAAATAATAAGTTGATTTGGTAATTTTTCATGAAAATGATTTAGTTTCAAACATATGAGTTAAATATGTTATGTGAAGTTGAAGAATTGGTAAATAGGATTTTAGGGCTTGAAAGTCCTATATAAGGTATATACAGATTTTTGATGAGTGATTTGATCATTGGTGATGAAATCTTATGAGTATGGCATTTTTGAATGATTAAATGCATTATTTGGTAAACTGTAAACAATTAAATTAAATTGTTTATAAGTTTAAGAAGTGATTAAAATTTTGTTATAATATTAACAATATTAGATTATGAGTTATTTAAGTGATGGATAATATTTGGATAAATTTAAAGTCTTTAATATTTATCCTTGTTTTCGTTTGATTAATGTTTATATTATTGTCATCATCCTCATGCTTATATTGTGATGAAAGTCATCTTTGGCTTACATGCAGAGATAGACTTGGTATGATTATGACCAGGGATTATTCGGTATAATTATGACCGTAATGTAACGAATGATGTGGTTAAAGTCTTCATTGGCCTGTAGTTCATTGGTGGACAGTTGTTGGTATGATTATGACCAGGGATTATTCGGTATAATCATGACCATTGATGATTACATGAATATCCTTGGTCGTGGTGCAGGGATAATGTGGTTTATTTATTAAGCTGAGTCTCAGCGATAAAGTTTATGGAAATCTTTTTAAATCATAGAAGATAGTAGATTTTATGCTCTACTTGACTCTTCTAATGGATTGCTTGTTCCGCTGCAGTTAAACTTGATGTCTATTGTATTTTATCAGTTTAACATTGTTAAAGACTAATGATAATTTATTCTACATTATCTTAGTCATAATATTTCTTACTGGGCTAGTTGAGCTCACCCTTTCTTTCACTGTTCTCTTCAGAAAATGAGAATATAGCTGGGACTAGTCGGGAAATGGAGTGACGGTCCAGATGATAGCATTAGTAGTCCTTACTATGGCATGACATGCAATATATAATTGTATTAAGGACCTAAGATGTGTGTGCCGTATTTTATACGTCACTTAATAATTGATTTTGGTGAACAACAATAGGGTGATGAGAACCCGACCCTGAAAGCGTCAAAAGTGCACCACAGTAAAATAAAGAGAACAAAAATCTCCTCGTGTCCCTTTAAAGACTTGAAATATTTGCTGCTGTACTTTATATGGAATGCATTAATTTGAGTATGAATATTTTCGTATTATATACGTTACAATATTTGTATTAAAACTCACAGTATATATGTCGTCATATTTTGCACGACTGTTGTATAATTTAGTTTGTATTTGAATTTTGTACCATGTATCTGGCGACTCAAGATGGGTGAGGTATACCTTTTTTGGGGGCATCACATTTGGTATCAAAGCTTAGAGATATGATCACTGGCTGAGATGTGAGATAAGAACTAGGAGGGGAGAGACGGAGAATTCCTTCGTTAGTATGACCTACCTAAGTTTATTTGGTATTTAATTGGTCGGTCAGAGTATATGGATAATATGTGATATGTTAATTAACCCTTGTGTTGTGGCAATGTTAGAAAATGGCAGCTGAAAATATTAACAATGGAGCGAATGATGCGAATGTTTCTAAGAGGTTTGAAACCTGAGATACGTCAATACCTCATTTCTCACAAACTTTGTTTATATCCAGATGTTGTGAATAGGGCTCAGTTATTGGAGCGTGATAATGAGTCAAAGACAACCAAAAGGTAATGACCAAAGAACACGATAATAATCATCTGGGGTGGCAGCGACCATCTAATAATGATAACCATCGTGGAGGAAATTATCATGCCAAAATGGTAACCACTTGGTGGTAATCATGGCCAAGATAATAGAAGTGGAAATTTCAAGAAGAAGGTTTAATAATGATGGAAAGACAAAGACGATCATTTTCCCGTTTCAAAGGAAGAAGAATGACCACCGGTCGTATGTTTCAAATGTGGACAGGAGGGACACATCCGTCCAAATTGTACGCAGCAATCCAAAGCGTGTTTCAATTGCGGAAGAGAAGGTCACCTAGCTCGATTTTGTTGTGTAGTGAAGTCAAGTCCAGCTGGGATAATGATTCCAAAGGATGTCTCAGACAAGTCAAAGCCGGTAGTTTAAGTAAGAGCGTTTGTCGAGGAACCCGAAGAAGTTATCACGAGTAAGTTAATCATAAACGCTTACGAAGTCTATACCTTATTAGATACCGGTTCTACCCATTCTTTTATATCTCTTGCTTGCGCTCAACATTTAAATTTGACTCCGAAGAAATTAGACTTTGACTTATCTGTTGAAGCTCCGTTAGGAGAAACCTTCATTACATGTGCTATCCAAGTCTTGGATGAGAGTCACAGTTTTGAATGATATTTCTATTGTTAATGAATTTCTGACGTATTCCCTAAGAAATTCTTAGCCTACCCTAGGCGTGAAATCGAATTTGGTCTCGACCCGAAAGAAAACCCATTTCTAAAACCCTTAAATATTTCTTCAACCAAAACGAGCGTATAATGCGCCAAAGACGTTGGCTCAAATCATTGAAGATTACGATCGTACCATTCAATACCATCATGGAAAAGCGAACGTGGTAGTGGCGTAGCGTTGAATAGAAGATCGTATCGTTTTTAGTATGATGTTGTTAACACAAAAACCCATTTCGTATAACTTACAAATGATGAAGATAGAGTTAAAGACTCTAAGGACCCACGTGGTGATATCAAATATACGAGTAGAATCGACTTTAATCGATAAAGTTAAAGTCGCTCAAGCTAAATACTCAGAGCTGATGAATACGAAGAAGAAGGTTCAAGAGGGCGTTATTTTGAACATCAAGAGTTGCTGAAGAGAGGAAATCTAAACTCTGGATTTAATTGGCCCATTTGAAATCCTCGATCGAGTAGGAACTGTGGCTTATAGACTCGTTTTACCGCCAAGTATGTCGCGTGTTCATAATGTTTTTCACGTATTGATGATACATAAATATGTGGATGACCTGAACCACGTTATTAAATTAGAACTAAACGAGATAGCTGAAGATTTAACGTATGAGGAGATACGTGTTAAAATCTTGGATAAGAAGGAATATATTCTACACTCAAAGGTTATACCTCATGAGTTAGAATCTAAAATGAAGTCAAGGTATCCTCATCTCTTCGGCATACCAGGTACGTACATAAATTTCGAGGGCAAAATTCCATAAGGAGGGAAGATTGTGAGACCCCAAATTTTACGAATAAAGATTTAAATTTCTTGAAATATTTTTTTTGAATATTATGGTGTTGATTTGATATAATGTTATAGTTGTGGGTAATATTTATAAATTTTGCAAAGTATGCAAGTTGTTGTATTATATTCGATTGGTCGGGGAATATTCTTTTTGTCGGGGAATATCCGTATGACAGTACAATCATTGGTGGATCCCACAACGAAATTATTGTTAGATTGAGAAAACGACAAAAATAATTTTATGAAAATAACGGAGGAAGTTTTACCATTAAATGTTGAAACACCCTTGTTAAAAAGTCTGATGTCTGGCGTGATTGCATAGTAGCACACGGTATTGATTATTGATGCTTACGTGAGAAGTCACTCAATTTTGTTCAATTATTGTTATAGTAATTGTTGCATAGTATCTCACGTTATTTGATTCAATTATTGTCGATATTTTATATATTATTAAATCAATAATTGAGATAAAAAAGTTATTAATATTATTATTTGCAATATTAACGATGTCTAAAAGTTCTGCCAAGGAGAGGTTTGGTCACCTAATTGCGCCGCCAATAGGGAGAAATCCTTATTGAAAGCCCCCTCTTTCTGGGAACGACCCTGGTCGATTAATATTGTGAATTATAATAATGATGATAAATGTTGTTAAATATATTGAGGTGTCTTTTTTTATGAAGTCACGGAAATTTATATATATATATATATAAATTTTGTTTTATTAGTATTATTAATGTAATAAAAGCAGAAAAGCTTTTTATATAAAATGTAATACTTTTATAAAGTTATTTGTTTTATTAGACAATAATTAAAATATAATATATTTTATTATGCATAGTATTTGCATAAGTACTGCTTAGTGTTTGCATAGTAAAATCTTTTTATATAAAACATAATACTTTTATAAAGTTAATTGTTTTATTAGATTTTAAATAACATATATATATATATATATATATATATTATTGTATATTTTATTGCATATTATCCTTTCTATTTTCCTATAAATAGGATGCTTAGTTAGAATTGAAATCACACCAGAAATTCAAAGAATTTTCTTCTATAATCTTGAGCGTATTTCTTTAGAGTTTTAAGAAGCTTTGAGCGTAGTGCAAGTTTTCTTCAAGTATATCCCCGCCCTACCCGTCGGAGTACTCCTCTTTATAAGGTAAGGGGTATTATTTCTTTTGTATTCATGAAGAGAACTTTTGTTATTCCATTCTTTATTATTCTGTTAAAATAACATGTATATGCGAAGTACCACATACATGGTGAAATTCTTTTGTTATTTCATTCCTTATTATTCTGTTGGAATAACCTGTATATGCGAAGTACCGCATACATGGTGAAATTCTTCTGTTTTTCCATTCTTTATTATTCTGTTGGAAGATCCTGTCATCGTATGATTATGTATTTACTTCGGTTTCATTATTTATTATTCGTTAGAATAACTCCGTCTGCATGCGATCTATCGCATGCATGGTGAATTGTGTTGTTATTCCATTATTTATTATTACATTGGAATATCCTCATGCATGCGTTTTACATGACACAATTCCATTATTTATTATTACGCTGTAATATCTTGTTCGTGAGTTTACGCATGACCGGTTCCATTATTTATTATTACATTTGGGAATAACTCAGATGTATGCGATCTATCGTATGCATGGTGAATTCTTGATTATTCCATTCTTTATTATTCATTGGAATAACTCGCTCATGTGGATTACCATATGTGGTGAATGATCCTTTGTATTCATTCCTTATTAAATTGTGAAAATGATCTGTTTACGTGGATTATGATGAAAGTCATAATAAAAGCATTGGACTAATGAAAATCATGGGTATATGTAGTATTAGTAAGTGTTATGATGAGTTATGTTGGTTATTATGTGAAAACATGAAAGTTTCTTAGAAATCACAAAGGGTTGAAAATCAGATTTTGGTAAAAATAGAACAGGAAATTCAATTGACCATATCTCCTATTATATTTTGAATTTTTGAGTGTGGTCAAGTTCTAGAGTTAGATCTATGAGTTTTCTAACTTATCCAAGTGGAATCACCGGAAAAGGTGTTGTAGATTTTCGTATGGACTAATTTTAGCAAAGGAGTCAAAAACTGCAAAGTACAAAAAAGCTACTGCCCAGAAATTTAAAAGGGCATTTTTGGCCACTTAATTTCTGAGAAAACTTCCGGCCTTTTGGGACATGTAAATATATGGTATAAAGTACCTCCTGTCCAAAAATGAGCTCATTCCTACTTAAAATGAGCAAGTTATGACCATTTCAATATTTAGGTTTTTTCGACAAAAAACGCTATAACTAGAGTTCTATATCTCCGATGACCATGAAATTTAAATTGGAAGCTCACGTTAACATGTGTAAGATCCTGCCAAGATTTAGGAATTTCTGGAGTTAAACATGAGGTAGCTAATTTCTTAATGAATTAATTAGAAATTGATTTTTGAAAAATATTTAAGAGAGTTAAAAAATTATAAAAAAAATACTTGTTGTGTATGAAATATATGTATATATGTTTGGACAAAGGATAGAAAAATAATAAGTTGATTTGGTAATTTTTCATGAAAATGGTTTAGTTTCAAACATATGAGTTAAATATGTTATGTGAAGTTGAAGAATTGGTAAATAAGATTTTAGGGCTTGAAAGTCCTATATAAGGTATATGCAGATTTTTGATGAGTGATTTGATCATTGGTGATGAAATCTTATGAGTATGACATTTTTGAATGATCATATAGTAGATTTTATGCTCTACTTGACTCTTCTAATGGATTGCTTGTTCCGCTGCAGTTAAACTTGATGTCTATTGTATTTTATCAGTTTAACATTGTTAAAGACTAATGATTATTTATTCTGCATTATCTTAGTCATAATATTTCTTACTGGGCTAGTTGAGCTCACCCTTTCTTTCACCGTTTCTCTTCAAGAAATGAGAATATAGCTGGGACTAGTCGGGAAATGGAGTGATTATTCCGGATGATAGCATTAGTAGTCCTTACTATGGCATGACATGCAATATATAATTGTATTGAGGACCTAAGATGTGTGTGTCGATTTTTTATCGTCACTTAATAATTGATTTTGGTGAACAACAATAGGGTGATGAGAACCAGAATTCACAGAAAGCATCAAAAGTGCACCACAAAGAAAATGAAGAGAATAAAAATCTTCTCGTGTCCCTTTGAAGACTTGAAATATTTGCTGCTGTACTTTATATGACATGTATTAATTTGAGTATGAATATTTTCGTATTATATACGTTACAATATTTGTATTAAAACTCACAGTATATATATATCGTAAGTTTTTTACTTTAATCGTTTTATAATTTAGTTTGTATTTGAATTTTGTACCATGTATCTGGTGACTCAAGATGGGTGAGATATACCTATTTTGGGGGCGCCACAGTATGTCCTTATGACTTTACCTTAGTTTGATGCTTTGTTTATAGATCTTGTTATTTCTCTGAGGTAACTCTTATTGGAATTCATATTTGGCTGAGAATGTGTGATACCCCCAAATCTAGGTACTTCATTTCCACAAGATTTGGTGTTCACTTTCCATTCAATCATATCTATCTACCCAATTATAATAAAATTAAATCATAAATCCTCCCTTTAAATAGGGTTACATCATTAAATAAAAATCTTCCCAGGTTGTCTAACCTTAAACATCAATCAAGTGCGGAATTAAAATAATTACATTACATCATTAAATAAAAAGTCTATCATTAAGACAATAAATGAAATTACAAGTCTTCATCACTTGCACATGCATTTTTCCCTTTTCTTTTGCTAGTTGAAGGCTCATCTACCTTCTCAACTTTAGCTGCAATACTAATATTTATGCAAGAGTGAGCAAAATAATTTCTCACTAGATATAACAATGAACCAACAAGAATATAATAACTGCCAATAAATAGGCTCATCAAAACTGAATAGTACTCTATCAATGATAACCAAAGACTGGAATCAAAATATGGAATATATATCTGAGGGTCATAAGACCATGAACTATGTCCACGGTTACAAGTAATCTTTCAACTTTAACCTTAACAGTTATACTGTAGGGACTTCACGTACTTAGGGGGATCAACCCTTCGTACCATGTATTGTGCACAAACATCTAAACGCATAGTGTATCCCCTATAATAGGGTTGTTCTTCTCAGTTTTAGAGTACAAGTCCGCACCAAAGAAAGTTTGATTTGGATAAGCTTTCAAGGGTAATTTAAAGTTTAACGATCATCAATTAGGGGACTAGTTGAATCAATAAGGTTTAATAACACAACAATTGTTTAATAACAACATAACATAAAATAATTGAGAATCATAGGTGAACCGACTATATATTAAACTCATGCCTGAAAATAACTAGAGAGAATAAGTATTGAATAAAATGAATAAAATGATAAACCTTTGCTTGAACAATAATAAGCTAGGTCTATGATTCGTCAAATTAGAAATTTAGTTATTGAATATACACTAATTGATAGCAAGCTGGAAACAATGCTTGCTCCACATGATAATAAACTATGCAAAGTGATTGAATAATTCAACACTAGGAATTAAAGTTCAAGAAATATTTACTATAAAAGAATGAACTAAAGAAACTTGTTTAACTATAAACAAGTTAGATTAAACCAACAATGATTAGAATTCCAATAACTTAGGATTAAAACATGCTCAATGTAAAGAGATAAGGTTCTGGAAACTTGCATCATCATAAATAAACTAGATACAAGAAACTTACTCAACAAAAATCTAGAGTTAGAAAACTTGCCTCGAGCGTAAGCTATAATATTAAAACTCACGTTCACCTACACATAATATTAGAACCACAATACCTATTAGATATACTAACATACCATAACATATACATTTCAGAAATTCCAAGTGTTGACTTCACAACACTTTTCTAACATTCATTGTGTATACTAAGTTATCACATAACGCGTTCGTAACTTACTAATCATTTTTACAACTTTGAATTTACTAACCACATAACACGACTCTGTTTTAACCTTGTTGTTACATGTTTATTATACTAACACATCATTAGACCAAGGTATGTTGTTATCCCGTAATCTGCAATAATGAGCAAAAGTCACCGTCTTAGAATAGGTATGTATGCGCAATTTCGCCCATACACAAGTTCGACCGGGCAAGCAATGCTACCGCTTTTTAGCTCAAGACCTTGCAAGTAATGCGTCTGCCGGTAATACGCACAAACGCAGTATACGTATGAACAAAGAACCATTTTAGCCCAACTAACACGAATTTCATCCACCAAACAGTAATATTAACACATATAATTGGTATAAAACTATTACAAACATGTTTGCTAACATATTCAACCAATTAGAATAATTTAACAACAACTTAAACTAGTTTAATTTCTCAAATTCCATATTTTCATATGAAAACTCCATTTTTGACATCTTTTACAAAAATCATCACTGTGATTACAATTCTACACCGAATCACTTCATTCAAACTATGTTTTCTTCGTTTCTTAACGAACTAGCATAAACAAGACCCAATTTACAGTTTAGCATACAAATTGACCACCAAAATTGATACTTACATAAGTCATATGAAAAATATAAACACTGTCATTATTTTTCCTACTTTTAACTGTAATTGGCATACAATTCTTGTTTAAACACAAACTCTAATCATCATAAACACATACAACTACAAGTACTCAGTTGTATAATCATCAGATTAAAATTTTAAATTCATAGAGGATAGAAAATACATGACGTAAAACATATTAGAACATATATGCATATGTAATACTAAAATTATGAAATTACCTTCAATTTGCTAAGATAATCCTTGCTAATCAACTGATAATCACTTTGAAATTCTTAGGTTTCCTCTCAATGTGACACCCCCAAAATAGGTATACATCACCCATCTTGAGTCGCCAAAATACATGGTACAAAATTCAAATACGAACTAATAATACAGCAGTCGTGTAAAATACGACAAAACATATGCTGTAAGTTTAAATACAAATATTGTCTTCTAGACAATATCCATTCTCAAATAGAGTCCTCGTTACATTTATTATCACACTATTTTACGAAATAGTGAGGACTACTAAGACACCATCTCTCGACCATCACTCTGCTCCCCGACTAGTCCCAAATACATTCTCATTTCCTCGAAGAGAATAATGAAAGAAAGGGTGAGCTCAACTAGCCCAACAAGAAATATTATGACTAAGATAATGCAAAATAAATTATCATTAGCCTTCAACAATGTTAAACTGATAAAATACAATAGACATCAAGTTTAACTGCAGCGGATCAAGCAATCCATTAAAAGAGTCAAGTAGAGAATAAAATCTACTATTTTTATGATTTAAAAGTTTTCATCACTTTTATCACCGAGACTCGACAATAATTAATCCACATCATCCCTGCACTACGACCAAGGATATTCATTAGGGTCACGACCACAAATTCCATGCACTACGGGCCAAGGATATTTGTGTATTCATCAATGGTCATGATCATGCCAACAACTGTCCATCAATGCACTACGGCCAATAAGGACTTTTACCACATCACTTGTTACATTACGGTCATGATTACACCGAATAATCCCTGGTCATAATCATACCAAGTCCATCCATGCTCTACAGGCCATAGATGACTTTAAAAAAAATATAAACATGAGGATGATGACAATGATATAAGAATTCAATAAAACAAGTCCACGAATTAATTTATTCAGGAACTAATAACGTCCAAATTGTCATCATGATACTTCTTTGTAGAGTAAAATTCAAGAATGCTCAGAAGAATATTTCCATGAAAAATACTGGATGAAGCGCAAATATCAAGGATATTCCACTAATGTCATGGAGTATAAAAGTCAAAATTTTAACCAATCGAGTATAATAACGAATGGAATAACAAAAGAAATCACCATGCATGTGGTACTTAGATGACAGTTATTCCAATGTAATAATAATAACGGAACCGGTGTCGTGAAATTCACACCGACGGGGATGTTCCAACGAGAATAATAAGTGCGGAATAATAAATAATGGAATCAGTCCCAAGCGAAAACAAGATGCATGTGATATTCCGGCGTAATAATAAAGACGGAATAATAAATAATGGAACCAGTCCTGTAAAAAACACACATGAGGATATTCCAAATGTAATAATAAAGACGGAATAATAAATAATGGAACCAAGTCCAGTGTAAAACACACAGATAGGATATTCCAACAGAATAATAAAGACAGAATAATAGAAGAATGTCACCAAGTATAGGGTAGCCCGCGTATACAGGTTATTCCAACAAAACAATAAAGAATGGAATAACAGAAGTTCTCTTCATGAATAAGAAAGAATAACACTCCTTACCGTAAAAGAAACTGAATATAAGAATATGGAAGTAGCAGAATACTTTTCTATAGTTTCTCTATAATTTCTCTCTTTGGAATTTCAGTGAATTTGTAAGAAATAATGAAGGAATGAGCTTCTATTTATAGGAGAATGGAAGTGTACTGTGCAAGGAAAAAATAATTCTACAGATTTATTTCTTCAACCAAATACAATAGAGTCAATCAACTAACCAATAAAATTACAACAAAAATTAAAATATAATACATATATATAAACACATGTTTTCAACTTATATATATCAATATTATATATACACCACTTAATTTTTCTCCCCCATAACTAACATCTATCCCCCACCCACCCAATAATCAAATTCACTACACTCTTACACATCACTATCACACTACCACTTTTCCACCATTTTCCACTCACACACCCATCACTTTCACATCCCATTTTCTCCCACCATATACTTAATACACACATATACTTCAATACGTATACTCTTCCATTTCCAAAATCATTTTCCCAACATATATGGGCTCCACATGTGGCCCCCACCTTTAAAAATTTTCTACCGATTATTTTGAAAAATGGGTAAATAGGAAACCATAAAATAAGCAGACTTCATATAAAAAAATCACCTTAATAATTTTAACAACATTTATCATCTTTATTACAATTCACAATATTAATCGACCATGTCGTTCCCAGGAAAGAGGGGGCTTTCAATAAGGATTTCTCCTATCAGGCATGCAATTAGGTGACCAAACCTCTCCTTGCGTAACTTCTAGACATCGTTAATATTGCAATTTATAATATTAATAACTCATCATTTCAATTATTGATTTAATAATATATAAAATATCGACAATAATTGAATCAAATAACGTGAGATACTACGCAACAATTACTATAGCAATAATTAAACCAAACCGAAAGTGACTTCTCACGTAAGCATTAATAATCAATACCGTAGCTACTATGCAACCACGCAGACATCGCATTTCTTTACTACCGAGTAGTTCAACAAAGATTAATGGTAAAACTTCCGCCGTTATTTTTAATAAAATATTTTTGTCATTTTCTCAATCCGACAATAATTCCGTTGTGGGGTCCACCAATGATTGTGTCGTCGTACGAATATTCCCCGACACAAAGAATATTCCCTGACCAATAGAATATAATACAACAACTTGCATACTTTGCAAAATTTATAAATACTACCCACAACTATAACATTATATCAAATCCACTCCATAATATTTAAAAAAAATATTTCGAGAAATTTAAATCTTTATTCATAAAATCTGGGATCTCACACTCAATCTCTCTCAAGTTCTCTATAATCTTAGACTTAGAAAAAATAGAATGCGTATAACCCCAAAACTGACCCCAAAATTGATAACCATGTATGCGTAATAATAAAAGAAAACTGATATGGCCATAATAAGCCTAATCAGTTACAACATGTAACGTATAGATTATAAATATATTATATTTATTATTTTAATTTATTTTATTTATATTATTTAAAAAATCCAAAATCCAAAATCCAAAAGCCATAAGGCTTTGTTTGGTAAAAGTCTTTAAAATAAAGACTTAATATTTTAAGCCTTGTTTGGTCATAACTATATTAAACTCCTTTAATTTTATTTTAATAAACCATTTAGTTTATAATTTATAATCACATATTATTTATTTGGATTTTCATATCTAACATTAATCAAATAAATTAGTTACACATACTATATTTTGAATAAATATTCCACTTTAACAAAGATCACAAAATTATAATTTCATTATAATTTTATTTAATAATTTAATATACCACTTTAAATTATTAAATTAAAACAACAATATAACATCTCATGTTATATTAAAACTCTCTAAATTATAAATTCAATTAATTTAGAATATTATCTAATAAATTTAAATTCATAAATTTTTACTAACAACCATCACATCAAAAAAAACATTTATTCAACAATAACACCTCAAATAAATATTTATAATTCAATAAATATTTAAAATTACAATTTCAAATTCCGGATTGTTACAGAATGTGGGATTCATTGTCATAGTAGTATAGTTTGCATAGCATGTAGATTGCATTATGTTGTGTTGCTTGGGGACAAGCAACGGTTTAAGTTTGGGGGTATTTGATAAGTAAGTTTTATACCTACTTATCTGGTATCTATTACTTGAATTAGTTGCTTAATCTCATGTTTCTCAATTACTTTTCATGCATTTTGTGTTCATTTTGTAGATTTTATGCTTGGGAGCTGTGTGAGCGACTATTGGTATGAAAACAGAAGGAAAAGAAATCCGGACATCGTTTGGGCTTTTATGTTCTTGGCTTGGAACTTGGATTATATTGTAGAGTTTCTTCTTAGATTTTTGGAACATCTTGAATCATTCCAATCAGAGTTCGGATGCAAGAGTTATGACCTTTGTACCAATGGACGTTGAACTTCAATGTTTTGGGTGGCCATTTGCACAGTAGTCACTTCCAACCCAACTTCAACCTTTATCCGTCCATTATTTCTCAATTCTCAAAGAATGAAAGTTGTAGAGTTCGTCAAGAGCTTCGATTTGATAGGTTTCAGGCCTCGTAACGAATCCCGGATCAAAAGTTATAACCGTTTCACCAGAGGACACTGCAGTAGAAAACTTACAACGCGGGCGCGCGGATTTCTAGTGCATTTTGAGCGCGGCCGCGCTAGTCCCTGGACCAAAAACATGCTATCTGCTACTTGAGCGCTGGCGCGCCCAACTTCAGGCCATTTGCAGCGCGACCGCGCCTCTTCAAAAGTTGACCAGAGTTGACTTTTTCATTAATTAGTGCAATTGGAGCGTAACTTGGGCAAGGAGTCAATTAGGGCTTATATACAAAAGACATATCAGTATGAAAAAGAGAATTCCACCCTTGGGGATCAATCTAGATTACATATGCTCTTTTCTTTTCTTTAATTTCCTTATTAGATTAGATTAGATTAGAACCCTAGATTAGCTAAGATTTGGGGATTGAAGCAATTGAAGATCATTGGAAGTTTAGAAGTGAAACAAGAGAATAAACTCAGATTTGCTATTCTTAATCCCTAATTCTCTTTACTTCTATTTGTATCTTTCAATGTATATTCACTCGTGGATCATGAATTCTAGTTCAATCATGAATTAAACTTTATTTTGAGATTACTATGGATCTTGTTGTGTAGTTTACTTTAATATACTTCCTTGTTAGTCTTATTAATTGTTATTAGATTGTCTATTATGATTTGTGTTGAATTGCTTAATTGCCTAGCTATCAATTACCGTGATAATCCATATGAACTTGAGAGACGAAGTATGGGTTTAGATCTAATCTTAATAGCTTGTGTTTGTATGTTCTACATGGTGATGGAATGTATGATTCGTGCCTAGGATAAAGATATACTAAAACACCACTCGTAGTCAATTGAGGACTTGGGCTTAAACCCTATTTATTTGAAAATCGCATAGACATATAGTGATTTAGGTAATGTGGGTGTTCATGTGTATTCTATCAATTGTGGATTATATCTGATATGGATTTAGTACATCGAGAGATGACGATGTTTCACTTTTATTTTCTCGACTAACAATCCGGTATAATTAATTTGGCTTAACAGGAAGTGTGTTGATTTAAATGATTTAATTGGTAAAAATTGTAATCTCAAGTCTTCATTATCTAGTCTCATTCTAGGGGTAGTTAGTATTATTTAATTTCATAGTTTAAATATAAAATATCAAAGCAATCGTTTAAATAAGATAGAGTTTGTTACGGGTCAGTGCTTGGTAAGCTTTATTAGTAATTCCTCGTGGGAACGATACTTTACTTACTCTTTATTACTTGTTGACCGTGTATATGACCAACACCATACATGAATTTAGTTTACCTAGTATATATCTCCATTCTACAGGGGTTAGGCTTCTATCCCGTTCCTGGATCTGTCTCCTCATTAGTGCCAATCTTGAGCAAGTTTCTTCTATTTTAAGAAAATTTCAGCAGCACCTCTCCATGGTCTCCAAGTACACGAAATAGAACAAGACAACTTAGTCTAAGTATGCACTCAGAGAATATGTAGAGACTCCAGCTGAAAAATACTCAAAAGTTTATAAAAACGTACCATGTAAATTGACACCGATCTAAGTGAGAGACATAACATCTAGTAACAGTCCCAAACTAGGGACTATTCGAAATTCACTCCTAATGAGTGAATGTCAAATGGGTTTCTAAGCTCCAACCTATATATATTGTTAGTTCCCAGTAGGCACACAATTGATCTAGAAGGGGGGGGGGGGTTAAGAATAGATCCTTTTATTTTCAAATACTTTTCCCTTTTATTTTCTATTGCTAATGAATTAGCATATGACAAACACAAGAATCTTTTCAAGCACAGCAGAATAAGTAAAAGATCCCCTTCATTGATATATTCATAATCATACAGACATTGTTCTTAGAGTTAGTTAAGTGGTAAGCAGTTAATACATTCATAGCAGTTATAGCAGTTAGGAATATAATGTAAATGACAGAATGTAAAAGACAAAAGGGATTTTAAGTGGTTCAGAGACTCAAGCTCCTAATCCACTCTTCTACTTTCAACTAGCAGGATTTCCACTAAGGAAGGGAAACAACCTTGGAACTTCAGTTCACTAAGAACTCTTCAAGGCCAGCAGCCTTGGAACTCCTCTAGTTCCCTAGGAACTCTTCAAGCCCAGCAGGCTTAAAACTTCGTTTAGTCCCTCCGGACAAGGACCCCTCAGGCCCTGGCTTCTTTTTATTGTAGTTATTGTTGTTGTTGTTGCTGCTGAGCTGCTAAGATGTCTTTAAGCTTGAACATATTATGTACTTAGCAGCTTGGCGTAGTCCTCTTGGCATTCTGCTTAGAGTCGGGACTATATCTTCTTTGGTGCAGCTGATCTTTACTCTTTTCTGCTCATCTTCATCTGATGTCAGTTGTGCACCATCACCATCTGGATTTGCTAAGTCTCTGAACTTTTGGTAGACTTCGTCTGGCACATAGCAATCCCTGAACCCTTCTTGAATGCTTTGCAGACATGATTCTACATCTATTCTTTTTTAGCCTTTGGTTCATGGTAATCTGTAGAGTGGCTTTCTTGATCTTCTTTGTACTTTGTCACTTTTCTGAATGCTATCTTTTTGTCCTTCTCGGCTCTCAGCTTAGCTGCCATCTTTAGTGGCATTCTCATCTTTGTTGAGTGAAGCTCTAGTTTGTTTAAGTCCTTCTTCAAAGCTGCTTCACTTCCACCTATGTAGTCTCACTGTCACTGAGACTTGTTCTATTAATCTTTGGTGGAACTCGTAGAGTCAATAATAGCATTCCAATAAATCAACGATTCTACAACTTAGCAATCATCAGCAACTCTTGATCTTTGGAGCTCTGTTGATTTATACTCCTTCCCAATCTTCTTGTTGGAAAGTAGCCGTTAAAAGCTTTTTGAATTGCATCGCAAATTTTGAGTTATTTGGTGTAGACTGCAAATGTGACATGAAATCCCCTTTTCTGACTTTCTGATACTGCAGTCTACTGTTTCACCTACCTTGTCAGAGATGTTACTTTGATGTCTCGGGCAGGTAGTCAACTTTATTTCCTCCTTCTGATTTCTCGATCAGAGGTTGTCCTTTTGCATCGATGCTCTCAATAAGTTCTGTTCGACCATCAATCTTCAGATTGAACTGTTACCAATGCTTCATCCTTCAGACGACCGAACTCTACGATTCTGATGCATATCTTCTTAGACTTGGTCGTAGTGTCTAGTTGACAGGTAGAGACAATACTATGATCTTGAAGAGTGTTGATTAGATCTTTAACGTAGAACACCTCTTCCTTCTCTTGTGCAGTACTTCAACACTTTTGTTTGCTTTGACTGCTCTCAGATACTGATGGCTTGACTCTTTGTTCTGGCCCCTTCTGAATAGCAAGACACTTCAGATTTGTGGCGTGTCCAACTCACTTTCTCCTTGTGATCTTCCATTCACTTATCATCAATGGATTGACCCAATGCTTAATCACTTTAGCCTTGTTCTTTAGAGGCTGACCAGTATCTTTGTGTACACTCCATCAGTTCCTTCTTTGTTTGGAAAACACTACGATTCTGGTTGCTTTCAAGATCATCGTCTTCTATTTACTTGACAAACTCTGACTTGGCGACTTTCCTTAGTCGATTCATCAAGTCTTCTTCTGATCAACTTGTGGAAGACTTCATCTTGAATCACTTTACAACTCAATCTGGAGGTTGATTGAGTTGGTGCTTAGATCTTCTGTTAGCTTACATGACATTCGTTGAGTGATCTCTGGTTTCCTTTAGGTGGGATGTATCTTTGCAGTACCAACCAGAGGCTTCGTTCCTTTATATATTCTGGGAGTGCTCAATTATTGAGAATCGTGTTTGCTCTACACGATTCTGCCTTGGCGTTGTGAGCACATCTGTTGAAGTCTCAGTTCTACACTCTACTATTCAGCTTCGGCTGTACAGACACTATGACTCCGAGATCAAATCTTAACACTCTATGATTTCTGTCATTGTGCTTGTTGTCTTCATCTGATCTTGCTCGACTACGATCTCTGCCTCTGAAACAATCAGTAGACTCTATGACTCTGAGTGTAGTCTACGATTCTTGACTTGGCTTCGACGTTAATAGACTCTACGACTCTGAGTGTAGTCTACGATTCTTGACTTGGCTTCGGCAGATGCTTGGTCGACTCGTAGGCAGGCTGTCTCTACAATTCTAAACATGACTTCCTCAACAGACTACGGCTCTGAGGAAGTTCTCCTCGACACACTACGATCCTTCCTCATTTCTCCTGGCAGTCTACGAACTCTGAGATTTACTGTCTTGCAGACTACGATTCTGCCTCGATAGCTCTCGAGTTTTTCTTGACTCTCTTGGCAGACTACGATTTCTGGTGCAGTGCTCGACGATTAGACAAGCCTATCTATTACATCATAAGATCAACCTAACAATCTTGATCTTTCTATATTTATAGTCCTTGTACATTATTTCTTTTTAAGGAATTCACAAAGCTGTTTTGCTTATGTAGGATCAACCTAACACATTTGATCAATTCATTCTAAGTCCTTGTACATATGTTTCTATTCTCTATCAAAGGACTTTACATGTGACGTCCCCAAAATAGGTATACATCACCCATCTTGAGTCGCCAGATATCACACTACAGAACTCAACTACAAACTTCCTTAATGCAACTTTCGTGTAAAAATAGGACAAAACATAGCTGAGTTTTTACATGAATATTGTCTCATAGACAGTATACAAACTCAAATTCAATCCTCATTACACTTATTATAACACTAAGTAGTGAGGACTGCTAAAACAACCATCTCAGACTATCACTCCGTTCCCCGACTAGTCCCACCTATATTCTAATTTCCTGAAGAGAACAGTGAAAGAAAGGGTGAGCTCAACTAGCCCAGTAAGAAATATTATGACTAAGATAATGCAGAATAAATTATCATTAGCCTTCAACAGTGTTAAACTGATAAAATACAATAAACATCAAGTTTAACTGCAGCGGAATAAGAAATTCATTAAAAGAGTCAAGTAGAACATAATGTCTACTATCTCCTCTAGATTAAAAGTCCATCATTAATATTTCATTCTTGTAATACTCATCAACAGTTCTTTGTTATACACAAGATAAAAAGAACTCTCACCACCGGTCTTCACCTGAACCACCACAGATTATAATTAAATTCACAATTCATATTTATAATCAGGTAAATCAACAGTTCATACAACTGTAAAACCAATAATGCTGAGACTCAACTTAATAGTATCATGACCACGAATTATCCATGCACTACGGGCCAAGGATATTCGTGTTTTCAATTATGGTCATGATTATACCGAATAATCCCTGGTCATAATCATACCAACAACTGTCCATCAATGCACTACAGGCCACTGAGGACTTTTACCACATCATTTGTAACATTACGGGCCACGATTATACCGAATGATCCATGGTCATAATCGTACAAATCAACAGTCCATCTATGCACGTAAGCCAAAGATATACAACTCTAAAACCAATAATCAACAAATCCATCTTTGCACGTAAGCGAAAGATATACAACCAGTAAAATCAATAATCAATAATCCATCTATGCATCGTCGCTAAAGATGACTTTCATCACAATATAAGCATGAGGATGATGACAATGATATAAGCATTAATCAAACGAAATCAAGGATAAATATTAAAGACTTTAAATTTATCCAGATATTATCAATCACTTAATAAACTCATAATCTAATATTATTAATATTATAACAATATTTTAATCACTTCCTAAACTAATAACCAATTTATTTTAATTGTTTACACTTTACCAATTAATGCATTTAATCTTTCAAAAATGCCATATTCATAAGATTTCATCACCAACGATCAAATCCCTCATCAAAAATCTGCATATACCTTATATAGGATTTCTAAGCCATGAAATCCTATTTACCAATTTTTCAACTTCACATAACATATTTAATTCATATGTTCGTAACTAAACCATTTTTATGAAAAATAACAAATCAGTCCCAAAACTTTTTCTTTTCTGGGATTTAGCAGAATATAGCCCCATATTGAACATATATTTTTCTCATAATTTTTAAAATTCATCTACTATTTTTCATATGGCCAAAACTGCTGAATATTTAGACATTTATCATAAATTGTACTTTTGTCCAAAAATTCTGAAATTTACAGGGTATAGTGCTATTATATATATGCACTCCAAATAAAAATTTCACCAATTTTGGAATTAACCACAACGAGTTATAAGGGTTTACTTTTAAAATAGTCTTTTTCCATAAAAATCATAACTCCTAATCTATACATCCAAAAATCGCCATTTTTGGACACAATCTAGAAAACTCATCAAATTATCATTTCAAATTTTTCCAGAATTTTTGAGGGTCGGAAAAATTACGAAACTGCAATTGGATTTTCACCCGTCATGCGGTAATCCACGTAGACAGATCATTTTCACAATTTAATAATGAATGAATACGAAGGGTTATTCACAATGCATGCGGTAGTCCGCGTAGACAGGTTATTCCAATAGAATAATAAAGAATGGAATAACAGAAGAATTCACCATGCATGCGGTAGTTCGCATATAGAGGTTATTCCAACAGAATAATAAAGAATGGAATAACAGAAGAATTTTACCATGTATGCGGTAGTTCGCATAGACAGGTTATTCTAATATAATAATAAAGAATGGAATAACAGAAGAATTTCACCATGTATGCGGTAGTTCGCATAGACAGGTTATTCAACATAATAATAAAGAATGGAATAATAGAAGAATTCACCATGCATGTGATAGACCACACTGACAGGTTATTCCAACAGAATAATAAAGAATAGAATAATAGAAGAATTCACCAGGCATGCGATAGTCCGCACAGACAGGTTATTCCAACAGAATAATAAAGAATGGAATAATAGAAGAATTCACCAGGCATGCGATAGACCGCACAGACAGGTTATTCTAACAGAATAATAAAGAATGGAATAACAGAAGAATTCACCAGGATGCGATAGTCCGCACAGACAGGTTATTCCAACATAATAATAAAGAATGGAATAACAACCCTTACAAGTATTGAAAGAAAATAACTCTCTTCATGAATACGAAAGAAATTATACCCCTTACCTTAGAAGAAAACTGGATACTAGAATAGTGAGGTAGCAGACTTCTCTTCTTCTTTCTCTCTATAATAATTGCTCTTGTGAGATTTAGTGAATTGGTAACAAATGAAGGAAAAATGAGCTTCTATTTATAGGAAAATATAGTTTTAATAATTGCACATTTTGGGGCTCAAAATATTACAGTATAATACCTCCCTCTTTTTCTTCATTTTTAATTTAGTCTTGCAAGTATTATCAAACTTGCACCACCTCCCCTAATAGTAAATCATGTGAATCAATAGTAAATCATGTGACTCAATAGTTCTAAACATATGAAAAATTAATTATAGTATAGTACCTTTAACTATACCTCCATTTTTAATTTAGTCATGCGAGTATTATTAATCTTGCACCAACTCCCCTAATAGTAAATCATGTGAATCAATAGTAAAATCATGTGACTCAATAATATAATCATGTGAAAAAACTAATTACAGTATAGTACCTTCATCTATACCTCCATTTTTAATTTAGTCATGCAAGTATTATCAATCTTCCACCAACTCCCCTAATAGTAAATCATGTGAATCAATAGTACACACATGTGAACACATAGTTATAAGCATGTGAATTAATAGCAATTAATTGCTCATTTATCCGGTTAATTACCCGATTGGTCAATATAACCTCCAGACATCAATTATTATCGAAATAAATGTCAATTTTCACTAACACTAATAATTCCCACATAATGGAACTATCAATTTCATCTTTAATCAACACGAACTTATTCATCATTAATATTATAATTCTCAATATTTAACAACTAGGTCGTTCCAATGAAAGAGGGGGCTTTTCGATAAGGATTTCTCCTTATTGGCGCACAATTATATTATCTAACATCTCCTTGACAGAACTTCTAGACATTGTCAATATTGCAAATAATAATATGAATAACTTTGTCATCTCAATTATTGATTTAATAATATAAAATATTGTGACAATAATTGAATAAAACTGAGTGACTTCTCACGTAAGCATCAATAATCAAAGATACTCTACAATACCGTGTGCTACTATGCAACCATGCGTATTACTATACTTTTACCACCGATTATTTTATGACAACTTACTTACTTTGAAAAAATTTCACATATCACCCTTAACTTTAACCTTTTATCAATTTAACCATTTACTAAATAGAATAATTATAAGAAAATTGAATACTTTTATTTCACAAAATTCGGGGTCTCACAATCTTCTATCCTTATGAAATTTCGCCCTCGAAATTTACGTACCTAGTAGTTCGAATAGATGAGAATACTATGCTTTCTATTTGGATTATACCTTCCTGGTTATTTCCTCTGTATCATGATTTTCCCATTGCTCATCTCCTGTATTTCAGATATCATTCTAGAATACATCTTCAAAACAAAGGTTAATTGACATGCCACATATTATCCCTATATTCTGACCGGCCAATTAAATAACACATAAACTTAGGTAGGTCATACTAGCGAAGGAATTACCCGTCTCTCCCCTTCTAGTTCTAGTCTCCAATCTCAGCCAGGGATCATATCCCTAAGCTTTGATACCAACTGTGACGCCCTCAAAATAGGTATACATCACCCATCTTGAGTCGCCAGATATCACACTACAGAACTCAATTACAAACTTCCTTAATGCAACTGTCGTGTAAAAATACGACAAAACATAGCTGAGTTTTTACATGAATATTGTCTCATAGACAGTATACAAACTCAAATTCAATCCTCATTACACTTATTATCACACTAAGTAGTGAGGACTGCTAAAACAACCATCTTGGACTATCACTCCATTCCCCAACTAGTCCCAGCTATATTCTCATTTCTTGAAGAGAACAGTGGAAAAAAGGGTGAGCTCAACTAGCCAAGTAAGAAATATTATGACTAAGATAATGCAGAATAAATTATCATTAGCCTTCAACAGTGTTAAACTGATAAAATACAATAAACATCAAGTTTAACTACAGCAGAATAAGAAATTCATTAGAAGAGTCAAGTAGAACATAATGTCGACTATCTCCTCTAGATTAAAAGTCCATCGTTAATATTTCATTCTTGTAATACTCATTAACAGTTCTTTGTTATACACAAGATAAAAAGAACTCTCACCACCTGTCTTCACCTGAACCACCACAGATTATAATTAAATTCACAATTCATATTTATAATCAGGTAAATCAACAATTCATACAACTGTAGAACCAATAATGCTGAGACTCAACTTAATAGTATCACGACCATGAATTATCCAAGCACTACGGGCCAAGGATTTTCGTGTTTTCAATTACGGTCATGATTATATAGAATAATCCCTGGTCATAATCATACCAACAACTGTCCATCAATGCACTACAGGCCACTGAGGACTTTTACCACATCATTTGTAACATTATGGGCCACGATTATACCGAATGATCCATGGTCATAATCGTACCAATCAACAGTCCATCTATGCACGTAAGCCAAAGATATACAACTCTAAAACCAATAATCAATAGTCCATCTTTGCACGTAAGCCAAAGATATACAACTGTAAAATCAATAATCAACAATCCATCTATGCATGTATGCCAAAGATGACTTTCATCACAATATAAGCATGAGGATGATGACAATGATATAAGCATTAATCAAACGAAATCAAGGATAAATATTAAAGACTTTAAATTTATCCAGATATTATCAATCACTTAATAAACTCATAATCTAATATTATTAATATTATAACAATATTTTAATCACTTTCTAAACTTATAACTAATTTATTTTAATTGTTTACACTTTACCAATTAATGCATTTAATCATTCAAAAATGCCATATTCATAAGATTTCATCACCAGTGATCAAATCCCTCATCAAAAATCTGCATATACCTTATATAGGATTTCCAAGCCATGAAATCCTATTTATCAATTTTTCAACTTCACATAACATATTTAATTCATATGTTCATAACTAAACCATTTTTATGAAAAATAACAAATCAGTCCCAAAAAGTTTTCTTTTCTGGGATTTAGCAGAATATAGTCCCATATTGAACATATATTTTTCTCGGAATTTTTAAAATTTATTTACTATTTTTCATATGGCCAAAACTGCCAAATATTTAGACAGTTATCATAAATTGTACTTTTGTCCAAAAATTCTGAAATTTACAGGGTATACTGCTATTATATATATATGTACTTCCAATAAAAATTTTACCAATTTTGGAGTTAATCACAACGAGTTATAAGGGTTTACTTTTAAAATAGTCTTTTCCCATAAAAATCATAACTCCTAATCTATACATCCAAATATCGCCATTTTTGGACAGAATCTAAAAAACTCATCAAATTATCATTTTTAATTTTTCTAGAATTTTTTAGGGTTGAAAAAATTATGAAACTGCAATTGGATTTTCACCCGTCATGCGGTAATCCACGTAGACAGATCATTTCCACAATTTAATAATGAATGAATATGAAGGGTCATTCACCATGCATGCGGTAGTCCGCGTAGACAGGTTATTCCAATAGAATAATAAAGAATGGAATAACAGAAGAATTCACCATGCATGCGGTAGTTCGCATGATAAAGTTATTCCAACGTAATAATAAAGAATGGAATAACGTAAGAATTTCACCATGTATATAGTTACAGCATAGGCGGAGTTATTCCAACATAATAATAAAGAATGGAATAACAGAAGAATTCACCATGCATGCGATAGACCGTTCCAGACAAGTTATTCCAAAGAAATAATAAGAATGGAATAAACGAAGAATTCACTGTACATCGATAGTCATTATGCATGCAAAGTTATTCCAACATAATAATAAAGAATGGAATAATGTAAGAATTCCCCGAGCATGCGATAGTCGCTAAGAAAACAAAGTTATTCCAACATAATAATTAAGAATGGAATAACAACCCTTACGAGTATTGAAATAAAATAACTCTCTTCATGAATACGAAAGAAATAATACCCCTTACCTTAGAAGAAAACTGGATACTAGAATAGTGAGGTAGCAGACTTCTCTTCTTCTTTCTCTCTATAATAATTGCTCTTGTGAGATTTAGTGAATTGGTAACAAATGAAGGAAAAATGAGCTTCTATTTATAGGAAAATATAGTTTTAATAATTGCACATTTTGGGGCTCAAAAAATTACAGTATAATACCTCCCTCTTTTTCTTCATTTTTAATTTAGTCCTGCAAGTATTATCAAACTTGCACCACCTCCCCTAATAGTAAATCATGTGAATCAATAGTAAATCATGTGACTCAATAGTTCTAAACATATGAAAAATTAATTATAGTATAGTACCTTCAACTATACCTCCATTTTTAATTTAGTCATGCAAGTATTATCAATCTTGCACCAACTCCCCTAATAGTAAATCATGTGAATCAATAGTAAAATCATGTGACTCAATAGTATAATCATGTGAAAAAACTAATTACAGTATAGTACCTTCATCTATACCTCCATTTTAATTTAGTCATACAAGTATTATCAATCTTTTTTAACTCCCCAATAGTAAATCATGTGAATCAATAGTACACACATGTGAACATATAGTTATAAGCATGCGAATTAATAGCAATTAATTGCTCATTTATCCGATTAATTACCCGATTGGTCAATATAACCTCCAGACATCAATTATTATCGAAATAAATGTCGATTTTCACTAACACTAATAATTCCCACACAATAGAACTATCAATTTCATCTTTAATCAACACGAACTTATTCATCATTAATATTATAACTCTCAATATTTAACAACCAGGTTGTTCCCAGGAAAGAGGGGGCTTTCTGATAAGGATTTCTCCTTATTGGCGCGCAATTATATTATCTAACTTCTCCTTGACAGAATTTCTAGACATTGTCAATATTGCAAATAATAATATGAATAACTTTGTCGTCTCAATTATTGATTTAATAATATAAAATATTGTGACAATAATTGAATAAAATTGAGTGACTTCTCACGTAAGCATCAATAATCAAAGATACTCTACAATACCGTGTGCTACTATGCAACCACGCGTATTACTATACTTTTACCACCGATTATTTTATGATAACTTGCTTACTTTGAAAAAAATTCACATCACTCTTAATTTTAACATTTTATCAATTTAACCATTTACTAAATAGAATAATTATAAAAAAATTGAATACTTTCATTTCATAAAATTCGGGATCTCACATTACTGACTTTTCTTGATGCAAGCATATATATATATATATATATATATATATATATATATATATATATATATATATATATATATATATATATATATATATATATATATATATAATAATCATCATCATATATAAATAGGAATATCATTCACATGCTTATTCCTGACATATACTACATGCACATATATATATATTGAGTTTATTGAATATTGTGACAAACTAAGCAAATGCTACTTAGTTTACTTAAACTCCAACGTGATCTTCATGATGTGTCAAGTATATATATTCAATTTGATTTAGCTGTGAAAAACTAAGCAAATGCTACTTAGTTTACTTATAAAGCTACTAAATATACTATATGTGACAAACATATTTAGTTTAAATTTTTATTGAATTTATATTTTATTTTATTTTATTTTTAATTTGTATTATATAATATTCTATTATTATATTAAATTTTAATTTTTAAATTTTTTAATTAAGTTAATTAATTTCCTTTTATTTTATTAAATTAAATTAAATTTATTATATTTTACTTTATTTTAATTTATTTTATTTTTATTTTGTATTATATAATATTATATTATTTTATTAAATATAAATTTTTTTATTTATTTTATTTCCTTAATTAAGTTAATTAATTTTATTTTATTTTATTTTCTTTAATTTTTTTTATATTATATTTTTTTTATTTAGATTTATTTTATTTTATTTTTATTTTATATTATATAATATTATATAATTATATTAAATATAAAATATAAATATAAATTTTTTAATTTATATTATTTTTTAATTAAGTTAATTAAATTAATTGATATTTAAAGAATAAATTATTTTATTTTATGTATTATATTATATTTTATGTTATATTATTTAATTTAATTTAATTTAATTTGTTTAATTGAATTATATTACTAATTTTGCATTTGAATAGTTACATGATTTTGCATTTGAATAGTTACGATGAAAATTTCAATCGAAATTTTGTCTAAAATAACAAATATACCAAATAGAATCAATTAACATAGGTAGACCCAAAATCAGTAGCAAGATTCATACGACAGTCCCAAAATCAGTGACAGAATCAATTAACATAAGTTTCATCAAATAAAATTAGTTCTAAAACACAAATTATATTCCAATTGAGTCAATTAACATACACTTGATTAATTAAAATATAGCAACAACAGTCCCAAAACACAATATCAGTCCCAAAATTATTTACCCAAACCATATACATATGGCAGTCCTAAACCATAATATAAATAACTTATCATCAATTAACAATAACAATAACAACCTAATTAACACTAATTTTCAAATAATAATCTAATTATGCTACTCTGAATAGGCTAATTTGTTAGTTCCCGGAGGCACAATAGTTATCTAGAAGGGAGGGGGGGGTTTGAATAGATAATTAAAATTCTTTTCGTTTTACTTTGTTAGTTTTGATAATGATTCAAACAAAGTGGAATTAAGATTTGTTTGATCTCCCTTTTTAGATATAGTGAGTTAATGAGAGTGAGGCAGTTATAATAGTTATAGCAGTTATAGCAAGAATGCAATAGACACAACAGTTTTAAGTGGTTCAGAGCAATTAAAGCTCCTAGTCCACTCTTCTACTCCTCGAGTAGGAAATCGACTAAGGATAGTCTAGGAACTTCTTAGTTCACTCTTGAACTCTTCAAGTCCAGCAGACTTGGTTCTTCACAGTTCACTTTAGAACTCTTCAAGTCCTTCTAACTTGGAACTTCTTGCTTCACTTGTTTGGCTGTTGTTGAGTTCTTGATTGGTGCTACTCAGTTGTCGTTAAGCTCTTGTTCGAAAGAACTGAGTAGCTGAGCAAGCTTTCACTTTTTCTCAGATTAGTTGAGCGTTGAGTGTTCTTCTTAGTTTTTGTTCAATGCTTGTTATCTCTTTTATCTGCAGATGTTTTGCATATATATGATCCTTGAAATGTATCCGTTGAGGATATTCGTTGAAGCATTTAATGCGTTTGATATTTCTGAACTTTGATAGAGACTTTTGTGCACATCTTCTAATTAGTATTCTGTCCCACTGACACAGCAGACTGCTATCTCACCTAACATCTAAAAGATGTTTTACTCTGTCCCGCGGTACTTTTCTTAACTTCTTCAATACGTTTCTTTGTTATATACTAAGGATATCTTCTGTGTCATTGGGACTGGCGAAAACTTCAACGTTTATAACCCATTCCATATTTGTTGGAATTTATCTTTAAACAAAAGGGTAAGGCTCGATGCTTCAGACATAGGCAGATGATACTCTACAATTTAGATCGTGGTGTCTTGCCACCTTGGCGCTTGATCTAATTCTAGCAAACAAGAACACTACGATTTCTCTTAATGACTGAAACACTACAATTTTCACTTGCTTTTCTTGCAGACTCTACATTTCCGAGAGCACACTACGATCTCTGAGTTGGCTTCGGCAAACGTTTGGGCCACTCTACGATTTCTGGGGAGGCCTTTCAAGGCAGTCACACTACGATCCTTGATACTCTACGATTCTGCCTTGCCTTCTGTAAACTCTTGATTAGCTCAATAGACTACAATTTTGTTGACGCATATCTATTACATTTTCAAGACATAGATCTACCTAACACCTTTGATCTCTCTATCTATACATTCATTTACAGAATGATAAACATTAAAATCTTAGATCAACCTAACAATTTTGATCTATCACTAAGTCCTTGTTTATATATTCCTTGAAGGACTTCACATATAATCATGAGCATTTACTTTAAACATCAAATCAAAATATGCACTCTTCTAATATAATTAACACCATTTGGGGTTCTATTCGTCTGCTTAGGTTAATTTTTCATGTGGGCAGTGTTCAAGATGGTGCACCATACGTTTGGTGTTTGTAAGTCCAAGAGAGATAAAGAGAGTGTACTTGAGCAGCACTACCTCGCGTTCTTGCCTGTCGTCACGGTCATGGGTTAGAGTTTCAAGTTGTCAATCTTGCATTTAAACCCTTGATAGTGTGACATGTGGGATATATATATATATATATATATATATATATATATATATATATATATATATATATCGATCAGATTATAAGCATTGTGTGTGGGGAAGTGTAGGGAGGTGTTGGGGGAGGTTGGGAACAAAAGATGAGAAGGCTCAGTGGTGTGTGGAGGAGGCTCGGAGGTTGGGAACTGAAGAGGAGGAGGCTCGGTGGTGTGGGGAACAGCTCCCGCCGCGCGCAGAGAGAGATATGGAGAAATGGTGAGATCTGTTAGTTGATTGTGATTTTAGGTTTTAAAATGTTATTTTTGACAAAATTTCGTCAAGTTTATCTCCGTATTCTTTAACTATTTTCAACGAACTATTCCGTCGAGTTTAACACATATCCTGTCGACCATAATACTCACGCTGGCGAGAAAGCTTGGCACCAAGGGGAGGACTTAATTCTGACGAATGTCCGTCGAGGATAGACTAAAGTCGACAGGCTTAATATCGACGTAAGATTCAGTAGAAATTAGATTAAATTCGACGAAATTTGTTCGGTCGGAATTAATTCTGTCTCAGATAACCCTTTTTCTTGTAGTGTTATTGGTAACCAACTTATTGGTACTGTAAGACCCCAATTTTTTTTTAATAAAATGGAATTTTCTCTATTTATTATTTTGAAATAGTAAAGGGGTTGATTTGATTAATGTGGTTAGGTATGGGTAAAATATACAAATTTTGCAAAATAAGCAAGTGATTATAAAATATTCATTGTTGTCGGGGAATATTTGGTTGGTCGTGGAATATTCTTGCTGTCGGAAAATATTCGTACAACGGCGTAGCCTTTTGTGGGCCCTATAACGGAAAGCGATTGGATGAAAAAAATGACAAGTATAAGTTGTTTATAAATAACGACGTAGTTGTTACCGTTAATACTGTTGGAATACTCGGTGGTTAAAACACAATAGCACACGGCATTGCACCAATTATTGATTCTTACGTAAAAAGGCACTACTCAATAATTGTTATAGTAATTACTGTTCAATATTTTATTTTATTGATTCAATAATTGCTACGTTGATATTTTATATTATTGTTGTTTCAATAATTGTCATTTCACAGTATTTTTCATTATCAAATCAATAATTCATATTATTTGAATAATATTATTAGATAGCATTATTGGCAATGTCTAGAAAGTTTTGTCTAAGGAGAGGTTTGGTCACCTAATTGCGCGCAAGTAAAGAGAAATCCTTATTGGAAAGCCCCCTCTTTCTTGGGAACGGCCTGGTTATCAATATTATGATTCTGTAATATTATTTTTGAATAATTGATTATTGATTTATATGATAAGGAAAATATTCATTTTATGTGGATATAGATGGAGAAAATTTTAAAATGACAATTGTTGAAAAATTGATATTTTATTTTTTTGATAAAATAATTCATTTAAATATATTATTATTATATTATAATAATATAATAACGGTGATATTTTTTACAATGGATGTGTGATATATGAGTAAATGAGGAAGAAGAATATTTTTGTTACAATAAATGTTAAAAACATGTTAAACATGTCGATGGGTCTCATTTCTTAACTGAAATTTGATTATAGGCTGTAAAATCGTCCGTATGTGGATTTTGGTCAATTTCTGTTTGGAATTTGGAAAAACTTAAACTTACAAAGTTGTATAGAATTGAATTTCCTATGGAATGGAAATAAGATTCGAATTTTTCTGATAAAAGGGCTATTTATTATGAATTATTGAAGTTCCGAAGTTCCGGAATAATTGATTTTTGAAGTTTTAATTGTTTTATTTAAGAAAAACGTTTTTCTTACTTTTATTGAGTGGATGGCTGATGTTTGGACTCAATTGGTGTGCGTAGGAAGTTTAAAAATAATAATAATAATATTTTATTAAATTTTCTGCTTTGGTGTTCTAAGCATTTTCCTATAAATAGGGTGCTTAGGTTAGAATTGAAAATCACACCGTAAACTCAAGTTTTCTTCTCTCTCTATATTATCAAGCGTATTCTTGTGAGTATTTTGATACTTTGAGTGTTGCTATATCTGATGCAAGTTCCTTCAAGACTATATCCAAAGATTCCAAATGTAAGCACTGCCTTTTCGAGGTAAGGGATGTTATTTTTTTTTAAAATAATATTATTTCTTCTAATATCATTATGCCGGAATATTGGTAACATTTTTCTTGTGAAATTCTTGTCTTTTAGTGTCGGAATTACTATTCACGAATACGGCACTATTCACAAATACGACACTATTCATAGAAAAATTAAATTTTTTATTTTTTGTCCAAAATATCTATTATGGATACTAGCTTTGATTGACTCAATATTTTGATCATTCTTGAATTTTACTTCACTATGATTATTTACGAAGTATTTTTGAATTTGGATTGTTTGAAGTACGAATCCTTAATATTTGTTCTTTTGTTTCGCTAGATTCGTTTTCTTTAAAATATTTTTCATCATCCTCAGTCCTAAATGATTATATTACTAAATATCTTTGGCCTGTAGTGCAAAGATTAATGATTTTCTGTTAAATATCTTTGGCTCGTAGTGCAAAGGTGTACAGGTGTTGAGATAAACATGATCAACTGATGAATATCTTTGGCCTGTAGTGCAAAGATGAATATTTGATTCAAGATGTTTATTGATTGATGTTACAGGGATAAAATATTGATGAAAAACTTTTAAATTCATAGAAGAAAGTAGATTTCATTCTCTACGTAACTCTTCTAATGAATTATTATTTCACTATAAATATTGATTTAAAACTTGTTATCTATTGTATTCTATCGATTTTTTTTCCTTGAGGACTAACGATAATTTGTTCTATATTATCTTAGTCATAATATTCTTTTTATCGGGCTAGTTGAGCTCACCCTTTTCCTTTTTGTTCCATTTTTCTTCTCGGGAGGCGAGAATATAATGGGAACTAATTCGGGGGTGTGGAGTGATGGTTCAAGATAGTTGTTTTAGTAGTCCTCACTATTTTGTAAAATAGTGTATCAATAATTGTAATGAGGACTTTATTTAGGTGTGGATATTGTCTAGAAGACAATATTTGTATTTAAACTCACAGTTTATCTGTTGTCGTATTTTGCACGATAATTGTATTAATAATGTTGTAGTTGTTTCTGTACCATGTATTTGGCGACTCAAAATAGGTTGGGTGGATTGGACCTATTTTGGGGACGTCACAGTTGGTATCAGAGCTTAGGGATATGATCTCTGGCGGAGATCGGGGAATAGAACTAGGAGGGGAGAGACGAGTAAATCCTTCGCTAATGTGTCCTACCTAAGCTTAATTATTAGTTGGTCAAAGTATAGGGTTATTATGCTGCATGTCAATTTCTTTAATTAACCCTTGTTTTGTGGCAGTAATTAAGAATGGCAGCTGAGAATGTTAACAGTGGAGTAAATGAGACCGTTGAGACACCTCTAATCACCAACCAGGATAACGTGATGTTAGGCGAAGAAGAAATTAGAGATATCCTTGTGGTGAGTAAAGAACTAATAGTGGCACCCGAGCTAGTCGCAGAAGTAGCAGCTGGAAGTGAGGAAGAAAAGGAAGAAGAGGAAGAAGAGGAACCTAAGGAGAATTTATTAGAAGAATTTTATGATCAAAATTTAAAATTACAAAATCGTATTCATGAGTTAAAAGAGCAGGCTGAAGAACGGCAGGCGGTCATGGAGCAAAGAGATGCAACAATTCAAAATTGTATTACCCGATGTACGATGCTTGAACAGAAGCACTCTTTGGCAGAGTATAAGATAGTAGAGCTGGAATCTGAGAATGCTATGATCAAAGTTCTGATGAAAGAAGAAGCAACCGAACGAATGAGAATGGAGGATGCGTGGGTAAAAGCCGCACGACGCGTTGATATTGTAGAAAAAGACGTCTGATCCAATAAGGCCAAAAGAGATGAAATGGATTTTTCTTTTTGGACAGCAATTGGGAGAATGCAACATCGAGTTCGGAACTACCCTGTGCAGAGTGGTCAACCACAATTCGATATAGATCGGAGAATAATGATTCAAATCATAGATCAGGAATATGACGAAGCAATGAAGGGTGGAATATACTCTATAGCAAAGTTAAGTCCAGATGGGACGGTGGCACCAGAGGCAAATACGGACAAGTCAAAGTCAGCAGTTCCTGGAAGAGCGTTTTTCGTGACTACCCAAAATGCGAGGAACCCGAACGAAAGTATCACGGATTAGTTAATTATAAATTCTTGCGAAGTTTATACCTTATTAGATACTAGTTCTACCCATTCATTTATCTCTCCTGCTTGTGCTCAACGTTTAAACTTGACTCCAGAGAAAATTAGACTTTGACCTATCTGTGGAGACTCCGTTAGGAGAAACTTTCATTACATCCACTGTTTATAAATCTTGTTTGATCCAAGTTGGCATCATCACATTACTTGTTGATCTTATCTCTTTAAAGATACTTGCTTTTGATGTGATTTTAGGGATTGATTGGTTAACTACTCATCATGCCAAAATTGATTGCTTTCGTAAGGTTGTTAGTTTTCATATTCCTAAGCAACTCCGTTATTCAATTCAAGCAACCAAACCATTGAAGTCAAACACTTTCATATCAAGCCATAAAGTCATTCGCTTATTGAAAAACGGATGTCAAGTTTTCTTAGCCCATGTCATGGACTTGAACAAAAATACGCCGATTTGAATGATATTTCATTGTTAGTAAATTTCCGACATATTTCAAGAATTTCCGCCCTACTCCCGAGAGCGTGATATTAAATTTTGTATCATCTTTGAACCCGTACAAAACCCACTTCTAAAATCTCATATCGAATGGCTCCTATTGAACTTCAAGAGTTAAAACCTAATCAGAGAAGTTGGTACCGAGCCTCTATCCGGTGACTTCCTTGGAATGCACCGCCCGCACTCTCCGTAGGGTACGCCATATTCGTGTGGTGGTAAGTCGATAGGTGTCATTGTGACGTGTTATCCAAGATTGGGATATGAGTCACAAAGGAGAAAACCTAAGTCAAGAATCAAATACGTAGCTTTCTAGGTTTAATTGGTTATTATCGGAGATTCGTGGAAAGATTTTCTCGAATCACTACTCCATTAACTCAGCTGACTCGTAGAGATACAAAATTCGAATGGAGCAAGGAATAAGGGAAGAGCTTCGAATAACTCAAGAGGAGACTCATTTCGGCACATGTTCTAATCATACCATCCTGGAAAAACAAACGTGGTAGCTGACGCGTTGAGTAGAAGATCATATGCGGGAACGAATGCGATGTTGTCAACACAAAGGCCCATTTTGTGTGATTTACAAAAGATGAAGATAGAATTCAAGACTCTGGGGACCCATGCAATGATGTCAAGTATACGCATAGAAACGACTTTTAATCGAAAAAGTTAAAGTTGTTCAAGCCACGTAATCTTGAGAAATGATGCGTATGAAGAAGAAAAATACAAGAAGGTGCTATTCCGTAAGCAAGAATCGATGAAGAATGAATACTTTGAGTCCACTCCAGACTTTGTGTTCCTAACGACTCTGATTTGAAGAACAAGATCATGATGGAGGCACACAATACACCATTTGCAATCCATCCTGGAAGTATCAAAATGTATCGTGATCTTCGACATACATTTTGGTGGAACAATATGAAGAGAGAGATTGCAAAGTTTATCTCGAGGTGTTTAACTTGTCAACGTGTAAAGGAGGAACATCAAGTGCCTAAGGGTCCATTGCAACCACTTGAGATTCCAAAATGGAAGTGGGAACACATTACCATGGATTTCGTACGGGTCTTCCCACGGTTTCTCAAGGCATAAATGCTACTTGGGTTATTGTTGATAGATTAACCAAGTCTGCTCATTTCTTACCGATATAGGAGACTTATTCCCTTAAACGTCTTGCTCGTATGTACGTAAATGAGATTGTTAGATTGCATGGCATGCCAGTATCCATAGTTTCGGATCGTGACCCAAGATTCACTTCACGATTTTGGGTTAGCTTGCAAAACGTTATGGGCACGGATTTACAATTCAGTTTGGCATATCATCCTCAAACGGATGGACAATCAGAGAGGACTATTCAAACTCTTGAATATCTATTAAGACTCTATGTCCTAGACTTCAAAGGGAGTTGGGATAAATATTTACCTTTGGTGGAATTCTCCTACAACAATAGCTTATCGTGCAAGTATAGGTGTGGCTCCATTCAAGCATTATATGGACGTAAGTGTGTGGCTCCATTCCATTATATGGATGCAAGTGTCGCTTCTTGATGAGGGATGAGGTGGGTGAAACAACATTGTTGGGACCAGAGTTGGTACGTATTACTACAGAAAAGATCCAAATGATTCAACAACGTATACAAATGGCACAGGATCGACAAAAGAATTATGCGGATCTTCATCGAAAGGACGTGGAATTTAGTATTGGGGATCATGTATTGTTGCGTGTGGCTCTATGGAAGGGAGTTACAAGATTTGGGAGAAGAGGAAAGCTCAATCCACGATTTATTGGTCCATTTCAGATTCTTGACTAAGTAGGAAATGTGGCCTATAGACTCGCGTTACCTCCAAGTATGTCTCGTGTTCATAATGGTTTTCACATATCTATGCTTTGTAAATATGTCAAAGACCCGAACCACGTTATTGGGTTAAAACCAGACTAGATAACCGAAGAATTAACGTACGAAGTACCAGTTAAGATCTTGGATAGAAAGGAGCATATCCTACGCACAAAGGTTATACCACAAGTCAAAGTTTTGTGGAGGAACAATGTTATTGAGGAAATGACCTGGGAGTTGGAAACAGAAATGAAAGTGAGGTATCCTCACCTTTTCGAAACACCAGGTATGTACGTCAATTTTGAGGACGAAATTTCATAAGGAGGGGAGGTTGTAAGACCCCAATTTTTTTTTAATAAAATGGAATTTCCTCTATTTATTATTTTAAAATAGTAAAGGGGTTGATTTGATTAATGTGGTTAGTTATGGGTAAAATGTGAAAATTTTGCAAAATAAGCAAGTGGTTATAAAATATTCATTATTGTCGGGAAATATTCGGTTGGTCGTGGAATATTCTTGCTTTCGGAGAATATTCGTACGACGGCGCAGCCTTTTGTGGGCCCCATAAAGGAAAGCAATTGGATGAAGAAAATGACAAGTATAAGTTGTTTATAAATAACGACGTAGTTGTTATCGTTAATCTTCGTTGGAATACTCTTGTGTTAAAATACAAAGAGAAGATTACCAGTATTGCACCAATTATTGATTCTTACGTAAGAAGGCACTACTACTCAATAATTGTTACAAGTAATTAATGTTCAATATTTTATTTTATTGATTCAATAATTGCTACGTTGATATTTTATATTATTGTTATTTCAATAATTGTCATTTCACAGTATATTTTCCATTATCAAATCAATAATTCATATTATTTGAATAATATTATTAGATAGCATTATTGGCAATGTCTAGAAAGTTCTATCTAAGGAGAGGTTTGGTCACCTAATTACACGCCAGTAAGGAGAAATCCTTATTGAAAGCCCCTCTTTCTAGGAAATCTACCGTTGTCAATATTGTGATTCTGTAATATTATTTGTGAATAATTGATTATTGATTTATATGATAAGGAAAATATTCATTTTATGTGGATATAGATGGAGAAAATTTTAAAGTGACAATTGTTGAAAAATTGATATTTTATTTTTTTGATAAAATAATTCATTTAAACATATTATTATTATATTATAATAATATAATAACGGTGATATTTTTTACAATGGATGTGTGATATATGAGTAAATGAGGAGGAAGGGTATTTTTGTTATAATAAATGTTAAAAACATGTTAAACATGTCGGTGGGCCTCATTTCTTAACTGAAATTTGATTATAGCATGTAAAATCGTCCGTATGTGGATTTTGGTCAATTTCTGTTTGGAATTTGGAAAAACCTAAACTTACAAAGTTGTATAGAATTGAATTTCCTATGGAATGGATATAAGATTCGAATTTTTCTGATAAAAGGGCTATTTATTATGAATTATTGAAGTTCCGAAGTTCCGGAATAATTGATTTTTGAAGTTTTAATTGTTTTATTTAAGAAAAACGTTTTTTCTTACTTTTATTGGGCCCTACAAGTGTTGTAAACATGTTTGGATTCAATTGGTGTCAAGTAGGCTGAGGAAGTTTAATAAAATAATAATAATATTTTATTAAATTTTCTACTTTGGTGTTCTAAGCATTTTCCTATAAATAGGTGCTTATGTTAGAATTGAAAATCACACCGTAAACAAAAATTCTTCTCTCTATATTATCAAGCGTTTATTCTTGTGAGTATTTTGATACTTTGAGTGTTGCTATATGGTGCAAGTTCCTTCAAAGACTATATCCAAAGATTCCAAATGTAAGTATTGTCTTTTCGAGGTAAGGGATGTTATTTTTTTTTTAAATGAGATTATTTCTTCTAATATCATTATGCCGGAATATTGATAAGATTTTTCTTGTGAAATTCTTGTCTTTTAGTGTCGGGGTTACTATTCACGTATACGACACTATTCACGTATACGACACTATTCACAAAAAAAATTAAATTTTTATTTTTTGTCCAAAATATCTATTATGGATACTAACTTTGATTGTATCCATGTTTTGATCATTCTTGAATTTTACTTCACTATGATTATTTACGAAGTATATTTGAACTTGGATTGTTTAAAGTACTTTAATCCTTAATATTTGTTCTTTTGTTTCACCGGATTCGCTTTTCTTTAAAATATTTTTCATCATCCTCACCCTAAATGATGATATTACTAAATATCTTTGGCCCAGTAGTGCAAAGATTAATGATTTTCTGTTAAATATCTTTGGCCCAGAGTGTGCAAAGATGTACAAGTGTTGAGATGAACATGACCAATCGATGAATATCTTTTGCCTCAGAAAGTAAAGATGAATATTTGATTCAAGATGTTTATTGATTGATGTTACAGGGATAAAATATTGATGAAAAACTTTTAAATTCATAGAAGAAAGAAGATTTCATTCTCTACGTAACTCTTCTAATGAATTATTATTTTCGCTGCAAATATTGATTTAAAACTTGTTGTCTATTGTATTCTATCAGATTTTTTCCTTGTTGAGGACTAACGATAATTTGTTCTATATTATCTTAGTCATAATATTCTTTACTGGGCTAGTTGAGCTCACCCTTTTCCTTTTGTTCTATTTTTCTTCTCGGAGGCGCAGAATATAAATGAACTAGTGAAAGGTGTGGAGTGATGGTTCAAGATAGTTGTTTTAGTAGTCCTCACTATTTTGTAAAATAGTGTATCAATAATTGTAATGAGAACTTTATTTGGGTGTGGATATTGTCTAGAAGACAATATTTGTATTTAAACTCACAGTTTATCTGTTGTCGTATTTTGCACGACAATTGTATCAATAATGTTATAGTTATTTCTGTACCATGTATTTGACAACTCAGAATAGGTTGGGTGGATTGGACCTATTTTGGGGGCGTCACAGGTAAGCTGTTTATTAAAAGAGAAGAGGAGAAAGAAAAGAGAGTTAAGATTTCAAGTTGTTTAGCAATAAACTATTTAAATAATAAGTTGTTTACCAATAAGGTGTTTAAATAATAATTTGTTTAAAAAATAAGTTGTTTACCAATAATAAGTTGTTTAAATAAGAAGTTATTTTCCAATAAGTTATTTACCAATAATTTGTTTAAATAATAAGTTGTTTACCAATAATAAGATGCTTATCAGTAATAAGTTGTTTACCAATAATAAGCTTATTGGTAAACAACTTATTGATGTATTATTTACCAATAATAATATGTTTAAATAATAAGTTGTTTAAAGAATAAGTTGCATAAATAATAAGTTGTTTACCAATAAGCTGTTTAAATAATAAGCTGTTTACCAATAATAACTTATTGAATATAATAAGATATTATGGTCATTTTAAAATATATAATTTTTAAACAAAATATATTTAGTTTATTATCATCACGGATACTACGTCGTTTTGACGAATGGATGTGCCAACGGTCATATCTCATCTGATCAGTCATGAAATTATTCTATAAATAATTTATCCGGGTGCGCATTCCAACATAAGTCTAATTCCCGTTCTGCATTCCAACATAAGTCTAATTCTCGTTTTGCATATATTTTTCATTCATTCATTCCCGTTCTGCAGTTTGCACTTTGCAATATATTTGTCCTTCATTCATTCCCAGTATTTTTCCTTCATTCATCATCACAATAAGGTTCAAGTACAGAATATAGAAATTGCGTTCGAAGAATTCTTAATTTTGAAGTGCTACTAATTAAGAATTGAAAATCCATTTTATCTTAGGAAGTAATTATTCAAAAATCTTTTAGCACCAGTGAGGAAATAAATTTACTTCAAGGAGACTTTGTGAATTCAAATGACTCGAATTTATTTATATTTATTTTGTCCATATTCTGATTTTCAAGTAAGTACACTAAACTTTCTTACTTCTGATTTGTTTAAACTAATTTTATTATTGTATATTAAATATTACTATATTTACAGAATAACAAATATTTGGGGTGTAGAAACAACACATTAATAAAGAATATTATCTATTTAAATCTTTAAATAACATCAAATGATTAAATAAACCACCGCCAACGCATGGTCTTTAGGGGGGTTAAGCAAATAGAAAATTTAATTTTAAATGTAAAAAATATGTGACAGTGGAGCCCAGCACTGAGGACTTACGCAACCGTGGCAGGACAGGTGGGTAGGGGGAAAAGAAAAGGTGTCCGAGCATAAAAAAGGTCATATTTATACGTGAGTTTTCGTAAATTCGCCGCTGTCCTAACTCCTACTTTTGATTCCTTATTTTTTTATACATTGGGATTTGAACCTTTTTGGAGCCTCATCTGTTCTCTGGTAGGGACTAGGGTTTGAACTTTGAATGATCTCGAGGAATTTGACCCAAATCACAATTCATATGAAATACACCGATTTCATGTATAATAAAATTAAAAGATATTAGAGATGTGGAGATAATTATTTTATTTAAAAATAAATTTAAATTATAAATTTTTATGATACAAAAAAAATCAAAAATAATTGTAGAATACATTCTGCATCTCGCATTTAATAAGTATATCTACAATTGTCATCATTGAAAATAAAAACAACCCTCTACAAATACAAATAGAGAATTTAAGTTTCGAAAGGAAAACAAACTCCACGTAAGGAGAAACAACCAATTAAATAACATAATAATGATAAAAAAAAAAAAAATAGATAAAAGAGGGTCACTTCAAAAGAGAAAAGAGACTCCCCATATCTAAATCTGAAATTTTGCAGGCTAGAATTTTTAGCTATGTTAGTAGAATTTTAAAATACTAATTCAATAGTTTTGTAAGATAATTGGACCTTGGTTTTAATTTATTTGTCTACTTAATAAGTTGTTTGGGATTTTTTTAATTCAATTTTTAGGGATAAAAAGAAGTATTTGTCCAAAACATAATCAGCTAGAAAAATGCAGCATTTTAAAATTATTTAGTAGATTGTTATGAATAGTTATAATATGGATGTTCATTCATTTTCTATAACCTACATAACCTACATATTAGTACATTGATGAGCTATTCATTCTCCCTATTTAAGTTTGTATTTCTTTCATTTTCTATCTTTATTCATGTATTTGTGATGCCTATAAATAGAGGCTCACTATCCATGTATTTTTGATGACTTGAAGAATATTAGAAAATCTCACTTCTTATATATAATCTTCTTATGCTCTCTCTAAAATTATAATAATGCGTTATCGCATTTAATTGCTCATTATTTTTATCTTGAAGATAATCATATTTTGTTTGTAGCAGAAGAAGGTATAGTTATGCATTTCAGTGTAAGGGTTTAACGTATTTTGATAGTTTACATGGTGTTATCATGTGATTATTTTGAAATGTTCTATGACATGGTTCTTTGATCATTAATCGTACACATGTCATTTCATATTATCATGATGTTACATTACTATTCTTGATGCACACGTTGGAAAACAGTTACTAGATGTGTTTGTTTAAGTTTCACGCTAATGCAGCTGAGAGTACACATGTAAAATCTCAAACTGTTAATTGCTTTATTTTGTGCATGTTTTTGTTGCATTATGTTTATTACTTTGTTGTACTTACATTTCAGTATATGTGCATTATAGCTTAGAGAAAAGCAAACATGGTTATTTACGTTATAAAGTTAGCATATACATTTATCTCATGTTTATTTTCTTTGTACTAATCATTATTACTTACAGATTGTTTTGAATTCATATATCAATTAGCATAACATGTTTTGTCATAACAAAAAATAATTTTTTTTATTGACACAACTATACTATGTTAATTATCAAAGAGGTTACAACTATTCGACAAATTACTGTGCTTAAAGTATTATGTTAATTATGTTGTGTATTTAATTTATTTTTAGAATATTTTCTTCTAACTTATTAATCATATTTGTGATAGTTCATAATGTCAAACATTGCTAAACTCGAATTTGTGGCTCTTGACATTACTGGAAAGAATTATTTATCATGGGTGTTAGATGCTGAAATTCATCTAGATGCAAAAGGTCTTGGTGATACTATCAAAGAAGGAAACAAAACATCTAGTCAAGATAAGGCCAAAGCGATGATATTTCTTCGTCATCACCTCCACGAGGGACTTAAAATTGAATATTTGATTGTTAAAGATCCACTTATCCTTTGGAACAATCTAAAGGAAAGATACGACCACCAGAAAACTGTAATACTTCCTAAAGCTCATTATGATTGGATGCATCTAAGATTACAAGATTTTAAATCTGTAAGTGATTATAACTCAGCTATGTTTAAGATCAGTTCTAAATTACAATTATGTGGAGAAAAGATCACTGATGCAGATATGTTAGAAAAAATATTCTCCACCTTTCACGCATCTAATATGCTCTCGCACAAGCACAATATCGTGAAAAGGGCTTTAAGAAATACTCGAATCGATTTCATGCCTCCTTGTACGAGCAAAACAATGAACTATTGATGAAAAATCATGAGGCCCGTCCAACTGGATCTGGTCCATTCCCTGCAGTGAATGCCGTAACATATAATGGAAAAAATAGAGGTCACGCCAGTAGTCATGGACGTGGTCATGGACGCGGACGTGGACGTGGTCGAAATAATCATCGTGGTGGTCATTTCTCAAACACATATACCCACCAGAAGTGGGAATATAAGGATGGAAAATGCGAAAAAGGTGATAAAGATAAAAATACCATGGAGAATTTGTGTTATCGTTGTGGAGGTAAAGGCCATTGGTCTCGTACCTGTCGAACACCAAAACATCTTGTTGAGCTCTATCAACAATCACTAAAAGATAAAGAGAAGAAGATAGAGACAAATTTTGCTAGTGAGGATGGAAAAGATGAGACAAATCTCAATTTTTCTAGTAAGGATGGAAAAGATGAGTCAAATCTTGATTCTGGAAATGATGATTTTAATTATGGTTGTGTTGATACCACTCATCTAGATGTTACTGATTTTTTCTCAAATCCTGAAGAAAAAATTGACTTCTTGTTTAGTGATGAAAGTGTTCAAATATAAAATTTTTAGATGATGCTTTGATGTTATTGGACTTTATTTTAAGCATTAATAAAATTCTAATTATTATATTTTTATCATGTTTAACTGTTTTCTTATGATTCGTTATATATGGGATATTTTATTAATCTGATTATATATTTCTTATTTTCATTGAATAACATAGATACTCTCTTGATTCGATTTGCAATGAATGGTGGAGATATATGTCTCAGACACAATTACCACTACTCATTACTATATTACGTAATAAGAAATATTTTTCTTCTTTCATAATGCAAAAGGCCAATGTTAATACTATATCTGTAGTGAAAAATTGATAGAAGGCTCCTAAGAGCTAACATTTTCTTGCCGGAGGAACAAAATTTGAAATTGATGAAGCATTATACTCCCAGTGTCTCAAAGAAATTTATTGAGTTTTAAGGATATCCGCCAAATGGGTATCATATTGAGACAACATGTGAAGGAAAGATTGAGTATCTTCACATTACGAGTATAATCTCGCAATAAAAGTGTATTAAAAAATTACCAACTTTTTCCCTCCGGGTTGTACTACACGAGAATTAGAACAATTGAAACAAATGTGGTTGTTAATAAAAAGCTAACGAATCATAATAACTTTGTTGTTTGGCATGAAATCTGCTAGGCATCCCGGATCGATAATGATGCGAAGAATAATTGAGAATTCATGTGGACATCCATCGAGAACCAATGCAGATTCTTCAATCGAATGATTTCCCATGTGTCGCTTGTTTTCAAGGCAAGTTAATTGTTCTACCATCACCGGCTAAGATAGGGACTGAATCCCTTACTTTTCTGGAACGAATACAAGGTGATATATGTGGACCAATTCATCCACCATGTGGACCTTTTTAGATATTTTATAGTTTTAATTGATGCATCAACAAGGTGGTCACATGTATCTCTATTATCAACTCGCAACTCGGGCGCTTATGAGGTTACTTGCTCAATTAATCGATTACGAGCACATTTTCCAGATTATCCCATCAAGAAAATTCAGATTGACAATGTCGGTGAATTTACTTCCCAAACTTTCAATGATTATCAGATGTCTATCGGGATAAGTGTTGAACATCCTCAGAAGACATGTTCACACACAAAATGGCCTTGCGTAATCATTGATTAAGCGCCTCAATTGATTGCAAGACCATTACTAATGAGATCAAAACTTCCAATTTCTCGCTTGGGGTCATGCTATTTTACATGCGGCAACACTAATTCGCATCGCACTTCAACAAGTTATCATAAGTACTCCCTTTACAATTGGTTTTTGGTCAGAACCAAATATTTCTCATCTAAGAATTTTTGGTCAGGTCAGATATGTTCCAATTCCTCCACCACAACGTATTTCAAGATGGGACCTCAAAGGAGGTTAGAATATATGTTGGATATGAATCCCCATCTATAATTAAATATTTAGAACCATCAACAGGGATTTATTTACGCCTAGATTCACTGATTGTCATTTTGATGAATCAGCCTTCCCAACATTAGGGGAGAAAATAGGCAATGAAAAAGAGATAAGTCGAATGAATTATCATTGTCTCATTTTGATCCTCAGACAAAACAATGTGAACTAGAAGTTCGTAAGATAATTCATTTACAAAGTTTAGCAAATCAATCATGCATTTATTTTCCGACCCAAAGAGTGTAACAAAGTCACATATACCAAATTGTTAATGTTCCAATTAAAATTGATGTCCCAAAGAGACAACCTCTTGTTGCTAATGAATCTAAAGCACGCTTGCAGCGTGGTAGACCACTTTTCCAAAGATAAGAATCCTCGTATGAGAAAAGGAACAAAGATTCAAGATGGTCATGACGAGGAAATGGTAACTCCGTAAGAGTCTACGTAAAAACCTCTAGACATGACTAATATTACAGCTCCAAAAGACAATCAGGTACACAAATCATTGAAAATGAAGAGATCTCGATAAATTATGTCATGTCCAGAAAAATATGGAACCGAAATGAAATTGACGTCGATAATGTTTTTTCATACAATATAGCGCTAGATGTTATAAAAGATGACGAGGATCTTGAACCAAGGTCTATTGAGGAATGCATGCATAGAATTGATTGGCCAAAATGGAAAGACGCAATTGAGGCAGAATTGAAATCTCTTGAAAAGAGAAATGTTTTTGGACCAGTAGTCCGTACACCTGATGGTGTAAAACCAGTGGGGTACAAATGGGTTTTTGTTCGAAAACGAAATGAAAAGGGTGAAATTGTGCGACATAAAGCACGACTAGTTGCGCAAGGATTTTCACAAAGACCCGGTATTGATTATGAAGAGACATACTCTCCTGTGATGGATGTGACTACTTTTCGATTCCTAATCAGTCTGGCAATAAAAGAAGGACTTCACTTGCGTCTAATGGATGTCGTTACAGCATATTTGTATGGCCCACTTGATAATGAAATTTATATGAAACTCCCAGAAATATTTAAATTGCCAGAAACATGTAAATCCGATTCTCGAGAACAGTACTCGATCAAATTAAATAGATCTCTATATGGATTAAAACAATCCGGTCGCATGTGGTATAAACCGCCTTTTAGTGAATATTTGTTAAAGGAGGGATATAAGAATGATCCTCATAGCCCATGCATTTTTATAAAGAGATCTAGATTTGAGTTTGTTATTATTGCAGAAGATATGTTGATGATCTAAATATCATTGAACTCCTCAAGAGATTTCAAAGGTAGAGAGTACTTGAAAAGAGAATTTGAAATGAAAGATCTTGAAAAACAAAATTTTGTCTTCGGGTTACATATAGAGCATTTAAAGGACTCGGTATTTTCTTGTGCATCAAACATCTTATATAGAGAAGGTGCTAAAACGATTTTATATGGACAAAGCACATCCGCTGAGCACCCCAATGGTTGTGAGGTCACTGATGTAAATAAAGACCCTTTCCACCCTCGAGAAAATGATGAGAGATTCTTGGTCCTCAAGTACCATACTTGAGTGCAATTGAGCACTAATGTATCTTGCTAGTTATACACGACCGATATATCATTCTCTCACAAACTTATTAGCAAGATATAGCTCTTGTCCAACCCGAAGGCATTGGAATGGGATTAAACATATACTTCGTTACCTACAAGGTACAAAGGATATGGGTTTGTATTTTCCTAACCAACCCAAAATAGATTTGACTGGTTTTGCAGATGCAGGGTACCTATCCGATCCTCATAATGCTCGATCGCAAACTGGATATGTATTCACTTGTGGTGGAACCGCCATTTCTTGGCGTTCGATGAAGCAAACTATAGTAGCTACATCTTCTAACCATGCTGAAATTTTGGCAATACATGAGGCTAGTCGTGAATGTGTATGGTTAAGGTCTGTAATTCAACACATACGAGGAGCTTGCGGTTTATCTTCAGGAGAAGAAACACCGACGGTCTTATATGAGGATAATACATCATGCATTGTCCAACTCAAGGAAGGATATATCAAAGGTGATAGAACAAAACATATTTCACCAAAGTTCTTTTTCACTCATGACCTTCGTAAGAATGGTGATATAAATGTTCAAAGAAATCCGCTCAAGTGAAAATTTGGCGATTTATTAACAAAGGCGCTTCCTACTTCTACATTTGAGAAGCTAGTCCACAACGCTGATTACGCCGACTCGTAGATCTCAAGTGATATAATCATGAGGGGGAGTAATTAAAGTTTTTCATAAAGCAATATCTCATAAGTTTTTGAAGAATTATGTACTCTTTTTCCTTCACTAGGTTTTTATCCCACAGGGTTTTTCCTAGTAAGGTTTTAACGAGGCATATTCTTCAGTAATGGACATCCAAGGGGGAGTGTTATGAATAGTTATAATATGGATGTCCATTCATTTTCTATAACCTACATAACCTACATATTAGTACATTGATGAGCTATTCATTCTCCCTATTTAAGTTTGTATTTCTTTCATCTTCTATCTTTGTTCATGTATTTGTGATGCCTATAAATAGAGGCTCACTATCCATGTATTTTTGATGACTTGAAGAATATTAGAAAATCTCACTTCTTATATATAATCTTTTTATGCTCTCTCTAAAATTATAATAAATTATATTGAATCAGTTAATCACCTATTTAACCAAAGAATTGTTCAACCTAAGAAAATCGATTAAATTGACCTAGTGAATCGGTTTTTAATTATCTTTTAATATTTTTTTAGTATCAAAATTTTAAAATTGATCACTTTTAGTAATATTGTAACTTAATTTTATTATATATTTAGTTTATAAAAAATGTGCTATTAATTTTTTTATTAATATATATTTATAGTTCAACAACGGTTCGACCACTGGTTAAACTATTAACCCATCCACTCAATATTTTTTTTAATTCGATAACCGATCCAAATCTAAAAACATTGCTTCGAACCGGTCTAATTGCACAATAAAATGTTGGTAATCCTTCAATAATTATTTTAGGTAGAAGTGTTAGGCTGGTTGGGAAGGAGGGTCAAGGCGTAGTTTGGGGGTGGAGGGATTAGAGGATGTTCAATAATGGTACCAAATAGTAAGACTACTATTAAATATTTGATTTATAGTAGTTACCAAATAGTAAGACTACTATTAAATAATGGTACCAAATAGTAAGACTACTATATTAATATTTGTATATATATTAAAAGAAGTAAAAAGAGAGAAAAGGGAGTAAAAAAAATTTAAATTTATTCTTAATGATCCCATAAAAATGACATAATTAATTATTATTTATTTTATATATTTTATCTCATCTTTTTAAGAATAAAAAAAATTGTATTTTTAATTATCTTTTTGAAACTGATGAAGTAATTCCACTTATTAATTCATCATCCTTATTGTTCATGCATTTGACTTCTGTCTTCCCTTCACATTTGAGTTTCCCTAAATTAATTATATGACAGCTCAGTTTAAAAAGAAACCCTATATTTTAATTTTTCAATATAGTCCAAGCTAATAATTCTAGGTCAGCTCTCAAAATTATTGGTACAAGATCATGTAGTCGGTCAAATTTAATTTATTGAGGTAAGAAAACTTAGAAGCCTTAGATTATGGGTCTACATTTGACTTGTGATCCCCAATATTTTATTAGAATATTGTCAGGCCACTCACTACAAGTTAAAGCTGGTACCTTTCAAAATATTTGAAACTGGATAAACCTAATGGTTTTGAATCCGAATGAAATGAAATTGAATATTGAATATTGAATGAAAAAATTTATTTTATAATTAATATATTTGAAATATTTAAATAATAGATTTTAAAATAAAAATTTAAAATTGTTATAAATTTATTAAATATTACTTAATATAATAATTAATATTGTAAAAAAAATATTTCATCCGTTATTCATTTCATTCAGCCAAAAAAATGACATTAACCATTCAGCCTAAATCGTCTGAATGACTAATAGATTTGGACAATCAAACAATTTTTTTTAAATAAACGCATTGAATGACTGATTCAACCATTCAACTATTAAATACGTAACAAACAACCATTAAGTATTAACATTTTACAATTGTTTCTTGTAATATCCTTTAGAACAAGAAACAATGATGGATATATTTTAATGATGTTAATGTGGATTTGTAGAACAAGAAACAATGATGGATATATTTTAATAATGGGGATGGGGGTGGGGGTGGGAGGGAAACAGTGACATTACCTCATGTCATTATACTCCTTTAGTGTCACAACAAGCATTTTTTTCATTTTAAAATATTTTTATATAATTTTTAAGGATAGAATTTTATTTTATGCTTTTTATTAAATTTATTAAATTTCTAGTTTTATAATAATAGAATGATAATATAAGAAAATTGATATTAACAAAGTAATAAAGATGGACAAAAAACAATTTATATGTTTTTGAAAATTTTGTCCTCATCTATATAATTAAGAGATGGAAAATTTTAATTACTTCTTTGAAATTGTGTAATAGATTAATAATAAATTTGTTTACTATTAGTACAAATGCATATATTTGATTTGATGATGATATAGTGTATATTTGTAACCAATAGCTTTTGTGAAATTCTTAAAATGAAAATGATGTAAAAGGACTTAGAATAGAATATCAAACTTGTTAAGTTGATATATTTTGTTGAATGAATCAAATGTATAGACTTTAGAAAATCCGACCATCGTAAAGTTTTTTGGACGATCGTAGAGCTTATTGGTCGCGTTCGTGGACTTTACTCAAAGATCGTGAAGTAAATTGAAGTTTCTAAAGTCTGTTAAAAGATCGTAAAACAAATTGAAGATCGCAAAGTCTGCTAAAAGATCGTAAAGAACATTGTAAGATCGCATAGTCTAACGACGATCGTAGATCTTATGGATCGTATAGTTTACAGATCGTGGAACGATAACGTTCAGTGTTCTAAGCTTGTAGAATTATGGAGTTATCTATAAAGATTCTACAAGTGTAAACAATGATCAAATGATTAGAGTAAGATTGAAGATCGTTTGAAGAGACAGACTTAAAGAAACTTTGCATAGTACATTGAAGTTTTGTAGAGTTTGTTAGAGTCTGCAAGTTTAATTTGATGATGATGTGATTAATGTATATTTGTATAAGTAATTTCTATAAAGTCTTTATTATGAAAATGATGTACAATGACCTAGAATAGAAAGATCAAACTTGTTAGTTTGATCTTATAAGATGAAATGATATATAGATGATAGGATTAAATCAATCGTTTAGTCAAGTTGGACGATCGTATAGCTACTCTGGCATTTTGTAAAGTTATTGAAAGTCGTAGAGTTAGCTATGCTATCATAGAGTATCAAGTGAAGATCGTAGAGTCTGCCAGATGTTCACAGAGTTAAGACAAGATCGTAGAGCCTGTAGTCAAATCGAAGATTTCACTCTAAGGTCGTACAGCGAAGTAAGGATCGTAGAGTGAATCAAGGATCATAGAAGAACATATCTTAGAGAGTCAATTATAGAGTAGTTTGTAAAAAGTCTATCTACTTGTAAAATAAGCTTTGTAGAGAAGAACGTAGAGTTCAGATCGTTGAGTTAATCAAGCTCAATACTCTACAGTCTCCATGAGACTCTACGATCAGTCAAAGTCGTAAAGCTTGTCAGGTTGGCATAAGATTGAAAATGAGGATCCTAGCATATTGAAGAACCCTAGATGTCTGCAAATTATACTAAGTTCAAATAAAAGATCAGATTGTGATTGTGTCTAGCAGCTAGTTTGGCGAAGTAGAAGTCTGATGTGACCTATCAAAGTCAAAAATAAGTTGACGCATTCTCCCTAAATGTCAACATCAGATATCTTCTATGATTAAAATATTAAATTCTCAACGGAGTCTTTCTAATGGGTAGCTCTCGAGGTGATCTATAAAAGGTCAAAGAGATTCAAGTCAACTATATGAATCAACCAATCATTAAGTTGAATGTTTGCCAAAGTTTAAAAAGCCTTATCTACGATTCAAGAACGACTTGTTTTGTTACTAAGCCTTCAGTTGCTGAGCTTAAACACAACTTAGTAGCACCTCAACAAACAATCAATCAATTATGATTCGCTGGTCTAAGTGACTATTGTACCAAGTCTAAGTGACTTGAAGAGATCTGTGTGATTTGGTTTTAGTGTCATCTGCCATGTCTAAGTGACTTGAAGGAATCTTAGTGATTCATTTATAATAGATTTTAGTGATCTGGTCTTAGTGACCCCAAGCATCCTTAGTGGATTTCCTACTCGTAGAGTATAAGAGTGGACTAAGTGTCATTTATACTCCGAACCACTTAAAATATTTTGTCTTTTACATTCTGCATTTACATTTCTGTCTTTATCTATAATATTTATTTGTGACTTAAATTCACAAAAACTAAATTTAGAGTTGTGATTTCATTAAAACTTGAAGGGGATTTCAAACTAATATTTCGTTGTGTTTAATTAATTTAGTTAAATAATAATCTAGTAATAAATTATTAATAACCAAAAGTTTTTAAAAGATCTATTCAAATCACATTCTAGATCTCTTTTATGCTTCTGGAAAACAGCAAGTGGTATCAGAGCAGGTTCCCTTAAACATTTGCTAATCGCTTTGAATTAATCTATGACACACAATAAAACTAGTTCTGGGCTTGTTGGTGGAAATAAGTCACCCTAGTGTAATAGAGAAAAAAAATTTAACTGGAAATTTTGCATGCAGACATACATGGATGCAATAGATGAAGTGAAAGTCTAATAATAATCTAGAAAGGGGATTGAATAGATTATCACCGTTTAAAAAATTATCTTTGGCCTTTTTGAATTTTTAGTAGATTAATTTGTAGTGTCAGAAATTAATAAGCAAGTTAGTAAAATTCAATCACACAATGTATAGAGATTTATCTGGTTCAAAACATACAGCTCGGGTATGTTGCTATGTCCAGTCTCAAGAACCTCTCCAGAACTTGAGATCCTATTACTCCCAGTAATAAATACTCCTTTAATAAGCAGAGAAGCTTTTACAAAGTTTTATAAATAAACTTACAACTATCCACAACTAACTATCTTGGACAACGAACTCCCAGCTCATTCCCCAAGCTTAGTTGTACCTTCCTTTTGAGTTCAGAACTATTCTATGATCTGGTCTTGAAACAACAGTCTCTTCCTTACCTCACAAATACACTAGAGACCCAACTCCCAACTGACCTCTCTAAGACTCTGATTTTGGTTAAAGAATTACTCGTCTTTCTCACAAGTGCATAAAATAAACTAACTCTACCTTTTCCTTTTTACAAAAGATTGTTTTGACTTTGCTTCTAAAGTAAGCAGATAAAGTTTACTACAACCTATAAAAGTTTTAAATAACTTTTATATTTGATAATTCTCAAATAAGCATATATACAGGTTAAGATCAAATATTTAAATAAAAGTTCAAGACTTTTATGTGATATACTTCTGTGTAAGCAGATATGTAAATTGATGCACTTTTATAAAAGAAAATAAAGATTTTCTTTTTCTTTAATAAAGAATATTTTTCTATGGCTTACACATATTAAAAAAGAGTCTCTTTATAAATAAAGAGTGTGTTTCTATAGAAAATATTTTCTTTTTCTATATTTAAATAAAGAATGTGTTTCTATATTAAACAAATTTATCTTTGAGTTCAGATATATAATTTTAAATAACTTACAAATGACGCAACAAGTATTTTATGAATGAATAAGATTTGTGTGCAAAAATACTTGTGATGACAATTATCAAATATAATAGATTGATCAATTAATTAAAACTTAATATATCAAATAAATTTGTTTCATATTTTTGTATATTTGATCTATGTTGTAAAAATTTGGCCACTTCAAATTTCAAAGACCGTTCAGATAATATCTTTGTTAAGAAATATCTCCTAATATCGGTATCTAAGTACTGACTAAATTGTTCGTTTCACAATCTGATAATTATATAAATATTATGTAATATTTATATAAGTTATCTATATTAATAAAAGCCCACTTAGGATTTCAAAGACCAACTAGATAATATTCTTTGTCAAGAAATATCTCTAAATATTAGTATCTAAGTACTAACTTTTTATTTGATATTGATAGATGAAATATATATATATATATATATATATATATATATATATATATATCTGTGTGTATGTGTATAACAATTGATATTTGAATATCTATATATATAAATAAGTATGAGATACTTAGACCAATTTTTCTATTTTTGGTAGAATTAGAACTGTTTTAGAAGAGAGACTGAAAGCTTTCTTTGAGAGAATGTAGACAAGGAGAGTAAGCTTTTTTGATTTGTAAATTGGTAAATGAATATGAATGAAAAACTTCCTATTTATAGGATTTTGAAGTTTAGGGCAAAAAGGTAAATTTGGAAATCTGATTTTGTTTTTAATGGTCTGGATTGCATAGATGAAAAATAGAGGGTTCAGAATTCATTTTGTATCACACGGATTGACTAAATTTTATGAACTTTTAGCCTATCACAAAAGTGGGCAACATTTAAAATAAAAACCCTTTTCATTTGGCTAAGTCTCAATTGACCACACTGTCACATATACACGCCTAGCGCACACATGCACTCATGGCACACACACATATGTTTTGTATGGATCCGGTTAGCATAAGGTTTATTTTTGGATAAGTTGGTCAATTGGCCAATAGAATACTGACATATATAGATCATCGTCTACGTGTCAGTACTCTATTGGTCAATTGACCAACTTACCCAAAAATGAACTTCATGTTAACTACTTCCGTTTTACATATCCAACACGCACACATGCATTATATATATCATATATATATATATATATATATATATATATATATAATATTTATATACATATATATGGATATATATAAATATATGATTTTGGATTTATTCTTTTTGCCCAAAGAAAGATTTTTAGAAAATCATTTTGAAATGAATAGGAATCTCCTTGCCATAGAAAATTTTATTTTATGAATTAATTTATTTAACACTTGATATTATATTTATCAAGATCAATAAAATAAATTCAATAGGAGTTTGAAAAAATATTTTGGTCAAGATAAATAAGATAATTTAAATTATTTTAATATTTTAATCATATGGAGATGATTATACCCATTTGACCCATTTATCTAATTTGTTATCATCAAAATAAAACTATAATATTTGGAGACTTATCATGAAGATCTATTTGTTGATGTCATTAGTGTCCCGTATATTCCGACAACTGATGATCCGAACAAGATGGTTGTCAAGCAAATAGTTGAATGGACAGATAATGAGAAGAAGATGGTGCAGCTGGACAAGAGGGCTAAGAACATCATGTTCATGGCTCTAGAAGATGAGTTATTCAGAAATTTGGTAAACTATAAAACAACTAAAGAAGTCTAGGAAGCTCTAATATTGGTGATACATGAAGGAACTAAAAAAGTCAGAGAGAATAAGCAGTCTTTTCTGACTCAACAATATGAAATGTTCTCCCACGTGCCTGGAGAGAACATAATTTCTACATATGAAATGTTTAATTTGTTACTGAATTCATTAAGAAATTCTGGTTATGTCTGTCCAAATAAGAACCTTAACATCAAGTTCATGAGAGCACTACCTACTAAGTGGGATGCTAAAACCACTATTATTCGTGAGTCAAAGAATCTGCATGAGATAACTGTGCAAAATTTCTACGGTAATCTTCTTACCTATGAGCTAGAGCTTAACCATCTTTGAAGGAAAGAAGAAAGAAAGGGGTGTTGCTCTTAAGGCCTAAGAACAAGCCTCTAAATCCCCTGTCATAGTAGTGTCAGATGATGATGATGATATAATACTGCTTGCTAGAAAGCTGAGAAAGTTTATGCGAAGGGGCAGCAACAACATCAAACTAAGAAAGTATTTCAACAACAAAGGCAAAAACAACGTCAATCAAGGGAAAGACCTATTCTACAATTACAAGAATCCAAGTCATTATATCGCATAATGAACCATGCCCTTGCGAGAAGAGCTAAAAAGGGATAAGAAGAAGTCATACCCAAAGAAAGAATTCAAAGGCTATAAGAAGTTTCATAAGAAGGAGAAAGGATTTATAGCTGAAGGGTCGTGGAGTGACTCAGATAATGATTCAAGCTTTGAGTATAGTGATGATGAAGAACCCCATGTGGCCAACCTATGTCTAATGGTTATAGAAGCTAATGCTGGGAAAACTATTGATCGTCAAGAAATTAACATCAATGAGGTATTTGACTTTAACTTTGTTGATGTAGACATAACTGATCTTAGAACTTCATTACATTATATAACTGTAGATCTTCATCAATATATGAAGTGGTTCAAGATTCTATCAAATGAATATTCTCTTCTTCAATAGGAGAAACAGAAAGTTTAAGTAAAGTCAGAAACAAATCTACAAAGTGTTGCCTCTCTTCCCAACCTTGAGGCAGATAAGTGAATGCATCACACAGAGATAGTCAAATTTTACCTCAAAGATAGAGAAGTTAGAGAAGATAATTTCAATGTGGAATCATTCTTCCTTGTCAATAGACTCTCTGATCACAAGTTAAAGAGTTGTCTCTAATCGATCATGTTTAGGATTTGAGGATTCTTCCTCAGATTCAAGTGTGGATAAATCGATGGTGATGAATAACAACAATGTTTCTTCTTCTAATATAAGCATTGTGTTTATGAAATCCAAAGAGGTCACTGAGCCCACTATTCCCAATTGTCTAATCTCTGTGAACTAAATCATTTTCCCAAGAACAGTAGGTCACATACTGGTCTAAGATTTGTAAAATCGAAGAATTGACCAAAGTCTACGATCATGCTTCGAAGGGTCGTAAAGTGAGGTAAAACTCACTCTATGAACCAACCAGGCCCGAGACGTAAAGTTGCCTTCGACTCTATGAAACCAAAAAATCGTAGAGCTGTATAGAAACAGTTTTAGCAAAGAAGAAAGGCTGGAAATAACTATCATCCACATGTGTCCCTAATGAGAAGAACACATTCACACACACATCATATTAAATGTTATACTTTTCATAACTTGGGAATGTAGTTGCATTGTGCTATTATAATTATTATTATCCAGCATATTATCGACTTAAAGTCAAGTAGATATGGTCCCCAAGGGTACTAATAGGTCAGGACCCAAGTAAGTTTGGTTACTAAAATAAAAGATGATTCTTTATGCAGGTACCGATCTCCAATTACTACATTTGGTATCTTAATATTGAATGTTTAAGGCATATGACTGGAAACAAGGTTCTCTTATCGAATTTCAAGGTGAAAGATGGTCCTACAGTTGTGTTTGGTGACAAAAATTCTGGGAAGACTCAAGGATATGGCTTAATTGAGAATGGTACAGTATCATTCAAAAAATTAGCCTATATTGATGGACTGAAGCACAATTTTTTAAGCGTTAGTCAACTGTGTGACAAAGGTCATCTTCCTCAACAGCTAGTGTCAAGTTCGAGACCTAGAATCTAACTTATTGAAGCTAAATGGGAGTAGAGAAGGCAATGTGTACGTGGTTAATCTTGTAAAGATCAGTACATCAAAAACAACTTGTTTCTTCGCCAAAGCTTAAGAAGATGTGAGCTGGTTATGGTATAAGAGATTATCCCACCTGAACTTCAAAAGCATGTCAAAGCTTCTCGCCAAAGATCTAGTCTCAGGCTTGCCAAAGCTAAGTTTTGTCAAAGAAATACCATACAAGTCCTGTCAGCTTGGAAAGTAAACAAGGATCTCATTCGAAAGTAAGGTAGTCAACTCTAATAATAAGCCCTTGCAGCTGTGGCACATGGATTTTTTTAGGCATATCCCAACTGCTAGCCTTAGAGGAAAAAGATACAAACTGGTGATAGTAGATGACTACACCAGATTCACATGAGTATTCTTCTTAAGCTCTAAGGATAAAACTACTGATGAGTGGGTTTTATACCTAAAAATCGAGTATTTTTAGCTTGATAAAAATTTGAGTCCTTGGATATTTTTTGTTCCTTTTTATGTGTTTTATTTGTTTTTATGTAGAAAAATGGAGTGGAAGTGAGAAGATTGCATTTTAGTAGAACTGTAGTTGAGCAGTTATAAGCCTAGCAAGCAACGTGTAGCGGCAAAGTAGAGCATCGTGAAACAATGTGCGACAAATAGGCGACGTCAAAGATGTATCGCCAAATGAAGTAGCAATGACTCGGGCAAATGATCGCGATAGGGTATGTGTTATGGGATGGAGCAACAAGCACTCAAAGAAGGGAGCTCGCACTGTAGCATTAGAGACCCAGTAGGTGAGCCCTGTTGCGTTGTACGTTGGCATCACGACGCTGGTGTGCGTGGATTGACTTGTTACGCTTATGTTGTACAATCCTAACCGACTTGAGATACCTCAAGTGTCAATTTGTCTTTGGATACCACTTCTACTAGTTGCATGAAAGTCCTATAAATATGCAACCAAAGGCTTATAATAGATAGAATAGAGATATACATACAAATAGAAGGCTTAGGTTGTTAATAAGATTTCAAGGATCATGAAGGAGAGTAAGGATCGAAAACAGAGATTTGGAAATTGAATGTTGAATGACACATATTTTTATCTCTTATCTTTTATTTTATTTTTGTAATCCTAGGAGGCTATTTAATTTTATTATGATGTTTCCTTGTTACGCTATGAACTAATTTTTAGTTAAGATTACAATGGAACCCAATGTTTAGTTTAAATTGATTTTCTTTCTTTTTTATTATTCTTGACCATATATGAATCGTTTATTATATTTTATACTTCATGTTATAATTTCGGATCATCAATTATTGTGATAACCTATATGAAATTAGAAGATGAATTATAAGGTTTAGATCTGAATATGATAGCATGCATCTAGATTATTCTTCTTAGGATTGAATAACATGATTTGTGTATAGGATATGAATTTATCTATCTGTCGTGTGTAACTTGTAAGACCGCAAATTTTATGAAATAAAATTATTCAATTTTTCTTATAATTATTATTTAGTAAATGGTTAAATTGATAAAAATTTAAAGTTAAGGGTGATATATGTAAAGTTTATAAAATCAGCAAGTGGTTATAAAATATTCATTTTTATCGAGAAATATTTGTTTGGTCGTGAAATATTCTTGTTACCGGGAAATATTCGTACGACGGCGCAGCCATTTGTGGGCCCCGTAACGGAAAATTATCGGATGAAGAAAACGACAAGAATGGGTTTTCTAAAAATAACTACAGTAGTTATTACCAAGTAACAATTGTTGAAATACTAAATGGTTAAAGTAAAGTAATACGCGTTATTGCACAGTAGCACACGGTATTGCACATTATTTTATATTATTGTTGTTTCAATAATTATCACTGCACAGTATTTTACATTATCAAACCAATAATTCATATTATTTGAATAATATTATTAGATAATATTATTGACAATGTCTGGAAATTTCTGTCGAGGAAAGGGGTTAGGTTATTTAATTGCGCGCTAGTAAGGAGAAATCCTTATCGGAAAGCCCCCTCTTTCCTGGGAATGATCTGGTTGTTAATATTATAGTTCTGTAATATTATTTATGAATAAATATTATTGATTTATATGATATTTATTTAATGTGGATATAAATTGAGGAATTTTTAGAAAAGTGACAATTGTTGAAAATTAATATTTTATCTTTTCTGATAAAATAATTCATTCAAATATATTATTATATTACATTATAAATGTATAATGAGATAATATAATAATGGTGATATTTTTATATTAAATTCATGGTATATGAATAAAATGAGGAGGAAGAGTACAAATTGGGTCTGAATGGTATTTTTAAGGATTAAAACGTGTAAAATATTTGGTAGAGGATTTTTCTAATTGAGTGGGCCCCATTTGTATGTGAAATATGCTAATTTTTGTTGGCAAAAGTGGGTGTGCGGTGGATTTGATCCGTAAGTAAATTTTCAAGGATGGAATGATATGAGATTATGTAAATTTTGGGTAATTTTTTGTTTGAAATTTGAAAAAACTTTCTTCTACAAAGTTGTAGAGAATTAAATTTCCTATGAAAAGGACATAGAATTTATATTTTTTTTTTATAAAAGGGCTATTTATTATGAATTATTGAAGTTTCTAAATTTATAAATGATTTAAAATATTTTTGGTGGATATTTCTAGAAGGTGGGCCCCACACTTGTCCTTTTGCTTGTTGTAAATGCTGAAATCTGATTTTCAAAGTGGGTGTGAAATTTTTAATAAATAATAATATTTTATTAAATTTTTTGCTTTGGTATTCTAAGCATTTTCCTATAAATATGGTTCTTAAGTTAGAATTGAAATTCACACCAGAATCAGAAGTTTCTCTCTCTATAATATCGAATGTATTTTGTGACTATTTAGATATCTTGAGTGTTGCTATATAGTGCAAGTTTCCTTCAGTATTATATTCGATATTCTAGTCAGAAGTGATATTCTTTTGAAGTAAGGGATGGTAAAAGATATTTTTTTTTTTGAAATACTCGTAAGAAATATTTTTTTTTTCATACTCCATATTATGAAAGGGATATTATTTTATTTCGTATTCCTAAATTTAAAATTACTATGGTAAGTATTGCTTCTATAATTCTTGAAATAATTAGGAATTTCCTTAAGTTTTGCGCTTCATCTAATATCATTTAATGGCAATATTGATCTAAACTTTCTTGATAAATTTCCATATTTTCATGACGGGTTACTATTCACGAAGTACTATTCATGAGGTACTATTCACCCGAGGTACTATTTATGACAAAAATTAATTTTTTTTTCTGTCCAAATTATTTTTGATACATGAATGTTATTCTTAAATTTTACTCCACCAAGTAGTTATCATGTTGACCATTTAGACATCTTTGAACTCTGGATAAATTGAATTATAATTCTCTAATATTTATCATTTATCTCACTTGATTGAATCTTTATATCATTATCATTATCCTCATGCTTATATTGTACCGGAAGTTATCTCTGACCTGTAGTGCAAAGATGACCTGTTATTGAATATCTTTGGCCTGTATTGCAAAGATGACCGGTTGTTGAATATCTTTGGCCCATAGTGCAAAGATGACCTGTTGTTGAATATCTTTGGCCTGTAGTGCAAAGATGAACTGTTGATGAATATCTTTGGTTTGTAGTGCAAATATGAATTTATTAGTATGATTATGAATAGGAAATGTGATTTGGTATAACCATGATCTTTGATGTTTCCGGTAAAAATAGGTGATTAAAATTATCTTCGTCTTAGGTGTGAAGAGGAATTTAGAACCACAATTAGGATTATGAGTTATTCACATAATTGTGGACAGGAACTGTTGATTGATGTTACAGGGATAAAACTTTGTTGGTAGAATTTTAACATAGAAAAGATAATAGAGTTTATGGTCTATTTGACTCTTATAATGGATTACTCGTTCCACAGCAACTATGATTGAAAAGTTTTATCATCTACCGTATATTCTAAATCTCTAATTTATTACTGACGAAGGCTATTGATAATTTAATTATCTTTAGTCATGATATTATTTACTGGGCTAGTTGTGCTCACCCTTTTGCTTCACAATTCCTTTCAGGTAATAAGAGTGTAGCTGGGTCGAGCGGGAGTAACAAGGGAATAGAAAGGTGGTCTATAGCTGTTAAGGTTTCCCTTAAACTGTATGGAAATAATTTTATTGAGAATTTTAGATAAGTGTGTCATATTTTATACGTCATTTAACCGTTGAATTTGGTGAACCGAATAGTGTGAGGTGAACCCAACTTTGGAAGGGTGTTTTGCCACTATCATACAAGATGTCTATTGACATACGACTTCGCGTTATCATAAGACAGGGTTGTGCATGTCCACTTGTTGATTATATCTATGAGAACTACCTATATAATCTTGGAGTTTGGCTAAAATATAATTCTCAATTGGAGACAATGGAGATAATTATATGACAAGAGAAGACTCACCATTGGAAAGAACATAATAGCAATCTTCTTATTTTTCTTTGGGGTCTATTGGGTCAACCAAGGATGATTCTCAAGCCATATGATATCTATTATAATTTAGATGCATGGCCTCCCATGTACGAAGGTTTCCTTGAGCATTTTCTAAAGATTTTAATTTCTAAAACAGTTATTGATTGTACCTTTTTGTAAGGTACCATTGTAAGGTATTGTGGTCGAGGCACCATGAAAGTTATATATATTTGTATTAAAACTCACAGTATATGTGTTGTCGTATTTTGCACGACAATTGTAATAATGAGGTTTGTAGTTATTTTCTGTACCATGTATTTGACGACTCGGAATGGGTTGTGTGGACCTATTTTGGGGGCGTCACATAACTAGTGTGAACGAATTTTTCTAAATTATTTCACATAGGAATATAATGATTAAATTAGAAGGGATATTTTTATCTAATCATCAGAAGAAGTTTTATAAATATTGCAAAATTCTCGGTTAATAATTTGTTATAGTTAATTAATTTAAAAGAGAGTAGAGAGATTTAGATGAGGCATTGGAGGAAATTGCAATCTTAACATTTAAATCCGATATTAATCTTTGCTTAATAATTTAGTTTTAGTTTTAATAATTTATTTATAAATGTAATACCATTTTTTTAAATAATATTGAATTGTTATCATTTTAGTAATTGGTCAATTATTAATAATATTTCCTTATGAGATCGACACTCTACATATCACTATATTACTTGTTGATCGTGTATCCTTGCACGTAATTGTCAATACCAAAATCGAAAAACAAGTTTTTGGCATTGTTGTTGGGGATTTATTCTAGTAATTTTTCCAATATTAATTTCAACTAATTTAAACGTATTTTCTATTTTATTTTTTTCTATTCTCGAAGTTTGGAACCACTACCCTACGAAGAAGAAAATGAGATAAGGTTCTGGAAACTATGAAAGTGTTGCCAAGATACACAGGAGCAAGAGACCATAGCTGCCAATAATTACCAGTGGTCTGCTGCGGGAAAGACTCAGCTAAAAACGACATAGATTTATAGACTCGATGTAGTTACAACATTGGCTGCACAAGTCGCGTCACTTAAAAATAAGATTAACGCTTTAAGGGCACAACCTATTTAGAGTGTGTCGTTTATTTGTTATTTATGTGCGGAAAACAATCTGAGCCATCAATTTTCCTTCAATTCAGAGTCAGTAGTATACATTGGTAACTACAACAGGCTGCAAAACAACAACTATCCCAACAACTATAATCATGGTTGGAGGAACCATTTGGACCTTTCATGGAGTAATATTTAAGCTCAACCCTCTACTCCAAGACAATCATACCCTCCAGGATTCTCGGCTTAAGCCCCTACATAACCAGAGAAGAAGTCAAACTTGGAGGAACTTCTTTCAAAGTATATAGCCTAAGCTGAGATGAGTATGAACACCCCCAAGAGGTGTCAATTCGAAACTTCTATTCTAAATTCTTGGAAGTGTTTAAAAAGATGCACATCAACATCCCATTTGCCGAAGAATTGGAGAAGATGACTAACTACGTGAAGTTCATGAAGGATATTTTATCCTAAAGAGAAAGTTAGGCGAATTTGAAACAATGGCGCTTACAAAAGAATGCAATACTCTACTTTAAAATAATCTGCCACCAAAGCTTAAAAATCTGGGCAGCTTCACAATTTCATGCACCATTGGCAGCCAATTTTTTGAGGGAGCTTTATGTGACTTGGGAGCCAGTACTATTTTTATGCCGCTATTAATTTATCAGTAGCTTGGTTTAAAGGAGGCAAAACTTAAGAATTTTGTCATGTTACTGGCAGACATTTTAATCACTTATCATAGGGGAATACAATAAGAAATGAATAAGTCAGACTGAAGACTATAAACCAAGCGCTACTTGGGAGGCAACTCAAGTATAATTCTTATTTTTATTTTGGTCGAGTGCATAACAGTTTTTAAAAAATGTGGCTTTTGTTTATTTAATGATTTAGTCTTCATTTAATTGCATGTTAATTATTTGTGTCAAATGCTTTCAGGTACCAAATATCATACAAAATGGGAGAAATATGAACACAAACTGAAGCCAAGGCCAATTGGGTGCAGCCAAGTGCGCTTAGCTGAACCAAAGCGCGTTGGGTCACGTTGTGGCGCAACAGGGCGAGACCAAAGGGGGCAATAACGTAGCAAGAGGTAGACACAAACACACTAACATAATAGCGGCACAACGCTAAGATGGACCGCCACAACGCTAGACCAAGCCTAACGCACAATAGAGCAAGCGCCACAGCGATATAATCAAGCGTCTCAACGCTAACTAGAATTGAGCGCTGTATATTTGACCCAAAAAATAAAACGCACAACAACGCTTGATTTGGGGCTTCATTTAAAAATTCCTTTCCTTCTCAAACTCAAGCCCCAATCAAGAGTAATTCTCCAATCCCCATGTTCGAGGAATATGCTCCAGACTCCGTGGTCGAGGAGGACGCTGCCGAGTCAGATTGACACGTTCTCAAGGAAGTCTTCTACTTTAATTTTTCTTATTTTAAATATTGAGTACAATGTTTAGTTTAATTTTAGGGGTGTGTTCTTGTTTTTTTTATTTGGTACTTAAAGCAAATTTGTTTTTGATTTATTTTATTAAATTTGAATTTTAGGTATGATGTTTTCAGGATAACTTAAGCAATGTTTTGGTTGGATTTGATCATGGAATGATAAGGAAGTGATTAATTAATTTATAACTCATGGGAATTGATGAACATGTTTAGCCTATATCTTGAATTATTAGTTGGTTACTACACTATTTTTTTTATCCTCATTCATTTATGAGCACATATTCATATGTTAAGTTAGTTGTTACTTAGAAAAATTTATCTGGTTAATGAAATTCAAATAGACACAGTTAGAAGGGAGAGTTGAATAAGTGTGGGAACAAACAATATCAAAATTTTATAATTTAAGAAATTTATCAAAAACATTCTGCTAGAAATTACGGTATGTTATATTTATGAATTCAGCTTGATGGAATATCGGAGTATTAGAATTATAAGAAAATAGTTTACTGACAATGCATGATGCTATAATATGAATTCAGCTTATCGAATTAACAGATTATAAGAATTATCAGAAAGACAGCTTATGTAAGACCCCGAATTTTATGAAATAAAAGTATTCAATTTTTCTTATAATTATTATCCAGTAAATGGTTAAATTGATAAAAAGTTAAAGTTAAGGGTGATATATGTAAAGTTTACAAAATAAGCAAGTGGTTATAAAATATTCATTGTTGTCGGGGAATATTCGTTTGGTCGTAAAATATTCTTGTTGTTGAAATATTCGCATTAAATGCGACCAAAAATTTTTAGGGCCCCATAACAAAAAATTGTTGGATGAAGAAAATGACAAGAATGAGTTTTCTAAAAATAACGGCGTAGTTGTTACCTTTAACACTGTTGAAATACCCGGTGGTTAAAGTAAAGTAATACGTGTTGTTGCACAGTAGCACACGGTATTGCACATTATTTTATATTATTGTTGTCTCAACAATTGTCACTGCACAGTATTTTACATTATCAAACCAATAATTCATATTATTTGAATAATATTATTAGATAACATTATTGACAATGTCTAGAAAATCCTCATCGAGAAAGGGGTTAGGTTATTTAATTACTTGCCAGTGATGAGAGAAATCCTTATCTGGAAAGCCCCTCTTTCTGGGAATGATCCGTTGTTAATATTGTAGTTCGTAATATTATTTGTGAATAATTATTTTTAATTTATATGATATTTATTTAATGTGGATATACATGGAGAAATTTTTAAAAAAGTGACAATTGTTAAAAATTGATATTTTATCTTTTTTGATAAAATAATTCATTCATATATATTTTTATATTACATTATTAATGTATAATGAGATAATATAATACTATAATAATGGTGATATTTTTACACTAAATTCACGGTATATGAATAAAATGAGGAGGAAGAGTGCAAATTGGGTCTGAATGGTATTTTTGAGGATTAAAACGTGTAAAATATTTGGTGGTGGATTTTTCTAATTGAGTGGGCCCCACTTGTTTATGAAATATGCTGATTTTTGTTGGCCAAAATGGGTGTGCGGTGGATTTTGATCCGTAAGTAAATTTTCAAGGATAGAATGCTATGAGATTTCATCCGTATGTAAATTCGGGTCATTTTTTCGTTCTGAATTTGAAAAAACTTTTTTCTACAAAGTTGTAGAGAAATAAATTTCTATGAAAAGGACATAGAATTCATATTTTTTTTTGATAAAAGGGCTATTTATTATGAATTATTGAAGTTTCTAAATTTATAAATGATTTAAAATATTTTTGGTGGAGATTTTTAGAAGGTGGGCCCCACACTTGTCTTTTTGCTTGTTGTAAATGCTGAAATCTGATTTTGAAAGTGGGTGTTAAATTTTTAATAAATAATAATATTTTATTAAATTTTTTGCTTTGGTGTTCTAAGCATTTTTCTATAAATATGGTTCTTAAGTTAGAATTAAAATTCACACCAGAATCAGAAGTTTCTCTCTCTATAATATCGAGTGTATTTTGTGACTATTTAGATATCTTGAGTGTTGCTATATAGTGCAAGTTTCCTTCAATATTATATTCGATATTCTAGTCAGAAGTGATATTCTTTTGAAGTAAGGGATGGTAAAGGATATTTTTTTTTTGAAATACTCGTAAGAAATATTATTTTTTTTCATACTCCATATTATGAAAGGGATATTATTTTATTTCGTATTCCTAAATTTAAACTTGCTATAGTAAGTATTGCTTCTATAATTCCTAAAATAATTAGGAATTTCCTTAAGTTTTACGCTTCATCTAATATCATTTCAGGGGAATATTGATATGAACTTTCTTGATAAATTTCCATATTTTCATGTCGGGTTACTATTCATAAAGTACTGTTCATGGGTACAATTCACTCGATTACTATTTACCCGGGGTACTATTCATGACAAAAATCGATTTCATTTCTTTCCAAATTATTTTTAATACATGAATTTTTTCCTTTATCTCGCCTGATTGAATATTTATATCATTGTCATTATCCTCATGCTTATATTGTACCAGAAATTATCTTTGGCATGTAGTGCAAAGATGCCTTGTTGTTGAATATCTTTGGCATGTAGTGCAAAAATGACTTGTTATTGAATATATTTGTCTCGTATTGCAAAGATGACCTGTTGTTGAATATCTTTGGCCCGTAGTGCACAGATGACATGTTGTTGAATATCTTTGGCCTGTAGTGCAAAGATGAACTGTTGATGAATATTTTTGGCCCGTAGTGCGAAGATGAATTTATTAGTATGATTATGAACATGAAATGTGATTTGGTATAACCATGATCTTTGATGCTTCAGGTAAAAATAGGTGATGAAAATTATCTTTGTCCTGGGTGCGAAGAGGAATTTAGAACCACAACTAGGATTATGAGTTACTCACATGATTGTGGACATAAACTGGTGATTGTGTTACAGGGATAAAACATTTTTGGTGGACTTTTAACATAGAAAAGATAATAGACATTATGGTCTATTTGACTCTTCTAATAGATTGCTCGTTCCGCGATAACTATTGTTGAAAGGTTTTATCATCTACCATATGTTCTAAATCGCTGATTTATTACTGACGAAGGCTATTGATAATTTAATTATCTTTAGTCATGATATTCTTTACTGGGCTAGTTGTGCTCACCCTTTTGCTTCACAATTAAAGACTAATTAAAGACCTGAGTTAAAATGTAAGACCCCAACTTGTTATAAATAAAATTGGATTTTCTCTATTAATTATTTTGAAATAGTAAGGGGTGGATTTGATTAATGTAGTTAGTTATGGGTAAAATGTGCAAATTTTACGAAATAAGCAAGTGGTTATAAAATATTCATTATTTTCGGGGAATATTCGCTTGGTCGTGGAATATTCTTGTTGTCGGGGAATATTCGTATGACGGCGCAACCATTTGTGAGCCGCATAATCGAAAACGGTCGAATGAAAAAAACAAAAAGTTTGAATTTTTATAAATAACGGCGTAATTGTTACCGTTAACACTGTTGGAATACCTGGTGGTTAAAGTACAATAATATGCGTGGTTGCACAGTAGCACACAGTATTGCACAGTATTTTTGGATTATTGATTCTTACGTAAAAAGGCACTACTCAATAATTGTTACAGTAATTACTGTTCAATATTTTATTTTATTGATTTAATAATTGCTACGTTGATATTTTATATTATTGTTAATTCAATGATTGTCACTACACATTATTTCCCATTATCAGATCAATAATTCATATTATTTGAATAATATTATTAGATAGTATTATTGACAATGTCTAAGGAAGTTCTGTCTAGAACGGTCACCTAATTGCGCGCCAGTAATTTGAAATCCTTATTGGAAAGCCCCCTCTTTCCTGGAAACGACCTGGTTGTCATTATTGTGATTCTGTAATATTATTTATGAATAATTAATTATTAATTTATATAATAAGAAAATATTTATTTTATGTGGTTATAAATGAAGAAATTAATGCTGAGTTGTTTTATCAGTATTTTATCGGAATTGAGGTATTAAAATCATCCGTATGTGAATTTCAGTTATTTTTTGTTTAGAATTTGGAAAACCTTTCTTCTACAAAGTTGTAGAGAATTAAAATTCCTATAGAAAGGACATAGAATTCATATTTTTCTGATAAAAGGGCTATTTATTATGAATTATTGAAGTTTCAGAGCTAAATATTTTTTTTATTAAAAACAAAGGTGGGCCCCACTTTTGTTTTTTTGGTGGAAAATGCCGAAGTTTCAATTGTGGTGTGCGTGAATGGCAGAGGGTAGAGCCACCGGTAGCAGGTTAGTCTGCTTTGGCATTTTGACATTTTTTTATAAATAGGGTGCTTAGTTAGAATTGAAAATCACACCAGAATCAGAAGTTTTCTCTCTTTATAATATCGAGCGTATTTTTGTGAGTATTTAGATACTTTGAGAGTTGATAAGCAGTGCAAGTTTTCTTCAGCATTATATCCAATATTTCAATTAGAAGTACTATTCTTTTGAGGTAAGGGATGTTATTTTCTTCATAAATGATGTTATTTCTTTTAATATCATTATACCAAAATATTGGTATGAATTTTGTTATGAAATTTTTACATTTTCATGTCGAGGTTACTATTCACGAATACGGTACTATTCATGAGTACTATTTATAAAGTATAATTTTTCTTGTGAAATTTTTACCTTTTCGTGTCGGGGTTATTATTTATGTATACATCACTATTCACGTATACGACACTATTCACAAAAAAATTAAATTTTCTTTTCTTTGTTCAAGTTGTCTATTATGGTTACTATCATTGATTGTATCTATGTTTTGATCTTCATTCTTGAATTTTTCTCCACAACTGATTATTATGGAGTATTTTTGAACTTGGATAAATTAAAGTACGAATCCCTAATCTTTGTCATTTTATCTCTCTGGATTTGTTTTCTTTAAAATACTTTTCATCATCCTCAGTCCTAAATGATGATATAACTGAATATCTTTGGCTTGTAGTGCAAAGATGAATGATTACCTGATGAATATCTTTGACCCGTGGTGCAAAGATGGACATGTGTTGAGATGAACATGACCAACTGGTGATATAAATGAATATGTTTGGCCCGTAAAGCAAAGATGAATATTTGGTTCAAGATGTATATTGATTGATGTTACAGGGATAAAATATTGATGATGGACTTTTAAATCATAAAAGATAGTAGACTTCATTCTCTACTTCAACTCTTCTAATGAATTGTTATTTCCGCTGCGAATATTGATCTAAAACTTGTTGTCCATTATATTTTATCTAATTTATTGAAGGCTAACGATAATTTGTTCTACATTATCTTAGTCATAATATTCTTTACTAGGCTAGTTAAGCTCACCCTTTTCCTTTTGTTCCATTTTTCTTCTCAGGAGGCAAGAATATAGCGGGAACTAGTCGGGGTGTGGAGTGATGTTTCAAGTCAGTTGTTTTAGCAGTCCTCACTATTTTGTAAAATAGTGTATTAATAATTATAATGAGGACTTATTTGAGTTTGGATATTGTCTAAAAGACAATAATTGTATTTAAACTCACATCACATGTGTTGTCGTATTTTGCACAATAATTGTAATAATGAAGCTGTAGTTGTTTTCTGTACCATGTATTTGGCGACTCGGAATGGGTTGTGTGGACCTATTTTGGGGGCATCACATAAAATGAATAAGTTTTTGATGAAGTATATATGTTCATGTATTAAGATTATGAATTACAACTCAAATTGAAGTATGCAATGAACAATTAAAGTAAAACATTTAATCATATAAACACAAAGAATTTTTACGTGGTTCAGCGTCTAACCTCTATTCTAGTGGCCTAATCCACGTCCAATATTAACTGGTTTTGGAGACTCTTTTATTAATTAAATTTATTTATAATTAAACTCTTTTACAAGATAAGTTCCCATAACCTTTGAGTACTTATACTCCCCGAGCACCTTTGCTCCCGAGCTCTTTTGTCTACCAGCACCTATGCTTTCTTAGACTTGTTTGTGAAACCCTAATCTAACCTGGATTAGAAACCTTTGGACTAACCTTAGTCTACTCTTAGTTAAAATAAAATTACAAGTAAAATATTTTATGATCAAAGCAATAATTAAATCACAATGCAAGGCTTAACTAATTATGCAAGTATCAATATAAAAAGTAAAGATATCACCAGTTTTAGCATATAGAAGAAAGATGGAAATTATTAGAGAGCTTTGCTGCACATTAGCCTTGTTAGAGAGTTCTTCACAACAGAAAAATTAAGCAGTCTTTTTAAAGTATATGTGAATAAGCAAATTTTCAGAATATATTCCTTAAGATTTTGGTAGTAGTATATAATATTCTGATTTCATGTATATTTTTGATACTCTGTAAAATTCTTTTATTCATCAGTAAATACATTCTTTCTCTCTAGAAATACATTTGCTCATTGTATATAAGTTATGTTTAAATTCAAAGTATTAAATTATCTGCATCATAGAATTGATGATTGTTTGACACTAATGGTTTTACCATCATCAAATAGGGGAACACTATTAGTACAAATGCATATATTTGATTTGATGATGATATAATGTATATTATTAACCAATAGCTTTTGTGAAATCCTTAAGATAAAAATGATGCAAAAGGAATTAGAATAAAAGATCAAACTTGTTACTTGTTAGGTTTATCTATTTTGTGGAATGAATCAAATGTACAGACTTTAGAAAATAAAACGATCGTAAAACTTATTGGACGATCGTAGAGCTTATTGGTCGAGTTTGCAGACTCTACTCAAAGATCTTAAAGGAAATTGAAGTTCGTAAAGTATGTTAAAAGATCGTAGAACAAATTGAAGATCGCAGAGTCTGCTAAAAGATCGTAAAACACATTACAAGATGGCAGAGTCTACCGAAGATCATAGAGCTTATGGATCGTAGAGTTTAAAGATCATAGAAAAACAAATTTCAATGTTCTAAGTCTGCAAAATTATAGAGTCATCTCTCAATATTCTACAAGTGCAAAAAATGATCAAATGATTAAATCTAGATTGAAGATCGTTTGAAGAGACAAAGACTTAGAGAAACTTCGCATAGTACACTAAAGTTTCGTAGAGTTTACCTAGCCATATACTTTACGACCATTGTGAAACTTTACGATTAGGAAATTCGTAGAGTAAAACAATTCTGACATGGAACTAACAATGTTAAGACTCGTAGAGTGAAGATGCCAATATAGTTGCTAAATATCTTAATTCTAAAAAGAAGATCAGATCAAATTGTGTCTAATAACTAGTTCTTTGAAGTGACAACACCCATGTGAATGTCATTGTAGCAGTCTAATGTGATATATCACAGCCGAAAACAAGCTAAAACATCCTCTTTAAAAGTCAACCATCAGATATTTTCTAGGATCAGAACATTAAATGAGCAACGATAACTTTGCAGTGGGAAAATCTCGAGGACGTCTATAAAAGGCACGCAGATTCAATCCAATAGTAACAAAAAATGATCAAGATTTGAATTGTTGCACAACTCACAAGAACTCTACTATACGATCTAGAACACCTTTTTCTGTTGCTAGGTCTTTCAATATTGAACTTAAAGCCACTTATCAGTACCTCTAAATCACTCTTTCTTTTTGTGATTGTTCAGGTCTTAATGACCTTTTTTAACCAAATCTAAGAAACTTGAAAGGTTCTATTGAACCAATCTTAGTGACTTGTACCCAATGTTCTAAAAGGCGCTAGGCGGGAGGCGGGAGGCAGGCGGGCGGCCGGGGGAGCCTAGCGCCTAGGGGGCCTGGGTAGGGCCTAGGCGAGATTTTTTATTTTAAGCCAATTTTAATATTTTATTTTATATTTATCCAAACAAAATAATAATATAAAATAAAATAATCTATAATAAAGACAATGAAGGCCTTTGATTAAAATTCAAACACATATCCATATTCCTAATGTCAAAGTTCAAACACAAACATGTAATTATTCAAACTTCAAACATATTTTAACGTATTAGTTTTATTCATAAACAAGATTGTTATTAAATAATAAAATTTAAAATTTCAAGAATTTAATTCAATATTAAAACTTAAGAAACTAAACATAAATTTAATTATATTGAATTAAACTAAATATTAAAAATGTATCATCATTTATATAATTTAAAGTTGGTAGAAGTTCAAAAAAGTACAACTATAATAAAATTATCCATTTTGACTTGATATTTTTCACTTCTTGTTGTGATTTGATATGCTACAACCTGTATTATGAATATGGTAAATCATTAAATATATATATATATATATATATATATATATATATATATATCAAGATCTGGTTTGGTTAGTTTTAAAATAAAAACAAACCTCTACGCCTAGACTCCACCTAATTTTCTTGAGCGATTTTTTTGCCGCCTTGGGTCTAGTGAGGCGCCAAGAAAGCCTAGCGCCTAAGCTGGGCGCCAAGGGGGACCTAGCACCTAGGCGGGGCTCCAAAAAGGGCCTAGCACCTAGGCGGGGAGCCAAGGGGGGCCTAGCGCCTAAGCGTGGCCTAGAAAGACTTAGGCAAGGATTTTTAGAACACTGCTTGTACCAAATTTTAGTGATTTGACAGAATCTCTGTGATTTAGTCATTGTAATTGTTCTTAGTGATCAAATCTTAGTGATCACCTATATTTAGTGGATTATACCTAGTCGAAGAGAAGAATAGTGGACTAGGAAATATTTTTCCTTCGAACCACTTAAAATTTTTTGTGTCTTCTTTACTTTCTGCAATTACATTTCTACAAAGTATTTTTATTTAATTGTGACTTAATTTCAATTGTGTGCTAAATTCAAAACTGCAACTCTTTTAAATATTTGAAGGGGTTTTTCAAAGTATTATTTCACTATGTAAAGTCATTAAATTAATCTGTTCAAATCAAGTTAGTAATAATTCCTTAAAACAAAATTTTTAAAAAAGATCTATTCAACCCCCATTCTATATCTCTTGGTGCTTTTGGGATACAATATTTACTATTTTCTATACCTTCTGCGTTTTCAATTTCAGTCTCAGTAACTATTTTTTATATTTTAGGACCCATAACTTTAATTTTGAAATTTTAAAATAAAATACACTAACACTCTTGTAGATCATTATAATAACACTTACACCCACTATATTTTTTTAAGTAACAATCAGTACTCTTGTAGTCAACAAAATGTAACAATCAGTACTCCTTTATGTGGTTGACCAACTAATATTTTTAATATAATGTCCAAAACTTCCTTCAAATTATAATGATTAATATACCCACTAAATATACATTTATATATTTTCATTTTCATTTAACTTGATGCAATTAATTAAATTATGAATTTGTGTATTAAATAACATAAATTTTTAAAAAATAATAAATATTTATTTTATCAAAAAAATAAATTCATACACTTTTTACTAATTAAATTTCTCAAAGATTAAAATTTACATAATTTGCATTTAGACGTAATTTTTTGTAATTAAAAGTGAAATCTTAATACCTATAAAAGTGCAAATTAAAAAAATTATAATTAATTTTTAAAATATTAAAATATAAATAAAACAAATTTGGGCATAACTTGTTATAGAAAGAATCTTATTATTCATATGAAATAATTATTTTAATTAATTTTCTCAAATATTAAAATAAACAAAAGTCACGTTTAGGCATAATTGTTTACAATAAAATGAAAATTTTTGATATACAGAAAAAGGGAAAATGTGACGCCCCCAAAATAGGTACACATCACCCATCTTGGATCGTCAGATACAAGGTACTGAATACAAATACAAATTAATTATACACCAGTCGTGTAAAATACAACAAAACATAAATTGAGAGTTTTAATAAGAATATTGTCATCTAGACAATATCCACACTCAAAGGAGTCCTCAATACATTTATTGTCACACTATTTAACAGAATAATGAGGACTACTAATACTATCATCTGGACCGTCACTCCGTTCCCCGACTAGTCCCGGCTACGTTCTCATTTCCTAAAGAGAAAAGTGAAAGAAAGAGGTGAACTCAACTAGCCCAGTAAAAAATATTATGACTAAGATAATGCAGAATAAATTATCATTAGTCTTCAACAATGTTAAACTGATAAAATACAATAGACATCAAGTTTAACTGCAGCGAAATAAGCAATCCATTAGAAGAGTCAAGTAGAGCATGATATCTACTATCTTCTATGATTTAAAATGTTTTTATCAATTTTTATCGCTGAGACTCAACTTAATAAATAAACCACATCATCGAGTCATCCCTGCTTTACGGGCCAAGTCCATCTATGCACGTAAGCCAAAGATGACTTTCATCACAATATGAGCATGAGGATGATGACAATGACATAATAATTCAATAAAACAAGTTCAAGAATAAATTTTAAAGATTTATAAGTTAATTTATCCTGAACTCAATAATGTCCAAATTGTCAACATGATACTGCTTTGTGGAGTAAAATTCAAGAATGCTCAGAAGAATATTTTCATGAAAAGATATTGGATGAAGCGCAAATATCAAGGATATTCCACTAATTTCATGGAGTATAGAAGCCAAAATTTTAACCAAGTGAGTATCATAGAATATATGAAACTGCAATGGATTTTCACCCGCCATGCGGTAATCCACGTGATGCATCGGATCATTTCCACAATTTAATAAGAAATGAATACGAAGGGTCATTCACCATGCATGTGGTAATCCACATAGACAGGTTATTCCAACAGAATAATAAAGAATAGAATAACAGAAGAATTCACCATGCATGCGATAGACCGCACATACAAGTTATTCTAACAGAATAATAAATAATGGAACGGTCATGCGTAAACGCACGATACGATGATATTTCAACGAGAATAATAAAGAATGGAATAATCAAGAATTTCACCATGTATGCGGTATCAGACATATACAAGTTATTCCAATGTATAATAAGTAATGGAATAATGAAGAATTTCACCATGTATAGATTGCTTGATATACAAAGTTATTCCAACGAGAATAATAAAGAATGGAATAACGAAGTTCTCTTCATGAATATGAAAGAAATAATACCCTTACGATTACAACAAATAAATATCCCCTTACCTTATAAAGAAGAGTATCCACCTGCAGAAGGCGAGGGATATACTTGAAGAAAACTTGCACTTACGCTCAAAGATTCTTAAAACTCTAAAGAAATACGCCAAGATTATAGAAGAGAATTCTAAAATTTACGGTGTGATTTCAATTCTAACTAAGCATCCTATTTATAGGAAAAATAGAAAGGATACTATGTAATAAAATATAATATATATATATATATATATATATATTATTTAAAATCTATTAAAATAATTAACTTTATAAAAGTATTCTCTTTTTTATATAAAAAGATTTTACTATGCAAAACACTATGCATAATAAAATATATTATATTCTAATTATTGTCTAATAAAACAAATAACTTTATAAAAGTATTACATTTTATATAAAAGCTTTTCTGCTTTTATTACATTAATAATACTAATAAAACAAATTATATATATATATATATATATATATATATATATATATATATATATATATATATAAACTTAACTAACTTCAAAAAGACACCTCAATATATTTAACAACATTTATCATCATTATTATAATTCACAATATTAATCGACCAAGTCATTCCGGAAAGAGGGGGCTTTCTAATAAGGATTTCTCCTATCATTGGCGCATGAATTAGGTGACCAAACCTCTCCTTAGCAGAACTTCTAGACATCGTTAATATTATAAATAATAATATTACTAAATTTGTTATCTCAATTATTGATTTAATAATATATAAAATATCGACAATAATTAAATCAAATAATGTGAGATATTATGCAACAATTACTGTAGCAATAATTGAACAAAACTGAGTGACTTCTCACGTAAGCATTAATAATCAATACCGTGTGCTACTATGCAACCACGCATATTACTGTACTTTTAACATTGGGTGTTTCAACAGTTAATGGTAAAGCTTCCGCCGTTATTTTCATAAAAATATTTTTGTCATTTTCTCAATCCGACAATAATTCCGTTGTGGGGTCCACCAATGATTGTGTAGTCGTCGTCATTTAATATTCCCCTGTTAAAACGAATATTCCCCAGACCAATCGAATATTATATAACAACTTGCATACTTTTCAAAATTTCTAAATATTACCCACATCTATAACATTATATCAAATTTACTCCATAATATTTAAAAATGATATTTATTGAAAATTCATCTTTATTCATAGAAGTTGGGGTCTTACAACCTCCCCTTCTTATGAAATTACGCCCTCGAAATTAGGGTACATACCTGGTATGTCGAAGAGGTAAGGATATCTTGATTTTATTTCAGATTCTAACTCCCAGGTCATTTCCTCAACATCAAGGTTTCTCCACAAAACCTTGACTTGAGGTATAACCTTGGAGCGTAGAATATGTTCCTTCTTATCCAAGATTTGAACAGGAATCTCTTCATACGTTAAATCTTTCGCTATTTCGTCCGGTTCTAACTCAATAATGTGGTTCGGGTCTTTCACATATTTACGTAACATGGATATATGAAAAATGTTATGAACACGAGACATACTTGGCGATAAAGCGAGTCTATAGGCCACAATTCCTACTCGATCGAGGATTAAAAATGGGCCAATGAATCGAGGATTGAGCTTTTTTCTCTTTCCAAATCTCGTAACTCCTTTCCATGGAGCAACACGTAACAACACATGATCTCCAATATCGAATTCCACATCCTTTCGATGAAGATCAACATAACTCTTTTGTCGATCTTGTGAGGTTTTTATACGTTGTCGGATCGTTTGAATCTTTTTTGTAGTCATACGTACTAACTTCGGTCCCAACAATGTTGCTTCACCCACCTCACCCCAGCATACTGGAGAATGACACTTTCTTTCATACAACGCTTCGAATGGAGCCATGCCAATACTTGCTTAATAGTTGTTGTTGTAGGAAAACTCCACCAATGTTTAGAACTTGTCCCAACTTCCCTTGAAGTCAAGGACACAGAGTCTTAATAAATCTTCAAGAGTTTGAATAGTCCTCTCTGATTGTCCGTCCGTCTGAGGATGATATGCCGAACTAAATCATAAATCCGTGCCCATAGCTTTTTGCAAACTAACCCCAAATCTTATAGTGAATCTTGGGTCTCGATCAGAAACTATGGATACTGGCATACCATGCAGTCTTACAATCTCGTTTATGTACATACGAGCAAGACGTTCAAGTGTATAAGTTTCTTGTATTGGTAAGAAGTGAGCATACTTGGTCAATCTATCAACAATGACCCAAATTGCATCTATGCCTTGAGAAACCTTGGGAAGACCAGTAACAAAATTCATGGTAATGTGCTTCCACTTCCATTCTAGAATTTCAAGTGGTTACAATGGACCTTTTGGCACTTAATGCTCTGCCTTGACTCGTTGACAAGTTAGACACCTTGAGATAAACAACGCTATCTCTCTCTTTATATTGCTCCACCAAAATGTATGACGAAGATTACGATACATTTTGGTACTCCCGGGATGGATTGAAAACGGTGTGTTGTACGCCTACATCATGATTTTATACTTTAAATTAGGGTCACTAGGAACACAAAGTCTGGATTTGACTCGAAGTATTCCTTCTTCATCGATTCTTGCTTCCGGTATAGCACCTTCTTGTACTTTCTTCCTCATACGCATCAGCTCCAGTGCAGTAGCTTGAGCGACTTTTAACTTTATCAATTAAAGTCCGTTTCTACTCGTATATATTCTCCATCATCATGGGTCCTCGAGTCTTTAACTCTATCTCCATCCTTTGTAAGTCATACAAAATGGGCCTTTGCATTGACAATATTGCACTCGTACCCGCATATGATCTTCTACTCAATGCGTTAGCTACCACGTTCGCTTTTCCAGGGTGGTATTAGATGGTATGATGATAATCTTTCAATAGTTCAAGCCAACGTCGTTGTCGTATGTTGAGTTCCTTTTGAGTGAAGAAGTATTTGAGGCTTTTATGATCCGTAAAGATCTCCACTTTCTCCCCATACAAGTAATGCCTCCAAATTTTAAGTGCGAAGACAACAACTGCCAACTCTAGATCATGAGTAGGATAATTCCTCTCATATTCTTTGATTTTTCGAGAGGCATAGGCTATGACTTTCCCATGTTGCATGAGAACACATCCTAACCCTTTGCCCGAAGCATCACTGTAGATGACAAATCCCTTTGAGCCAGATGGTATTGTCAGAACAGGTGATGAAATGAGTCTTCTCTTGAGTTCTTGAAAACTCTTCTCACATTTTTCGCTCCAACCAAACTTTGTATCTTTTTGAGTCAGCTGAGTTAATGGAGTAGCGATTCGAGAAAATCCTTCCACGAATCTCCGATAATAACCAGCTAAATCGAGAAAGCTACGTGCTTGATCATCGATTTAGGTTGCTCCCGACTTTGAATTGCTTCAATCTTTCTGGGTCAACAGATATTCCATGACTTGATACTACGTGCCCAAGGAATGCTACTTTCTCAAGCCAGAACTCACATTTCTTCAACTTGGCATAAAGCTTATTTTCACGAATCTTTTGGAGTATCAGCCTCAAGTGTTGCTCATGATCTTCACGGCTTTTGGAATATATGAGAATGTCATCAATAAAGAGCGACCACAAAGTGAACCATATATTCCTTGAATACTCGGTTCATCATATCCATGAAAGCGGCGAGAGCATTAGTCAATCCAAAAGACATGACTAGGAATTCATAATGCTTTCGTCTTAGTTACGAAAGCCGTCTTTGGAATGTCATTGGTTAAATCTTCAATTGGTTATATCCTAATGAAGATTAATCTTTGAAAAAAATTTGGCGCCTTGCAGCTGGTCAAACAGGTCATCAATGCGAGGCAATGGATATCTATTTTTGATAGTGAAATGGTTCAACTCCCGATAATCAATACAAAGTTGCATACTCCCATCTTTCTTCTTCACGAATAGAATAGGAGCACCCCAAGAAGACGTACTAGGACGAATGAAACCGATGTCTAACAATTCCTGCAGTTGGGTCTTTAACTCCTGAAGTTCAATAGGAGCCATTCGATATGGGGCTTTGGAAATAGGTTTTGTACCGAGTTCAAAGTCGATACAAAATTTAATTTCACGCTCTGGGGGTAGGCCAGGAAGTTCTTCCGGGAATACGTCAAGAAATTCATTAACAATAGAAATATCATTCAAAACTGACGTATTTTTTTTAGATCCGTGACATGAGCTAAGAAAGTTTGACATTCGTTTTTCCATAAACGAATAGCTTTATGGTTTGAGATGACAGTGATGGATTTTAATGGTTTGGTTGCTTGAATTCGCATAATAAGTTGGTTAGGAATATGAAAGCTAACAACCTTACGAAAATAATCAATTTTTGCATGATGAGTAGTTAACCAATCAATCCCTAGAATCACATCAAATGCAAGTATTTTCAAAGAAATAAGATCGACAAGTAACGTGCGGTTACCGATTTGAATCAAACAAAACTTATAAACCGTGGATGTAATGAAGGTTTCTCCCAACGGAGTTTCAACAGATAAATCAAAGTCTAATTTCTCCGGAGTCAAATTTAAACGTTGAGCGCAAGTAGGAGAAATAAAGAAATGGGTAGAACCGGTATCAAATAAAGTATAAACTTCACTAGAGTTTATGATTAGCTTACCCGTGATCACCTCGTTCGGATTCCTCACTTTTTGGGAGGTTACGATAAACGCTCTCCCTTGAACTACCAGTTTTGTCTTGTCTGGGACACCCTTAGATGCCTCCATCCCAGCTGGACTTGACTTTGGTGCATGACAAAATTGGGCTAGGTGACCTTCTTTTCCACAATTGTAACATGTTTTGGACTGCGTCGTGCAATTTGGACTTATGTGTCCTTCCCCTCCACATTTGTAACATACGACCGGCGGTCGTTCTTCTTCCTTAAAAGCGGGTGCTGGTGCTGACGTCTTTCCTGCTTTACTGAACCTTCTCTTCTTGAACTTTCCACTCCTATTGTCTTGGCCATGATTACCACCGAAGTGGTTATCCTTTCTGGCATGTTGATTCCCTCCACGTTTGTTGTCACCGCTTCGATGACTGCTACCACTGGTATTATCGACTTGTCGGCTGCTCTCTCTTAGTTGGGTTGACTCATTGTTGCGCTCCAATAACTGAGCCCTATTCACAACATCTGAATACAAACACAGTTTATGAGAGATAAGGTATTGACATATCTCGGGTTTCAAACCTCTTAAAAATATCTGTGTCATTCTCTCCTCATTATCAACCAAGTGGGATGCAAACCGAGACAACTCGGCAAAGTTAGCTTCGTACTGCGCCACGGTCATATTTTTTTGCTCAAGCTTGATGAACTCCACCTCCTTCATGTGACGAATACTTTCAGGAAAGTACTTATTGGATCTCCCAAGACATCTTCAGTGCGGCAGGTTGAGTACGCTTTACAGATTCCAACTAGTAATCTGCCTCTGCATGCAACATGAAGGTGGCAAAAGGAACCTTTTGTTCCTCGGAGCATCCCAAGACATCAAATATCTTGTTGATCTTCTTTATCCACGTCTCCGCCTTAAGTGGTTTTGGCTCTCCAAAAAACTCTGGTGGTCCCAGCTCCTTGAACTTCTTAGCGGTGACCGTCCAAGAGTTGTCAGTGTTTCCACCTTCATTTTGGACAGGAGCCGCTCTCGCCTGATGTTGCATGAATTGCATAAAGCCTTTGAACATCCCATCATTCACCATTTCATCGGTGTTATTGTTTTCATGAGGATTATTGTTTTCCTATTGCACATTACCCTGGGCATTGATCGTTGGTGACTCAACGGTCTCATGTGCTTCATTGCTTATCTCAATATTTTCGGATGCTATTTTCAAATACTGCCACAAAACAAGGGTTAATTAACATATCACATATTATCTATATACTCTGACCGACTAATTAAATACCAAATAAACTTAGGTATGTCATAATAGCGAAGGAATTTCCCGTCTCTCCCCTCCTAGTTCTTGTCTCACATCTCAGCCATGGATCATATCTCTAAGCTTTGATACCAACTGTGACGCCCCCAAAATAGGTACACGTCACCCATCTTTTGTCGTCAGATACAAGGTACTAAATACAAATACAAACTAATTATACAATAGTCGTGTAAAATACGACAAAATATAAATTGAGAATTTAATAAGAATATTGTCATCTATACAATATCCACACTCAAAGGAGTCCTCAATACATTTATTGTCACACTATTTAACAGAATAGTGAGGACTACTGATACTATCATCTGGACCGTCACTCTGTTCCCCGACTAGTCCCAACTACGTTCTCATTTCCTAAAGAGAACAGTGAAAAAAAGGGGTGAGCTCAACTAGCCCAGTAAGAAATATTATGACTAAGATAATGCAGAATAAATTTTTATTAGTCTTCAACAATGTTAAACTGATAAAATACAATAGACATCAAGTTTAACTGCAGTGGAATAAGCAATCCATTAGAAGAGTCAAGTAGAGCATGCTATCTACTATCTTCTATGATTTAAAATGTTTTCATCAATTTTTATCGCTGAGACTCGGCTTAATAAATAAACCACATCATCGAGTCATCCCTGCTTTACGGGCCAAGGATATTCATTAAATTATCAATGGTCACGACTATACCGAATAATCCCTGGTCATAATCATACCAAAAACTGTCCGTCAATACACTACAGGCCACTGAGAACTTTTACCACATCATTTATAACATTATAGGTCATGATTATACCGAATAATCCCTGGTCATAAGCATACCAAGTCCATCTATGCACGTAAGCCAAAGATGACTTTCAGCACAATATGAGCATTAGGATGATGACAATGACATAATAATTCAATAAAACAAGTTCAAGAATAAATTTTAAAGATTTATAAGTTAATTTATCCTGAACTCAATAATGTCCAAATTGTCAACATGATCTTTGCTTTGGAGTAAAATTCAAGAATGCTTAGAAGAATATTTCCATGAAAAGATATTGGATGAAGCGCAAATATCAAGGATATTCCACTAATTTCATGGAGTATAGAAGCCGAAATTTTAACCAAGTGAGTATCATAGAATATATGAAACTACAATAGATTTTCACCCGCCATGCGGTAATCCACGTAGACAGATCATTTCCATAATTTAATAAGAAATGAATACGAAGGGTCATTCACCATGCATGTGGTAATCCACATAGATAGGATATTCCAACAGAATAATAAAGAATGGAATAACAGAAGAATTCACCATGCATGCGATAGACCGCTTGCATGTGAGTTATTCCAATGTAATAATAAATAATGGAACCGGTCATGCGTAAACGCACGCATGTGATATTCTAACGAGAATAATAACGAATGGAATAACGAAGAATTTCACCATGTATGCAAGATTGATTATATATACAAAGTTATTCCAACGAGAATAATAAGGAATGGAATAACGTAAGAATTTCACCATGTATGCGGTACTTGAAGATATACAAAGTTATTCCAATGTAATAATAAAGAATGGAATAATGAAGTTCTCTTCATGAATATGAAAGAAATAATACCCCTTACGAGTACAACAAATAATATCCCTTACCTTATAAAGAAGAGTACTCCGACGGGTAGAGCGGGGATATACTTGAAGAAAACTTGCACTTACGCTCAAAGATTCTTAAAACTCTAAAGAAATACGCTCAAGATTATAGAAGAGAATTCTCTAAATTTCTGGTGTGATTTCAATTCTAACTAAGTATTCTATTTATAGGAAAAATAGAAAGGATACTATGCAATAAAATATAATATATATATATATATATTTATATATTTTATTTAAAATCTAATAAAACAATTAACTTTATAAAATTATTCTATTTTATATAAAAGAGATTTTACTATGCAAAACACCATGCATAATAAAATATATTATATTCTAATTATTTTCTAATAAAACAAATAATTTTATAAAAGTATTACATTTTATATAAAAAGCTTTTCATTTTATTACATTAATAATACTAATAAAACAAAACTTATATATAATATATATATATATATATATATATATATATATATATATATATATATATATAAACTTAGTGACTTCATAAAAAGACACCTCAATATATTTAACAATATTTATCATCATTATTATAATTCACAATATTAATCGACTAGATCGTTCTTCCTAGAAATAGGGGCTTTCAATAAGGATTTCTCCCTATTGGTAGCCGCATGATTAGATGACCAAACCTCTCCTTGGCGTAACTTCTAGACATCGTTAATATTGCAAATAATAATATTCATAACTTTGTTATCTCAATTATTGAGTTAATAATATATAAAATATCGACAATAATTGAATCAAATAACGTGAAATACTATGCAACAATTACTGTAGCAATAATTGAACAAAATTGAGTGACTTCTCACGTAAGCATCAATAATCAATACAGTGTGCTACTATGCAACCACGCCAGACATCGTGTACTTTTAACACCATGTGTTTCAACAGTTAATGGTAAAACTTCCGCCGTTATTTTCATAAAAATATTTTTGTCATTTTCTCAATCCGACAATAATTCCGTTGTGGCGTCCACCAATGATTGTGCTGTCGTACGAATATTTCCTTTTAAAATGAATATTCCCCGACCAATCGAATATTATATAAAAACTTGCATACTTTTCAAAATTTCTAAATATTACCCACAACTATAACATTATATCAAATTTACTCCATAATATTCAAAAATGATATTTATTAAAAATTCATCTTTATTCATAAAAGTTGGGGTCTTACAAAAAAAAATTAATACAATTTTTTTTTACAAGATAGAGGTAGTAATAAATATTATTACATTTTTTTCGCGTTGTTACAAAATCAACACAGCTATACATTAAAAAATATAACCAAAATCATAAATATCACAAATTTTGAAATATACTTAAGATAAATTTAACATGTGATACTTATAATATGTAATTAAAAAATAGAATAATAATTTTCACTATTAAAGACCAAAAACTAAACTATCAACCTACCCGGTTCACTCTAATTGCAACAATGCCTCTAATAATTTAATTTAAATTTTTTAATATTTGTACTGTTTACCCAAAAGTATACGTGTTAACTAAACTAAATTAATTTTTTTTATATAAGTTACCAACAATTTAAATGAGATGTGCCAATTACAAACAAAACTATACTTAATTTGTGACTCCCCAAAATAGGTCCACACAACCCATTCTGAGTCGCCAAACACATGGTACAAAATTTAAATACAAACTTCAATTATACAACTATTAATTGTCGCGTAAAATACGACAAAACATAAGCTGTGAGTTTTCAATACAAATATTGTCTCGTAGACAATATCCAAATTTAAATAAAGTCCTCATTACAATTATTGTCACACTATTTTATAAAATAGTGAGGACGACTTTAATAATCATCTTGGACCATTACTCCACTCCTCGACTAGTCACAACTACATTATCGCCTTCTGAGAAGAATAATGGAACCAAAAGGAAAAGTGTAAGCTCAACTAGTCCAGTAAAAAATATTATGACTAAGATAATGAAGAACAAATTATCCTTAGTCCTCAACAGTGAAAAATCTGATAGAATACAATAGACAACAAGTTTTAGATCAACAATTGCAGCGGAACAAGCAATCCATTAGAAGAGTCAAGTAGAGCATGATGTCTACTATCTTCTATGATTTAAAAGTTCATCATCAATATTTATCCATGTGACACCAATCAATAAATATTTCAAATCAATAAATTATCTATGCACTACGGGCCAAGGATATTCGTTCGTAGCACCAGTGGTCATGATTATGTCAAATAACTGTCCATCTATGCACTACGGGCCAAAGAGGACTTTCACCACAAACCTTTGTTTATAACATTAAGGTCATGATTATACCAATACACAATTTCTAGTCATAATCATACCAATCAACAGTCCATCTTTGCACTACGGGCCAAAGATGACTTCCAGTACAATATAAGCACCGATGACAATGATATAAAGAATCAATCAAGTGAGATCAAGGATAAATATTAGAAATTTATAATTCAATTTATTCAGAGTTCAAGAATGTCCAAATTATCAACATGATAACTAATTGTGAAGTAAAATTCAATAATGATATTCATATATCAAAAATAATTTGGACAGAAAAGAAAATTTAATTATGTCGTGAATAGTACTCATGAATAGTACCGTATGAATAATATAGTATGAATAGTACCGTATGAATAGTGCCCATAAATAGTACCGTATGAATAATACCCATTAATAGTAACCCGACATGAAAAGATTAAAATTTAATAAGAAAGTTCAGATCAATATTCCAGTGAAATGATATTAGATGAAGCGCAAATCTTAAAAAATTTCTATTCATTTCATGGATTATAGAAAAAATACTTACCATAGTAAGTTTAATTTAGGAATATGAAATGAAATAATATCACTTACATAATATGAAGTATGAAAGAAAATGATACCTCTTACGAGTATTGAAAGAAAATAACATCCTTTACAAAAAAAATATTCTTTACCTTAGTAGAAACTAAATCTGATTTGGATTATCAGATATTATCCTGAAAAAATCTTGCACAAAAAGCTACACTCAAAGTATCTTTATATTCAACAGAAATACTCACAATATTGTAGTACGAACGTTTGAGATTTTTGGTGTGTTTAGGAAGGAGGGTTACCCCCCTTTTATAGTGCCGCACGGAGGAAAAATTAAACAAAACTGCCTAACTTTCCTCTGCCTAACTTTCTTTTTTCTTTCTTCTCTGCCTAAACTCTCACTTCTTATTGGTTGAGGGCCCACACCTTAAGAAAACTTGTTTTGCAGGAGGAATCACCCACTTGAAGTGCACATATTTGTTTTGAAAAAAATGACTTCAACACACCCAATTTGAAAAAGGAATTTCGAAGCAACTTGTTCTCCTCCATCCTTTCCTCACATGCTTAAATATATTATAATAATATTATTATTTAAACAATTATAATATATTATAATAATATATTTGAATGAATATTCTATCGGAGAAAATAATTATAATTCCAAAAAAAAATGCCAAACTTTTAACAAATATCTCATGCTAAAATTCCTTCAATTATATCAAAATTGAACCAATATCCACCACATAATAATTATTCATAATTAATATTATAAGCTCACAATATTAACAACCAGATCATTCCCAGAAAAAAGTGGGCTTTCTGATAAGGATTTATCCTTATTGGCGCGCAATTATATAACCTAACCCCTTTCCTCGATAGAACTTTCTAGACATTACCAATAATGTTAACTAATAATATGAATAATTATGTCGTGTCAATTATTGATTTAATAATATAAAATATTATGCAGATGATATTGTGACAATAATTGAATCAATAATATGAGATACTATGCAACAACTAATGTGATAATTATTGAATGAAACTGAGTAACTTCTTACGTAAGAATCAATAATCAGAGATACTGTGTAATACCATGTGCTACTGTGCTACCATGTGTATTATTGTACTTTTATCACCGGATATTTCAACAGTTAACGGTAAAAGTTTTGCCATTATTTTTTATAAAAAGGGTATTTCTGTCGCTTTCTATATCCGACAGTTATTCCGTTATTTGGTCCACCAATGATTGCGCCGTCGTACGAATATTCCCCGACCAAACGAATATTTTATGACAACTTGTTTACTTTGCAAAATTTGCACATATCACCTATAACTATAACATTATATCAAATCAACACCTTATCATTCAAAATAATATTTAGAGAAAATTAAATTTTTATTCATAAAAAGTTGGGGTCTTACATAATGTGTATTTAATTAAAATAGGATTATTTTTTCATTTGTTATTGGAAATATGTATGTTATTTATGAATAATAATTTGATAACATATATACAAACATAATTATGTAATTTTATTTATTTGGTCAACCCTAAAAACTTGTAAGGATATTAATTATTATTTAAAAAATGAAAAAGAAGATTAATATTATTATACTTATTTAGAGAGTGTCATTATATTTTAATTATTTAATATATCAGAAAAATATTCACATGTAATTGTGTGTGAAACATATACTAGTCATTAATAAATTTGCCATTATCTCTCTCTAATTTTCGAATGAAATAAATATTAATAAACAAATTTACTCAAATCTCTCTCAGCTGCCAAATGTTAATAAACTATTAACTCTTCATGAATCCGCCATTTGTGGATGCAAACATCTCATTGTCTTCTTCCATTAAGTTAGAGTAACGTCTTCTTCCTGTTTGACTATGCGTATGTTGCTTTGGTATTTTTGTAAATTAAAATATTTAAGTGGGAAACAAAAAATAAAATAAAATTTTTATCAAAGATTTCTTAACCAATTATTACACTATATTTTAACATAATTTTTAATGAGAATAATGGTCATACACAACTGTATATGTTTTATTTATGCACAGTCTGCAAAAACAACGTCGTTTTGGCAGATTTGTTTTTAATTTCTGATTTGGGAGTAGAGAAGTTGTTTTAAAAAAACAAATATGTTAAAACAACGTAATTTTGACAGACTGTGCACAAATAAAACATACACAATTATGTATAACCATATTGCTCATTTTTAATACTCTCCATATTATTATTTATTTAAACTTTAAACTTATTCTTCAACCAAAATAATGAATGAAACTTGACCAATTTGTACATGGACATAAAAATGTATCAAAGGTAATAGCTTAGTGATAAGACCTCTCTTTTGATTATGTAAGGTGATAGATAGGTTCAAATTTACCCCTTTGTAAGTTTTCCTTAAAGATTCCTCTTGTTCTTCTCCTGGCCCTTTCCCAGTTTACATGTATTGATAGAATTAAATTATAATTAATAGTAAAAATTCTCAAATAAAATTACTAGTAAACAAGGGGGCGAAGTACAAAGATTAAACAATGTTCTGGGAACCCTATTTTTATATGTGTTTTTGATATTTCCACATGATTCCTTCTCACATAAAAGTACGACCCACTATATGCTCGTGTGAGAGAGAATCATGTGAAAATATCAAATATATATGTGAAAATATCATATTTCCATATGTTATATTGTCAAACAAATTTAGTGACTTTTAAGTAATCCTAATTAATTGAAAGTTTGGAGATCTAATCAAATAGAAAGTTTTCATGGTGTTAATTATTGGCCTAAATAAATCAATCCTACCACTAGTTTACAATATGGGGCTATCTTGGATTGATGGGAACCATCAATAATTCTTATGCCATTAATTTGGTGTAGATAGGTGAATTGTGCACAAGAATCAAAACACTCTAAAAATTTAATCAAAGCAATGCACTTTTTTAATAATCACAGAGTTTTTCAAAGGGTGGTTCACCGGTCATTCTCACCGGATATTCGGTGGCGGTAAATGTTTACAGTGTTTTTTCAATAAAAAATATATTTTATTTTATAATTTTTTTTGTTTAAATTTGTTCTATTATTTTTTATTTATTATTGGTCCCCCCCAAAAAAAAAAAAAAAAATTATATCCGCGGTACCAACTTCCTAATCTTCTATTTTTGAGCGTATAAAAATCTTTTTATTTTTTTAATTTTTTTGCTAAGTAAAAATCATTTGATCGCCTTGTAGTTTATTTATTGCTGCTAAATATTTTTGTCAAATAATGTTTCATCATAATACTGATTGATTATACTTTTGATTATTTAACTTTATGTCACAATACTGATTGAGTACATTTGTTATGATTATTTAACTTCACATTATTTGAGAAAATTAAAATTCTAGAAGACTAACCTTAAAACAAACAAAACTTGAGATAAATTTTATTTATAAACAACTCACTATACATGCTATCATATAAAAAGAGAGTAATTTTATGGTGAGAACAATCGTGCCGTACTCGAATTTGAGTACCTTTAAATATTACACGATACTATATTTAAATTTAATAACACGAATGTAATTATTATATTATTACATAATCAATAATATAATCAACAACAAATCAATAGTTGTGAAATACTTTGAATAGACTGAAATAATATTCTGAAAAAAATCATAATAATATTTTTCATACTCTTTAAGACCATTTTGAAATGACATATTGATCATTTGTACTGAGTTGGTCGTACGACCAAGAACTTTCTTTTACTTTCATTAAAAAGAAGTACTCGACATTAAAATCGTAAATCAGATATCACTTACGAGTATGTCTAGGTGATCAGCCTATAGTACCTTGTGTTGTACAACACTCATCCGTTAAACGACTATGTGTTTAATTTTGACACCTTGTGTGTCAGCCGAAAAACTCGACTAAAACACTTGTTTGTTCATTCTCAGGCTTACCTTTGAATCCGTACCAAAATAATTTGGTTTGGACATCGCTACTTAACATCAACAATATTTCAAGGATTCAATATCAAATCAATAAAACATTATAACAGTTGTCTAGCCAAAACAAATGGCATCGACACTTCCTTAAACAATTTATGGATATCGAACTTTAAAACTTTAACAATTTATGTCATAACATAACTTGAATACTTGTACAAATACTAAGATTTGCATAAGCATGGAATTCACACAATCATACAAGAATTGTGTTCATTTATTCTTAAAAACATCATATAAACTTCATACGACCATAATTAAATGAAGTTAGAAAACTTGCTCAATAAAATAAGAGTAAGTTTAGGAAACTTGTCTTTAGCGTTCTTTATAATCTTGACGATAATCATCCTTCAAATGTCCTAAACATTTACATTAACCATAACACATCAATTAGGAACATAACGACACCAAGTTTGGTTTACTTTAACTCTACTTATTACTTTTCATGTCCGTGTCATTAGAATCAGAGAACTTTTCATGTTTATTATTATTTGTTACAACGTTTCGGCATTCGTTTACCATACAGGCCCAAGCCATATGCCTTTGCATATGGTTATGCATTTGCCTCTTTCTAGCATACTTTATTCGAATCATTAAACCCAGAATATTCGTTAAGTTCATTATCATTTGTTATGGCTTTATGACGTCTATATGTCATACTCTCAACTCCATTATGCTAACGTCTAAGCTATACACTCTCATGTATGCTAAGCACGTCTATTTTACGCGTATGCTAAACATTTACATTGTTTAAAGTATTTAACGTTTACAACGTTTATCCTTTAAATTAACATTCAACCATTAAATAAGGTTTTAATCACTTGTTATGGTGATACATTAGTTGAACATTTATGTTCATAATTATTCTACACAATTTCATAATATTTAAGTTCAAAATAACTCATTACTGGGTTTTGTACAGGACCGGCTGTGACGCCCCCAAAATATGTATACATCACCTATTCTGAGTTGCCAAATACATGGTACAGGATACAAATACAATCTTAAATATACAACATGAGCTGTGAGTTTTAATACAAATATTGTCTTCTAGACAGTATTCAAACTCAAAATAAGTCCTCAATACATTTATTATCACACTATTTCATAGAATAGTGAGGACTACTAATGCTATCATCCGGACCGTCACTGCTCCCCGATTAGTCCTCGTTACGTTCTCATTTCAAGAGAGAACAATGAAAGCAAAAGCAAAAAGGTGAGCTCAACTAGCCCAGTAAGAAATATTATGGCTAAGATAATGCAGAATAAATTATCGTTAGCCTTCAACAGTGTTAAACTTATACAATATAACAAACATCAAGTTTAACTACAGTGGAACAAGCAATCCATTAGAAGAGTCAAGTAGAGAATAAAATCTACTATCTTCTATGATTTAAAAGGTTTTTCATCACTTTTATCGCTGAGACTCAGCCTATTAAATAAACCACGTCATCCCTACACTACGGCCAAGGATATTCATTAGTATCACGACCACAAATTATCCATGCACTACGGGCCAAGGATATTCGTGTTTTCATCAATGGTCATGACTATACTGAATAATCCCTGGTCATAATCATACCAAAAACTATCCATCAATGCACTTCAGGCCACTGAGGACTTTCACCACATCATTCGTCACATTACGGTCATGATTATACCGAATAATCCCTTGTCATAATCATACCAAGTCCATCTACGCACGTAAGCCAAAGATGACTTTCATCACAATATAAGCATTTGGATGATGACAATGACATAATAATTCAATAAAACAAGTTCAAGGATAAATTTTAAAGATTTATAATTTAATTTATCCAGAAATCAATAACGTCCAAATTGTCAACATGATACTGCTTTGTGGAGTAAAATTTAAGAATGCTTAGAAGAATATTTTCATGAAAAGATACTGGATGAAGCGCAAATATCCAGGATATTCCACTAATTTTATGGAGTATAGAAGCCAAAACTTTAACCAACTGAGTATAATAGAATATATGAATCTGCAAATAGATTTTCGCCCGCCATGCGATAATTCACGGAGACAGATCATTTTCACAATTTAATAAGGAATGAATACGAAGGATCATTCACCATGCATGTGGTAAATCCACATAGACAGGTTATTCCAACAGAATAATAAAGAATGGAATAACGAAGAATTTCACCATGTATGCGATTACTTGGCATGATGAGTTATTCCAACATAATAATAAAGAATGGAATAGTAGAAGAATTTAACCATGTATGCGGTACTTGGCATAGGCGAGTTATTTCAACATAATAATAAAGAATGGAACCGAGTCATGCGTAATTATACGCACGGATATTCAACGTAATAATAAAGAATGGAACCGAATCATGCGTAATCCGCATGCAGACGTGATATTCCAACAAAATAATAAAGAATGGAATAACAACGAAATCACCGGGCATGCGATAGGTATCGCACGCAGACGAGTTATTCCAATGTAATAATAAATAAAAGAACTAGGTCATGCGTAATACGCATGATGTGATATTCAACAGAATAATAAGGAATGGAATAACGAGAAAGAATTTCACTATGTATGCGGTACTTTGCATGACAAAGTTATTCAACATAATAATAAAGAATGGAATAACGTAAGAATTTCACCATGTATGCGGTACTTCACATAGACAGGTTATTCCAATATAATAATAAAGAATGGAATAACAGAAGCTCTCTTTATGAATATGAAAGAAATAATACCCCTTACCTTAGAAAAAAACTGGATACTGAAATAGTGAGGTAGCAGACTTCTCTTCTTCTTTCTCTTTATAATTTCTCTCTATAATAATTGCTCTATAGCTTTAGTGAATTGGTGAAAAATAATGAAGGAATGAGCTTCTATTTATAGGAAAATATAGTTTCAATAATTACACGTTTTGGGGCTCGAAATATTACAGAATAATACCTTCCTCTTTTGGGGCTCGAAATATTACAGTATAATTTCCTTCCTCTTTTCCTTCATCAAACTTGCACCACCTCCCCTAATAGTAAATAATGTGAATCAATAGTAAATTATGCGAATCAATAGTTCTAGACATGAGAAAATATGAATTACAGTATAGTACCTCCATCTATACCTCCATTTTTAACTTAGTCATGCAAGTATTATCAATCTTGCACCAACTCCCCTAATAGTAAATGAATGTGAATCGATAGTACACACATGTGAACAAATAGTTATAATCCTGTGAATCAATAGCAATTAATTTCTCATTTATCCAGTTAATTACCCGATAACTTCCAGACATCAATTATTATCGAAATAAATGTCGATTTTCACTAACACTAATAATTCTAACACAATGGAACTATCAATTTCATCTTTAATCAACACGAACTTTTTCATCATTAATATTATAACTCACAATATTTAACAACCAGGTCATTCCCAGGAAAGAGGGGGTTTTCCGATAATGATTTCTCCTTATTGACGCGTAATTAGATGACCAAACCTCTCCTTGACAGAACTTCTAGACATTGTAAATATTGCAATTTAATAATATGAATAACTTTATCGTCTCAATTATTGATTTAATAATATATCATATTATACAGATGATACTGCGAGAATAATCGAATCAATAATATCAGAGATATGATGTAGCAATAATTGAGTATAACTGAGTGACTTCTCACGTAAGCATCAATAAGCAATACCGTGTGCAACCACGCGTATTAATGTACTTTTACTACCAGATAGTTCAATAGTTTTAACGGTAACACTTTCGCCGTTATTTTTATAAAAAGATAATTCTGTCGTTTTCTAACTACGACAATACTTCTGTTGTGGGGTCCACCAATGATTGTGCCGTCGTATGGATATTCCCTGACAAAAAGAATATTATATAACAACTTGTTTACTTTGAAAAATTTATAAATATTACCCACAACTATCAAATCCACACCATAATATTCAAAAAAAATATTTCGAAAAATTTAAATCTTTATTCATAAAATTTGGGGTCTCACACCGGTGCTGTGGTGCCCAATCCAGGCTTAATGTCGATGATGCGGCGCTCAAGGACAGTAGCTTGGCCTTAGAACGGCGATGCAGTGCTAGCTTTTATACTGGTAACGGCGTTGTCGCGCCATTCATAAGACGTAGAATTTTTTTTATGATTTCTGTAGAAAACTTTGCAACATCATAACTCGATCATCTCTTATCGGAATGCGTCCGTTCTTGAGCCAATTTCTTGCTCTTACTACACACTAAAAATCTCCACAGGACAAAATAATTTCTAGATTCTCTAATAAGGCTTTCAACCGGTTCAAAAATCCCTCGTCGCTCAGTTTTTCGGCTTAACGTTCTTAATGTTTATTTTTATTTCTTCGTAAATTACTCACCCGAAACTAGAATGAGTTCATTCTTGAGCCTACAGATTATATTTTCTATATTCTACACCATTCTCAGGAAATATTAATTATTCTTAATCCTTAAATCACATTATAAATTCATCCAAAAATCATACCAAACCAGGATTTTGACTAACGTCTTTTACTTAAATTTTCTCCATAACTTTGTTATAACACGTTTTTAATCCGTTCCACTTGGAGCTTTTCTGTATCTCATATACGTATATTACCTTCTCCTCAGACTTCCATTATTAGTTTATGAACTAAGATTTCAACTAGCTCGATTAGACAATAATTACTACATTCTTCATTCATTCTTCGTTTAGCTCGTTATTTCAACTATGATTCCCAAATGCACACATATATTAGTGATTTAATTCCACTAATTCTTCCTTATTTCTCTGGATCACTCATGATTCACATGAATCATCCAACCATCAACAAAGCACTTTGTCTACATTTACAAAGCGTTTAAATAAATGAAAAGATAGAGTTCTCGTTCTTACCTTTTTGGTCCTCTTCATGTTCTTAATTAACAGATGGTTTGATTTTGTGTTCCTCTCCCGAAACTTATGAATTTCTCAAGCTTCTCACTTCTCTCTCAAAATGTTAAGAGTTTCTTCTCTTAGTTTATGAATTGGTAAGGAATAAAGAGAAATGACTTGTTATTTATAGGTGGAGCAAGAGTTGGGGCAATTTGGTCATTTGGCTAGCTTAACCATGGTTAAGTGGTGGGGGATGGGATGGAAAGCTTCTCTTGCAAGCTCTCATCTCCCATTGGTTCATTTCTTTTCACACGGATTAAGTTAGAGCTTAGTTAGCCTAACTTGGTCTTGTTCACTTGGTTTAGTTTCTCTAACTGTTCAGTTAGCCGTTATTTTTGACTTTTGACTTTCGTATTTCTATCGTATAATTTTCATATTATACTTCTTTAACTTTCAAAAATCTTTATACAGTTGAAAAACTGCGTTTTTTGTTTTTAAATTTTATTGGACATTCCGTCTTTCTTCCTTATATAAACGTTAGGGCATTCTTCGAAAAAACGCAAAAGCGTTTTTTGAATGAATAACGTATTTTTCGTCTTTTTCTCAGAAAATTTTTATTTTCTTATACGAACTCAAATTTATAAATCCTAACACAAACACATTCGAGGTGATAGAATCGACCTTTAAACACTTAACATAGAATAATATTCATAAAATCTCATTTTATTCAATAATATTCTACAAAATTTAATTATAAGTTAAGTAAAATTTCTCGGTCGTTACAACAATCTTAGATAAAATAATTTACAAAATGATGTGGTAATATGTAATTAGTTAATTATCCAGTATATATCTAGCGATAATAACCAATTACAACCAAACACACCATCTTGTATATATCATTTATTTGTTAAAAAAAATTGTTTCACAAAAAGATTTATTTTGTAATGATAGTAGTATATGTCAGGAATATACATGTGAATATTATTTCTTATTTATATAATTTGATGATGAAGATGATAAAGTTAATAAATGAATATGAAAATATGTATGCATTGATAAAAGTTGTAAAGTCCTTAATATATGAAAAATAATATGGACAAGGACTTGGATTAAAAAAATCAATGTGTTAGGTTGATCTGATATGAATGAATAGCTTTGTGAAGTCCTTCAAAAGATCATAATGTACAAGGAATATGAATAGAAAGATCAAACTTGTTAGGTTTATCTTATAAAGTGTAAATAGATAGGCTTGTCTGATCGAAAAGCACTTTGTCAGCCATCATAGTCTGCCAAAAAGAGTTAAGGCAAAATCGTAGTCTATTAAGGCAGAATCATAGAAGCTGTTTGTTAAGTGCCTAGCGAGCTAAAACAAGAATCATAGGCCTCACTCAAAATCATAGAATCTACAAGTCATTACAAATCATTATCTTAGTCTGACGAGCCGGCCAAGAGATTACAGAATCCAAGGCAGAATCGCAGTCTGTCAAAGAAAGTCAAGAATCCCAAGCTTCGTTCGAAATTGTAGAGTCTATAAATCGTCACCAATGAAAATCGTAGTCAATCAAGTGCTCACAATCCTAAAGTAGAATCTTAGAGAACTCTAAGATTCTCAAAAGATGAGCAATCCAGAAGTGTATACATAGATCTCATCCTTTGGTAAGAGTAAACAAGTTTGAGAATGCAGTCTACTTGAAGAGTATCAGAAAGCATTCTCTGAATGGCCTGAAAACAAACAGTAGATCAAAGTACCAAATTTATCAGCAAGGCTGTTTGAGAAGTGAAGAGTCATTCAGGAGTCATCTACAAGCGCCCATCAGAAGATAACATTCGTAGTGTTTGATATCTAGCAGAAGAGTCTGATAAAACACTTTCAAAGATAATGGCAAACTTCAGAGGACAGACGAAAAGGATTTTCTATGCTCAGTTTCACCATGGAGAATGAACAAAAGATCACAGGGTAGAAAATTGAGAAAGCTGAGCATGACTAATCAAAAGAGTCATGTAAACAAAAGGGCCAAGGAAGTTAGCAAGTTTTCTAGTTCCTGAAGAAAGGCAAGACAAGCATGCATGATCGAAAAATAGACTGCAAGTACAAGATGCTATTGCCAAGTCAAAGAGCTCTTTCAGAATCTTAAAAATGTCAAGGGAATCATGGAACAGAAAGATCACTCCACGATTCCCATAGACAAACTACAACCAAGTACATAAACGTCAACATCAGAATCATAGAGTTCATTCGTCTGGTGATTGAGTCTTAGCAATGTCTAACAATAAAGACTGACATACGAACGTTGATGTTTGAGAATCTCAATGCTCTCACCAACATCCCTGGTTTGGATCGAGGAAACAAAAGGAAAGAGAAAAGGTGACTACCAACTAGTATGCTGAAAGTGACGTTTTAGAAGTGTCAGAACAGAAAGCAGTCTGCTATATTAGACCAGTCAAAAAGGAGTTGTCACATCAATTCAGTATGTTTGCATCAAAGAACTCAGAATGTTTGAAGATTTTCAATTAGCTCTCAACGGTTATAATCCAACGAGAAGCTGATGGGTGAACTTATAAAGAGCTGAAGCTTCAAAGAGATAAATGTGAGCAAAGGTCTCAGTAAGAGTAAGGCTACCTAATAATGAATGAAGCACATCTAATGAGGGTCTTTCACTGCTAAAAGTTTCACTCAATACAAATGAGTATGCCAATAGAGTGGCATTTTTTCTAAGAGCTGGAAGGCCAAGAAAACAAGAACTAGACTGGCAAATCAGAAAGTATACCTCAAGAGCCACTCTACGTTTCACCATGAACAGATTGAGCTGAAGAGAAGAAAATGCAAAGCCGAATCTGTGCACAAAACAACCAATGTTCAAAGATTGTTAAGTGCCAGAAGGAGCCGAGCTGATATGCAAGACTTAGTAGTACCTAAGTGGTGATAGTGTGTTATGCTGAATATCCGATGAAATCAAGCATCAACTACACAGATCAGCAGCACCAGAGAAATTAATCAGACTGCTAAGTTCACAAAGATGTCAAGCTAAATGTACCTCTTAGCAGTCCATCAGTTGTGATCAAGTATCAATGTTGAATGCCATACGATCACAAGGAGCTGCTAAGTACCAAAAAATGAACAAGCTAAATGTCATCTTAACAGTTGTTGGGTAAAATCTATATACGCACTACACGCAAGTATACGTGGTCCACAAGTAATAAAGTGATGAGTAAATTATCGTTCCCACAGAGATCAACTAGTAAGAAACTTAACTTACAATTAACAATTTCCTATTAATCCTAATTTTATTAAACTATTCAACTCAATGATTATAATTAAAGAAACTAAATTAAGAAACAAATAAATTACCAATCACAAATATCAAAATCTGGAATTTCAAACAATTAATGGAGAATTAGACTTATGATTTCACCCTAAGCTTCACTCTGATTTTAACACTTTTATTCCAATTCAATTCACTATCCCAGTTTATTAATCAAGAACACGAATGTAGCATTAACCACCTCTCGATGCACTAATACCGTATTAACTTAAATCCACAATTAAGATAGAAACAAGTTAAACACCTTAATCAACTAACTCACTATATCTCTATGTGAATTACAATTAAAGAATGTTTAACATTAAGTTCTCTATCCGATTACATGCGATGTCAAGCATATCTCTACCTTAACATTCATCAAGATTCTGCTATTCACAAAATTCATGAACACATGCTATATTAACTAAGTCTAGATTTGAATATCCTCTCTCGATTCCATACAAATCCACAAAGAATTGTTGATCAGGCAATTCATAAATTCAAGCTCAAATTAATATAGATAAACTGGAAATAGATTATTAAACTGGAAATCAAAGTTTACAAAATCATCGATTCACTTAAAGATCCATCATAAACCTAAAAAGTGAATTAGTTCATCGTAAATGAAATAACTACTGAATAAATCATAGAAAACATTCTATCAATTACAATTAATAGTCTAAGAAGAAGAATATTGAAAAACACCCTTCACGTAGCCTAGAATTGCAATCGACTCGAAAATCTCCTCAAAATACTCCTCTAACGCTGGCTAAGAAAAATTGGAATTGATCTTCGTATTATGCCCTGTGTCTTGTTAAATTCCTCGTTAATTGAGTAATAGATGTCCAACACCCAAGTCCCAACCAAAATTCCATCTCTCTAGAGTTCCATTGCGATGCAATAAGATAGAATCCATGCCCAAGAAGAGTTTCAAGCTTAACAGAAGTCTGCAGAATTCGACACCCCCCGCCCCGACGGGGGTGTATGTGTTAAAAAGGCCCGCCCCTTCGAACTACCATTCTGTTAATTCCTGATAAAGAACCCCCGCCCCGGCGGGGGTATACAAAGCAAAAAGGCCCGCCCCGGCGGGGGTCTATTATGATGCCCCCAAAATAGGTATACATCACCCATCTTGAGTCGCCAAATACATGGTACAGAATACAAATACAAACTTAATTATACAAACGTCGTGTAATACACGACAAAACATAGTTGAGAGTTTAAACAAGAATGTTACCTTCTAGACAATATCCACTCTCAAATAGAGTCTTCATTACATTTATTGTCACACTATTTTATAGAATAGTGAGGACTACTAATACACCATCTCGGACCATCACTCCGTTCCCCGACTAGTCCCGGCTATATTTTCATTTCCTGAAGAGAACAATGAAAGCAAAAGGGTGAGCTCAACTAACCCAGTAAGAAATATTATGACTAAGATAATGTAGAATAAATTATCATTAGTCTTCAACAATGTTAAACTGATAAAATACAATAGACATTAAGTTTAACTGCAGCGAAATAAGCAATACATTAGAAGAGTTAAGTAGAGTATGGTATCTACTACCTTCTATAATTTAAAATGTTTTCATCAATTTTTATCGCTGAGACTCAGCTTAATAAATAAACTACATCATCGAGTCATCCCTGCACTACGGGCCAAGGATATTCATTAAATCATCAATGGTCATGACTATACCGAATAATCCCTGGTCATAATCATACCAAAAACTGTCCATTAATGCACTACCGGCCACTTGGAGGATTTTACCAAATCATTTTAAAAATTTAAGGTCATGATTATACCAAATAATCCCTGGTCATAATTATACCAAGTCCATCTATGCACGTAAGCCAAAGATGACTTTCAGCACAATATAAGCATGAGGATGGTGACGATGACATAATAATTCAATAAAACAAGTTCAAGGATAAATTTTAAAGATTTAAAATTTTAGTTTATCCAGAAATTAATAACGTCCAAATTATCAACATGATACTTCTTTGTGGAGTAAAATTCATGAATGCTCAGAAGAATATTTCCATGAAAAGATACTGGATGAAGCGCAAATATCCAGGATATTCTACTAATTTCATGGAGTATAGAAGCCAAAACTTTAACCAACTGAGTATAATAGAATATATGAAACTGCAAATTGATTTTCACCCGCTATGCGGTAATCCACGTAGACAGATCATTTCCACAATTTAATAAGGAATGAATACGAATGATCATTCACTATGCATGCGGTAATCCACATAGACAGGTTATTCCAACAGAATAATAAAGAATGGAATAACAGAAGAATTCACCAGCGTCGTGAATCCGCAGAGCGGGTTATTCAACGAAATAATAAAGAATGGAACCAGGTCATGCGTAAATCGCACAGACAGGATATTCCTACAAAATAATAAAGAATGGAACCAGGTCATGCATAAACCACAAAGACAGGATATTCCAATAGAATAATAAAGAATGGAATAACAACAGAATTCACCAGGCATACGATAGACCGCACAGATAGGTTATTCCAACAAAATAATAAAGAATAGAATAACAGAAGAATTTCACCATGTATGCGGTAATTCACATAGATAGGTTATTCCAACATAATAATAAAGAATGGAATAACAGAAGAATTTCACCACGTATGCGGTAATTCGCATAGACATGTTATTCCAACATAATAATAAATAATGGAATAACAGCTCTTACGAGTATTGAAAGAAAATAATTCTCTTCATGAATACGAAAGAATAATACCCCTTACCTTAGAAGAAACTGGATATTGGAATAATGAGGTAGCAGACTTCTCTTCTTCTTTTTCTCTATAATTTCTCTCTATAATAATTGCTCTAAAGCTTTAGTGAATTGGTGAGAAATGAAGGAAGAACGAGCTTCTATTTATAACAAAATATAGTTTCAATAATTGCACATTTTGGGGCTCGAAATATTATAGTACAATACCTTCAACTTTTCTTTCATTTTTTAATTTAGTCCTGCAAGTATTATCAAACTTGTAACACCTCCCCTAATAGTAAATAATGTGAATCAATAGTTCAATCATGTGAATAAATAGTTATAATCATGTAAAAATACGAATTATAGTATAGTACCTCCATCTATACCTCCATTTTTAACTTAGTCATGCAAGTATTATCAATCTTGCACCAACTCCCCTAATAGTACAAGAATGTGAATCAATAGTACACACATGTGAACAAATAATTATAATCATGTGAATTAATAGCAATTAATTGCTCATTTATCCGATTAATTACTCGACTGGTCAGTAAAACTTCCAAACATCAATTAATATCGAAATAAATGTCGATTTCCACTAACACTAATAATTCTAATACAATGGAACTATCAATTTCATCTTTAATCAACACGAACGTATTCATCATTAATATTATAACTCACAATATTTAACAACCAGGTCGTTCCCAGGAAAGAGGGGGCTTTCCGATAAGGATTTCTCCTTATTGGCGCACAATTAGATGACCAAACCTCTCATTGACAGAACTTTTAGACATTGTAAATATTGCAATTTAATAATATGAATGACTTTCTCGTCTCAATTATTGATTTAATAATATAACATATTATACAGATGATACTATGACAATAACTAAATCAATAATATGAGAGATATGATGCAACAATTACTGTAGCAATAATTGAGTATAACTGAGTGACTTCTCACGTAAGCATCAATAATCAATACTGCAGTACTATACTACTATCTGACCAGACATCGCTTTTTCTTTTACTATCGAGTAGTTCAACAGTTTAACGGTAAAACTTCCGTCGTTATTTTTATAAAATGATAATTATGTCATTTTCTAACTACGACAATACTTCCGTTGTGGGGTCCACCAATGATTGTGTCGTCGTATGAATATTCCTTGATAAAATGAATATTCCCCGACCAATCGAATATTATATTACCACTTGCTTACTTTGCAAAATTTGTTAATATTACCCACAACTATAACTTTATATTATATCCACACCATAATATTCAAAAATATATTTCGAAAGAAATTAATCTTTATTCATAAAAGTTGGGGTCTTACAATCTCCCCTTCTTATGAAATTTCATCCTCGAAATTAGGGTGCATACCTGGTATGTCGAAGAGGTGAGGATACCTTGATTTCATTTCAGATTCTAACTCCCAGGTGATTTCCTCAACATCGTGGTTTATCCACAAAACTTTAACTTGAGGTATAACTTTAGAACGTAGAATATGATCCTTCTTATCCAAGATTTTAACAGGTACCTCTTCATATGTTAAATCTTCCTCTATCTCGTCTGGTTCTAATTCAATAATATGGTTCGGGTCATCCATATATTTACGTAACATAGATATGTGAAAAATGTTATGAACACGAGACATACTTAGCGGTAAGGCGAGTCTATAGGCCACAGGTCCTACTCGATCGAGGATTAAAAATGGGCCAATGAATCGAGGATTGAGCTTTCCTCTCTTTCCAAATCTTGTAACTCCTTTCCATGGAGAAACACGTAACAACATATGATCTCCAATATTGAATTCCACGTCCTTTCGATGAAGATCAGCATAACTCTTTTGCCGATCTTGTGAGGTTTTTATACGTTGTCGGATCATTTAAATCTTTTCCGTAGTCATACGTACCAAATCCAGTCCAAACAACATTGCTTCACCCACCACATCCCAGCATACTTGAGAACGACACTTTCTTCCATACAACGCCTCAAATGGAGCCATGCCAATACTTGCTTGATAACTATTGTTGTAGGAAAACTCCACCAATGGTAAGAACTTGTCCCAACTTCCTTGAAGTCAAGGACACGTAGTCTTAATAAATCTTCAAGAGTTTGAATAGTCCTTTCCGACTGCCCATCTGTTTGAGGATGATATGCTTAACTAAATAAATCGTAAATTACCCATAGCTTTTTTGTAAACTAACCCAAAATCTTGAAGTGAATCTTGGGTCTCGATAAGAAACTATGGATACTGGCATACCATGAAATCTTACAATCTCATTTATATACATACTAGCAAGACATTCAAGTATATAAGTATCTCATATCGGCAAGAAATGAGGAGACTTGGTCAATCTATCAACAATGACCCAAATCGCATTTATGCCTTGAGAAACCTTGGGAAGACCAGTAACGAAATCCATGGTAATGTGCTCCCACTTCCATTCTGGAATTTCAAGTGGTTCCAATGGACCTTTTATCACTTGATGCTCCACCTTGATTCGTTGACAAGTTAGACACCTTGAGATAAACCCTGCTATATCTCTCTTCATATTCCTCCACCAAAATGTATGTCGGACATCACGATACATTTTGGTGCTCCCAGGATGGATTGCAAACGGTGTCTTGTGTGCCTCCATCATGATTTTATACTTCAAGTCAGAATCGTTAGGAACACAAAGTCTGGAGTTGACTCGAAGTATTCCTTCTTCATCAATTCTTACTTCCGAAATAGCACCTTCTTGCACTTTCTTCTTCATACGCATCAGCTCCAAGTCTGTAGTTTGAGCAGCTTTAACTTTATCGATTAAAGTCGGTTCTACTCGTATATTCGCCATCATCACATGGGTCCCTGGAGTCTTTAACTCTATCTACATCCTTCGTAAGTCATACAAAATGGGTCTTTGCGTATATTGCACTCATACCCGCATATGATCTTTTACTCAATGCGTCAGCTACTACATTCTCTTTTCCAGGATGGTATTGGATGGTATGATCATAATCTTTCAACAACTCAAGCCATCGTCGTTGCCGCATGTTGAGTTCCTTTTGAGTGAAGAAATATTTGAGGCTTTTATGATCCGTATAGATCTTCACCTTCTCTCCATACAAGTAATGCCTCCAAATCTTAAGCGCAAAAATGATTGCTGCCAACTCTAGATCATGAGTAGGATAATTCATCTCATATTCTTTGAGTTGTCGAGAGGCATAGGCTATGACTTTCCCATGTTTCATGAGAACACATCCTAACCCTTTGCCTGAAGCATCACTGTAGATGACAAATCCTCAAGAGCGGATCGTATTGTTAGAGCAGTCTTTGAAATGAGTCTTCTCTTAAGTTCTTGGAAACTCTTCTCACATTCCTCGCTCCAACCGAATTTTGTATCTTTTCGAGTCAGCTGAGTTAATGGAGTAGAGATTCGAGAAAATCCTTCCACGAATCTCCGATAATAATCAGCTAAGCCGAGAAAGCTATGTACTTCAGTCACTGACTTAGGTTGCTCCCAGCTTTGAATTGCTTCAATCTTTGCCGGGTCAACAGATATTCCATGATTTGATATTACGTGCCCAAGGAATGCAACTTCCTCAGGCCAGAACTCACATTTCTTCAACTTGGCATAAATCTTGTTTTCACAAAGCTTTTGAAGTATCAGTCTCAAGTGTTGCTTATTATCTTCACGGGTTTTGGAGTATATAAGGATGTCATCAATAAAGACGACCATAAAGTGATCCAAATATTTCTTGAATACTCGGTTCATCATGTCCATGAAGGCAACAGGAGCATTAGTCAATCCAAAAGACATGACTACGAATTTATAATGCTCGTACCGAGTTCTGAAAGCAGTCTTTGGAATGTCATCAATTTTAATCTTCAACTAATGATATCTAGAACGAAGATCAATCTTTGAAAAAAATTTGGCTCCTTGCAACTGGTCAAACAGGTCATCAATGCGAGGCAACGAGTACCTATTTTTGATGGTGACATGATTCAACTCCCGATAATCAATACAAAGTCGCATACTTCAATCTTTCTTCTTCACGAATAGAAATGAGAGCACCCCAAGGAGACGTACTTGGGATTTAATGAAACCGATGTCTAACAATTCTTGTAGTTGGGTTTTAACTCCACGAAGTTCAATAGGAGCTATTCGATATGGGGCTTTGGAAATGGGTTTTGTACCGGATTCAAGGTCGATACAAAATTCAATTTCACACTCTGGGGGTAAGCCAGGAAGTTCTTCAGGGAATACATTAGGAAATTTATTAACAATAGAAATATCATTCAAATCTGACGTATTTTTATTTAAATCCGTGACATGGGCTAAGAAAGCTTGACATCCGTTTTTCAATAAGCGAATAGCTTTATGGCTTGATATGACAGTGATTGATTTTAGTGGTTTGGTTGCTTGAATTCGCATAATAGGTTAGTTAGGAATATGAAAGCTAACAACCTTATGAAAATAATCGATTTTAGCATGATGAGTAGTTAACCAATCAATCCCTAAAATCACATCAAATGCAAGTATTTTCTAAGAAATAAGATCGACAGGTAACGTGCGGTTACTGATTTGAATCAAACAAGACTTATAAATCGGGGATGTAATGAAGGTTTCTCCCAACGGAGTTTCAACAGATAAGTCAAAGTCTAATTTCTCCGGAGTCAAATTTAAACGTTGAGCGCAAGTAGGAGAAATAAAGGAATGGGTAGAACCGATATCAAATAAAGTATAAACTTCACTAGAGTTTATGATTAGCTTACCCGTGATCACCTCGTTTGGATTCCTCGCCTTTTGGGAGGTTACGACAAACGCTCTCCCTTGAACTACTGGTTTGGTCTTGTCTGGGACTCCCTTGGATGCCTCCATCCTAGCTGGACTTGACTTTGGTGCACGATAAAATTGGGCTAGGTGACCTTCTTTTCCACAATTGTAACATGCTTTGGACTGCATCGTGCAGTTTGGACTTATGTGTCCTTCCCCTCCACATTTGTAACATACGACCGGCAGTCGTTCTCCTTCTTTAACAATATGTGCTGGTGCTGACGTCTTTCTATCATTATTGAATTTTCTCTTCTTGAAATGTCCGCTCTTATTGTCATGGCCATGATTACCACCGAAGTGATTACCATTTCTGGCATGTTGATTCCCTCCACGTTTGTTGTCACCGCTTCGATGACTGCTACCACTGGTATTATCGACTTGTCGGCTGCTCTCTCTTAGTTGGGTTGACTCATTGTTGCGCTCCAATAACTGAGCCCTATTCACAACATCTGAATACAAACACAGTTTATGAGAGATAAGGTATTGACATATCTCGGGTTTCAAACCTCTTAGAAATATCTGTGTCATTCTCTCCTCATTATCAACCAAGTGGGATGCAAACCGAGACAACTCGGCAAACTTTGCTTCGTACTGCGCCACGGTCATATTGTTTTGCTCAAGCTTTATGAACTCTACCTCCATCATGTGACGAATACTTTCAGGAAAGTACTTGTCGTCGAGCAGCTCTTGGAACTTCTCCCAAGATATTTTGAGTGCGGCAGGTTGAGTAAGCTTTACAGATTCCCACCGATGTCGCCTCATCTGCTTTATAACATGAAAGGTGGAAAAGGGAACCTTTTGCTCCTTGGAGCATCCCAAGACATCAAATATCTTATTGATCTGCTTTATCCACGTCTCTGCCTTAAGTGGTTTTGGCTCTCCAAAAAACTCCGGTGGTCCCAGCTCCTTGAACTACTTAGCGGTGACCGTCTGAGAGTTATCAGTGTTTCCACCTGCATTTTGGATAGGAGCCGCCTTCGCCTGATGTTGCATGAATTGCATAAAACCTCTGAACATCCCATCATTCATCATTAGATCGTTGTTGTTTACTTGTGGAATATTGTCTTCCTGTTGCACTTTATCCTGGGTATTAATCTGTGGTGACTCAATGGTCTCATGTGCGTCATTGCTTATCTCAACATTTTCGGATGCCATTTTAAAATACTGCCACAAAACAAGGGTTAATTATCATATCACATATTATCCCTATACTCTGACCGACCAATTAAATACCAAATAAACTTAGGTAGGTCATACTAGCTAAGGAATTCCCCGTCTCTCCCCTCCTAGTTCTTGTCTCACATCTTAGCCAGGGATCATATCCCTAAGCTCTGATACCAAATGTGACGCCCCCAAAATAGGTATACACACCCATCTTGATTCGCCAAATACATGGTACAGAATACAAATACAAACTTAATTATACAACCGTCGTGTAATATACGACAAAACATAGTTGAGAGTTTAAACAGGAATGTTGCCTTCTAGACAATATCCACTCTCAAATAGAGTCCTCATTATATTTATTGTCACACTATTTTATAGAATAGTGAGGACTACTAATACACCATCTCGGGACCATCACTCGCTCCCCCAGACTAGTCCCGCTACATTCTCATTTCACAGAAGAGAACAATGAAAGCAAAAGGGTGAGCTCAACTAGCTCAGTAAGAAATATTATGACTAAGATAATGTAGAATAAATTATCATTAGTCTTCAACAATGTTAAACTGATAAAATACAATAGACATCAAGTTTAACTGTAGCGGAATAAACAATCCATTAGAAGAGTCAAGTAGAGCATGATATCTACTATCTTCTATGATTTAAAATGTATTCATCAATTTTTATCATTTGAGACTCGACAATAAATAAACCACATCATCGAGTCATCCCCTTTTCTACGGGCCAAGGATATTCATTAAATCATCAATGATCATGACTATACTGAATAATCTCTGGTCATAATCATACCAAAAACTGTCCATCAATGCACTACAGGCCACTGAGAACTTTTACCACATCATTTATAACATTACAGGTCATGATTATACCGAATAATCTCTGGTCATAATCATACCAAGTCCATCTATGCATGTAAGCCAAAGATGACTTTCATCACAATATAAGCATGAGGATGATGACAATGACATAATAATTCAAAAAAATAAGTTCAAGGATAAATTTTAAATATTTAAAATTTTAGTTTATCTAGAAATTAATAACGTCCAAATTGTCAACATGATACTTCTTTGTGGAGTAAAATTCAAGAATGCTCAGAAAAATATTTTCATGAAAAGATGCTGGTTGAAGTGCAAATATCCAGGATATTCTACTAATTTCATGGAGTATAGAAGCCAAAACTTTAACCAACTGAGTATAATAGAATATATGAAACTGCAAATGGATTTTCGCCCGCCATGCGGTAATCCGTGAAATGATCATTTCCACAATTTAATAAGGAATGAATACGAAGGATCATTCACCATGCATGCGGTAATCCACATAGACAGTTTATTCAACAGAATAATAAAGAATGGAATAACAGAATAATTCACCAGGCGTGCGTAATCCACACAGACAAGTTATTTCAACAGAATAATAAATAATGGAACTAGGTCATGCGTAAATCGCACAGACAGGATATTCCAACAGAATAATAACGAATGGAACCAGGTCATGCATAAACCGCACAGACATGATATTCCAACAGAATAATAAAGAATGGAATAACAATAGAATTCACCAGGCATGCGATAGACCGCACAGACATGTTATTCCAACAGAATAATAAAGAATGGAATAATAGAAGAATTTCACCATGTATGCGGTAATTCGCATAGACATGTTATTCCAACATAATAATAAAGAATGGAATAACAGAAGAATTTCACCACGTATACGGTAATTCGCATAGACAGGTTATTCCAACATAATAATAAAGAATGGAATAACAACTCTTACGAGTATTGAAAGAAAATAATTCTCTTCATGAATATGAAAGAATAATACCCCTTACCTTAGAAGAAACTGGATATTGGAATAGTGAGGTAGCAGACTTCTCTTCTTCTTTCTCTCTATAATTTCTCTCTATAATAATTGCTCTAAAGCTTTAGTGAATTGGTGAGAAATGAAGGAAGAATATAGGAAAATATAGTTTCGATAATTACACGTTTTGGGGCTTGAAATATTACAGTAAAATACCTTCAACTTTTCTTTCATTTTTAATTTAGTCCTGCAAGTATTATCAAACTTGCACCACCTCCCCTAATAGTAAATAATGTGAATCAATAGTTCAATCATGTGAATCAATAGTTATAATCATGTGAAAATACGAATTACAGTATAGTACCTCCATCTATACCTCCATTTTTAACTTAGTCATGCAAGTATTATCAATCTTGCACCAACTCCCCTAATAGTACAAGAATATGAATCAATAGTACACACATGTGAACAAATAGTTATAATCATGTGAATTAATAGCAATTAATTGCTCATTTATCTGATTAATTACCCGACTGGTCAATAAAACTTCCAGACATCAATTAATATCGAAATAAATGTCGATTTCCACTAACACTAATAATTCCAACGCAATGGAACTATCAATTTCATCTTTAATAAACACGAACTTATTCATCATTAATATTATAACTCGCAATATTTAACAACTAGGTCGTTCACAGGAAAGAGGGGGCTTTCTGATAAGGATTTCTCCTTATTGGCGCGCAATTAAATGACCAAACCTCTCATTGACAGAACTTTTAGACATTGTAAATATTGCAATTTAATAATATGAATAACTTTGTCGTCTCAATTATTGATTTAATAATATAACATATTATGCAGATGATACTGTGACAATAACTAAATCAATAATATGAGAGATATGATGCAGCAATACTGTAGCAATAATTGAGTATAACTGAGTGAATTCTCACGTAAGCATCAATAATTAATACCGTGTAGTGCTACTACTTAACTACCACAGACATCGCATTTTTACTACTTACGGTAGTTCAACAGCTTTTAACGGTAACACTTTCACGTTATTATTTTAATAAAAGATAATTATGTCGTTTTCTAACTATGACAATACTTCTGTTGTAGGGTCCACTAATGATTGTGCCGTCGTACGAATATTCCCTGATAAAACGAATATTCCCCGACCAATCGAATATTATATAACCACTTGCTTACTTTGTAAAATTTGTAAATATTACCACAACTATAACATTATATTATATCCACACCATAATATTCAAAAATATATTTCGAGAGAAATTAATCTTTATTAGTAAAAGTTGGGGTCTTACATATATTCTGCTAAATGGTGACTGATGCTTCAAGACTTCTTCCAATATTGCACCGAATTGACTCCAAATGATTCCAAATGACTCCAAATCTTCGTTAAATGCCACAACAACCATCCTACACATAAAAGAACACAAAACAAGTAAAAACGAATATGTACACAAGGAAATAGCAACCAATAAGCATGAAATGGACACCGATTCGTGCATATAAAATCCAATTATCAAAATCCCCCAAACTTAAATTGTGCTAGTCCTCAAGCACAAAACAACTACATGTTATGCAATGCAACAAGATGAAATGAATACGATCTAATCTATACTCTTTCGAATCCAACAGTATCGTAGAATCAAGATTATCTCACCGGCCTCAGAAAAAATAAGCAACTCTACAATATTAACTATCAAAACCAATCCACAACTCCCTTTTAATCCTTAAATCTTAACCCATCATCACTGGTATAGTGTGTGTGTGTGATCAACATCCATGATAACTGCTACGAACTCAAATTCAATACATAATCAATTTCTTAGAAGGAATCATACAGTGCAAACTTAAAAATTCCAAAAATAGACCAGTTCCAATTAAAACTCAGCAATTACTATTTCCAAGGGTTCACACAGGGTACTTATACTTTATTTATATATATTTCTTTTTTTTTCACGGGGGATTTTTGCTCTTTTCCCGTTTTATTCACTTTTTTTTATATACATACATGACTGTGCAATGTCTCATCCCATTAGGCTGACAGTGCTACCCCTTAGCAAGCTTTCAACCAACGACTCCCAGACCATAAAAGACCTTAGGGCGCTAGGTGTAAAGACAATCCTCTCTGCATTTTTTGCTCAAGTAACAAAGGCCCCAAAACAAGACTAGTCACGATATATACTTTTTTTTAGATAAAGCTTATATACCCCACATATAAACCCCCAAACTTAGGTTCTTGCCTAATTTCGCCTTTACTGTCTATCCTTGTAGTTTTCTCATTTACTCTAGCATTATACTTTAGAGACTATTTATGTATCAATTTGAACTGACCAGTCAACAAAGATGTTTGTTAATCGTGCTAACCTTTTTATACCAGTTTCAAATGAGCGCAAGATTCGATTTATAACAGAAATTCTATCACAGTTCTAGTAATCAATGTTGTATTTGTTAACTTATTATCAATCTCATCATTGGCCCACAAATAACATGAACTACAACACTGCTGGAATATATGCAAACACAGTATTTAACTAAATATTTTTTTTTAACAAAATGCACTATTTACAAAACTAAAAACAATGCAATGACAAAAATAACCTGAGCTACTATGTATGCACCTAAGCTATCATGCAATTCTTCCTAAATTACTATGCAACACTGGAATTAAAATGACAAAAGTTAAACCTAAATACTACACATGCATGCAGACATGAATTTAAATCCCCCAAACTTAAGTAATATAATGTCCTCATTGGATGAATAATCATAATTAAGTACGTGAGGACTTCACTGCTATCGTTTAAGTCTGAGGAGGTGGTTGTTGAACTTCGTCATCTGAATCACTTGGTGGAAACCTCGGCATTGGCACGGGTTGCTGATATGGAAATTGGGCCACTAGGTTGAAGCTCTGAAGGGTTGTGTTGAGTGATACGAAAGATGAGTTCATAGCATCAAACATGTGATCTTGCCTCAATGCAAGTCTCTGCATCTCCCGACGTGCTGCCTTATTATGCGCATTCATTTGATTTTGGAAATCAAGGAACTGAGGACTGGATAGTGCCTCAGTCTGTGGTACCTGCTCGGCCCCTTGATCTCCCATAGCTTTATCATCATCCTCTGATGTCTCCATAGCATCAACTTCGTCTTCTGAAGCCGACGAAAAAATAAAGCCCAGTCCACGCGGATGTGACTCGCCTCCTGCCCATACAGAATATCGCGCTATTATTCTGGAATCAAACAACGCAAGCGGCATTTGTGTGGGCTCATCATCGAACCATCTCACCCCTGCTTGATGGCACAACCCACATATGGGTGCAGGGTGTGGCAAGCCGCCCAAAAAATTTCCACGTAAACACCGGCGGATGAAGAAAATAGATAATGGCCCCGACATCGATGATGAAGTCTTACACAATTACGTACAGCAATAACGCCTTCTCTTTGGTCATGTCCGAGGTGTGTTGGGAAGGATACAGTTTAGCGCATAGGAATGCGTACTAGATTTTGCCATACCAACTCAGGTCCTTGCTGTGGAACACTGTACCACCCTTTCGGCCTTTGATCCAAGTTGTTTCCGGCTTAGTCATCTCCTTGAGTATTGCCTCATAGTCTGGATCAAAATCACATATTTGAGCATATTGGCATTGGCGAGGAACCCACAGTTGATAGTAGGTGTTTATTGCATCAGCACTGAACGGAACCAAATGACCCCTCACAAATGCATTGAATGGAGCTTTATCCTTAGTGTTTGCATAGAATTCCTTAACAATGTTGACCACAGCGGGTTCCGGCTCTTCAGTGAATTTAGTCCACCCCTTTTGATAGATTTGAGGCATCATCTCCCCATCACTAGGATCTGGTGCCAACTGTGACTCCCCCAAAATAGGTATACATCACCCATCTTGAGTCGCCAAATACATGGTATAGAAATCAAATACAAAATTCTTTAATACAACTATCGTGTAAAAATACGACAAAACATAGATGATTTTTAAAACGAATATTGTCTTCTAGACAATATTCACACTCAATGAAGTCCTCATTACAATTATTATCACACTATTTCACAGAATAGTGAGGACTACTACAACCACTTATCCTGGACCATCACTCTATTCCCCGACTCGTCCCAGCTATATTCTCATTTCCTGAAGAGAACAATGAAAGAAAAGGGTGAGCTCAACTAGCCCAGTAAGAAATATTATGACTAAGATAATGCAAAATAAATTATCTTTAGCCTTCAACATTATAACAACTGATAAAATATAATAGACAACAAGTTTTAGATCAACAACTGCAGCGGAACAAGCAATCCATTAGAAGAGTCAAGTAGAGCATGATATCTACTATCTTCTATAATTTAAAAAGTTTTTCATCAAATTTATCACTTTGAGACTCAAACAATAAATAAACCACATCATTGAATCATCCAGATTTCACGGGCCGAGGATATTCATGTAATCACCAATGGTCATGATTACACCGAATAATCCCTGGTCATAATAATACCAACAACTGTCCATCAATGCACTACGGGCCAATGAGGACTAATACGACATCATTTATAATATTACGGGTCATGATTATACCGAATGATCCCTGGTCATAATCATACTAATCAACAGTCCATCTATGCACGTAAGCCAAAAATGACTTTCATCACAATATAAGCATGAGGATGATGACAATGATATAAGCATTAATCAAACGAAATCAAGGATAAATATTAAAGACTTTAAATTTATGCAGAGTTTAAAAATATCCAAATTATCAACATGATACTGCTTTGTAGAGTAAAATTCAAGAATAATATTCATGTACCAAAAATAATTTCGACAGAAAAGAAATATATTTTTCGGGTACATAGTACTCTGTTAATAGTACCCTGTGAATAGTACTTCGGGAATAGTACCTCGTGAATAGTATCCCAACATAAAAAGTACCCCAAATACCCGAGTGAATAATATTCGGGTGAATAATAACCCGTGAATAGTAACTCGTGAATAGTACTCCAGCATGAAAAATGCCCCGAATACCCGAGTGAATAATATTTGAGTGAATAGTAACTGGGTGAATAGTAACCCGTAAATAGTAACTCATGAATAGTATTCCGTCATGAAAAGATCAATAATTATCAAGAAAGCTCAGAATAATATTTCTACAAAAAGATACTGGATGAAGCACAAATATCAAGGATATTCTGCTAATTTCATGGAGTATAAAAGCCAAAACTTCAACAAAATGAGTATATAATTCAAAATCTGAAACAAAATAATATTACTTATATATTACAGAGTATGGAAGAAAATATTATTTCAAGTGAATATTGAACAAAAATAACATCCCTTACAATTGTTGAATGAAAATAATATTCCAACGAATATTTAACGAAGATAATATTCCTACGAATATTGAACGAATATAATATTCTTTATGAATATTGAACGAAAATAATATTCATACAAATATGAAAAATAATATCTCTTCAGAATATAAAATAAATAATACCCCTTACCTCAAAAGAAGACTGGATACTGGAGTAGTGAAGTAGCAGACTGCACTTCTTCTATCTCTCTATAGCATCTATCTATATAGCTTCTCTCTCTATAATTTCTCTTGTGAGTCTTAGTGAATTGGTGAGAATGAAGGAAGAATGAGCTTCTATTTATAGGAAAATATAGTTTCGATAATTGCATGTTTTGGGGCTCGAAATATTATAGTATAATACCTTCATCTTTTCCTTCATTTTTAATTTAGTCATGCAAGTATTATCAAACTTCCACCACCTCCCCTAATAGTATATCATGTGAATTAATAGTACAATCATGTGACTCAATAGTTCTATACATGTGAAAAAATAATTTCAGTATAGTACCTTCATCTATACCTCCATTTTTAATTTAGTCATGCAAGTATTATCAATCTTGCACCACCTCCCCTAATAGTAAATGCATGTGAATCAATAGTACACACATGTGAACAAATAGTTATAAGCATATGAATTAATAGCAATTAATTTCTCATTTATCCGATTAATTACCCGATTAGTCAATATAACTTCCAGACATCAATTATTATCGAAATAAATGTCGATTTCCACTAACACTAATAATCCCAACACAATGGAACTATTAATTTCATCTTTAATCAACACGAACTTATTCATCATTAATATTATAACTCACAATATTTAACAAAAAGGTCGTTCCCAAGAAAGAGGGGGCTTTCCGATAAGGATTTCTCCTTATTGGCGCGCAATTAGGTGACCAAACCTCTCATTGACAGAACTTCTAAACATTGTCAATATTGCAAATAATAATATGAATAACTTTGTCATCTCAATTATTGATTTAATAATATTAAATATTATGCAGATGATACTGTGACAATAATTGAATCAATAATATGAGAGATATGATGTAGCAATTATTGTAGTAATAATTGAGTATAACTGAGTGACTTCTCACGTAAGCATCAATAATCAATACCATGTGCTACTATGAAACCATGCGTATTACTGTACTTTTACTAAAGGGTAGTTCAACAGTTTAATGGTAAAACTTTCGCCATTATTTTTATAAAAAGATAATTCTGTCATTTTCTAACTACGACAATACTTTCGTTGTGGGGTCCATCAATGATTGTGCCGTCGTACGAATATTTTCTGTTAAAATGAATATTCCCCGACCAATCGAATATTATATAACCACTTGTTTACTTTGCAAAATATGTAAATATCACCCACAACTATAACATTATCTCAAATCCACACCATAATATAAAAAAAAATATTTCGAGAAAATTTAATCTTTATTCATAAAATTTAGGGTCTTACAATCTCCCCTCCTTATGAAATTTCGTCCTCGAAATTAGGGTACGTACCTGGTATATCGAAGAGGTGAGGATATCTTGACTTCATCTCAGATTCTAACTCCCAAGTCATTTCCTCCACATCGTGGTTTCTCCACAAAACTTTGACTTGAGGTATAACCTTGGAGCATAAAATATGATCCTTCTTATCCAAGATTTTAACATATAAATCTTCATACCTTAAATCTTCCTCTATCTCGTCTGGTTCTAATTCAATAATGTGGTCTGGGTCTTCCATATATTTACGTAACATCGATACGTGAAAAACGTTATGAACACGCAACATACTTGGCAGTAAAACTAGTCTATAAGTCATAGTTCCTACTCGATCGAGGATTTCAAATGGGCCAATTAAATCGAGGGTTGAGATTTCTTCTCTTCATCGACTCTTGCTTCTAGAATAACGCCCTCTTGAACCTTCTTCTTCGCATTCATCAGCTCCGGGTGTGTAGCTTGAGCGATTTTAACTTCATCGGTTAACGTCGATTCTACTCGTATTATTTGACATCATCACGTGGGTCCTTAGAGTATTTAACTCTATCTTTATCATATGTAAGTCATATGAAATGGGTCTTTGTGTTAACAACGTTACAATCGTAAACGCATACGATCTTCTACTCAATGCATCAACTATCACGTTCGCTCTTCCACGATAATATTGAATGGTATAATCGTAATCTTCAACAGCTCGAGCCAACGTCTTTGGCGCATTATACGTTCGTTTTGGGTGAAGAAATATTTGAAGGTTTTAGAAATGGGTTTTGTACTAGGGTCAATACAAAATTTGATTTCACGCTCTGGGGTAGGTCAAGAAGTCTTCAGGGAATACATCAGGAAATTTATTAACAATAGAAATATTATTCAAAACTGTGACCCTCATCTAAGACTTGGATAGCACGTCACATTGATACCTATCAACTTGTCATCATCATTCACGGCGTCGCCTACAGAAAGTCTGGCTTTGGTGCATTCCACACAAGGAAGTCACCAACAAAAGGCTCAAGTGTAAGACCCCAACTTTTATGAATAAAGATTAATTTCTCTTAAAATATATTTTTGAATATTATGGTGTGGATATAATATAATGTTATAGTTGTGGGTAATAATTACAAATTTTGCAAAGTAAGCAAGTGGTTATATAATATTCGATTGGTCGGGGAATATTCATTTTAACAGAAAATATTCTTACGACGGCACAATCATTGATGGACCCCACAACAAAAGTATTGTTGTAGTTAGAAAATGACAGAATTATCTTTTTATAAAAATAACGGCGAAAGTTTTACTGTTAAACTGTTGAACTACCCGATAGTAAAAGTACGATGTCTACGGCATGGTTGCATAGTAGTACACGATATTGATTATTGATGCTTACGTGAGAAGTCACTCAGGTTATACTCAATTATTGCGATGATGGTTGTTGCATCATATCTCTCATATTATTGATTCAATTATTGTCACAAAGATCATCTCGCATAATATGTTATATTATTAAATCAATAATTGAGATAACAAAGTTATTCATATTGTGACGCCCCCAAAATAGGTCCATTCCATCCAACCCATTCTGAGTCGTCAAATACATGGTACAGAAATAACTACAACTTTATTATTACAACATATAAATTGTGAGTTTAAATACAGATATTTCCATCTAGACAATATCCACACGCAAATAAATCCCCATCATAATTATTGATACATTATTTTACAAAAATGGTGAGGACTACTAAACAACTCTCTCTAGAACCTTCATTCCATACCCCCACTAGTACTGCTACATTCCATTCTAAGCTCCCGAGAAGAAAAATGGAACAACAAGGAAAAAGGTGAGCTCAACTAGCCCAAGAAAAATATTATGACTAAGATAATATACAACAAATTATCGTTAGTCTTCAACAGGAAAAATCTAATAGAATACAATAGACAACCGCTTTTAAATCAACAACTGCATAATGAAACAACAATTCATTAGAAGAGTTAAGTAGAGAATGCAAACTACTATCTTCTATATATGAATTTAAAAGTTCATCGTCGATATTTTATCCTGTAACATCAATCAATATATATCTCGAATCAAATATTCATCTTTTACTACTGAGCCAAAGATATTCATCGATTGATCATGTTCATCTAAACACTGCTCATCTTTGCACTACTGGGCCAAAGATATTAATCGATCGGTCATATTCATCTCAACACTGCTCATCTTTGCACTACAGGCCAAAGATATTCAATAATATCATCATTTAGGATAGAGGATGATGAAAAATATTTTAAAGGAAACGAATCCAAAGAAACAAAAGAACAAATATTAAGGATTAAGTATTTTAAACAATCCAAGTTCAAAAATACTTCATAAGTAATCGTAGTGGAGTAAAATTCAAGAATGATCAAAACATGGATACAATCAAAGCTAGTATCCATAGTAGATATTTTGGACAAAAAGAAGAAATTTTATTTTTCTATGAATAGTCTTTAGTATTCGTGAATAGTATCGTATATCGTGAATAGTGTCGTATCGTGAATAGTAACTCGACACCAAAAGATAGAAATTTCACAAAAAAAATATCTTCACGCTTACGTGAATAAGACTTTTGAATAATAACTCATGAATAGTAACTCGTGAATAGTAACTCATGAATAATAACCCAGATTGAAAAAGTTCCAAATTTGATAAAATTTCCAACCAATATTTCTAAGATAATGATATTGATGAAATAATATCATTTTCGAATAAAATAACATCCCTTACCTCGAAAGACAAGTACTTCTAGTTGAAACAGGATATAGGCTATGACTTGAACTTGCACCGTATAGCAATACTCAAAGTATACTCAAAATACTCACAAGAATACGCTTGATAATATAGAGAGAAAACTTGAGCTTACGGTGTGATTTTCAATTCTAACCTAAGCACCTATTTATAGGAAATTGCTTAGAACACCAAAGCAGAAAATTTAATATAATATTAATATATTTAATAAATTCTCTACGCCCATCTAGACAATCTGATCTCAGCCATCAACACATGTTAAAGATGCCCAAAAACATTTAAAAAAACGTTTTTGTAAATAAAAATATTTTAAACTTCCAAAAATCAATTATTTCGGAGCTTCGGAATTTCAATAATTCATAATAAATAGTCCTTTTATCAGAAAATTCGAATCTCGCGTGTTTTTATAGGAAATTCAATTCTCTACAACTTTATAGAAGAAAGTGTTTCCAAATTCCAAACAGAAATTGACCGAAATCCACAAATGGGCGATTTTACATGCTATAATCAAATTTCAGTCAATAAATGGGGTCCACCGACATGTTTAACATGTTTTAAACATTTTTGGTAACAAAAATACTCCTCCTCCACATATACTCATATATCCCACATTCATCGTAAAAATATCATCGTTAATATATTATTAAAATAATATATTTAAATGAATTATTTTATCAGAAAAAGATAAAATATTAATTTTCAACAATTGTCACATTAAAAATTTTCTTCATCTATATCCTAATAAAATCAATATTTTCCTCATTGTATGAATCAATAATTAATTATTCACAAATAATATTACAGAATCATAATATTGACAACCAGGCGCTTCCTGGAAAGAGGGGCTTTCAATAAGAATTTCTCTCATCTTGGCGGCGCAATTAGGTGACCAAACCTCTCCTTAGATGCGAACTTTCTAGACATTGCCAATAATGTTATCTAATAATATTATTCAGATAATATGAATTATTGCTTCGATAATGAAAAATACTGTGTAATAACAATTATTGAAACAACAGCAATATAAAATATCAACACAACAATTATTGAACCAATAAAATACTGAACAGTAATTACTGTAACCATTATTGAGTAGTGCCTTCTTACGTAAGAGTCAATAATTGGTGCAATACCGTGTAATGCTTCAATGTGCAACAACGCCAGACATTCTTGTGTTTTAACCACCGGTATTCCAACGATTAAATTCGGTAACAATTACACCGTTATTTTTAAACAACTTATATTTGTCGTTTTCTTCCTCTAATCGCTTTCCGTTATGGGGCCCACACATGGCATTCTTGTGCAAATAAATTTAATATTCTGAAAGATCTGAATATTCCACGACCAAACGAATATTCCCCGACAACAATGAATATTTTATAACCACTTGCTTATTTTGAAATATTTGCGTATTTTATCCATAACTATCCACATTAATCACATCAACCCTTACTATTTCAAAATAATAATTAGAGGAAATTAAATTTCATTTATTAATTATTTGGGGTCTTACAACCTCCCCTCCTTATGAAATTTCGTCCTCGAAATTGTCATACGTACCTGGTGTTTCGAAAAGATGAGGATACCTCGCTTTCATTTCCGTTTTCAATTCCTAGGTCATTTCTTCTATAGCATGGTTCCTCCACAAGACTTTAACTTGTGGTATGACCTTCGTCGTGAGGGACATGCTCCTTTCTATCCAAGATCTTGGCAATATCTCCTCATCGTTAAGTCTTGACTATCTCGTCTGCAGTTCTAACTCAATAACGTGGTTCGGTCTTTCACATATTTACGAAGTGCAGATATGTGAAACACATTATGAACACGAGACATACTTGGAGGTAAAGCGAGTCTATAGGCTACATTTCCTACTTGGTCAAGAATTTGAAATGGACCAATAAATCGTGGATTGAGCTTTCCTCTCTTCCCAAATCTTATAACTCCCTTCCATGGGGCAACACGCAACAATACATGATCCCCTATACTAAACTCCACGTCCTTTCGATGAAGATCCGCATAACTCTTTTGTCGATCCTGCATGCTTGGTTTGTATCGTTGTCTAATCATTTGGATCTTTTACGTGGTCATACGTACCAACTCGGGTCCCAACAATGTTGCTTCACCCACCTCGTCCCAACATACTTTGGAGAAATACATTTTCGTCCATATAATGCTTCAAATGGGGCCACACCTATACTTTCTTTCCTCGATAATCATTATTGTAGGAGAATTCCACCATGGTAAATACTTATCCCAACCGCCTTGAAGTCTAGGACACAGAGTCTTAATAAATCTTCAAGAGTTTGAATAGTCCTCTCGATTGTCCGTCTCAGTTTGAGTATGGTATGCCTTAATCAGATAAATAAATCCGTATCCATAGCTTTTTGCAAGCTAACCCAAAATCTTGAAGTGAATCTTGGGTCACGATCCGAAACTATAGATACTGGCATGCCATGCAATCTCACAATCTCATTTACATACATACTAGTAAGACATTCAAGAGAATAAGTCTCCCGTATTGGCAAGAAATGTGCAGACTTGGTTAATCTATCAACAATAACCCAAATAGCATTTATGCCTTGAGAAACCGTGGGAAGGCCCGTAATGCGAAATCCATGGTAATGTGTTCCCACTTCCATTTCGAATCTCAAGTGGTTGCAATGGTCCCTTAGGCACTTGATGCTCCCTTTACACGTTGACAAGTTAAACATGTTGAGATAAACTTTGCAATCTCTCTCTTCATATTGTTCCACCAAAATGTATGTCAAGATCACGATACATTTCATACTTCCGGATGGATTGAAAATGGTGTATTGTGTGCCTCCATCATAATCTTGTACTTCAAATCGAGTCATTAGGAACACAAAGTCTAGAGTGGACTCGAAGTATTCCTTCTTCATCGATTCTCGCTTACGAAATAGCACCTTCTTGTACTTTCTTCTTCATATGCATCATTCCTGGGTGGTGGCTTGAGCAACCTTAACTTTTTCTATTAAAGTTGGCTCTATCGTATACTTGACATCATCGCTTTTCGTTCTCGCATATGATCTTCTACTAACAACGTCGGCTACCACGTTCGCTTTTCCGGGATGGCATGGTGAAACATGTCTTTGAAATGAGTCTCCTCTTGAGTTCTTCAAGATCTTCCCACATTCCTTGCTCCATTCGAATTTTTGTATCTCTACTGAGTCAAATTGCGTTAATGGAATAGCGATTCGAGAATATCCTTCAACGAATCTCCGATAATAACCAACTAAGCCTAGAAAGCTACATATTTCGATTCTGGACTTAGGTTGTTTTCAACCGTGACTCACATCCCAATCTTGGATAAAGCGTTACAATGAAACCTATCGGTTTACTATCGCATCGAATATGGTGTCCCCTACGGAGAGTGCGGCTTCTGCATTCCACAAAGGAAGTCACCGGATAGAGGCTCGGTATCAACTTCTACAATTGGGTTTTAACTCACGAAGTTCAATAGGAGCCATTCGATATGAGATTTTAGAAATGGGTTTTGTCTTAGGATTTAAAGTCGATACAAATTCAATATCACGCTCGGGGAGTAGGCGAAGAAATTCTTCAGAAATACGTCGGGAAAAATCAATAACAACAGAATATTATTCAAATCGACGTGTCTTTATTCAAATCCATAACATGGACTAAGAAAGCTTGACATTCGTTTTTCAATAAACAAATGGCTTTATAATTTAATATGAAAGAGTTTGACTTCAATGGTTTGGTTGCTTGAATTCGAATAACAAGTTGTTTAAGAATATGAAAACTAACAACCTTACGAAAGCAATCAATTTTGGCATGATGAGTAGTTAACCTTAAAATCACATCAAAAACAAATATCTCTATAGAAATAAGGTTAACGGGTAATGTGATAGTGCCAACTTTGAATCAAGCAAGATTTCTAACAACGGATGTAATAAAAGTTTCTCTTAACTGAGTCTCCACAGATAGGTCAAAAGTCTAATTTCTCCGTAGTCAAATTCAAACGTTGAGCGCAAGCAAAGAGATAAAAAGAATGGGTAGAACCCCAGGTTCTAGTAAGGTATAAACTTCCCAAGAATTTATAATTAACTAACCTGTGCTAACTTCGTTCGGGTTCCTTGCATTTTGACCGGCCACGACAAACGCTCTTCTAGGCCCGCTGACTTTGACTTTTACGGGACATCCTTTTGAGTCACCATTCCTACCGGACTTGGTTTCGATACTGTATAATCTCGAGCGATATGTCCTTCTTTTCCACAATTATAGCATACCTTAAAGCTGTTGTGGCGGTTTGGGAGCATATGTCCTCTTCTTTCTGCATTTGTAACATACTGACCGGTGGTCTTTCTCCTCCTTGGAACCAATTACTCTTGGCGTGGCGTCTTCACATGGTCGTTGTTGAATCTCCTCTTTTAAAATCTCCTCCCACTCTCGCTTCTTCTATTTTCATGACCACGATTACCACCGGAGTGGTTACCGCCTTTGTCCGTATTCTTCTTTCTCTCATTGGTTATCGTTATTACGATGATCGCTATCTTGATATGATCCTCGGTTATGGTCCCTCGGTTGAACGTTACTTTTATTATCTCGCTCTAACAACCGAGCCTTGTTGACAACATCCTCTGAAGAGAGAAAATTTATGAGAAATAAGATATTGTCGAATCTGGGTTTTAGACCCCTCGAAACACATCTGCGTCATTCGTTCCTCATTTTCCACCAAATGAGGTGCAAACTTGACAACTCATAAACTTCGCCTCATCTTTGAGACACCGCCATGTTGTTACTCTCGATCTAATAAACTCCACTTCCTTCATATGACAACACTTTCGTGAAAGTATTTGTCATTAAATAGTTTCAAACGCGTCTCCCAAGACATCTTGGCGAGCGCAATGGATGGTACGCTTTCACGATCCCACCAAGATGTCTGCTTCGCCACGAACATAAAGGTGGCGAATGGAACCTTCTGTTCCTCCGTGCATCCCAAGACATCGAATATCTTGATGATTTGCTTGACCCATGTTTCCGCCATGATCGGATCGAGGCTTTCCCTTAAATTCGGTGGTCCCAACTCTTTGAACTGCTTGGTCGTGACAACCCGTGAATTGCTATCATTTCCTCTATGTTTTGAACACGAGTCTCCTCGTCGATTTTGCATGAATCGCAAAAACTTCTAAACATCCGTCGTTTATAAATGCCCTCGGTGGTGTTGTTTTTACAGAGGTACATTGCCACTGTTGACGCTTTTCCTCGTTGGTAAAATCTGATCTCATCTCCACGGTCTCATTCACTCCATTGTTAATATTCTCGATTCGACATTCTCAAATCATCGTCATAAAACAAGGGTTAATTAAGGAAATCAATATATCACATAATATCCCTATATACTAACCAACTAACAAATAAGCTTAGGTAGGACACACTAGCGAAGGATTACTCGTCTCTCCCCTCCTAGTTCTATTCCCCGATCTCCGCCAGAGATCATATCCCTAAGCTATGATACCAACTGTGACGCCCCCAAAATAGGTCCATTCCATCCAACCCATTCTGAGTCGTCAAATACATGGTACAGAAATAACTACAACTTTATTATTACAACATATAAACTGTGAGTTTAAATACGGATATTTCCATCTAGACAATATCCACACGCAAATAAATCCTCATCATAATTATTGATACATTATTTTACAAAAATGGTGAGGACTACTAAACAACTCTCTCTAGAACCTTCATTCCATACCCCGACTAGTACTTGCTACATTCTCGGCTCCTGAGAAGAAAAATGGAACAACAAGGAAAAAGGTGAGCTCAACTAGCCCAGTAAAAAATATTATGACTAAGATAATATACAACAAATTATCGTTAGTCTTCAACAGGGAAAAATCTAATAGAATACAATAGACAACCAGCTTTTAAATCAACAATCTGCAAATTGAAACAACAATTCATTAGAAGAGTTAAGTAGAGAATGCAAACTACTATCTTCTATATATGAATTTAAAAGTTCATCGTCGATATTTTATCCCCGTAACATCAATCAATATATATCTGGAATCAAATATTCATCTTTGCACTCTGAGCCAAAGATATTCATCGATTGATCATGTTCATCTAAACACTGCTCATCTTTGCACTACGGGCCAAAGATATTAATCGATCGGTCATATTCATCTCAACACTGTTCATCTTTGCACTACGAATACAAAGATATTCAATAATATCATCATTTAGGATGAGGATGATGAAAATATTTTTAAAGGAAACGAATCCAAAGATGAAACAAAAGAACAAATATTAAGGATTAAGTATTTTAAACAATCCAAGTTCAAAAATACTTCATAAGTAATCGAGTGGAGTAAAATTCAAGAATGATCAAAACATGGATACAATCAAAGCTAGTATCCATAGTAGATATTTTGGACAAAAAGAAGAAATTTTATTTTTTCTGAATAGTGCCGTATTCGTGAATAGTGTCGATATCGTGAATAATGTCGTATCGTGAATAGTAACTCGACACCACGAAATTTCACAAAAAAAACATCTTCACGCTTAAGTGAATAGTACTAAATGAATAGTAACTCATGAATAGTAACTCATGAATAGTAACCCCAACATGAAAAAAGTTCCAAATTTGATAAAAATTTCCAACCAATATTTCGGCATAATGATATTGATGAAATAATATCATTTTCGAATAAAATAACATCCCTTACCTCGAAAGACAATACTTCTAGTTGAAACACCTGGATATAGGCTATGACTTGAACTTGCACCGTATAGCAATACTCAAAGTATACTCAAAATACTCACAAGAATACGCTCGATAATATAGAGAGAAAACTTGATTTTCTGGTGTGATTTTCAATTCTAACCTAAGCACCTATTTATAGGAAATTGCTTAGAACACCAAAGCGAAAAATTTAATATAATATTAATATATTTAATAAATTCTCTCGCCCATCTAGACAATCTGATCTCACCATCAACACATGTTAAAGATGCCCAAAACATTTAAAAAAAAAGCGTTTTTGTAAATAAAAATATTTTAAACTTCCAAAAATCAATTATTTCGGAGCTTCGGAATTTCAATAATTCATAATAAATAGCCCTTTTATCAGAAAATTTGAATCTCGCGTGTTTTTATAGGAAATTCAATTCTCTACAACTTTATAGAAGAAAGTGTTTCCAAATTCCAAACAGAAATTGACCGAAATCAACAAATGGGCGATTTTACATGCTATAATCAAATTTCAGTCAATAAATGGGGTCCACCGACATGTTTAACATGTTTTAAACATTTTTGGTAACAAAAATACTCCTCCTCCACATATACTCATATATCTCACATTCATCGTAAAAATATCATCGTTAATATATTATTAAAATAATATATTTAAATGAATTATTTTATCAGAAAAAGATAAAATATTAATTTTCAACAATTGTCACATTAAAAATTTTCTTCATCTATATCCTCATAAAATCAATATTTTCCTCATCGTATGAATCAATAATTAATTATTCACAAATAATATTATAGAATCACAATATTGACAACCGTGCGCCTTCAGGAAGAGGGCTTTCCAATAAGAATTTCTCCTTCTTGGCCGCGCAATTAGGTGACCAAACCTCTCCTTGATGTAACTTTCTAGACATTGCTAATAATGTTATCTAATAATATTATTCAGATAATATGAATTATTGCTTCGATAATGAAAAATACCGTGTAATAACAATTATTGAAACAACGACAATATAAAATATCAACACAACAATTATTGAACCAATAAAATCTTTGAGCGATAATTCACGTAACCATTATTGAGTAGTGCCTTCTTACGTAAGAGTCAATAATTGGTGCAATACTGCGTGCCTTCTTGTGCAACAACGCGTATTCATCGTGTTTTAACCAAATCGGTATTCCAACAATTAATAAACTTAACAATTACACCGTTATTTTTAAACAACTTATATTTGTCGTTTTTTTCCTCCAATCGCTTTCCGTTATGGGGCCACACACATGGTACTTGTGCAAATCGTCACGAATATTCCCCGAAGCGATCACAGAATATTCCACGACCAAACGAATATTCCCAAACAACAATGAATATTTTATAACCACTTGCTTATTTTGAAATATTTGCGTATTTTATCCATAACTATCCACATTAATCACATCAACCCTTACTATTTCAAAATAATAATTAGAGGAAATTAAATTTCATTTATTAATTATTTGGGGTCTTACACATATTATTAAATTACAATATTTAAAATGTCTAGAAGTTCTGTCAAGGAGAGGTTTGGTCATCTAATTGCGCGCCAATAAGGAGAAATCCTTATCGGAAAGCCCCCTCTTTCCTGGGAACGACCTGGTTGTTAAATATTGTGAGTTATAATATTAATGATGAATAAGTCCGTGTTGATTAAAGATGAAATTGATAGTTCCATTGTGTTGGAATTATTAGTGTTAGTGGAAATCGACATTTATTTCGATATTAATTGATGTCTAGAAGTTATACTGACTAGTCGGGTAATTAATCGGATAAATGAGCAATTAATTGCTATTAATTCACATGATTATAACTATTTGTTCACATGTACGTACTATTGATTCATATTCTTGTACTATTAGGGGAGTTGGTGCAAGATTGATAATACTTGCATGACTAAGTTAAAAATGGAGGTATAGATGGAGGTACTATACTGTAATTCATATTTTCACATGATTATGACTATTGATTCACATGATTGAACTATTGATTCACATTATTTACTATTCGGGGAGGTGGTGCAAGTTTGATAATACTTGCAGGACTAAATTAAAAATAAAGAAAAAGAGGAAGGTATTATACTGTAATATTTCGAGCCCCAAAACGTGCAATATCGAAACTATATTTTTCTATAAATAGAAGCTCATTCTTCCTTCATTTCTCACCAATTCACTAAAGCTTTAGAGAAATTATTATAGAGAGAAATTATAGAGAGAAAGAAGAAGAGAAGTCTGCTACCTCACTATTCCAATATCTAGTTTCTTCTAAGGTAAGGGTTATTATTCTTTCGTATTCATGAAGAGAGTTATTTTCTTTCAATACTCGTAAGAGTTGTTATTCCATTCTTTATTATTATGTTGGAATAACTCCATGTATGCTAATTACTGCATTCATGGTGAAATTCTTCTATTATTCCATTCTTTATTATTACATTGGAATAACTTTTATGCTGTATGCGGTCTATCGCATGCACAGTGAATTATGTTGTTATTCCATTCTTTATTATTTTGTTGGAATATCCTGTCTGTGCGGATTACGCATGACCTAGTTCCATTCTTTATTATTCTGTTAGAATATCCTGTCTGTGCGGATTACACATGACCTGGTTCCATTCTTTATTATTCTGTTGGGAATAACCTGTCTATGTGGATTACCACATGCATGGTGAATGATCTTTCGTATTCATTCCTTATTAAATTGTGAAAATGATCTGTCTACGTGGATTACCACATGGCGGGTGAAAATCCATTTGCAGCTTCATATATTCTATTATACTCAGTTGGTTAAAGTTTTGGCTTCTATACTCCATGAAATTAGTAGAATATCCTGGATATTTGCGCTTCATCTAATATCTTTTCATGGAAATATTCTTCTGAGCATTCTTGAATTTTACTCCACAAAGCAGTATCATGTTGACAATTTGGACGTAATTGATTTCAGGATAAATTAACTTAAAAATCTTTAAAATTTATTCTTGAACTTGTTTTATTGAATTATTATGTCATTGTCATTGTCATCATCCTCATGCTTATATTGTGATGAAAGTCATCTTTGGCTTACGTGCATAGATGGACTTGGTATGATTATGACCAGGGATCATTCGATATAATCATGACCTGTAATGTTATAAATGATGTGGTAAAAGTCCTCAGTGTCCTATCACCAGTACAAAGTAGTAAATAGACAACACTTAAACCACAACGTTTTTACAAAAAACGTTGTGGTATTTTTTTCCACAACGTTTTTTAACAAAACGTTGTAGATATATTTGAAAAAACGTTATTTATTTAAAAAGGACAATTTTTGGTTTTAATTTTGAAAAAATGTTATGTATCTAAAAAACACGGAGGTCAAAAAAAAACACAGAGGTGAATTTGAAATTAAAATAAAATTTTAGCACTCTCTTTAGCCCAAAACCCTAGCCTGTCTTCTCTCTCACTCTCAAACCCGTCCCGATCTCGTCAACCAGTTCAAAGGAAGAAGGATCGATAGTGGCTCCCAAGCCTAAACGTCGTTTGAATCGGCTTCGCCAGAGACTGGGTACCGATTTTGGGGTTTCTTCTCAGAGCATGAAACATAGAGGGAAAACATCAAAGGGTAAAACCCTTACCTCTATGAGTATTCTTGAATCAAATCCTTCTATTCCTAAATCCCTTCTTAATGGTCTTTTGGTGGCTGCTAAAAAGTTTAGTTTGGGCCCTCCACAGGTGCGGAAGCTGCTGAATGAAGATCGGTCACTTGTTCATGCCAAGGATGCGCCCCAAACCATCGACGTTCAAAAATAGTCATGTGAAGCGTCATTGCAAGCACGACTGCGCCCTACGGCTCATTCAGGTGCCTCAATTTTTCATCACTCCGATCTCTAATGAATCTTGATCTGTCAATATTATATATTTTGTCCTATTTTTTTTAAAAAAAAATTGTTGTCAGTTATAGTTATACTTGTTCATGTTTTAAAGAAACAATTGTTTTTCTCTTCTGTTCTGTTTTCTCAGGAGGCTTATACTCTTTCTGATTTTCTAATTAAATTTCTTTTTCTATCAAAAGAAATAAAAGCTCTTAGATGAGACATGCGAATGGTAGTCTATAAGTGATGAATGTTAATGTCATTTCATAGGAGTTTGTAGGCTAGGACATGTTGTCAAGCCATCTATCTTACAAGATCAATGCAGAATATGTTTGCCAGTCTATAGATCTTAATGATTATTTCAGTGAAGTATAGTTGTTTCTTGCTTGAAATATTGTTAAGCACCTTGAGCAAATGAAGATTTGTGTAAATGAATAGCAAGCATAGCAAAGGAGAAAAGCTAGCTAGGGAGCAATTGTAACTACCTGTAGCTCAATAGGTAGCTGCAGGTTATGGATGAAATTGTTTGAAAGTGTGCTCATTTCAATTTCAAAAGAGAGTGACTGATGATAAGAACCATGTTCCCTCTCTTCAAAGTTGCTCTAAAAATTTACCCTTTTAATATTCACCAAGGTTTAGCATCTTTACACAGCATTTTTTATTTGAGTTCAATTTACTGTGGAACACCTTCTATCCAAAAGTTTTACCGTGGAACACAAACCTCGAAAAAGAAACCATGTGATTCATATATTCCAGGGGCTAATGAAACTAAAGTAAAAGAATCGTGTGATTCTCTCTCGTGCTTATACTTTTGCCTCTTATAATGAATTATCCTCTTTAGGTTTCTTTGAATCAAACATCATCTATTGATAGCCTTTACATTGATTGTGAAGATAGAATGTTGAACCTCTGCAAGTATGGGTAATATCTTCATCATTTTTCATGGGTAATTCGGTTTATTTAATGCATTATATGAAATTATATTTTTTGAAGTTGTGTGTTGACACCTTGATTAATGTGATATATTAATTTATGACTCTTCGCCATAACAGAGGTAAGAAAACCATTATTAGTACTATGTATATCAATTTGCTTTTGAAGTTTACCTTAAGGAGTTATTATACATAATATTGAATATCTTTTAGCTGTTGAAAGTAATTGATATAACATGAGACTAAACAAGTAACATAACATGATTGATATGCTTTTCTCCAGATCTCTCGGCATACATACTAGTGCACCAATAGGTGTTCCCCCTTCCCCCTCTTTTGAACTCATATTTTTTAGATCATGACTTTGCAAACATGGAGTAACTCTTCATGTATGCCTATTTTGTTCAGCATGATGTAACTTTTACATTGCCCATGACCCAATTTCTGTCAATGTGGTATTATTACAATTCTGACACATTAAAAATCTTATTGTATGTTGTAGTTCATTAAGGCTCAATCTTTATCAAGGAAGTATAAACTGCTTATTATTTTTTTGATTTCACCACCGCTTTCTCTTAATATATTGCAAAAGTAATTTTGGCGCGACTTATTGAATAAAGAATACAATAATGGAGTACTATAATAGCTTCGTGCCTAAAATGCCAAATCACGGATGTATATCCGTGGTATGAGAAGGACGCATTAAAACAAAAATGCTTGAGCATGAAGCCACTTTTAAGAATCAAGTATGTACATTCTTAAATGTCTGTGCTCTTCTATATTTTTCACCACTTGTTTACTTACTTCATTTGTTAGTTCCAACTTTGTGGATCATTTAGAGTTCATTTTTCCTCTCCTTGCCAAACTATACTGATTGTATATAACTGTATTGGCAGGTTCATGGGTTTGTGCAAGACAACAGAACATGGGAAAATGTAGTAAAAAAAATTACTAAGAAGGAGAAGCTACAGGCATTCATGAAACCACCATGTTCCCAGGCATTGCTGACCAAATGAGCAAATAAATCATTGCTTTGGCCCCAAGCAGCATGAAGATCAAGGTGGTAGCAAGGTTAGTCATTGCATTTTAAGGTCTCACAAAGAAAACTTTAGTAAAAAAAATATACTTTAGATGGTTCTTTTGCATTTCATTTCTTAACGAATCAAAGCAGTTATGCTTGATGAAATCATTAATTATGTTCAATCACTGCAATGACAAGTTGAAGTATAGCAGTCAAATTTTATAGTCTTTATGTTACTTCCTTTCACCTAGTCTTCCTTTCAGTCAAACTTTATTGATGGGATAAGTTGTTGCATCTAGTAGCATATGATGATCCTATGTTGCAGGACATCAGCTTCTGGTGAATATCATTTGTGTGTGCATGCTCTGGTAACAGAAAGTAATCCTTACTTGACCTGCTGGATCGTCTCTAGTGATGTTTGTAGTTATACATGTTATACATATATTGATCCTAGATATTGATCTAATGCTACAAGTGTTTATGTTTGTAGATATTGATCCAATGCTACAAGCACTAGTATTGAAGGCATATATGATACTCCCTTGAGTTTTTCTTCCTTATTGTCTTATGTGGTTCATGGATGATATGATATAATTTTTAACGACTTTGCTTGATATAGCTCTCTTACTATTCTTGGCGGTTGAGTAGTACAACTTCTCGATTTGCATGAAAGATGATAGTATTGAAGGCATATATGATACTTTAATGAAAATACGGGATGAGCGCAAGCAACGTATGTGAGCAGACTACATGTAGAGCATATATGATAGTTTGGTATATATTTTGTGGATGTAGTAATTTGAATTACACGAATGGTATTATTAGAATATATTTTGAATGGTTGATACATTTTGGCTTTAAATTTAAATGAGAATATAGACCTTTTAGCTATATATCATGGCATTAGCATATTGCAGGTGCATTGGTAATGTAGGTGAACCAACCTTTTTTTTTCTTATTTTTTAATCTACAACATTTTAAACATTGTGTAATCATACCTTCTACAACATTTTTATCCAGAAAACGTTGTGGAATCATACCTTCTACAACGTTTTTAAGCATCTGCTAATTTATGGATAACAAATCTACAACATTTTTTTTCTTAAAAATGTTGTGTAATGTGTTTAACTACAACGTTTTAAAAACGTTGTGTAAGGGTGTCAAATAGATAACACCCTTAATCACGACGTTTTTTTGACTGAAATCAAAACGTTTTTTCCGCGTTGTCTATTTACTATTTTGTAGTAGTGTGTAGTGCATTGATGGATAGTTTTTGGTATGATTATGACCAGGGATTATTCGGTATAGTCATGATCATTGATGATTTAATGAATATCCTTGGCCCGTAGTGCAGGGATGATTCGATGATGTGGTTTATTTATTAAGCTGAGTCTCAGCAATAAAAATTAATGAAAATATTTTAAATCATAGAAGATAGTAGACATCATTCTCTACTTGACTCTTCTAATGGATTGCTTATTCCGCTGCAGTTAAACTTGATGTCTATTATATTTTATCAATTTAACATTTTTGAAGACTAATAATAATTTCTTCTGCATTATCTTAGTCATAATATTTCTTACTGGGCTAGTTGAGCTCACCCTTTTGCTTTCATTGTTCTCTTCAGGAAATGAGAACGTGTAGGGACTAGTTGGGGAGCGGGTGATGATGTCCGAGATGGTGTATTAGTAGTACTCACTATTCTATAAAATAGTGTGACAATAAATGTAATGAGGACTCTATTTGAGAGTGGATATTGTCTAGAAGGCAATATTCATGTTTAAACTCTCAGCTATGTTTTGTCGTATATTACCCGACGGTTGTATAATTAAGTTTGTATTTGTATTCTGTACCATGTATTTGGCGACTCAAGATGGGTGATGTATACCTATGTTGGGGGCGTCACATCAGGGCTCTTTACTTATGGCTTAATATAACAGTGATTGGTTGCTTGGATTCGCATAACAGGTTGGTTAGGAATATGAAAGCTAACAACCTTACAAAAATAATCAATTTTGGCATGATGAGTAGTTAACCAATCGATTCCTAAAATCACATCAAGGGCAAGTATTTTCAAAGAGATAAGATCGACAGGTAACGTGAACGTGTCTATTTGAATCAAAAAGATTTACAAACAGTGGAGGTAACAAAGGTTTCTACTAACGAAGTTTCAACCAATAAGTCAAAGACTAACTTCTCTAGGGTCAAATTTAAATGTTGAGCGCAAACAAGAGAGATAAAAGAATGGGTAGAACCGGTATCTAATAAGGCATAGACTTTGATAGAATTTATAATTAACTAACCCGTTCTAACTTTGTTCGGGTTAATCGCTTTTTGAGAAGTCACGAAAAATGCTCTTCCTGAAACCACCGACTTTGTTTTGTCCGTATCCGCCTTTGGTGCCACCGTCCCAGCTGGACTTGATTTCACTACAGGACAAAATCAAGCTATGTGACCGTCTTTTCCATAACTAAAATATACCTTGGAAGGCTGTGAATAGTTTGGACTTATGTGTCCCTCCTCTCTGCATCTATAGCATCTAACTGGCGGTCGTTCTCCTCCCCTAGAATTTGTTGCTGGTGTTGGTGTTGTTGCCGATGTCTTCCCATCATCGTTAAATCTTCTCTTCTTGAATTTTCCACTTCTATTATCTTGTCCATGATTACCACCAAAGTGGTTACCATTCTTGGCATGATAATTTCCCCCACGATGGTTATCATTGTTCCGATGGCCGTTGTCACCGGTACTATTATTATCGTGTTGTTGGTCGTTGCCTTTTGGTTGTGCTGACTCATTATCGTGCTCCAATAATTGAGCCCTATTCACAACATTTGAATATAAACAAAGTTTGTGAGAAATGAGGTATTGACGTATATCAGGTTTCAAACCTCTTAGAAACATTCGCGTCATTCTCTCCTCATTATCAACCAAATGGGATGCGAACCGGGACAACTCGGTAAACTTAGCTTAGTACTATGACACTGTCATATTGTTTTGCTCCAGCTTGATGAACTCTACCTCCTTCATGTGACGAATCCTTTTGGGAAAGTACTTGTCGTTGAACAGTTCTTGGAACTTCTCCCAAGACATCTGCAGTGCGTCAGGCTGGGTACGCTTTACAGATTCCCACCAATAATCTGCATCTTCAGGCAACATAAAGGTGGCGAAGGGAACTTTTTGCTCCTCTGAGCATTCCAAGACATCAAATATCTTGGTGATCTGCTTTATCCACGTCTCCGCCTTAAGTGGTTCTGGCTTTCCCAAAAACTTCGGCGGTCCCAGCTCCTTGAACTGCTTAGCAGTGACCATCCGAGAGTTGCTAGTGTTTCCACCTGTATTTTGAACAGGAGTCTCTGTCGCCTGATGTTGCATGAATTGCATAAAGCCTCTGAACATCCCATCGTTCATCATCGATCGGTGTTGTTGTTTACACGAGGATTATTGTCTTCTGTTGCACATTATCACAGGTATTGATTGTTGGTGACTCAACGATCTCATGTGCTTCATTCTTTGATCTCAACATTTTCGGATGCCATTTTCAAACACATCCACAAAGCAAGGGTTAATTGACATGTCACATATTATCCCTATACTCTCGACCACCAATTAAATACCAAATAAACTTAGGTAGGTCATATTAGCGAAGAATTCCCCTCTCTCCCTCCTAGTTCTTGTCTCACATCTCAGCCAGGAATCATATCCCTAAGCTTTGATACCAACTGTGACGCCCCCCAAAATAGGAATACATCACCCATCTTGAATCGCCAAATACATGGTACAGAAATCAAATACAAACTTCTTTAATACAACTATCGTGTAAAAATACGACAAAACATAGCTGAGTTTTTAAAATGAATATTGTCTTCTAGACAATATCCACACTCAACGAAGTCCTCATTACAATTATTATCACACAATTTCACAGAATAGTGAGGACTACTACAGCCACTTATCCTGGACAATCACTCCATTCCCCGACTCGTCCCAGCTATATTCTCATTTCTTAAAGAGAAAAATGAAAGAAAAAGGTGAGTTCAACTAGCCCAGTAAGAAATATTATGACTAAGATAATGCAGAATAAATTATCCGTAGCCTTCAACATTATAACAACTGATAGAATATAATAGAAAACAAGTTTTAGATTAACAGCTGCAGCGGAACAAGCAATCCATTAGAAGAGTCAAGTCGAGCATGATATCTACTATCTTCTATGATTTAAAAAGTTTTTCATCACATTTATCGCTGAGACTCAGCTTAATAAATAAACCACATCATCGAATCATCCTTGCACTACGGGCCAAGGATATTCATGTAATCACCAATGGTCATGATTATACCGAATAATCCCTGGTCATAATCATACCAACAACTGTCCATCAATGCACTACGGGCCAATGAGGACTTATACCACATCATTTATAACATTACGGGTCATGATTATACCGAATGATCCCTTGTCATAATCATACTAATCAACAGTCCATTTATGCACGTAAGCCAAGGATGACTTTCATCAAAATATAAGCATGAAGATGATGACAATGATATAAGCATTAATCAAACAAAATCAAGGATAAATATTAAAGACTTTAAATTTATGCAAAGTTTAAAAATATCCAAATTGTCAACATGATACTGCTTTGTAGAGTAAAATTCAAGAATAATATTCATGTACCAAAAATAATTTGGACAGAAAAGAAATATATTTTTTGGGTAAATAGTACCCCGTGAATAGTACCCTGTGAATAGTACTTCAAGAATAGTACCTCGTGAATAGTATTCCGACATAAAAAGTACCCCAAATATTCAGGTGAATAGTAACACGTGAATAGTAACTCGTGAATAGTACTCTAGCATGAAAAATGCCCTGAATACCCGAGTGAATAGTAATCGGGTGAATAGTAACTCATAAATAGTAACTCATGAATATTTTTCTGCCATGAAAAGATACTGGATGAAGCACAAATATCAAGGATATTCTACTAATTTTATGGAGTATAGAAGCCAAAACTTCAACAAAATGAGTATATAATTCAAAATCTGAAACGAAATAATATTACTTATATACTACAGAGTATGAAAGAAAATATTATTTCAAGCGAATATTAAACAAAAATAACATCCCTTACAACTGTTGAATGTAAATAATATTCCAACAAATATTTAACGAAGATAATATTCCTACGAATATTGAACGAAGATAATATTCTTTATGAATATTGAACGAAAATAATATTCATACGAATATGAAAAATAATATATCTTCAGAATATAAAATAAATAATACCCCTTACCTCAGAAGAAGACTGGATATGGAGTAGTGAAGTAGCAGACTGCTCTTCTTTTATCTCTCCATAGCTTCTCTCTATATAGCTTCTCTCTCTATAATTGCTCTTGTGAGTCTTAGTGAATTGGTGAGAATGAAGGAAGAATGAGCTTCTATTTATAGGAAAATATAGTTTCGATAATTGCACGTGAATCAATAGTACAATCATGTGACTCAATAGTTCTATACATGTGAAAAAATAATTTCAGTATAGTACCTTCATCTATACCTCCATTTTTAATTTAGTCATGCAAGTATTATCAATCTTGCACCACCTCCCCTAATAGTACATGCATGTGAATCAATAGTACACACATGTGAACAAATAGTTATAAGCATGTGAATTAATAGCAATTAATTGCTCATTTATCCGATTAATTACCCGATTGATCAATATAACTTCCAGACATCAATTATTATCGAAATAAATATCGATTTCCACTAACACTAATAATCCCAACATAATGGAACTATCAATTTCATCTTTAATCAACACGAACTTATTCATCATTAATATTATAACTCACAATATTTAACAACCAGGTCGTTTCCAGGAAAGAGGGGGCTTTTCGATAAGGATTTCTCCTTATTGGCGCGCAATTAAGTGAACCAAACCTCTCATTGACAGAACTTCTAAACATTGTCAATATTGCAAATAATAATATGAATAACTTTGTCATCTCAATTATTGATTTAATAATATTATATATTATGCAGATGATACTGTGACAATAATTGAATCAATAATATGAGAGATATGATGCGGCAATTATCTATGTAATAATTGAGTATAAGCGAGTGACTTCTCACGTAAGCATTAATAATCAATCTGGTGTGCTACTTGTGCAACCACGTATTATTGTACTTTTACTAATCGTAGTTCAACGGTTTAACGGTAAAACTTTTCGCCGTTATTTTTATAAAAGATAATTACATTATTTTCTAACTACGACAATACTTGCTTGTGGGGTCCACAATGATTGTGCCATCGTCGAATATTCTCTGTTAAAATGAATATTCCCCGACCAATCGAATATTATATAACCACTTGCTTACTTTGTAAAATTTGTAAATATCACCCACAACTATAACATTATCTCAAATCCACACCATAATATAAAAAAAATATTTCGAGAAAATTAAATCTTTATTCATAAAATTAGGGGTCTTACACCAACCCTCGCTCCAGTGTAAGGGCTTTGGGGAGCATGTACTCATATCGGTCGGCGGCGGCGGCACTCACAAATTTCCGGCGATCAAAGGTCTGGGTTGTGAGACCCCAGATTTTATGAATAAATATTTAATTTTCTCAAAATAATTTTTTGAATATTATGGTGTGGATTTGATATAATGTTATAGTTATGGGTAGTATTTATAAATTTTGTAATGTATGCAAGTTGTTATATAATATTCGATTGGTCGGTGATAATTTTTTTTGTCGAGGAATATTCGTGCGATGCAAGACAATCATCATGGACCCCACAACTAAATTATTATTGTCGGATTGAAAAATGACAAAATATTTTTATGAGAATAACAAATGAAGTTTTACCGTTAAAACCGCTTGAACTACTTTGAGTAAAAGTACAAGAATACGCGTGGATGCATACTAAAGACACACGATGATTGATTATTAATGCTCATGTGGAGAAGTCACTCAATTTTGTTTTATTAGTATTATTAATATAATAAAATGTAAAAACTTTTTATATAAAATGAATACTTTTATAAAGTTATTCGCTTTATTAGACTATAAATAGAATATATAATATTCTATTATGCATAGTGTTTTGCATAGTAAAATCTTTTTATATAAAATGAATACTTTTATAAAGTTATTTGTTTTATTAGACAATAATTAGAATATATTATATTTTATTATGCATAGTGCTGCGTAGTGTTTTTGCATAGTAAAATTCAAGGAGTTTGGGACCACCAAGTTTTTGGGAAAGCGAAACCACTTAAAAAGCGAGACGTGGTTAAAGCGAGATCACCAAGATATTTGATGTCTTGGGATGCTCCGAGGAGCAAAAGGTTCCATTCGCCACCTTTATGTTTATGTGAAAAGGCGATTCTTGGTGGGAATCTATAAAACGCATTACTGACTGGCCGCTTTCAAGATGTCTTGGGAGAAGTTCCAAGAGTCATTCAATGACAAGTACTTTCCGAAAAGTATTCGACACACGTGAAGGAGGTGGAGTTTATCAAGTTGGAGCAAAACAACATGGCCGTGTCGCAAAGACGGGAAGCCAAGTTTGCTTAAGTTTTCCTAATCTGCGTCTCATTTGGTTGATAATGAGGAGAAAATGACGTGAATGTTTCTAAGAGGTTTGAAACCTAAGATACGTCAATATCTTATCTCTCATAAACTGTGTTTGTATTCAGATGTTGTTAATAGGGCTCAGTTATTAGAGCGCGATAATGAGTCAACCAAACTAAAAGAGAGCAGCCGGCAAAATGATAATACCGGTGATAACAGTCATCAAAGCGCTGATAATAAGCATGGAGGGAATCAACATGCCAGAAATGGTAACCACTTTGGTGGTAATCATGGTCAAAACAATAAGAATGGACATTTCAAGAAGAAAAGGTTCAACAATGATGTGAAGACGTCGGCACCAGCACCCGTTTCAAAGGAAGAAGAACGACCACCGATCGTATGTTTCAAATGCGGACAGGAGGAACACATCCGTCCAAACTGTACGCAGCAATCCAAAGCGTATTTTAATTGCGGAAGAGAAGGTCACCTAGCTTGATTTTGTCGTATGGTGAAGTCAAGTCCAACTGGGATAGTGATGCCAAAGGATGTCCCGCATGCCAAAAGCCGTAGTTTAAGAGAGAGTATTTTTTTTTCGTGACGAAGAACCCAATAAAATTATCGAGGGTATATTAGTTAGTATAAACTCTTGTGAAGTCTATACCGTGTTGATATCTGGGTTCTACTCACTCTTTTATTTCACCTAGTTGTGTTCAATGTTTGAAGTTAATTTTAGAAGTTAGACTTTGATATATCTGTTTAAACTTAGTTGGGAGAAACCTTCGTTACCTCCACTATTTATAAATCTTGTTCAAATCAACACTTTCACGTTACCTGTCGATCTTATCTCTTTGAAAATACTTGCCTTTGATGTGATTTTTAAAAACGAATGGTTAACTACTCATCATGCTTTTCCTAAGGTTGTTAGCTTTCATACTCCTAACCAACCTGTTATACGAATTCAAAGTAACCAAACCATTAAAGTCAATCATTGTCATATCAAGCCATAAGTAAAGAACACGATCCTTTCGTTGTTGACTTCCTTGTGTGGAATGCACCGAAGCCAGACTTTCTGTAGGAGACATCGTGAATGAAGATGGCAAGTTGATAGGTATCAATTTGACGTACTATCCAAGTCTTAGATGAGGGTCACAGTTTTGAATGATATTTCTATCGTTAGAACCGGACGAGATAGCGGATGATTTAACGTATAAGGAGATACGTGTTAAAATCTTGGATAAGAAGGATTATATTCGACACTCAAAGGTTATACCTCAAGAGTTAGAATCTAAAATGAAGTCAAGGTACCCTCACCTCTTGAAAGATACCAAAAAGCGTATATAAATTTTGAGGGAAAATTCCATAAGGAGGGAGATTGTGAGACCCGAAATATTTAATTTTCTTAAAATAATTTTTTTGAATATTATGGTGTGGATTTGATATAATGTTATAGTTGTGGGTAGTATTTATAAATTTTATAATGTATGCAAGTTGTTATATAATATTCGATTGGTGGAAATATTCTTTTTGTCGGGGAATATCCGTATGCGACAAGATCAATCATTAGTGGACCCCACAATGTAATTATTGTTTGGATTGAGAAAATGACAAAATATTTTTATATGAGAATAACGGCGGAAGTTTTACCGTTAAAAGCTGTTGAACTACTTTCATAGTAAAAAATACGATGTCTGGCGTGGTTGCATAGTAGCACACCAGGTATTGATTATTAATGCTTGCGTGAGAAGTCACTTGGTTTTGTTTTATTAGTATTATTAATGTAATAAAATAGAAAAACTTTTTATATAAAACAAAATATTTTTATAAAGTTATTCGTTTTATTAGACTATAAATAGAATATATAATATTCTATTATGCGTAGTATTTTGCATAGTAAAATCTTTTATATAAAAATGAATACTTTTATAAAGTTATTTGTTTTATTAGACAATAATTAGAATATATTATATTTTATTATGCATAGTGCTGATAGTGTTTTTGCATAGTAAAATTCAAGGAGTTTGGGACCACCAAAGTTTTGGGAAAGCGAACCACTTAAGGCGAGACGTGGTTAAAGCGAGATCACCAAGATATTTGATGTCTTGGGATGCTCCGAGGAGCAAAAGGTTCCATTCGCCACCTTTATGTTGCGTGAAGAAGCGAGATTCTTGGGTGGGAATCTATAAACGACTACTGACTGGCCTTCAAGATGTCTTGGGAGAAGTTCCAAGAGCTGTTCAATGACAAGTACTTTCCCGAAAGTATTCGACACATGAAGGAGGTGGAGTTTATCAAGTTGGAGCAAAACAACATGACCGTGTCGCAGTACGAAGCCAAGTTTGCCGAGTTTTCCTAATCTGCGTCTCATTTGGTTGATAATGAGGAGAAAATGACGTGAATGTTTCTAAGAGGTTTGAAACCTAAGATACGTCAATATCTTATCTCTCATAAACTGTGTTTGTATTCAGATGTTGTTAATAGGGCTCAGTTATTAGAGCGCGATAATGAGTCAACCAAACTAAAAGAGAGCAGCCGACAAAATGATAATACCGGTGATAACAGTCATCAAAGCGCTGATAATAAGCATGGAGGGAATCAACATGCCAGAAATGGCAACCACTTTGGTGGTAATCATGGTCAAAACAATAAGAATGGACATTTCAAGAAGAAAAGGTTCAACAATGATGTGAAGACGTCGGCACCAGCACCCGTTTCAAAGGAAGAAGAACGACCACCGGTCGTATGTTTCAAATGCGGACAGGAGGAACACATCCGTCCAAACTGTACGCAGCAATCCAAAGCGTATTTTAATTGCGGAAGAGAAGGTCACCTAGCTTGATTTTGTCGTATGGTGAAGTCAAGTCCAACTGGGATAGTGATGCCAAAGGATGTCCCAGACAAGCCAAAGCCGGTAGTTTAAGAGAGAGTGTTTTTTTTTTCGTGACGAAGAACCTGAATAAAATTATCAGGGGTATGTTAGTCATAAACTCTTGTGAAGTCTATACCGTGTTAGTTACCGGTTCTACTCACTCTTTTATTTCACCTAGTTGTGTTCAATGTTTGAAGTTAATTTCGGAGAAGTTAGACTTTGATATATCTGTTTAAACTTAGTTGGGAGAAACCTTCGTTACCTCCACTATTTATAAATCTTGTTCAAATCAACACTTTCACGTTACCTGTCGATCTTATCTCTTTGAAAATACTTGCCTTTGATGTGATTTTTAAAAACGAATGGTTAACTACTCATCATGCTTTTCCTAAGGTTGTTATCTTTCATACTCCTAACCAACCTGTTATACGAATTCAAAGTAACCAAACCATTAAAGTCAATCATTGTCATATCAAGCCATAAGTAAAGAACACGATCCTTTCGTTGTTGACTTCCTTGTGTGGAATGCACCGAAGCCAGACTTTCTGTAGGAGACATCGTGAATGAAGATGGAAAGTTGATAGGTATCAATTTGACGTCTATCCAAGTCTTAGATGAGGGTCATGCTTTGAATGATATTTCTATCGTTAGAAACCCTGGACGAGATAGCGGATGATTTAACGATAAGGAGATACGTGTTAAAATCTTGGATAAGAAGGATTATATTCGACACTCAAAGGTTATACCTCAAGAGTTAGAATCTAAAATGAAGTCAAGGTACCCTCACCTCTACAGCATACCAGGTGCGTACGTAAATTTTGAGGGCGAAATTCCATAAGGAGGGGAGATTGTGAGACCCCAGAAATATTTAATTTTCTTAAAATAATTTTTTGAATATTATGGTGTGGATTTGATATAATGTTATAGTTGTGGGTAGTATTTATAAATTTTATAATGTATGCAAGTTGTTATATAATATTCGATTGGTCAGGAAATATTCTTTTTGTCGGGAATATCCGTACGACAGTACAATCATTGGTGGACCCCACAACAGAATTATTGTCGGATTGAGAAAATGACAAAATATTTTTATGAGAATAACGGCGGAAGTTTTACCGTTAAAACTGTTGAACTACTCGGTAGTAAAAGTACAGTAATACGCGTGGTTGCATAGTAGCACACGGTATTGATTATTAATGCTTGCGTGAGAAGTCACTTGGTTTTGTTTTATTAGTATTATTAATGTAATAAAATAGAAAAACTTTTTATATAAAACAAAATATTTTTATAAAGTTATTCGTTTTATTAGACTATAAATAGAATATATAATATTCTATTATGCATAGTGTTTTGAATAGTAAAATCTTTTTATATAAAACATAATACTTTTATAAAGTTATTTGTTTTATTTGACAATAATTAGAATATATTATATTTTATTATGCATAGTGTTGCATAGTGCATACATAGTGTTTTGCATAGTAAAATCTTTTTATATAAAATAGAATACTTTTATAAAGTTATTCATTTTATTAGATTATAAAAAAAATATATTGTATTTTATTTAAAAGATTTTGTTTTATTAGAATATTTTATTAAATCAATCTGAATAGTCTCTGCTTAAAAGTAAATCAATCTGACTGCTTCATGAATTAGTTACTATGCATGCGATCCATTCTTCTATAAATAGGACCTCATTCCTTCATTATTTCTTACGGATTCACTGAAACTTTAGAGAAAGAAACTATAGAGAGAATTCTTCTTCTATAATCTTGAGCGTATTTCTTTAGAGTTTAAGAAAGCTTTGAGCGTAGTGCAAATTTTCTTCGAGTATATCCTCGCTCTACCAGTCGGAATACTCTTCTTTCAAAGGTAAGGGGTATTATTTTTTTCATATTCATGAAGAGAACTTTTGTTATTCCATTCTTTATTATTCTGTTGGAATAACCTGTATACGCGATCTACCCTATACTTGGTGAAATTCTTCTGTTATTCCATTATTTATTATTCTTCTGGAATAACTTGTCTATGCCATCTGCGCATACATGGTGAAATTATGTTGTTATTCCATTCTTTATTATTCTCATTGGAATATCCTCAGATGCGTGCGTTTTTGTGGGACACAGTTCCATCTTTATTATTCTCGTTGGAATATCCTGCATGCGTTTTTACTGTGGGACCGGTTCCGCTTTTATTATTATTCATTGGAATATCTTGTCTGCATGCATTTTACGTCTGGACTGGTTCCGTTATTTATTATTCTGTTGGAATAACTTTGTCTATCTGCCAAGTACCACATGCATGGTGATTTCATTGTTATTCCATTCTTTATTATTCATTGGAATATCCTCGCCGGTGCGTATTACGCTGACTGTTCCGTTATTTATTATTCGTTAGAATAACTTTGTCATGCAAAAGTACCGCATGCATGGTGATTTCTTTTGTTATTCCATTCTTTATTATACTCAATTGGTTAAAGCTTTGACTTCTATACTCTATGAAATTAGTAGAATATCCTTGATATTTGCGCTTCATCCAGTATCTTTTCATGGAAATATTCTTCTGAGCATTCTTGAATTTTACTCTACAAAGAAGTATCATGTTGACAATTTGGACGTTATTAGTTCCTGGATAAATTAATTCTTGAACTTGTTTTATTGAATTCTTATATCATTGTCATCATCCTCATGTTTATATTATGTTGAAAGTCATCTGTGGCCTGTAGTGCATAGATGGACTTGGTATGATTGTGACCAGGGATTATTCGGTATAATCATGATCGTAATGTTACAAATGATGTGGAAAAAGTCCTCATTAGCCCGTAGTGCATTGATGGACAGTTTTTGGTATGATTATGGCTATAGATTCTCTTCGGCCAAGGGTGCAAAGATGAATTATTTTATGGCATGATCAGGACCGTTAATGAAAAAACGATTATCTTTGGCCCGTAATTCATGGATAATTTGTGGTCGTGATACTAAAAAAAATGTCCTTGGCCGTAGTGCAGGGATGATGTGGATTATTTATTAAAATCGAGTCCCAAATGATAAAAGTGATGAAAACTTTTAAAACATAGAAGATGGTAGATTTTATTCTCTACTTGACTCTTCTAATGGATTGCTTGTTCCGCTGCAGTTAAACTTGATGTTTGTTATATTGTATCAGTTTAATACTGTTGAAGGCTAACGATAATTTATTCTGCACTATCTTAGTCATATTATTTCTTACTGGGCTAGTTCTCCATTGAGTGTGGATATTGTCTAGATGACAATATTTGTATTAAAACTCACAGCATATGTTTTGTCGTATTTTACACGACTGTTGTATAATTAGTTTGTATTTGTATTCAGTACCATGTATCTGGTGACCCAAGATGGATGATGTATACCTATTTTTGGGGGTGTCACACAGGTTGGTTGTGAGGGCCTTGAACTCTCTCCCCTTTGGCGTTTCGATGTTGGTTGTGAAGCCATGTTCTCTCTCTTGCTTGTGTTGCCTTAGCTCTCCCCCAAACTTTTCAATTTGACCCTCTCTAGCTCTCAAGTATTCTCTATGAATACCCACTTCAATTGGTGTGAGAAATATGGTAGGAGAGGTGGTAATATATAGAGGTGGTAGAGTGAATTCTATTAGTGGAGTGAAGAGGTGGGGGAATTAATGGAGTAATGGAGGTAGTGGGGAGTAGAAGTGGTGGTAGTGGGTGGTGGTTAGAGTTATGGTAGATGAGGAATAATTGAAGTGGAAGTTGTAGAAGTTGAGGAGTCTAGCACATATAACTGCCGACCAATTTGTTGAATTCCAGGACCCCCGCCCCGGCGAGGGGTGCTAGGCTTAGAAAGGCCGCCCCGGCTAGCATGGCTACTATAATTTGAAGTAAGGGACCCCCGCCCCGGCAAGGGGTGTAAGGCTATTTGGGCCCGCCCCGACGAGCATGTGTTCTATTAAAAACTGGGAGACCCCCGCCCCGGCGGGCATGTCTTCTGCCAAATTCCCCTATTTCTCAACTTTGCTTCCTTGTAACTCACTCAATGATCCTTTTTCCATCCTGCAAGATATAAAACATGAGCATTAGTGGATTGTCGATAACATAATGTATTATGGAGAGAATAACAAGACTTTTATTGTATGCTACTACCTAGTAATTTAATAAAAACTATATTTTAACAATAATGAATGAAAAATACGATAAATAAATTAAAGATTGGGTTGCCTCCCAATTAGCGCTTGATTTTAAGTCTTTCAGCCTGACTACTTCCTGTTCATGGTGTGTCGGCCAATGTGATGGCGATGACATCGGTGTTGGCCTTGCCACCCCAATAGTGCTTTAAACGATGACCGTTGACCTTGAATGTTTCTAACGGATTGTGATTATAGAGTTCAACGGCGCCATGAGTGAATACCCGCTTTATAGTAAATAGTCCCGACCATCTCGACTTAAGCTTTCCTGGGAACAATCGCAGCCGTGAGTTGAACAAGAGGACTGATTGACCCAGCTCGAATGTTCGATGTATAATTTTCTGGTCGTGCCATCTTTTTACCTTTTCTTTGTATAATTTGGAGTTCTCATAGGCGTGAAGGCGAAATTCGTCGAGCTCATTCAGTTGAAGTAGTCTCTTTTCTCCTACAGCTGCTTGATCAAAATTGAGTTTTTGAACCGCCCAATAGGCCTTATACTGTAACTCGACTGGTAAATGACATACCTTTCCGCACAGTAATTAATATGGTGACATCCCGATCGGTGTCTTGTACGCAGTCCGGTATGCCCATAATGCATCGTCTAACCGAAGCGGCCAATCCTTTTGACTCGGATTCACTACTTTCTCCAATATTTTCTTGACTTCCCTGTATGACACCTCAGCCTGCCCACTTGTTTGGGGGTTATACGTTGTCGCTACCTTGTGGTTGACCCCATACCGTTCCAAAAGAGCTGTGAAGGACTTATTGCAAAAGTGACTACTTTCGTCACTGATTATTGCTCTTTGTGTACCAAACCTCGTGAAAATATTTTTCTGTAGGAATTTGAGGACCACATTGGCATCGTTTGATGGTAGTACTGCAGCTTCAACCCACTTCGATACGTAATCCACTGCGAGTAGAATATACTAATTATTCAGAGATGATGGGAATGGCCCCATGAAATTGATGCCCCATACATCAAAAATTTCAAGTTCGCGAATCATTTGTAGAGGCATCTCATTCCTTTTCGAAATGTTGCCCACCATTTGACACCTACCACATGTTTTGACAAAATGGTGGGCGTCCTTGAATGGTGTAGGCTAATAGAACCCGGCTTGCAGCACCTTTGCTGATGTCCTCTCACTACCATAATGATCACTATACGCAGATGAATGACACTCATACAAAATATTCTTCACTTCACTGTAGGGCACGCACCTTCTAATCATTTTGTCGGCGCACTGCTTAAACAAATATGGTTCGTCCCACATATACCACTTTACATCATGAAGAAACTTCTTTTTCTGTTGTCTTATGAGATCAGGTGGAAGAATGTTGCTCACAAGAAAATTTTCATAATCTGCATACCAAGGAAATTCTGTAGAAATCCCAAACAATTGCTCATCCGGGAATAATTCGTTAATTTCACACCGTCTTCTTTCGCTTTCCCTTGGTTTTCCAGCCTAGACAAGTGATCGGTTACTTGATTCTCCGTCCCCTTTCTATCCTTTATTTCTAAGTCAAACTCTTGAAGTAGGAGAATCCATCGGATAAGGCGTGGCTTAGCATCTTTTTTCATAATTAGGTACCGAATCGCCGAATGGTCCGTGTAGACTATCACCTTAGTCCCGATCAAGTATGCCCAGAATTTGTCGATACACTACAGTAAGCAATTCCTTTTCCGTGGTTGTATAGTTCATTTAAGTCTCCGTGAGTGTTTTTCTTGCATAGTATATGGCGTGAAACACCTTGTCTCGGTGTTGACCCAAAACAGCCCCAACTGCATAGTCGCTTGCATCACACATCAGCTCGAACAGCTTATTCCAATCCAGTGCGACAATCACGGGGGCTGTAGTCAATTTCTTCTTCAATAATTCAAATGTTGACTTGCATTCCTCATTAAAATTAAAAATAGCATCCTTCTCTAAAAGACTGCATAAGGGTTTTGCAATTTTAGAGAAGTCCTTTATGAACCTCCTGTAGAACCCAGCATCTCTCAGAAAACTTCTAATACCCTTAACTGAGCTCGGTGGAGGCAGTTTCTCGATTGTTTCCAGCTTTGCTTTGTCAACCTCCAATACTTAAGCCGATACCTTATGGCCCAAAATTATGCCCTCTTCAACCATGAAGTGGCATTTTTCCTAATTAAGCACGAGGTTTGTGTCCTTGCATCGCTGTAACACCATTACCAAATTCCCTAGGCAAGCATCAAAGTTGTCCCCATAGACAAAAAAGTCGTCCATGAAGACTTCAACATTTTTCTCCACAATGTCTGAGAAAATGGCCATCATACACCATTGGAAGGTTGCAGGTGCATTGCATAACCCGAATGACATCCTCCTGAACGCAAATGTGCCATAAGGGCAAGTAAATGTCGTCTTTTCTTGATCCTCGGGAGCGATGACTATTTGGTTATAGCCCGAGTAGCCATCCAATAAACAGTAATATTCATGTCCCGCCAATCTGTCCAACATTTGATCAATAAAGGGCAGCGAAAAATGATCTTTTCGGGTTGCCTTGTTCAACTTTCTATAATCCATGCAAACCCTCCAACCTGTTACTGTTCTTATCGGTATTAAATCGTTATCCTCATTTTGTACCACAGTCATTCCTCCCTTTTTTGGAACGCACTGGACCAAACTAACCCACTTACTGTCAGAAATCGGGTAGATGATTCCGGCATCCAACCACTTCAAAATTTCCTTCTTCACCACTTCCTTTATAATCGGGTTGAGTCGACGTTGTTGCTCCACTATCGGTTTTGCATCATCTTCCATCAGAATCTTGTGCATGCAAAACGAAGGGCTAATTCCCTTTATATCCGCAATCGTCCACCCAATCGCTGATTTGTGTTCCCTGAGCACCCTCAGCAACTTTTCTTCCTGCAAATCGTTAAGTGCAGCAGAAATAATAACAGGTAACAAATTTGAATTGCCTAAGTATGCATACCTGAGGTGTTTAAGGAGTGGCTTAAGTTCCAAAGTTGGTGGCTCCTCCAATGACGGTTTCAGTTTTTCTGCGACTATCTCCTCAGTGTGCAAAGGTTTAAACGGTGCTCTGAATCGGCTAACTCGTGGCAATGAATCTAACATCTGTAAGTAGTCCACAAATTCCAGGTTGTCAAACTCTTTATCCCCCAATAAAGTCATTTCTAATGGATCGTTGACCAAACTCTTGCCCATATCTTCACTGATGATTTGCTCAATTAAATCCATCCAAAAACATTCTTCCTCATCCGTAGGGAATTTCATGGCCTTGAACACATTAAATTTGATTTCTTGGTCTTGGACCTCATCGTAAGTTCTCCTTTTTTATGCGCCTACATGAGTGTCCTACCTGGTACGAAAGGGTCTCCCTAGGATAATCGAGATGTTCTTGTCCTCCTTAAAATCCAGAATGATAAAGTCCGCGGGGAATATAAACTTATCCACCTTAACCAATATGTCCTCTACTATGCCTCTCGAATATGTGACTGACATATTAGCCAACTGCAATGAAATATGCGTAGGTTTAGGCGCGGGCAAACCCAATTCTGTGTATGTTAACAATGGCATAAGGTTCACACTCACCCCCAAATCACATAAACATTTGTTAAAAGACATGTTCCCAATTGTGCATGGGATAGTGAAGCTCCCCGAGTCCTTGAGTTTTGGTGGTAATTTCTGTTGTAACACTGCACTACACTCCTCCGTTAGTGCAACTATTTTAAAGTCTTCCCATTTCTTCTTCCTTAACAGAATTCCTTTCATGAATTTTGCGTAACTCGGCATCTACTCTAGGGCCTCTGCAAACGGAATGTTTATCTGAAGTTTCTTGAAAACTTCCAAAAACTTAACAAACTGCTTATCCAATTTCTATTTTTGAACCCTCTGCTAAAACGGTGGTGGAGGATAGGCAACTGGTCCGTTAATTGGTTTTCTCTTTTCCACTTGATTCTCATCCCCCTGCTTGACCTCAACCACTATATTTTCTTTCTCTGTTTCAACCTCCTTTGTACCCAAAATTTCTGTTTCTTGACCCTCAATCTGTTTTCCACTTCTCAACATAATAGCCTGACATTGCTCGTGATTACCCTTCGGATTTCTCTCGGTGTCACTTAGTAACGTTCCTTGAGGTCTATTATTCAATGCTAACGCAATCTGTCCTATCTGATTTTCCAGATTCTTGATAGCCATCTCTTGTGACTTCATTGCCATTGCTTGATTTTTTATAGCCACCACATTGCTTGTGATGTATTTTGTCACCAACTCCTCTAGATCTGATTTCCTTTCTTGATGTTGAGCTTGTTGTTGATGGTTCTGAAATCCTGGAGGATATGATGGTCTTGGAGCTTGTTGTTGCTGGTTATTGCTCCACAAAAAATTCGGATGATTCCTACTCCCTTGATTGTACGTATTCTGGTATGTATTCTATGGAATTCTATTATAGTTACCCACAAATTGCATCGAGGCTGGATTAATTGCGCATTGATCCGTAGGATGCTCTCCGGCGCACAACTCACATATAATTGCCACTTGTTGTGCCTGTATCCCTGTCATATAATCCAACTTCTTTGAAAGTGCTGAAATTTGCGCTTGTATTGTTGTCACACCATCTACTTCTAACACTCCCGCAACCTTTGTTTGAGTCATTCTTGTCGTGGGCCACTGGTAGTTGTTGGCCGCCAGGTTTTAATCAAATCGTAGGCCTCCTCATATCTCTTTGCCATAAACGCTCCACCCGACGCTGCATCAATGCTAGTTCTGAGGTTTCCATTCAATCCGTTGTAAAACGTGTTCATTTGAAACCACTTTGGTAACCTTTGATGTGGACACTTTCGGAGAAATTCTTTGTACCTTTCCCATGCCTCATACAGTGACTCCCCGTGTTACTGTTCAAACATCGTTATCTCGTTCCTCATTTTTGCAGTTTTCGCCGGTGGGAAGAATTTTGCAAGGAATTTCTGGGCTAGGTCTTCCCAAGTGTTATTGATCCCGGCGGTAGAGAATGTAACCAACTCTTTGCCTTGTCCCGTAAAGTGAATGGGAACAAGCGAAGTCTCACCGCATCATCCGACACCCCATTATTCCTAAAGGTGTCGCATATCTCCAGAAAGCTAACTAGATGTTCATTCGGATCGTCATTAGCCAATCCCCCAAACTAGTTAATTTTGAATTGTCCCAGGCTTAATTTTGAAGAAAATGCAAAGCCGAATCTGTGCACAAAACAACCAATGTTCAAAGATTGTTAAGTGCCAGAAGGAGTCGAGCTGATATGCAAGACTTAGTAGTACCTAAGTGGTGATAGTGTGTTATGCTGAATATCCGATGAAATCAAGTATCAACTACACAGATCAGCAGCACCAGAGAAATTAATCAAACTGCTAAGTTCACAAAGATGTCAAGCTAAATGTACCTCTTAGCAGTCCATCAGTTGTGATCAAGTATCAATGTTGAATGCCATACAATTACAAGGAGCTGCTAAGTACCAAAAAATGAACAAGCTAAATGTCATCTTAACAGCTGTTGGGTAAAATCTATATACGCACTACACGCAAGTATACGTGGTCCACAAGTAATAAAGTGATGAGTAAAGTATCGTTCCCACAGAGATCAACTAGTAAGAAACTTAACTTATAATTAACAATTTCCTATTAATCCTAATTTTATTAAACTATTCAACTCAATGATTATAATTAAAGAAACTAAATTAAGAAATAAATAAATTACCAATCACAAATATCAAAATCTGGAATTTCAAACAATTAATGGAGAATTAGACTTATGATTTCACCCTAAGCTTCACTCTGATTTTAACACTTTTATTCCAATTCAATTCACTATCCCAGTTTATTAATCAAGAACACGAATGTAGCATTAACCACCTCTCGATGCACTAATACCGTATTAACTTAAATCCACAATTTAGATAGAAACAAGCTAAACACCTTAATCAACTAACTCACTATATTTCTATGTGAATTACAATTAAAGAAGGTTTAAGATTAAGTTCTCTATCCGATTACATGCGATGTCAAGCATATCTCTACCTTAACATTCATCAAGATTCTGCTATTCACAAAATTCATGAACACATGCTATATTAACTAAGTCTAGATTTGAGTATCCTCTCTCGATTCCATACAAATCCACAAAAAATTGTTGATCAGGCAATTCATAAATTCAAGCTCAAATTAATATAGATAAACTGGAAATAGATTATTAAACTGGAAATCAAAGTTTACAAAACCATCGATTCACTTAAAGATCCATCATAAGCCTAAAAAGTGAATTAGTTCATCATAAATGAAATAACTACTGAATAAATCATAGAAAACATTCTATCAATTACAATTAATAGTCTAAGAAGAAGAATATTGAAAAACACCCTTCACGTAGCCTAAAATTGCAATCGACTCGAAAATCTCCTCAAAATACTCCTCCAACGCTTGCTAAGAAAAACTAGAATTGATCTTCGTATTATGCCTTGTGTCTTGTTAAATTCTTCGTTAATTGAGTAATAGATGTCCAACACGCAAGTCCCAACCAAAATTCCATCTCTCTAGAGTTCCACTGCCATGCAATAAGCTAGAATCCATGCCCAAGAAGAGTTTCAAGCTTAACGTAAGTCTCAGAAATTAAAACACACCCATACAGCAGGGGTGTATGTAGAAAAAAAGGCCCACCCCTGGCTGGCTACCATTCATTAATTCTCGATGATTTACCCCATTTTTGAAAGGGTATACAAAGCAAAAAGGCATTCCGAGGGTCTATTCTGCTAAATGGTGACTGCTGCTTCAAGACTTCTTCCAATATTGCACCGAATTGACTCCAAATGACTCCAAATCCTCGTTCAATGCCGCAACAACCATCTTACACATAAAAGAACACAAAACAAGTAAAAACAAATATGAACACAAGAAAATAGCAACCAATAAGCATGAAATGGACACCGATTCGTGCATATAAAATCCACTTATCAACAGCTCAACAACTACAAAATACAACCATCCAAACATCCAGGGTCTGAGGGGTCCTTGTCTTTGTGACTAAACCAAAGTCAAGTTTGTTAAGCTTGCTGAGTACCAGAGGGTACAAGAGATTCTAAGTCTGTTGGGCTTAGTCTACAGTTTCCAAGGTTGTTGGTCTTGAATAGTTCTTAGTGAACTAGAGTTCCAAGACTGCTGGTCTTGAAGGAATCTTAGTGATTCGAAGTTGATCAAATCCTTAGTCGAATCCATGCTTATTAAAGAAGAAGAGTGGAATAGGAGCATTTAGTCTCTGAACCACTTAAAACCCCTGGTGTTACTTACTTTATGTCATTTACATTCAGCACTATAATTGCTATATCTGTTTGCAACTAATCTAACATTAGAACTGTGTTTAATGCTACATCCTTGAAGGGGATCCTAACCTATTCTGTTGTGCATGAATTGATTCTATTATCTGCTTATCACTTAGCAACAAAAGAACATGAATTTTTTTTAAAGGATCTATTCAACCCCCCCCCCCCCCCCTTCTAGATCTATTTTATGCCTCTGGGAACTAACAATTGGTATCAGAGAAGGTTCTCTCACTGTATCCAAAATCTAATGCTTTGAGTTTGATCCGTGGCAAAAATAAGTTCTAAGCTTAGTATTAGTTGTAAGTCACTTCTGAATGAAGATGAGCTCACAAGTTGAAAATTTTATGTGCGGGTAGAAATGCATATCCACCTGATGTAATCCAGATTGATCCTGGTTCTTAAATGAAATTTCTAAACATGGTATGAGTTGCTTCTCTAGAAAGAAAAATTCTTCAAATATGTATTTGGCAAAATCCATAAATTTGAACTTTGAGGTTCAAGGGCTTCGAAGAATTTAAGTTGCCAAGACTTTCCTCTGATCATAAGTCAAAGACTTTGCTTGATTGATCTAAATCTATGGGGCAACAAATGTTATCAGTATTGACAATACAAAGATGTGCACAATAATGCCTCATATCATTGTGCAAATAAATAGAACAACTAATTGTCAAGAGACTGACATTGGCAAGGTATGTATCCTTATCACTGTGTACATGCATCATATTGTATCACCTTATGTGCTATAACAGTTCTCTATCAAAAGATTATTCTCTTCCTCAAAAAGGGAAAAGAGAGAAGTACATTTGGGGTTGAAAATAATTTTTTGGAAGATATCTGATGTATGCCTTAAGTAAATTAAAATCTAAGCATTCTAAGTTGCTTGACCTTTGCTAATGGGTTGGTATGTTTAGAAATTTATACAAATCAATGTTTTGTGTTTTTGATAAAACACAGAGTGTGATCAACACTACAGTTGTATCTTGAAGATTCTTAGATATTGATGAACTCCATGAACCAAACAGATGCAAACTATAGAATTGATTCTCACTCTATGAAAACTCAAAATCTATTAACATAGCAAAAGAAGGTGTATCAACCAAAGAGAAAGCTTAACATATCAAGATTGCTTAAACCATACACACACAAACAATCATGTTTTATAACTGTCATCATTTACATGTGTACATGCTTCATGATCTTTAATACTTATCCACATACATTTTGGGAACCCAAAAGTCTAAATGACTAGGGCTTTTGAGAAAACTAACTTAGTAGGACCCAAATAGCAATGGGTACCAAAATAGAAACCTGCAGGTATCTAGGTTCTCTAACCTTATTGGAGATCTATCCAAAAGAAAGGATCAAGATCCCTCAACTATGCTCTTCAACAAACTAGAATTCACTCTTGAAGATATGCTAAATGATGATGGGATCTCATGAGCATGATTATGAGAACCTGAAACCCATGACATGATCATCATGGTCCTTAAATTATGTGAGTCTGCAATCCATGCCAAGAAGAAGGAGACCTTCCAAGCTTATTAATAAAAAGCATATCATCTCAAGAGGAATATCAAGGGAGATCATATCCATAACCATCAACAAATGGTGATGAAGTATGAATCGTAGAAGTGAAACTCTACGAGTATAGAAGATGTTAAAAGTATAAAAGATTGAACCTACATTCATAGTTTCTAGTCAGCAAATCGTGGAGTAACCAGTTCTAATGAAAATACTCTATGATCCAATGGAGCTGATTCAACCATGACGATGTCATTCCAGCTAAAAGGAGAAGTGCAAGGCAACCTTACAAAGATGTACAGAAGTTAGTCCATCTACCTCTAAGATGGAAGTATCAACTATGGGGAAGCATCAGTCTACTAAAGCCTAGAAATGACCAAATTAAGGAGGAACTCATTGAAGCTAAGTCCTTTAGATCCCTCAAACAATCAAAGTAGTTGAACCTAATGACGAGGTAAGAGTAACTGAAGATATGAAGCTTTTGAAGCAGCATGATGAAAAAGATAAAGGAGAAGAAGAAGTGGAATTCATTGCTAAATTCAGAGATGAGCTCAGAAGATAGTTCAACCTTCCTTATATCTCTGATGACCATTCCACAGAGCACCAGTCCTCTACTACTAAGTTCTTTTGAACCAGCAACGAACATTCAAAAGTGTTGAACCAAGAATTCTCCAGTATACTCAGAAATTGACCATCAGCTATTCATTTTCAGTACATCATCCAACAATACTTCATGCTGAACTATTCACCGATATTATTCTTCAAGTATTGTGAAAAGCTCCAATGGTCCTTGGGTTGATACTTCACTTTATCCAAACAATCCTTTCTCATTTTCAGAGTCCAAAACTATAAGGCTGATGAACGAAATGAATCTTCATCTCCAGTCGTAGAGTCCCAAAACTTTGCGACTGATAAGCAACTGATAAGAATGTCAGCTATACTGCCCCAATCTAAGAGTCCCTACGATCAACACCCTAATCGTAGAGTATGGGTATATTAACCCTGCAATTGTAGCCTATATAAACACCTCCCCAATATACTATCTTAATAATACAACTAAAGAGCACTGCATTCTCTCTCACTTACAAATGTCGATATCAAAGTACATCCAAAGTTGGTAAATGAACTCTAGCAAAGAGGCCTACCATGATGACATTCTTACCACCAAGCCTAAGTTGTCCTTTTTCTGATAAGCGCCTCAGAGACAAACCTAGCCCTAAGTTTTAAACTAAGAGGCCAGCCCTTTCTAAGCTTCCTTAACCCAAAAGAAGTGCTGAAATAGAATGCATCGCAAGAACCTCTGTAAAGCATATAGAAGTCTCTCAGAAGAATTCAAGTTGTCGATGAACCATACAACTACCAGTTGGAGATTAATGATGAATCATTTACTAAAGCATGATTACAAAGGATGATCGTTGAGTAGACAAAGAAATCGTGGAGTAATAAGCTATATCATCAAGCTACTCTGCTAAAAGATCAACTATCAACTAAAGGCAGTAATACTCATGTTCTTAAAAGGAAAGTCAAAATTAAAAGCTGATCAGTTATGAGGAGTTACAGATATTGAAGCATCGTGCATCCAATAACTCGCTTACACCTGTCTTATTGACAAGTAGAGGGAACAGTTGTAAATGAAAATTTAAATCTGTGGTGGTTACACTTCCAAGAAGTTACCAAAAAGTTTTAAATCTCTCTACTCCATCAAACCTCTTCGAACCCTAACCTTGAATCCCTATAAAACATAAACATCCCTCAAACCTCTAGCCATACCCAAATCGCCTTCAATTACCTCTTGCAAAATCCCTGAAATTGTATACCCACACACTTCGAACCCTCCAAATGGAAAATTGGTGTATTATAACTAGAATACAACTCGACTCTAAGAAGTTCAAAAAATCAGAAGAAAAAAAAAATCAGAGACATTCTTGAGCTCGTAAAGAAGTTGGGTTTTCAGAATGCCTAGAATCCAACACCCCAATTTATGCTAATTTGGTGAAGGAATTTTATTCAAATGCAACGACAGATTCTGGACTTCTATCTACAAAAGTCAAAGGAGTAAATTTAAAGATAAGAGCATCAGACATCAATCAATGTCTAAGGTTTCCTAACCAAGGCCTGGTCAATCTCGAAGAAGTCAACATTAAAGAAGGCATGAGGTTAATGTGCTACAAGAGAAATCCAGATCTGAAAGACAAGAAGAAAAAGAGTTTCCTGAGGAGTTTGAATTTCTTGTTGAGATTACAGGAAAATGCATCTTGTGCAAAGATACTGCACACGATACAGTTAGCGATCTGCAACTGAGAATCATGACTATAATCGTCATAAAGCAGCAGATAAATTTTGGGGCCTTACTGATTGATTGGTTGTCCAAATGGCTAGAAAAGGTGGAGAAGAAAAAGTCTACAGATAAAACCCTCACAAAGGTTTCTCATGGAAGACTCTTGAGCATTATCTTGAAGAAGAAACTGAAGAAAAAAATAGGTAATGATGAGGGAGAACCCTTTAATATTCACAAAGTGATGTCTCCAAACACTACTACAAAACAGTAAATAGATAACGCGAAAAAAACGTTGTGGTTTTAGTCAGAAAAACGTCGTGGTTAAAGGTGTCATCTATTTGACACACATACACAACGTTTTTAAAACGTTGTAGTTAAGCACATTACACAACGTTTTTAAGAAAAAAAACGTTGTAGATTTATTTTTCATAAATTAACAGATGCTTAAAAACGTTGTAGAATGTTTGATTCCACAACGTTTTCTCGATAAAAACGTTGTAATTTAATATATCAGACAACATTTTTAACCAATTTATACAACATTTTTAAAATGTTGTAGATAAAGAAAAAAAAGTTATAGTTCACCTATATTACCAATGCATCTGCAATATGCTAATGCCATGATATATAGCTAAAAGGTCTAAATTCTCATTTAAATATAAAGCCAAAATGTATCAACCATTCAAAATACATCCCAATAATACCATTCATTTATAGTTTCAAATTACTACATCCACAAAATATATACTAAACTATTCATATATGCATCTCAAATTCACTTTTCAATATAAATATAAATGAACATGTTACATAGCACTGTAGAAACTAGAAATGAATCAATGAGTTGATGCCAAAGACCTTTCGTATACGGCCGATAAGTTGATGCCAATTGCGACACCACATTGGTAGTAGTGGCTGGCCGAATCCCACTTGCCCCTCAGAATCTTCCTTATCCCTAAATGCACCTTCCTTGTCACTTGTTTTTATGAAAATTTCTGAAGCATACAAGTGATAAAGACCTTAGGCGCAAAGTTCATCAATTTGATTAACGGGATATCTATGCAAAGATTTGACACTCCAAACCCCAGCTCACACGTCTAAAAAATAGGGGGGGAGAACTTGCCAATACAGGCAAATAGATGCAATATACTTTTGCTTCTCAAGCTTATAAAAACTTCAGCTGCAGTCATACTTCCATTATTTAAAGCTTCTTCACATTCTAGCAGTGTTGAAGATGTTAGGATATTCCTGGATGAGTAAAGAAGAAAGCGTCCATTCCTGAATGTTACAAGAAAAGGTAAAAAACATAAGGCTTCTGGTGCAGAACATAAAATGAGACTAAAACCAAAACTAATCATCCAAGCTGAGATCCACATAAGCTATAACTCATTGTAACTGTTCAGAAAAGAGAGGAAAATGAATGGGCAGAATACCCGCACCAATTGATATGGAAGAAACCTAAACACTAGAAAACCATTTGACACCATAATAGTTTACTCTTAGCGGTATCATTGACTTCATACAAAAAATGGCAAAAATCAAAAGGAGCTAATTTTATAATTTAACAAGCACTAATTTTCCTTTTTTTTAAAAGTATACTCCATTTATGAAGGAAATGTAAACACTAGATAATCGTTTGACAACATAACAGTTTATTCTTAACGATATTAATGTCTTCATACAAAATATGACAGTAATTAAAAGAAGAAAAAAATTGTAAGTTAACACGTACTACGTCTTTTCCTTTTCTTTCAATTACTCCATTTCTTTTTTTGTTAAGCAGTAAGTATGACTCAAATTGAGTTCATCTTCAAGCACCTGCATCTGACCAATGTCAGCGTTTTTCACCCGAATCACAAGATTCAAGTCACCAAATGATTGCACTGTTTCTGATAGATCTGGCTGAGTCTCCAGTAACTTAAAAAGGGGCTTAAAGTCCTTGTCAAGTTGTATTAGTAGAAAGTAAGAGCTAACACACTCGGGAATCCCAATGCCTCCAACTTTTTATCATTGCTTTGACAAGACAGTTCACATATACGCCAATTTCTAAGCTTTTAAATGTGGACAATGGCTACAGCCTACACACATACATCACCGCATACCATGCAAAGAACAATGTTCACAAGATTTACCCGGCAAAATTCAATCATTTGTTAAGAAATGAAATGCAAAAGAACCATCTAAAGTAGATTTTTTACTAAAGTTTTCTTTGTGAGACCTTAAAATGCAATGACTAACCTTGCTACAACCTGGTAAAAGGTCCTGAAGAAACTTCATCCGTTCACTGATCTTCTCCCTTCTCACCTGTTATCCAAGTAAAACTTGTAACAAGATATAATATATTCTTGTAATCGGACTAAAATATTTCAGAAAGAAATCTTACTCTCTCTGCAAGACTGGCTGTTTGTTGCCTGTCCACTTCTAGCTCTCACATGTATGTATTCTTCCTTGAGTGATTCCAAAGCTTGAGACTAATGTTTCCCAGTGAGCCTATTAGTAGTTGAAGCTGGGTTATAATCCCTCTTCTGTTGAATTTCAGAGTTATCCTTAGTTGCTTCAGGGGGATTTGAAGCTCCTCCGACTTGATCAAGCTCAGTATCCTGCCAAGCAAGGACAATGATAATCAAATGATTAATTAAGAAAATAAAAGACCGAGGAAGCATCCTAGAAGATGTTTGTAAAAGCATATTCCCATTCAACATAAAATTTGGTGGAGTCCAACCCATAACAAGTGTTCCATCCATACCAGTTCATCATAAGAAAACTTCAATACTACCCCAACTATAGTACTATATTTTCAAGGTATGATCAAGTATGATGCATATTTCTATGATCCATAAGACTCAAACACTAGATATTCCATGACCGGAGAAAACAAAATTTGCAATTATTATAAGTTCTTACAGGATCAGCCCATTTAGCAGCAATAGCCTCAGAAATTTTTCTTCTTTGCTCAGCAGATTTAGGTGCTCTCTTGCTACCTTATGGCCTAGGGGTTTTCTTCCTCTGTTCAATACTCGAAAACCACTCCTGCTCAAGCTGCTCATCCAAGATCTCATAGGAGTCCCATTGTAGCTCTTCCTCACCAACCAAGCCCCTTCTAGACGCATCAACAATCAAATTCTGCCACTCAAAGTGGCAAGTTTCCTGCAGCATATAATGAAAGACTCTTTATTCTGGCTCCACTTTTTGGGTTCAAACTTTATTAAAATAATAATAATAATTATAATAATATATAAAAGAAAAGGTATGAATATTACTGTGCAAAAGTGCTATAAGAGATCATTTCAAGAGCTGTATTAGGAGAAAAAGTCCAAATAAAATAAACAAAATTAGCTCTTTTGAACTATTAATCTATTCTAAAAGTAAAATAGAGAAAAGTATTGGGATGGAAACAAGTATAGCATCCCGCTGTGATCATAAATATAACACCATCTACCCAGATTGATGATAAAGCATTAAACTAAGATTAGCTGAAATTTACAATATAGTATAGTTGTGAAATCTTAACCTATAGATTTATTAACAGTCCCACTAATACTCGAAAACTAATAATTCTCCCTATGATAATGAGTATTACCTATTGCACATCTCTCCCACTGTCAGTTTAAAAATCCCCTCCCCACTTGCTTTCAGTGTCCGCCGTAAATCACCATCTGTGAATGTACCAATTAGGTGGTGCTCATCATCGATAACAAGAAGGCACCCACATCCTTTGCTAGTTAGCTCCACCAGCTGATCCATTATCAGATCACCTTCCCTGCAAATTGGAAGTGCTTCTTGCTTCTTCATAACATCCTTTACCTGAAACATAACCAATGCAAATAGTTTCTTAGGCCACAACCAACCATTAAACAACACAGCCTATTATTTCGCCACAAAATATATATTTTCTGTGTTTGGGAGAGAACAGACTCTTTATACTGAACTAAAGAGTTACTAATCCCAAACTCTAAACCATTAACTCAAGGTAAACACTGATAGAAAGAAAGATACTTGACAAATATGTTCACATTCTCACCCAGCCCAGCTGTAGGCGGAGTTTCACCCAAAACTGAAGGGAAATGGAAATTCACGCCAAATGACTTGCACACATTCACAGGAAATGGCGAGAAATCATTGTCAACTAACCAGAAATGAATTAATGTATAAACCAAAAACTCAGCATGCTCAAGAACCGAAGCATCACAACCAGACGAATAGTGCAGTAATGAACTACGATATGGTTGATGAGCAGTTAAATCAGAAACAGGTACAAATGCATGTAAATATGCATAAAGAATCTGTATATACAAACTACATCCACTTTTCTGCTCTCTTCCATGCTTAGTGTTGTTTGCAAAAACCGAAATGGAATAAGCCCAATTCTCCAACCTAAATCTCCTACGTCGCCTAACCTCGACTGCATCACAATTTTCACTATTCCCTTTACAAACAGGATAATATGCAAACCAGAACACGTAATATTCAAAAACATTCAATTGAACTTGATACGAAGAACCACCCTTATTTGAAACTCTACCTTTAAACAAGGGACACAAATCAGCCAAAACGCGGCAATCTCGCTCACTTTGAACCATAAACCGAACCCATTCCGGTAACCTTTCAATTGGAAAAATGTATTTAACCAGAGAAAAACTATCAATGGCAGAAATTGAAGACATCAGGACACCATTTGGGGATAGAAGAGAGAAAACCCTAGCGGCCAGCTCCGAATCATTGGATGCCGTAACCACATCGACGTAACCCCATCATCCGTCGGGGTTGAAGGGGATGGCCCGATTTCAAAGCCTAACAGATCTACAGATCTGATTGAGGTGAGAGAGTGAAGATGAGTGAGAAAAAGGGGAGGGTGTAGATTGCGATTTGGGACTGCTTCAGTTGTTGGAAGGCTGGGAGGGGGAGGGTTTTTAATTTTAAGTTTTCACTTCCGCGCCATCCATTTATCTTAAGCTCCGTGTTTTATTATATAGATTACGTTTTTTTAGAAAAAATATTATCTATTTAAAATCAAAAATTGCCCTTATATAATAGATAACGTTTTTTCATATGTATCTACAACGTTTTATTAAAAAACGTTATAAAAAAAAATACTACAACGTTTTTTATAAAAACGTTATAGTTTAAGTGTTGTCTACTTACTGTTTTGTAGTAGTGGAAACTGTTTGACAACTAGAAGAAAAAACCCACGGAAAATAAGAAATTAAGGACATCTAGCATTAGCTACAAGGGCACCTCAAAGAAGAAGAAGGCAAACATAATAAAGAATGAGTCCTCATAATCTAAAGATTCTATATCTCCTGAATTGGCTCCAGTAAAGTCAACCAATAAGAAATCCAAGGTGGTCAAGAAGTCACCAGAGGTCCCTTCAAGAAGGCCCTCTGTTGACAAAAATGAATCTGGATCAAAAGGTGTACCTGGATCTCCCATTGCTGAACACCCAAGAAGAAGAAGGAGAAATCGACTACTTCTCAAACCAGACCATAAAAAGAAAGAAGGATATTCATTAAAGATCATTGATCTTAGTCATAATGATGAGCCTGAGACTATGAGAGAAGACATAAAGGGCAAAAAGAAAATGATTTCTGCCAGCTCCAGCAGTAATGAAATGAAAAGACTGTAACTACAAATGAAACTGAATCAAAAGAGGAAGATGAAACTGAAGCTAAAAAAACCTTGAAGTCTGAAGAGCAAGAGATGACTAGTGAATCAATCAAAGTCAGTTTGAAAAAAAAACACTACTGAAGGAACAAATAATGCAGAAAGAGATAAATTGCAAGAATATACTGATGAATTAGCTAAAATGACCCTGCATGAGTCTAGCTCAAAGTCAGGAAATGAAGAAATGGAGACAGACTCCAGCTCTGCGGATCAGGAATCAGCAGACTATCATATTCCTTCTCCGACAAAAGTTCGCAGAAGATTAGTAGTGGAAGTATTTGATGAACCACAAGATGTGCTTCCAGGAAGATGGATAAACCATGGAAATGAATGACTCAAAGTAGTAAAGATGTCTACAAAAGATCTGTTCAACAATTTTCAAGACATGAAGTTAAATCGTACTACAATACTATACAATTATGAAAATCATCTGATAAAATGATTTTATCCATGGATGCCCTGGCTAAAGACTTACATTGTTGGGGATGAGAATTACATCAACTGGTGTTATTCACACTTTTCTAATCTAGAGCTGATCTCTCAGAACTTCCCAAGGGTCAAAATATTTCCAACCAAGCTGATCAAGGATCTCTCTCATTTCAAAGTCTACCGTCATGCTGGTAATATCTACATTCCCTACTATCTCTTAGAAAATTTAGATAGTATAAAGGTCACACCAAAGCCCACGATCGTAGAGGTCTCATACTCTGCATTTGCAAATAGTCAAGTTCACACTGATACCCAAACATCAAATCCCACACTCAGTATTCCGGGCCTTAATCCTAGAATACCCTCTGATATCCCCACTTCATCCAACAATGATCTCTTTAACATTCTCAATGCCTTTGAAAATATTTACAAAAATGAGAAACTCAAATCAACTACCCAAATTCCTCAAGATCCAGAGTTATTGAAAAACTCTGAAGAACTGGTTGAGAAATTTTCCTATATTATTGAGGAAGAAAAATGCATTCCAAAAGGAGAAAACAGTGAGTTCCACGGGAAGCTTCAAGCAACTGTCGCATATATATCCATCAAGCTTCATCAGAGAGATTAGATCTATTTGAAATCCATAAAGTGTGACGCCCCCAAAATAGGTATACATTACCCATTCTGAGTCGCCAAATACATGGAACAGAATTCAAATACAACTAAATTATACAATTGTCGTGTAAAGTACGACAAAACATAAGCTGAGAGTTTCAACACGAATATTGTCTTCTAGACAATATCCAAACTCAAATTCAATATTATTACAATTATTATCACACTATTTTACAGAATAGTGAGGACTACTAATTCACTATCTTGGACCATCACTCTGTTCCCTGACTAGTCCCGGCTATGTTCTTATTTCCTGAAGAGAACAATGAAAGCAAAGAGTGAGCTCAACTAGCTCAGTACAAAATATTATGACTAAGATAATGCATAATAAATTATTGTTAGCCTTCAACAGTGTTAAACTGATAAAATACAATAGACGTCAAGTTTAACTGCAACGGAACAAATAACACATTAGAAGAGTCAAGTAGAGCATGATATTTACTATCTTTTATGATTTAAAAAGTTTATCATCAATTTTATCGCGGAGACTCAACTTAATAAATAATCTACATCATCGAATCATCCCTGCACTATGGCCAAGGATATTCATTAGTATCACGACCACGAATTATTCATGCACTACGGGCCAAGTATGTTCGTGTTTTCACCAATGGTCATGATCATGCCAACCACTGTCCATCAATGCACTACAGGCCAATGAGGACTTTTACCACATCATTTATAACATTATAGTCATGATTATACCGAATAATCTCTAGTTATAATCATACCAATCAACAGTCCATCTATGCACATAAGCCACAGATGACTTTCATAACAATATAAGCATGAGGATGATGACAATGATATAAGAATTCAATTAAATGAAAGCAAAGGATAAATTTTAAAGATTTATAATTTAATTTATCCAGAATTCAATAATGTCCAAATTGTCAACATGATACTACTTTGTGGAGTAAAATTCAAGAATAATAATGTATCAAAAATGATTTGGACCGTAAAGAAATTAATTTTTGTCATGAATAATACCCCGGGTGAATAGTAACTGAGTGAATAGTATCCCGTGAATAGTACCCCGGGAATAGTACCCCGTGAATAGTACTCCGGCATGAAAAAGTTAAAATTTATCAAGAATGCTCAAAATAATATTTTCATGAAAAGATACTGGATGAAGCGTAAATTTCAAGGATATTCAACTAATTTCATGGAGTATAGAAGCCAAAACTTAACGAAATGAGTGTAGAATTCGAAATCTGAAACGAAATAATATTACTTACATACTACAGAGTATGGAAAAAAATATTATTTCTTACGAGTATTGAACAAAAATAACATCACTTACCTTAAAAAAAGAGTATTCCGACTGGTATAGCGGGGATATTCTTGAAGAAAATTTATACTGTTTTCTACGCTCAAAGCTTTCTAAAACTCGAAAGAAATACGCTCAATATTATAGAAGAAGAATTCTCTGATTCTGGTGTGATTTTCAATTCTAACTAAGCATCCTATTTATAGGAGAATAGAAGGATACTATTTAGAATATTTCACGGACCAACAGTTAAAGGAAATTCACGGGCTGAATTCTGCTGATCAGCAGACGCACACATTCAAAATACTATAACAACTAATAATATATATATATATATATATATCACTATCACTTCACCCACCACCACTACTTTTCCACCACATACACACACACGGCACACACGCATACACCCTACATATTCCACTATCACACACACACACCTTACACCTTTCACTATCACACACACACACACACCTTTTACTTTCACACACATTTCACTATCACACACATACATTTCATATATATATATATATATATAATACGTATATATATATATATATATATATATATATATATACTCTACCGATTATTTTGAAAAAATGAGTAAGTGGGGGTCTATATAATAAGAAAAACTCATAACAAATACTCCATAAAAATCCCCTCAATATTTTTAACAACATTTATTCATCATTATTATAACTCACAATATTAACAATCAGATCATTCCCAGGAAAGAGGGGGCTTTCCGATAAGGATTTCTTCCTATTGGCGCGCAATTAGGTGACCAAACCTCTTTTCTCGACAGAACTTTCTAGACATTGTTAATTATGCAAATAATAATATGAATAACTTGTCATCTTAATTATTGATTTAATAATATAAAATATTGTAACAATAATTGAATCAAATAACGTGAGATACTATGCAGCAATTACTATAGTAATAATTGAGTATAACTAAGTGACTTCTCACGTAAGCATCGATAATCAATACCGTGTGCTACTATGCAACCACGCGTATTACTATACTTTTATCACCGGGTATTTCAACAGTTTAACGGTAAAACTTTCGTTGTTATTTTTATAAAAAGATATTTATGTCATTTTCTCATTCCAATAATAATTCCATTGTCGGGTCCACCAATGATTGTGCCGTCGTACGAATATTCCCTGTTAAAACGAATATTCCCTGACTAATCTAATATTTTATAACAACTTGCTTACTTTGCAAAATTTATAAATATTACGCACAACTATAACATTATATCAAATCCGCACCCTAATATTCAAAAATATATTTCGAGAAAAATTAATCTTTATTTATGAAAGTTGGGATCTTACATAAAGCAACAGAGGAAAGAAGCCCTGCAACTTCAGAAGAACAATGAAGATTCTATTATGTCTCTCTCCGAGAAAATAGTCACCCTCAACCAGTCTCTTTACCAACAACTAGATCTCAGCCAGCAAGAACTAAAGATTGAAGTTGGAAATTCATTCTACCTGCTTGAGTAGCTTATGACCAATGTCCAGCATCTCTCTCAAATGATTGATGACAAAAAGGGGGAGAAAAGAGGTACTCAAAGAAACATATGAAAAAGCAAATGGAGATAGAGGAAAAGAGTCAGAAAAAGATAAGCAGAAGAGCAAAGGAGCTGAAGGCAAAGCCAAAGAGAATCTCAATGCTCTTACCAACATCCTTGGTTTAGATCGAGGAAACAAAAGGAAAGAGAAAAGGTGACTACCAACTAGTCTGCTGAAATTGACATTTTAGAAGTGTCAGAACAGAAAGAATTCTGCTATATCAGTGTGATGCCCCCAAAATAGGTCCACACAACCCATTCTGAATCGCCAAATACATGGTACAAACAACAACTACAACTTTATTATTACAATTTTCATGCAAAATATGACAACACATATGCTGTTAGTTTAAATATAAATATTATCTTCTAGATAATATCCAAACTCAAATAAGTCCTCGTTATAATTATTGATACACTATTTTACAAAATAGTGAGGACTACTAAAACAACTTTCTTGAACCATCACTCCATACCCCGACTAGTTCCTACTATATTCTCACCTCCTGAGAAGAAAAATGGAACAAAAAGGAAAAAGGATGAGCTCAACTAGACTAGTAAAAAATATTATGACTAAGATAATGTAGAAAAAATTATCCTTAGTCCTCAACAGGGAAAAATCTGATATAATATAATAGACAACAAGTTTTAGATCAACAACTGCAGCGGAAACAACAATTCATTAGAAGAGTTAAGTCTACTATCTTCTATGATTTAAAAGTCCATCATCAATATTTTATCCATGTGACATCAATCAATATACATCTTGAATCAAATATTCATCTTTGCACTACGGGCCAAAGATATTCATTTGTATCACCAGTTGGTCATGTTTATCTCAACACCGGTCCATCTTTGCACTACGGGCCAAAGATATTCATCAGGTAATCATTCATCTTTGCACTACAGGCCAAAGATATTCATCAAGTATCACCATTTAAGACTGATGATGACAAAAAAATATTTTAAAGAATGAATCTAATGAGATAAAGGATACGATTAGGGATTCGTAATTTAGTTTATCCAAGTTCAAGAATACTCCATAATAATTATTTATGGAGAAAAATTCAAGAATAAAGTTCAAAATACAGATCCAATCAAAGATAGGAACCATAACAGACAACTTGGACAAATAAAAGAAAATTTAATTTTTCTGTGAATAGTGTCGCATTTGTGAATAGTGTCGTATACTTGAATAGTGTCATATTTGTGAATAGTAACCCTGACAAGAAAAGGTAGAAATTTCACAAGAAAAATCATACTTCGTGAATAGTACTCATGAATAGTACAGTATTCGTGAATAGTAACCTCAATATGAAAAGGAAAAATTTCATAATAAAATTCATACCAATATTTCGGTATAATGATATTGCAAGAAATAATATCATTTACGAAAAAATAACATCCCTTGCCTCAAAAGAATAGTACTTCTGGCTGAAATATCGAATATAATACTAAAGAAAACTTGCACTGAATAGCAACACTCAAGATATCTAAATACTCACAAAAATAGGCTCGATAATATAGAGAGAGAAAACTTCTGATTTTGGTGTGATTTTCAATTCTGACTAAGCACCCTATTTATAGGAAAAGTGTGGCACACTGTTGGGTAAAATCTAATTACGCACAACACGCAATTATACGTGGTCAACAAGTAATATAATAGTAAGTAGAGTATCGTTCCCTCAGAGACTGTAAATAGAATTTAAACCTCACAATTACCAATTTCCTATTAATCCTAATTTTATTAAACTAATCAATTTCCAGTGTGTAACTAAAAATATTAAAAATAGTAAAATCACCAAACAACCGATAAACGCCAAAAACTGAATTTTCAAACAAATAATGGAGTATTAGGCTTCCGACTTCACTCTAAGCATCACTCAGATTATTACACCTTTATTCTAGTTTAATTCACTAATCCCAGTTTATTAATCAAGAACACGTAAGTAGCACTAGCCACTCTCGATGCACTAATATCATATTAACCCAAATCCACAATTAAGATAGAATTACGTTAAACACCTTAATCAACTAACTCACTATATCTCTATGTGAATTATAATTAAAGAAGGTTTAAGTTCAAGTTCTTTATCTGATTACATGTGATGTCAAGCATATCTCTACCCTAACATTCATCAAGATTCTGTACATTTATATAAATCAAGAACACATACTATATTAACTAAGTCTAGACTCGTACTTCATCTCTCGAGTTCATACAAGTCCACAAAGAATCGTTGATCAGGCAATTCATAAATTCACGCTCAAATTAATATAGATAAACCGGATAATAGCTTATTAAACTGAATTCAAAGATTACATAATCATCGTTTTACTTAAAGATCCGTCTTAAGCCTAAAAAGTGATTAGTTCATAATAAATGAAATAATAACTGAATAAATCAAAGATAACATCCTCTCAATTACAAATATAAACTAAAGTAGAATATTAACGCAGAACACCCTTCACTTTAGCCTTTATCCGCAATTGATATGAACGTTCCTCAAAATCTTCACTCCGTTACTCCATATGAAAATCTGTAATTAATTGCTGTTAATTTCTTTGCATGCTCTTTATTTTGTTGTTTTTTTAGCAATATATATCCAGCACACAAGTCTTGGTCGAAATCCCATGCTAAACAGAGTCCATATGCTATCCCAAGTGCTAATTTTCATGTCCCAGCAGAGTTTAAGGCAAGATAGGAGAGTCCAACTTGACTTCCTTAGCCGGCCTCAGACGGGGTATAAGCTTATATAAATGCCGTATAGCGGCATGGCTACTACAAACCAAATATGAAGACCCCCCGCTCCGACGAGGGTGTTAGGCTTATTTAGGCCCGCCCCGGCGGGCATGGGTTCTGCTCCCTGACTTGGCTTGAACTTCAAACTTGCTCCAAAACAGCTTTAAATGCTTTCCTTTTGCAATCATGCACCACACCACCCATCCTATACATAAAATAACAAGAAACAAGTAAAAGAAGAACATAGAAACAAGGATTTAACAACAATTAAGCTTAAAATTGGACGTCAATTCGTGGATATAAAATTTACTTATCAAAATCCCCCAAACTTAAATCGTGTTAGTCCTCGAGCACAAAATAGAACAAATATGCTACATAATGCAAAGCAATGATATGTAATGTATCTAATCTATATGTTTTCAAATCCAACAGTGTTACAGAATCAAAATTATCCCACCGGCCTCAGGGAAAACAAGCAAACACTACAATCTTAATCACCAAGACCAATCAATAATTCCTTATTAGTTCTCACATCTTAAACCATCATCACTGGTGTAATGTGCGTGTGTGTTCAACATCCATGATAACTGATACGGACTCAAATTCAATACATAACCAATTTCTTAGAAGGAATCATACAGGGCAAACTCAAAAAGTTCAAAAACAGACGATTCCAACTAAAACTAAGCAATTACCATTTCAAGGGTTCATATAGGGCACTTATACTTTATACATTTTTCTTTTCTTTTCTTTTTCACCACGGGGGCTTTTTGCTCTTTTCCTGTTTTATTGTTGTCTCTTTTTTTTTTCTTTTCATGACTGTGCAATGACTCATTCTATTAGGCTAACAGTGCTACCCCTTAGCGAGCTTTCAACCAATGACTCCCAGACCATAAAAGACCTTAGGGCACTAGGTGTTAAGACACCCCCTCGGGCGTACTTGCTCAAGTAAAAAAGGCCCCGAAACAAGACTAGCCACGATATTTCTATATTATATATTTTTTTATAAAGCTTATGTACCCCACATTTATCCCCCCAAACTTAGGTTCTCGCCCAAGTCTTCATCTTCACTGCCTATCCTTATCATTTTCTCATTCACCCTAGCATTATCCTTTAGAAACTCTTTATGTATCAATTTGAACTAATCAGTCAACACAGATATTATTACGTGCTACCCTTTTTATACCAGTTTCAAATAAGAATAAGATCTGAGTCATAATTCAAAACTACATCAAGGTTCTAATAATTAATGTTGTATTATCGACTTAAGCTCAATCTCATCATTGGCCCAAAATAACATGAACTACAACACTGCTGGACTTTTTTTTTTAATAGATAACTGATGGTAAACATAGCATGAATGCAAACATACATAAATAACTAAAAAAACTACATATGCACCTAAGCTACTATGCAAATGCATGATTATAAATGCAACAGTTTATCAACCTAAACAAAATAATAAACTACTATACAATCTTAGCTTAATGAACTTAAATATGCAAACATAAAATGCAAACATGAATGTAAATCCCCCAAACTTGACAGTTACAATGCCCTCATTGTAAGAATATAGCAATAAAACATGACGACTTCCCTATAATTTCATCAAGCCTGGGGTGGTGGTGTGTGGTGTTCTTCTTCATCGGAGTCACTTGGTGGAAATCGTGGCATTGGGGCCGGCTGCTGATATGGAAACTGAGCAGTGGGATTTAAACTTTGTAACATCGTGTTCAATGAAGCGAATGAGAGGTTCATTGCCTCGAACATATGATCCTGCCTAGCAGCGAGATGCCTCATCTCTCGTCGTGCTTGCTTATTGTGCTCATCTACTTGGCGCTGAAATGAAAGAAACTAAAGACTAGATAATGCCTTGGACTGCGGTACCTGCTCTGTTCCTTGATCTCCCATAGTCTCATACTCATCCTCCGAGGTGTCTGTAGCGTCAACTTCGTCCTTCGAAGCCGATGGAAAAATAAAACCCAGACCTCGAGGATGGGAATCACCTCTGGCCCACACCAAATACCGCGCTATCATTCTGGAATCTAGTAACTGAAGCGGCATCTACGTGGGTTCATCATCCGACCATCTAACACTTGCTTGGCGACACAACCCATATATGAGTGATGTGTATGGCAAACCGCCTAAAAATTTTCCTCGTAAGCATCGGCGAATGGAAAAACAGATTATGGCCCCAACATTAATGATGAAGTCTTGCACAATCGCGTATAGCAGTAGTGCCTTCTCCTTTGTCACGTCTGATGTGTGTTGGGACGGATGCAATTTTGCACTTAAAAAGGCATACTGAATTTTACCATACCGACTGAGATCTTTGATATGAAAAATTATGCCTCCCTTCCGACCTTTGATCCATGTTGTTCTCGGCTTAGTCATTTCTTTGAGTATCGCCTCATAGTCCGGATCAAAATCGCGTAGGTGAGCATATTGACATTTTCAAGGCACTCGTAATTGATAATAGGTGTTGATGGCATCGGCACTAAACGATACTAATCGACCCCGCACATAAGCATTGAAGGGGGTTTTGTCCTCGGCATTCGCATAAAATTCCTTGACTATGTTGACAATGGCGGGCTCAGGTTCCTCGGTGAATTTATTCCAGCCTTTTTGATAAATTTGCTGCATCATTTCCCCATCGACATGATCCAGTGCCAACCCCCGCTCCGGTGTAAGGGCTTTTGTCATCATATAGTCGTACCGGTCGGCAGCGGTGGCACTTATAAATTTACGGCGATCAAAGGTCCGTGTCGGTTGTGTGGGCCTTGAGCTTTCTCCCCTTTGTCATTTTGATGTGGGTTGTGAAGCCATTGATTCTCGGATGCCTTAACAACACTATCTCCCCCCCAAACTTAGTTCACACAAACTGTCGAACACTTGGTGTGCACAGTGATTTCTTCCCCCAACTTGATGAATTTGTGGCTATTATGGTGATAGAAGATGAAGAATTTGAAAGTAGGTTACTCACTCTTAAGTAAAAGATGAATTCCCACAATGCGAACCCTAATTCGTTGCTTCCTGATTTTAAATTAAGTGTATGTGATGAACTTGGGTTGTGAGGGTATTTTTATATAGAGGTGGTGTGATGGAGAGGAATAGGAGTAATTGATGGAGGTAATGGGTGTGTGTATAGTAATGGGTGAGATGATGGAATTATACTGACTAAATCGTGGGTAATGATGTTTATAATGGGTAGAGGTTGAAGTTGTGATAGAGGAGGAAAGAGAAGTAGTAGTATGAAGTAGTGGGGAAGTAGTGTAATTGGGAAGAAGACGTGTGTAACTGCCAAATCTGTTTGTTGAGTTTCAGGACCCCCGCCCCGACGGGAGGTAGTAGGCATATCAAGCCTTCCCCGTGGCATAATAACTTAAATGATGATGGGAGACCCATTCCCGGAAGGTGCAAAATCTGAAGGCCATTCATTGACGTCTCATGCTCACTATAAACTGACCTCCTTTTCTCTTCTTTTCTTCATGTTATGCCACTTAATGATTACTTTCTCATCCTGCAAGCCATGAAACATAAAAATTAGTAGATTGTTGATCAATTGGGGCATGGTTAAGAGATTAACAAGACTTATAATGTGACGCCCCCAAAATAGGTATACATCACCCATCTTGAGTCGCCAAATACATGGTACAAAATTCAAATACAACTTAATAATACAACTGTCGTGTAAAATACGATAAAACATAAACTGTGAGTTTTAATACGAATATTGTCTTCTAGACAGTATTCAACTCAAATGGAGTCCTCAATACATTTATTATCACATTATTTCATAGAATAGTGAGGACTACTAATGCTACCATCTGGACCGTCACTCCGTTCCCCGACTAATCCAGGTTACATTCTCATTTCCTGAAGAGAACAATGTAAGCAAAAGGGTGAGCTCAACTAGCCCAGTAAGAAATATTATGACTAAGATAATGCGAGAATAATTTATCGTTAGCCTTCAACAAAGTTAAAGTGATAAAATATAACAAACATCAAGTTTAAGCTGCAATGAACAAGCAATCCATTAGAAGAGTCGGTAGAGAATAAAATCTACTATCTTCTATGATTTAAAAGGTTTTTCATCACTTTTATCACGAGACTCGAACAATAAATAATCCACATCATCCTCGCACTACTGACCAGGATATTCATTAGTATCACGACCACAAATTATCCATGTATTATATGGGCCAAGGATATTCATGTTTTCATCAATGGTCATGATCATGCCAACAATCATCCATCAATGCACTACTGAGCCATGAGGACTTTTACCACATCATTTGTAACATTGCGGTCATGATTATACCGAATAATCCCTGGTCATAATCATACCAAGTCCATTTATGCACTACAAGCCACAGATGACTTTCAACATAATATAAACATGAGGATGATGACAATGATATAAGAATTGAATAAAACAAGTTCAAAGATAAATTTTTAAAGATTTATAATTTAATTTATCCAGAAATTAATAACGTCCAAATTGTCAACATGATACTGCTTTGTGGAGTAAAATTCAAGAATAATATTGTACCAAAAATAATTTGGACCGAAAACGAATCAATTTTTATCATAAATAGTACTCTGGGTGAATAGTACTCGAGTGAATAGTACCCCGTGAATAGTACTTCGGGAATAGTAACACCGTGAATAGTACTCCGGCATGAAAAAGTTAAAACTTATCAAGAATGCTCAGAATAATATTGTCATGAAAAGATACTGGATGAAGCGCAAATATCAAGGATATTCTACTAATTTCATGGAGTTTAGAAGCCCAAACTTTAACAAAACGAGTATAGAATTCGAAATCTGAAATGAAATAATTTTACTTACATAGTACAGAGTATGGAAGAAAATATTATTTCAAGCGAATATTGAACAAAAATAGCATCCCTTACCTTGAAAATAAGAGTATTCTAACTGGTATAGCGGAGATATTTTTGAAGAAAACTTTCATTGTTTTCTACGCTCAAAGCTTTCTTAAACTCTAAAGAAATACGCTCAATATTATAGAAGAAGAATTCTCTAATTCTTGTGTGATTTTCAATTCTAACTAAGCATCCTATTTATAGGAGAATGGAAGGATACTATTTAGAAAAAATTTCACGGACGCACAGTTGAAATAAAATCACGGGCCAAAGTTTCGTCTGATAACTCATGGGTGACTAATTCATCAAGTAACAAAAACTAAAAAAAACTATAATATATATATATATATATATATAACACATGTTGCTTAAAATCTCCCACCCGTGATAATTTTGTAGGATTTCTCCCCCCCCCCCCATAATTTCTTTCTTCCAATGTGGGTCCCACGTGTTCCCCTCCCACCAACATCTCATAATCACAGGTGGGTCCCATTATAATTATACTAAACAACTTTCTATCGATTATTTTAAAAATGGGTAAATGGGGATCTAAATAATAAGCAAAATTTACAACAACTACTTCATAAAAATCCTCTCAATATTTTTAACAATATTTATCATCATTATTATAATTCGCAATATTTAACAACCAGGTCGTTCCCAGGAAAGAGGGGGCTTTCCAATAATAATTTCTCCCTATTGGCGCGCAATTAGGTGACCATACCTCTCCTTGACAGAACTTCTAGACATTGTTAATATTGCAAATAATAATATTAATAACTCTGTCATCTCAATTATTAATTTAATAATATATAAAATTTCGACAATAATTGAATCAAATAACGTGAGATACTATGCAACAATTATTGTAGCAATAATTGAACAAAACTGAGTGACTTCTCACGTAAGCATCAATAATCAATATTGTGTGCTACTATACAACCATGCGTATTACTGTACTTTTAACACCGGGTGTTTCAATAGTTAACGGTAAAACTTCCGTCGTTATTTTCATAAAAAGATATTTTTGTCATTTTTTCAATTCGACAATAATTCCGTTGTGGGGTCCACCAATGATTGTGTCGTCGTACGAATATTGTGACGCCCCCAAAACAGGTATACATCACCCATCTTGAGTCGCCAGATACATGGAACTAAATTCAAATACAACTTAATTATACAACGATGCGTGTAAAATACTTAAAAACATAAATGAGAGTTTAAACAAGAATATTGTCATCTAGACAATATCCACACTCAATGGAGTCCTCATTACAATTATTATCACACTATTCCATAGAATAGTGATGACTACTAATGCTATCATCTGGACCGTCAATCCGATCCCCGACTCGTCCCAGCTATATTCTCATTTCCTGAAGAGAACAGTGAAAGAAAGGGTGAGCTCAACTAGCCCAGTAAGAAATAGTATGACTAAGATAATGCAGAATAAATTATCATTAGCCTTCAACAATGTTAAACTGATAAAATACAATAGACATCAAGTTTAACTGCAGTGGAATAAGCAATCCATTAGATGAGTCAAGTAGAGCATGATATCTACTATCTTCTATGTTTTAAAATATTTTCATCAATTTTTATCGCTGAGACTTGGATTAATAAATAAACCACATTATCGAATCATCCCTGCACTACGAGCCAAGGATATTCATTAAATCATCAATGGTCATGATTATACCGAATAATCCCTGGTCATAATCATACCAAAAAATGTCCATCAATGCACTATAGGCCACTGAGGACTTTTACCACATCATTTATAATATTACAGGTCATGATTATACCGAATGATCCCTGGTCATAATCATACCAAGTTCATCTATGCACGTAAGCCAAAGATGACTTTCATAACAATATAAGCATGAGGATGATGACAATGATATAAGCATTAATCAAACGAAAATAAGGATAAATATTAAAGACTTTAAATTTATCCAAATATTATCAATTACTTAGTAAACTCATTAGCTGATATTATTAATATTATAACAATATTTTAATCACTTCTTAAACTTATAAACAGTTTATTTCAATTGTTTACACTTTACCAAATAATGTATTTAATCATTCAAAAATGCCATACTCATAAGATTTCATCACCAATGATTAAATTCCTCATCAAAAATCTGCATATACCCTATATAGGATTCCCAAGCCATAAATCCTATTTTCCAATTTTGTTACTTCACATAACATATTTAATTCATTTACTCATAACTAGTTCATTTTCATGAAAAATACCAAATCAGTCCCAAAAATATTTTTTTTCTGGGATTTAGCAGAATATAGTCCCATATTGAACATATATTTTTCTCAGAATTTTTAAAATTTATTTACTATTTTTCATATGGCCAAAACTGCCGAATATTTAGACATTTATCATAAATTGTACTTTTGTCCAAAAATTCCAAAATTTACAGGGTATACTCCTGTTATATACATGTACTCCTAATAAAAATTTCACCAATTTTGGAGTTAACCACAAGGAGTTATAAGGGTTTACTTTTAAAATAGTCTTTTCCTATAAAATCCATAACTCTTAATCTATACATCCAAAAATCGCCATCTTTGGACACAATATAGAAAACTCATCAAATTATCATTTCAAATTTTTTCAGAATTTTTGAGGGTCAGAAAAATTACGAAACTGCAAATGGATTTTTCACCCGCCATGCGGTAATCCACGTAGACAGATCATTTCTACAATTTAATAATGAATGAATACAAAGGATCATTCACCATGAATGCGGTAATCCACATAGATAGGTTATTCCAACAGAATAATAAAGAATGGAATAACAGAAGAATTCACCATGCATGCAATAGATCCTTGCAGACGGGTTATTCTCAATGTAATAATAAAGAATGGAACCAGTCATACGTAATCCGCACATGACGAGATATTCCAACGAGAATAATAAAGAATGGAATATAGCAGAAATTCACTAGGCATGCGATAGACCGCACGAAAAGTTATTCCAAGAATAATAAAGAATGGAACCCGGTCATATGTAATCCATTAAAGACAGATATTATTCCAATGAATAATAAAGAATGGAATAATAGAAGAATTTCACCATGTATGCGATTATTGGCATGAGACAGGTTATTCCAACATAATAATAAGGAATGGAATAACAATAGCTCTCTTCACGAATACGAAAGAAATAATATCCTTTACCTCAGAAGAAGACTGGATATTGGAATAGTGAGGTAGCAGACTTCTCTTCTTCTTTCTCTCTATAATTTCTCTCTATAATAATTGCTCTAAAGCTTTAGTGAATTGGTGAGAAATGAAGGAAGAATGAGCTTCTATTTATAAGAAAATATAGTTTCGATAATTGCACATTTTGGGGCTCGAAATATTACAGTACAATACCTCTAACTTTTCTTTCATTTTTAATTTAGTCCTGCAAGTATTATCAAACTTGCATCACCTCCCATAATAGTAAATAAAGTGAATCAATAGTTCAATCATGTGAATCAATAGTTATAATCATGTGAAAATACGAATTACAGTATAGTACCTCCATTTATACCTCCATTTTTAACTTAGTCATGCAAGTATTATCAATCTTGCACCAACTCCCCTAATAGTACATGAATGTGAATCAATAGTACACACATGTGAACAAATAGTTATATAAGCATGTGAATTGCAATTAATTGCTCATTTATCCGATTAATTACCCGATTTATCAATATAACCTCCAGACATCAATTATCATCAGAATAGATGTTTATTTCCACTAACACTAATAATCCCAACACAATGGAACTATCAAATTCATCTTTAATCAACACGAACTTATTCATCATTAATATTATAACTCACAATATTTAACAACCAGGTCGTTCTCATGAAAGAGGGGGCTTTCCGATAAGGATTTCTCCTTATTAGTAGCATGATTAGATGACCAAACCTCTCCTTTGTGTAACTTCTAGACATTGTAAATATTACAATTTAATAATATAAATAACTTTGTCGTCTCAATTATTGATTTAATAATATAACATATTATGCGGATGATCTTGTGACAATAATTGAATCAATAATATGAGAGATATGATGCAAAGAATTCTTGTAGCAATAATTGAGTATAACTTAGTGACTTCTCACGTAAGCATTAATAACCAATACCGGTGTCTTACTATGCAACCACAGCATGCGTATTCATCGTACTTTTTACTACTAAAGGTAGTTCAACGGTTTTAACGGTAACACTTCCGCCATTATTTTTATAAAAGATAATTACATCATTTTCTTATTACGACAATTCTTTTCGTTGTGGGGGTCCACCAATGATTGTGCCCTCGTCATTTAATATTCCTGTTAAAACGAATATTCCCAGACCCAATCGAATATTATATAACCACTTGCTTACTTTTGCAAAATTTGTAAATATTACCCACAACTATAATATTATATTATATCCACACCATAATATTCAAAAATATATTTCGAGAGAAATTAATCTTTATTTATAAAAGTTGGGGTCTTACAAATTTTCCCTGTTAAAACAAATATTCCTCGACCAATCGAATATTATATAACAAATTGAGTATTTTGCAAAATTTATAAATATTACCCACAAGCCACAACTATAACATTATATCAAATTCACTCCATAATATTCAAAAATGATATTTATAGAAAATTCATCTTTATTCATAAAAGTTGGGGTCTTACATATAAACTATAATAACTATTTAATGAACTTATTAAAACTTACTAATTATGTGAAACTATAATCTAACAGTTATGAATGAAAATACGAAAAATAAAAGTATGATTGGGTTGCCTCCCAATTAACGCTTGATTTTAAGTCGTTCAGCCTGACTACTTCCTGTTCATGGCACGGCGGATAATGTGATGGCGATGACATCGATGTTAGACTCGCCACCCCAATAGTGCTTTAATCGTTGACCGTTGACTTTGAAAGTTTCTAATGGATTCCGACTGTAGAGTTCAACGGCGCCATGAGAGAACACCCTTTTTATGGTGAATGGTCCCGACCATCTTGACTTCAGCTTTCCTGGGAACAATCTCAACCGTGAGTTGAACAACAGGACTGATTGCCCTGGCTCAAACATTCTTTGTATGATTTTCTGGTCGTGCCATCTCTTGACCTTTTCCTTGTATAGCTTAGAGTTCTCGTAGGCTTGAAGTCGAAATTCATCAAGCTCGTTTAATTGCAGTAGTCGCTTTTCCCCTATAGATGCTTGATCAAAATTTAGTTTTTGAATCGCCCAGTAAGCCTTATGATGTAACTCGACAGGTAAGTGACAAGCCTTTCCGTATAGTAGTTGATATGGTGACATACCAATCGGTGTTTTATACGCAGTCCGGTAGGCCCATAATGCATCATCCAACCTGAGCGACCAATCCTTTCGATTCGGGTTTACTACTTTTTCCAAGATTCTCTTTACTTCCCTGTTCAAAACCTCATCTTGCCCACTGGTTTGGGGATGATAATTCGTCGCCACCTTGTGGTTGACCCCATACTTTGCCAATAGAGCTATGAACGATTTGTTACAGAAGTGACTACCTTCATCACTTATAATAGTTCTCGGCGTGCCAAATCTCGTAAAAATGTTCTTCTGCAGGAATTTGAGAACCACTTTGGCATCGTTAGTTGGGAGTGCTGCGGCTTCAACCCACTCTGAGATATAATCCACTGCAACAAAATGTACTGATTGTTAAGTGACGAAGGGAATGGCCCCATAAAATCTATGCCCCATACATCGAAAATCTCAACTTCTAGAATTGTTTGTAATGGCATCTCATTTCTTTTCAATATGTTGCCCACCCTTTGACATCTATCACATGTTTTAACAAATTGATGGGCATCTTTGAACAATGTAGGCCAATAAAACCCAGCTTGAAGCACCTTTACCGTTGTTCGCTCACTACCATAATGACCCCCATACGCAGATGAGTGACACTCATGCAGTATGTTCTTCACTTCACTGTAGGACACACACCTTTTAATCATCTTGTCGGCGCACTGCTTTAATAAATAAGGTTCATCCCACATGTACCATTTGACATCATGAAGAAACTTCTTTTTCTGTTGTCTTGTAAGATCAGGTGGAAGAACGTTGCTCACTAGATAATTCGCATAGTCCACGTACCATGGAAATTCTGTATTTATCCCAAATAATTGCTCATCTGGGAATGACTCGTTGATTACACCCTTGTCCTATTTCTGCTTATCTTGATTTTCCAACCTAGACAAATGATCGGCGACTTGGTTCTCCGTCCCCTTTCTATCCTTTATTTCTAAATCAAACTCTTGTAAAAGGAGAATCCATCTGATAAGGCATGGCTTAGCATCTTTTTTCGAAATCAAGTACCGAATAGCCGAGTGATTTGTGTAGACTATCACCTTTGTTCCGATCAAATAGGCCCGGAATTTATCGAACGCATACACCACTACAAGTAATTCTTTTTCCATAGTTGTGTAGTTCATTTGAGTTTTCGTGAGTGTCTTACTTGCATAATATATCGCGTGAAATACTTTCTCTCGACGTTGACCCAAAACAGCCCCAACTGCATAGTCGCTTGCATCACACTTTAGCTCAAAAGGCACATTCCAATCCGGTGCGACGATCACGGGAGATGTAGTCAATTTCTTTTTTAACAACTCGAATGCCCATTTACACTCTTCATCAAACTTGAAAATCAAATCCTTCTCTAAAAGACTGCACAAAGGTTTTGCAATTTTAGAGAAGTCCTTTATGAATCTCCTGTAGAGCCCAGCATGGCCAAAAAAACTTTTAATTCCTTTAACTGAACTCGGTGGAGGCAGTTTCTCAATTGTTTCTAGCTTAGCTTTATCAACCTCCAATCCTTGAGCCGAGACCTTGTGCCCTAAAATTATACCTTCTTCCACCATAAAGTGGCATTTTTCCCAGTTAAGGACCAAATTCGTTTCGGTGCATCTTTGTAAGACCATTACCAAATTTTCCAAACACGCATCAAAGTTATCCCCATAGACAGAGAAGTCATCCATGAAGACTTCCACATTCTTCTCCACCATATCCGAGAAGATGGCCATCATACACTGCTGGAAGGTAGCAGGTGCATTACACAAACCGAACGACATTCTCCTGAATGTGAATGTGTCATATGGGCACGTAAATGTAGTCTTCTCTTGATCCTTAGGAGCGATGATGATATGATTATAACCTGAGTATCCATCCAATAAGCAGTAGTACTAAAACATTTAATCGATAAAGGGCAAAGGAAAGTGATCTTTGCGGGTTGCCTTATTCAATTTCCTATAGTCAATGCAAACCCTCCAACCAGTCACTGTCCTTATCGGAATTAGCTCATTGTCATCATTCTGAACCATGGTCATTCCTCACTTTTTCGGTACACATTGCACCGGACTAACCCACTTACTGTCTGAAATTGGGTAAATGATACCCGCATCCAACCATTTCAGTATTTCCTTCTTGACTACCTCTTTCATAATAGGGTTGAGCCGTCTCTGTTGCTCCACTGTCGGTTTTGCATCGTCTTCCATCAAAATTTTGTGCATGCAAAAGGATGGGATGATTCCCTTGATAATCATGATTGTCCATTCTATAGCCGATTTGTGGTCCCTCAGCACTCTCAGCAACTTTTCTTCCTATAAATCGTTAAGTGCAACATAAAGAATAACAGGTAGAGAATTAGAATTTCCTAAATACGCATACCTGAGGTGTTTAGGGAGTGGCTTAAGTTCAAGAGTCGGTGGCTCCTCCAATGACAGTTTTATCCTTTTTGTGGCTTTATCCTCCGTGTGCAATGATTCAAAGGGTGTTTTAAAACTGCTAACTCATGGCAGGGAGTCTAGCATCTGCAAATAGTACATGAATTTTGGATCATCGAACTCTTCATCCCCCAATAATGTCGATTCCAATGGATCGTTCACCAAACTCTTGTTCATGTCTTCGCTGATTATTTGGTTAATGAGATCCATCCTAAAACATTCTTCTTCATCCATAGAGAATTTCATGGCCTTAAACATATTAAATTTTATTTCTTGATCTTAGACCCTCATAGTAAGTTCACCTTTTTGTACGTCGATGAGTGTCCTACCCGTAGCTAAGAAAGGTCTCCCTAGGATAATCGGGATGTTCTTATCCTCCTCAAAATCCAGAATAATAAAATCCGTGGGGAATATAAACTAATCAACCTTAACCAATATGTTCTCTACAATGCCTCTCGAATATGTGACTGACCTATCCGCCAACTGCAATGAGATGTTCGTAAGCTTTGGCGCGGGCAAACCCAATTCTGTGTAAACTGATAATGGCATAAGGTTCACACTCGCTCCTAAATCACACAAACATTTGTTGAACACCATATTCCCAATCGTGCATGGAATGGTGAAACTCCCCGGGTCTTTCAACTTTGGTGGCAACTTTCGCTGTAAAACTGCACTACACTCCTCTGTTAATGCCACTGTTTCAAAGTCTTTCAATTTCTTTTTCCTGGATAGAATCTCTTTCATGAACTTCGCATAACTTAGCATTTGCTCTAGGGCTTCTGCGAACTGGATGTTAATCTAAAGTTTCTTAAAAACTTCCAAAAATTTCGCAAACTGCTTATCTAGTTTCTATTTTTGGACCCTCTGCTAAAACGGTGGTGGTGGATACACAACTGGCTTGTCATCTAACTTTTTTTCTCAATTTGCTTATCCTCACCCTGATTTTCCTCAACCTGTCATCAATTTTGTCATCCGATATAGCTGAATTTTCTGCACCTTTCCCTTCTAAATGTTTTCCACTTCTCAACATGATTGCCTGACACTGTTCGTGGTTTCCCTTCGGATTTCTCTTTGTGTCACTCGGTAGCGTCCCTTGTGGTCTGTTGTTCAATGCTAAGGCAATTTGTCTCATCTGATTTTCTAAATTTTTGATGGCCATTGCTTGGTTTTTCATTGCTGTCTTGTTGCTTGTTATATGTACTTTGACAACAACTCCTCTAAATTTGATTTTCTTTCTTGATGTTGAGCCGGTTGTTGATGATTCTAAAAACCTGGGGGATACGATGGTCGTGGAGCTTGATGTTGCTGATTATTACTCCACGAGAAATTTAGGTGATTCATATTCCCCTGGTTGTAAGTATTTTGGTATGTATTCTGTGGAATCCTGTTGTAGCTACCCACGAACTGCACGGATACTGGATTGATTGCGCATTGATCTGTAGGATGGTCACCCGCGCATAATTCACAAACAACCGCAACCTGTTGTACCTGTGCCCCTCTCTTAGCATCCAACTTCTTGGAAAGTGCTAAGATTTGCGCTTGTATTGTCGTCACACCATCTACTTCTAACACTTTAGCTGCCTTTTCTTGTGTCATTCTTGCCATGGGCCACTGGTAGTTGTTAGCTGCCATTGTCTCAATCAAATTTTAGGCCTCCTCATAACTCTTAGCCATGAACGCTCCACCCGACGCTGCATCAATACTGGTCCTGAGATTCCCATGTAGTCCATTATAGAAAGAATTCATTTGCAACCACTTAGGCAATCTATGATGCGGGCACTTTCTGAGCAATTCCTTGTATCTCTCCCATGCCTCGTACAGCGATTCCCCATGTTACTGCTCAAACATTGTTATCTCATTCTTCATTTTTTCAGTTTTCGCTGGTGGGAAAATTTTTGCAAGAAACTTCTGAGCGAGGTCTTCCCATGTAGTTATCGATCCCGACGGTAGAGAGTGTAACCAACTCTTCGCCTTGTCTCGTAAGGTGAATAGGAACAAGTGAAGTCTCACCGCATCATCTGACACCCCATTATACCTGAAGGTGTCACAAATTTCTAGAAAGCTAACTAGATGTTCGTTCGGATCATCATTTTCCAATCCCCCAAACTGAACTGAATTTTGAATCATTTGAATCGTCCTAGGCTTGATTTTGAATGTGTTCGCAGCTATTGCAGGCCTGGTGATGCTCGACTACAGCTCAGTCACCTTGGGTGTGGCGAAGTCCCTCAACGCTTTATGGTCTTTAGCTGCCATTGCCTCTTATTTTTCAAAATTTTCAAAGTCTTCCCTTGTTTCCTTGATCCACTTACTTAACCTCTAAAACCGTCTCTCAATGTCGTCCTCAAAAGGAAGCAAGTCTGGATTTTTGGACCGAGTTTGCATAAACCACTTCAAAAACCTGAAATAAGAGGAACAAAACGAAAATAAAAATTATTTAAGTAAAACTGGACTAATTAAACTGATATCGTAAAATATTAAAATCTATACTAAAGTCCACGGCAACGACGCCAAAAACTTGTTAGGTAAAATCTAATTACGCACAACACGCAAGTATACGTGGTCAACAAGCAATATAATAGTAAGTAGAGTATCGTTCCCTCAGAGACTGTAAATAGAATTTAAACCTCACAATTACCAATTTCCTATTAATCCTAATTTTATTAAACTAATCAATTTCCAGTGTGTAACTAAAAATATTAAAAATAGTAAAATCACCAAACAACCAATAAACGCCAAAAACTGAATTTTCAAAAAAATAATGGAGTATTAGGCTTCCGACTTCACTCTAAGCATCACTCAGATTATTACACCTTTATTTCAGTTTAATTCACTAATCCCAATTTATTAATCAAGAACACGTACGTAGCACTAGCCACCTCTCGATGCACTAATACCGTATTAACCCAAATCCATAATTAAGATAGAATTACGTTAAACACCTTAATCAACTAACTCACTATATCTCTATGTGAATTATAATTAAAGAAGGTTTAAGTTCAAGTTCTTTATCTGATTACATGCGATGTCAAGCATATCTTTACCCTAACATTCATCAAGATTCTGTATATTCACATAAAGCAAGAACACATGCTATATTAACTAAGTCTAGACTCGTACTTCATCTCTCGAGTTCATACAAGTCCACAAAGAATCGTTGATCAGGCAATTCATAAATTCACGCTCAAATTAATATAGATAAACCGGATAATAGCTTATTAAACTGAATTCAAAGATTACATAATCATCGTTTCACTTAAAGATCCGTCTTAAGCCTAAAAAGTTATTAGTTCATAATAAATGAAATAATAACTGAATAAATCAAATATAACATCTTCTCAATTACAAATATAAACTAAAGCAAAAGAATAACGCAGAAAACCCTTCACTTTAGCCTTTATCCGCAATCGATATGAACGTTCTTCAAAATCTACACTCCGTTACTCCATATGTAAATCTGTAATTAATTGCTATTAATTGCTTTGCATCCTCTTTATTTTGTTATTTTTTTAGCAATATATATCCAGCACACAAGTCTTGGTCGAAATCCCATGCTAAACAGAGTCCATATGCTATCCAAGTGCTAATTTTCATGTCCCAGCAGAGTTCAATGAAAGATAGGAGAGTCGACTTAGACTTCCGGCCCGGTGAAGTATAAGCATATAAAGCGTCATACAAGTGGCATGGCTACTGCAAACCAAATATGAAGACCCCTACAGACGAAGTGTTAAACTTGTTTAGGCATTACTGGTGGGCATGGGTTCTTCTCCCTGACTTGGCTTGAACTTCAAACTTGCTCCAAAATAGCTTCAAATGCTTTCCTTTTGCAATCATGCACCACACCACCCATCCTATACATAAAATAACAAGAAACAAGTAAAAGAAGAACATAGAAACAAGGATTTAACAACAATTAAGCTTAAAATTGGACGTTAATTCGTGGATATAAAATCCACTTATCACACACCATAGTTGACAACATTACATACAGAGGCTTTTACAGCACTCCATCTTTGAAGAATGAGCACGCCATTTTTGAAATAATTCTCATCACATTTCACCAACAAATTATAAGAGTGGGGCCCACCCATGTTTTTAATAAAAACATTTATTTCTTAAACTCCAATAATTCATAATAAATAGCCCTTTTATCAGAAAAATATGAACCTTATGTCCATTCCATAGGAAATTTAATTCTCTACAACTTTGTAGAAGAAAGTTTTTTCAAATTCCAAACAGAAAATGACTGAAATCCAAATACGAATGATTGTTAATACCTCCATTTCGACAAAATACATATACTGATAAAAAAAACCATCAGAACTAATTCCTTCATTTATAACAAATTAAACAAATATTTACTTATCATATTCATCAATATTTACAATTCCTCAATAATTATTACTAATTAATATTATAGATTCACAACACTGATAACCAGATCGTTCCCAGGAAAGAGAGAGCTTTTCTATAAGAATTTCTTCTTATTGGCGCGCAATTAAATAACCTAACCTCTTTCTTCGACAGAACTTTCTAGACATTATCAATAATGTTGTCCAATAATATTAATTTAATAATATGAGTTACTGTGTCGTGACGATTATTGAATCAAAAATGCAAAATACTATTCAATTATCATTGTAGCAATTATTGCACCAATAATATGAAAGACTGTGCAATTTTACTGTATCAATTATTGAGTGTCTTCTTACGTAAGAATCAATAATCAGAAATATTGTACAATATCGTGTGCCACTGTGTAACCACGCGTATTACTGTATTTTAACCACCGGGTATTCCAACAGTTTTAACAGTAACAACTACGCCGTTATTTTTATAAAAAGGTTATCTCTGTCGCTTTCTATATCCGACAGTTATTCCGTTATGGGGCCCACAAATGGTTGCTTTGTCGTACGAATATTCCCCGACAGCAAGAATATTCCACGACCAAACAAATATTCTCCGACAAAACGAATATTTTATGACCACTTGTTTACTTTGAAAAATTTGCACATTTCACCCATAGCTAAAGCATTATATCCAATCAATACCTTATTATTCAAAAATAATAATTAGGGAAATTAAAACTTTATTCATAAAAAGTTAGGGTCTTACAACCTTCCCTCTTTATGAAATTTCGTCCCCGAAATTGACGTACATACCTGGTATGTCGAAAAGGTGAGGATACCTCGCTTTCATTTCTGATTCCAACTCTTAGGTCATTTCCTCAATAGCATGGTTCCTACACAAAACTTTAACTTGTGGTATAACCTTTGTGCGTAGGACATGCTCCTTTCTATCCAAGATCTTGACAGGTACCTCCTCGTACGTTAAATCTTCGGCTATCTCATCTGGTTTTTAACTCAATAATGTAGTTCGGGTTGTCCACATATTTACGTAACATCGATACGTGAAAAACGTTATGAACACGCAACATACTTAGCGGTAAGGCGAGTCTATAGGCCACAGTTCCTACTCAGTCAAGAATCTCAAATGGAACAGTAAATCGAGGGTTGAGATTTCTTCTCTTCATCGACTTTTACCTTTGGAATAACACATTCTTTTACTTTCTTCTTCATATTCATCAGTTCTGGGTCTGTGGCTTGAGCAACCTTAACTTTATCGATTAAAGTCGGTTCTACGCGTATATTTAACATCATCACATGGGTCCCTAGAGTCTTTAACTCTATCTCTATCATTTGTAAATTATACGAAATGGGTATTTGTGTTTGAAAATATCGCACTCGTACCCACATATGATCTTCTGCTCAACGCGTCAGCTACTACGTTTGCTTTTCCAGGATGGTATTTTCAGAACAGGTGCCGAAATGAGTTTCCTCTTGAGTTCTTGGAAGTTCTTCTCACATTCCTTGCTCCATCCAAATTTTGTATCTTTCCGAGTCAACTGAGTTAACGGAGTAGCAATTCGAGAAAATCATTCCACGAATCTCCGATAATAACCAGCTAAGCCTAGAAAGTTACGTATTTCGATTACTGACTTAGGTTGCTCTCAACTGTGACTCATATCCCAACCTTGGATAGCACGTCCCAATGGAACCTATCATTTTACCACCACACAAATATAGCGTCCCCTATGGAGAGTCTGGCTTCGGTGCATTCCACAAAGGAAGTCACCAGATAGAGGCTCGGGTACCAACTTTTGTAGTTGGGTTTTTAACTCCCGAAGTTCAATAGGAGCCATTCGATATGAGATTTTAGAAATGGGTTTGTACCGGGTTCAAGGTCAATACAAAATTCAATATCACGCTCTAGGGGTAGGCCAGGAAGTTCTTCAGGAAATTCACTAACAATAGAAATATTATTCAAATCTGACGTATTTTTGTTTAAATCCATAACATGGGCTAAGAAAGCTTGACATCCATTTTTCAATAAATGAATGGTTTTATGACTTGATATGACAGTGATTGACTTTAGTGGTTTGGTTGTTTGAATTCGTATAACAGGTTGGTTAGGAATATGAAAACTAACAACCTTATGAAAATAATCAATTTTAGCATGATGAGTGGTTAACCAATCAATCCCTAAAATTAGATCAAAGGCAAGTATCTTTAAAGATATAAGATCAACAGGTAATGTGATGGTCCCAACTTGAATCAAGAAAGATTTATAAACAGTGGATGTAATGAAAGTTTCTCCTAACGGAGTTTTAACAGATAATTCAAAGTCTAATTTCTCTGGAGTCAAGTTCAAATGTTGAGCACAAGCAGGAGAAATAAAAGAATGGGTAGAACCGGTATCTAATAAGGTATAGACTTTGCAAGAGTTTATGATTAACTAACTCGTGATAACTTCGTTCGGGTTAGTCGCTTTTTGAGAAGTCACGAAAAATGCTCTTCGTGAAAGCACCGACTTTGTTTTGTCCGTATCCGCCTTTGGTGTCACCGTCTCAGCTGGACTTAATTTCGCTACAGGACAAAATTGAGTTATGTGACAGTCTTTACCACAACTAAAACATACCTTGGAAGGCTGTGAACAGTTTGGACTTATGTGTCCCTCCTCTCCGCATCTGTAGCATCTAACTGGCGGCCTTTCTCCTCCCCTTGAATTTGTTCTTTGGTCTTTGGTCTTTCTTCTTAGATGTCTTCCCGTCATCGTTAAATCTTCTCTTCTTGAAATTTCCACTTGAATCACTTCTTCTACTATCTTGATCATGATTACCACCGAAGTGGTTACCATTTATGGCATGATAATTTCCTCCACGATGGTTATCATTGTTCCGATGGTCGTTGCCACCGGTACGATTATTATCGTGTTATTGGTCGTTCTCTTTTGGTTGAGCTGACTCATAATCCCACTCCAATAACTGAGCCCTATTCACTACATCTGAATATAGAGAAAATTTGTGAGAAATGAGGTATTAACGAATTTCAGGTTTCAAACCTCTTAGAAACATCTGCATCATACGTTCCTCATTCTCTACCAAATGAGGTGCAAACCTGGATAACTCCGCGAACTTAGCCTCGTACTGGGACACAGTCATGTTGTTATGTTCCAATCTGATAAACTCTACCTCCTTCATATGAAGAATACTTTCAGGAAAGTACTTGTCATTGAATAGTTTCTGGAACGCTTCCTAAGACATATTGAGTGCGGCCGGCTGGGTACGCTTCACAGATTTCCACTAGTAATCTGCCTCACCACGGAACATAAAGGTGGCGAATGGAACCTTATGTTCCTCCGTGCATCCCAAGACATTAAATATCTTGGTAATTTGCTTAACCCGCGTTTTCGCCTTAATCGGATCCAGTTTTCGCCTTAAAGTGACAATTGTAGAAAAATTGATATTTTATCTTTTCTGATAAATAATTCATTTAAATATATTATTATATTTTAATAATATAATAATGATGATATTTTTACAATGAAAGTGGGATATATAAATATCTGAGGAGGAAGAGTATTTTTGTTGCAAAAGTTGTTTAAAACATGTTAAACATGTCTGTCGGCCCATTTCTTGACTAAAATTTGATTATAGCTAATAAACTTTCTTCTGCAAAGTTGTAGAGAATTAAATTTTCTATGGAATGGACATAAGATTTGAATTTTTCAGATAAAAGGTCTATTTATTATGAATTATTGAAGTTCTGAAGTTCCGGAATAATTGATTTTTAGAAGTTTTAATTATTTTTATTAATAAAAACGTTTTTTACATTTTGTGGGCCTCATTAAACATGTGCAAAGTGCTGAAATTAGGTGATTCAAAGTGGGCGTAAGAAAATTTAATTATATATTAATATTTTATTAAATTTTCTGCTTTGGTGTTCTAAGCATTTTCCTATAAATAGGGTGCTTAAGTTAGAATTGAAAATCACACCAGAAACTGAAGTTTTCTCTCTCTATATTATCAAGCGTATTCTTGTGAGTATTTTGATACTTTGAGTGTTGCTATACGGTGCAAGTTCCTTCAGCGTTATATATGATATTCTAGCCAGAAGTACTATTCTTTTCGAGGTAAGGGATATTATTTTTTTTTAATGATATTATTTCTTTCAATATCATTATGCCAGAATATTGATAGTATTTTTCTTATGAAATTCTTGTCTTTTAGTGTCGAGGTTACTATTCAAGTATACGGCACTATTCACGTATACGGTACTATTAACGAATACGGCACTATTCACAGAAAGATTAAATTTTCATTTTTTGTCCAAAATATCTATTATGGATACTAGCTTTGATTGTATCCATGTTTTGATCATTCTTGAATTTTACTTCACTATGATTATTTATGAAGTATTTTTTTGAACTCGGATTGTTTAAAGTACGAATCCTTAATATTTGTTCTTTTGTTTCAACTTTGGATTCGTTTTCTTTAAAATATTTTTCATCATTCTCGATCCTAAATGATGATATTCTTGAATATCTTTGGCACATAGTGCAAAGATGAATGAATTTTGATGAATATCTTTGGCCCGTAGTGCAAAGATGAACAAGTGTTGAGATGAACATGACCAACTAATGAATATTTTTGGCATTTAGTGCAAAGATGAATATTTGATTCAAGATGTATATTAATTGATGTTACAGGGATAAAATATTGATGATGGACTTTTAAATTCATAGATTATAGTACATTTCATTCTCTACGTAACTCATCTATGAATTATTATTTCCGCTGCAAATATTGATATGAAACTTGTTGTCTATTGTATTTTATCAGATTTTTCCCTGTTGAAAACTAACAATAATTTTTTCTATATTATCTTAGTCATAATATTCTTTACTGGGCTAGTTGATCTCACCCTTTTCCTTTTTGTTCCATTTTTCTTCTCAGGAGACGAGAATGTAGCTAGTTCTAGTCGGGGTGTGGAATGATGGTTCTAGAGAGTTGTTTTAGTAGTCCTCACCATTTTTGTAAAATAATGTATCAATAATTGTAATGAGGACTTATTTGACTGTTGATATTATCTAGAAGACATATTTGTTTTTCAACTCACAGTTTTTATGTTGTATTAATAAAGTTGTAGTTGTTTCTGTACCATGTTATTGACGACTCAAAATGGGTGATGTATACCTATTTTGGGGGCATCACAGTTGGTATCAGAGCTTAGAGATATGATCTCTGGCGGAGATCGGGGAATAGAACTAGGAGGGAGAGCGAGTAAATCCTTAGCTAGTGTGTCCTACTAAGCTTATTTGTTGGTTGGTGAGAATATAGGGATATTATGTGATATGTTAATTTCTTCAATTAACCTTTTTTTATGGCGATGTTTGAGAATGGCAACCGAGAATGTTAACGATGGAGTAAATGAGGCCGTGGAGACTCCTTTACTCACCAATGAGGAGAAACGTGCAACAGTAGACAATGTTCCTCCCCATAAACAACACCACTAATCGACGATGAGCAGCGGAATATTTAAAAGCTTTTTTGCGATTCATGCAAAATCGAGATAAGGGAGACTTCGTGCACAAAATACGGTGGAAATGATTACAACGCATGCGGTTTGTCACAACCAAGCGATTCAAAGAGTTGGGACCACGAGTGCAGGGAAAGTCGGATCCGATTAGAGCGCGACGTGGGTCAAACAAATTACAAAGATATTCGATGTCTTGGGATGCGGAGAAAGAAGGTTCCATTCGCCACCTTTATGTTAAAGTAATGAGGCGATTCTTTGGTGGGAATATGTGAAGCGAACACATCCAGTACTTTTCGGCATGTCTTGGGAGACATTTGAAAGCTGTTCAATGACAAGTACTTTCACGAAAGTATTCATCATATGAAGGAAGTGGAGTTTATTAGATTGGAACAAAACAACATGATGGTGTCCTGAATCGAGGCGAAGTTTGCGAGTTATCGAGTTTGCACCTCATTTAGTGGAGAATGAGAAGCGTGTGACGCGGATGTTTACGAGAGGTTTGAAACCCGGCGTCGTCAATATCTCATTTCTCATAAATTTTCTCTCTATTCGAGATGTTGTCAGCAGGGGCTCAATTGTTAGAAGCGAGATAACGAAATACGTTCAACCGGGGACCACAACCAAGATCATCTGGGTGGCAGCGATCATCGAATAATGATAACCAAATGGAGAAAAAAAAAATACGGACAAAAATGGTAACCACTCTGGTGGTAATCATGGCCATGAAAATAAAAAAAGCGAGTCGGGGAGATTTTAAAGGAGGAGATTCAATAATGACCATGTGAAGACGTCGGCACAAAGACAAATGGTTCTAAGGGAGGAGAACGACCACCGGTCAGTATCTTATAAATGTGGAAAAGAGGACATATCATTGAAACTTCCCACAGCAGTTCAAGGTATGCTATAATTATGGAAAAGAAGGACATATCGCTCGAGATTATGCGGTAAGCGAAACCAAGTCCAGCGAGGATGGTGACTCGAAAGGTCATCCCGAAAAAGTCAAAGTCAGCGATTCTGGAAGAGCGTTTGTCGTGGTTTGGTCAAAATCGAGGAACCCAAACGAGGTGATCACGGGTAAGCTAATCATAAATTCTTGTGAAGTTTATACCTTACTAGATACCGGTGCTACCAATTCATTTATCTCTCCTGCTTGTGCTCAACGTTTAAACTTAACTCCGGAGAAATTAGACTTTGATTTTATCTGTGGAGACTTCGTTAGGAGAAACTTTCATCACATCCACTGTTTATAAATCTTGTTTGATCCAAGTTGGCACCATCACATTACATGTTGATCTTATCTCTTTAAAGATACTTACTTTTGATGTGATTTTAGGGATTGATTGGTTAACTACTCATCATGCCAAAATTGACTGTTTTTGTAAGGTTGTTAGTTTTCATATTCCTAACCAACTTTTTATGCAATTCAAGCAACTAAACCACTAAAATCAATCACTGTCATATCAAGTCATAAAGCTATTCGTTTATTGAAAAACGGATGTCAAGCTTTCTTAGCCCATGTTACGGATTTGAATAAAGACACGTCGAATTTGAATAATATTCCTGTTGTTAGTAAATTTCCAGACGTATTTCTTGAAGAACTTCCCGGTCTATCCCCAGAACGTGAAGTTAAATTCTTTATTGATCTTGAACCTGGTACAAAGCCCATTTTTAAAACCCCATATCGAATGGCTCCTATTGAACTTCAGGAGTTAAAAGTCCAATTACAGGAATTGTTGGACATCGGTTTCATTTGTCCTAGTACATCTCCTTGGGGTGCTCCTGTTTTATTTGTAAAAAAGAAAGACGGGAGTATGCGACTTTGTATTGATTATCGAAAATTGAACCATATCACCATCAAGAATAGGTATCCTCAATCTCGTATTGATGACCTGTTTGACCAGTTGCAAGGAGCACAATTCTTCTCAAAGATCGATCTTCGTTCTGGATATCATCGACTGAAGATTAGAACTGGGGATATTCCAAAGACTACCTTCAGAACTCGGTACGGGCATTATGAATTCTTAGTCATGTCTTTTAGATTGACTAATGCTCTTGCGGCTTTCATGGATATGATGAACCGAGTATTCAAGGATTATTTGGATCAGTTCGTTGTTGTCTTTATTGATGACATCCTCATATATTCCAAAAGCCGTGAAGATCATGAGCACCATTTGAAGCTGGTACTCCAAAGGCTTCGTGAAAATAAGCTATATGTCAAGTTGAAGAAATGCGAGTTCTGGTTTGAGGAAGTAGCATTCCTTGAGCATGTGGTGTCAAAACATGGAGTATCTGTCGACCCAGCAAAGATTGAAGCAGTACAAAGTTGGGAGCAACCGAAGTCGGTGACCGAAGTACGTAGCTTTCTTGGTTTAGCTGGTTATTATCGAAGATTTATGGAAGGATTTTCTTGAATTGCTACTCCGTTAACTCAGCTGATTCGGAAAGATACAAAATTCGTATAGAGCGAGGAATGCGAGAAGAGTTTCCAAGAGCTTAAGAGGAGACTCATTTCGGCACCTGTTCTGACGATACCATCTGGTTCGGATGGATTTGTTATCTCTGACGATGCTTGGGCAAAAGGGTTAGGATGTGTTCTCATGCAACATGGGAAAGTCATAGCCTATGCCTTGCGACAACTTAAAGAATATGAGAGGAATTATCATACTCATGATCTAGAGTTGGCAGCAGTCGTTTTCGCACTAAAGATCTGGAGGCACTATCTATATTGGGAGAAAGTGGATATATATTCAGACCATAAAAGCCTCAAATATTTCTTCACCCAAAAGGAACTCAACATGCGGCAACGACGTTGGCTCGAGCTGTTAAAAGATTATGACCACACCATTCAATACCATCCTGGAAAAGCAAACGTGGTAGCTGACGCGTTGAGTAGAAAATCATATGTAGGAACGAGTGCGATGATGTCAAGTATATGCATAGAACCAACTTTAATCGAGAAAGTTAAAGTTTCTCAAGCCACACCGCCGGGAATGATGTCGTATGAAGAAGAAAGTACAAGAAGGTGCTATTCCGGAAGCAAGAATCGATGAAGAAGGAATAATTCGAGTCCACTCCAGACTTTGTGTTCCTAACGACTCTGATTTGAAATACAAGATCATGATGGAGGCACATAATACACTGTTTGCAATCCATCCTGGAAGTACCAAAATGTATCATGATCTTCGACATACATTTTGGTGGAACAATATGAAGAGAGAGATTGCAAAGTTTATCTCGAGGTGTTTAACTTGTCAACGTGTAAAGGCGGAGCATCAAGTACCTAAGGGTCCGTTGCAACCACTTGAGATTCTGAAATGGAAGTGGGAACACATTACCATGGATTTTGTTACGGGTCTTCCCATGGTTTCTCAAGGTATAAATGCTATTTGGGTTATTATTGATAGATTAACCAAGTCTGCTCATTTCTTGCCGATACGGGAGACTTATTCCCTTGAACGTCTTGCTCATATGTATGTAAATGTGATTGTGAGATTGCATGGCATGCCAGTATCCATAGTTTCGGATCGTGACCCAAGATTCACTTCGCGATTTTGGGTTAGTTTGCAAAAAGCTATGGGCGCAGTTTACGATTGATTCGACATACCATCCCTCAAAGCAGGACGGACAATCGAGAGGGACTATTCAAACTCTTGAAGATCTATTAAGACTCGTGTCCTAGACTTCAAAGGGAGTTGGGATAAGTATATACCATTGGTGGAATTCTCCTACAACAACAGATTATCGAGCAAGTAGGTGTGGCTCCATTTGAAGCATTATATATGACGGACAAAGTGTCGCTCTCCATATGTTGGGATAAGGTGGGTGAAGCAACATTGTTAGAACCCGAGTTGAGTACGTATGACTATGGAAAAGATCCAAATGATTCGACAACGTATACAAAGCCTGAGGATCGACAAAAGAGTTATGCGGATCTTCATCGAAAGGGCGTGGAATTTAGTATTGGGATCATGTATTGTTGCGTGTTGCTCCATGGAAGGAGTTACAAGATTTGAGAAGAGAGAGGAAAACTCGATCCATGACTTATTGGTCCATTTTAGATTCTTGACAGAGTAGAAAATGTATCCTATAGACTCGCGTTACCTCCAGTATATGTCTCGTGTTCATAATATTTTTCATATATCGTATTACGTAAATATGTGAACGACCGAACCACGTTATTGAGTTAGAGAGCGATCGAGATAGCCAGAAGACTTAACATACGAAGAGTTATGTCGAGATCTTGGATAGAAAGGAAGCATCGTTATCCTACGCTACAAAGGTCATACCACAAGTGTGTAAGACCCCAACTTATTATTAATGAAAATTGAATTTCCTCTATTTATTATTTTGAAATAGTAAGGGTTGATTTGATTAATGTGGTTAGTTATGGGTAAAATCTTGAAATATTTCAAATAAGCAAGTGGTTATAAAATATTCATTGTTGTCGGGGAATATTAGTTTGGTGGTGGAATATTCTTCTTTGTATTAGGGGAATATTAAATGCGATGCGTAGGTAGCGACCTTATGTGGGCCCCATAACGAGCGATTGGATGAAGAAAGCGACAAGTATAAGTTGTTTATAAATAGCAGGCGTAGTTATTCTGAGATTAATCTTGTTGGAATACTCGGTGGTTAAAACACGATAACACTTGCGGTATTGCACGATTATTGATTCTTACGTGAAGGCACTACTTTCGATAATTATTACGATAATTCTTGTTCAATATTTTATTTTATTGATTCAATAATTGCTTTCGTTGATATTTTATATTATTGTTGTTTCAATAATTGTCATTACACGATATTTTCATTTATCGGATCAATAATTCATATTATTTGAATAATATTATTAGATAACATTATTGGCAATGTCTAGAAAGTTACATCTAAGGAGAGGTTTGGTCACTAATTGCTTGCGCTTGATGAGAGAAATCCTTATTGGAAAGCCCCTCTTTCTTGGGAGCGGCTTTGTTGCGATATTGTGATTCTATAATATTATTTGTGAATAATTAATTATTGATTTATATGATAAGGAAAATATTCATTTTATGTGGATATAGATGGAGAAAATTTTAAAAGTGACAATTGTTGAAAAATTGATATTTTATCTTTTACGATAAAATAATTCATTTAAATATATTATTATATTTTAATAATATAATAATGGTGATATTTTTACAATGAATGTGGGATATATGAATATATGAGGAGGAAGAGTATTTTTTGTTACAAAAAAATATTTAAAACATGTTAAACATGTTTGTGGGCCCATTTCTTGGTTTGAAATTTGATTATAGCTTGTAAAATCGTCAGTTTGTGGATTTGGTCAATTTATGTTTGGAATTTGGAAAAACTTTCTTACTTACAAAGTTGTAGAAAATTAAATTTCCTATGGAAAAGGACATAAGATTTGAATTTTTACGATAAAAGGGCTATTTATTATGAATTATTGAAGTTCAGAGTTTAGAAATAATTGATTTTTGGAAGTTTTAATTATTTTTTTAATAAAAACGTTTTTTACATTTTGTGGGCCTCATTAAACATGTGCAAAGTGGCTGAAATTAGGTGATTCAAAGTGGGCGTAAGAAAATTTAATTATATATATAATATTTTATTAAATTTTACGCTTTGGTGTTATTCTAGCATTTTCTATAAATAGGGTCTTAGGTTAGAATTGAAAATCACACGAAGCTGAAGTTTTCTCTCTCTATATTATATCGGCGTATTCTTGTGAGTATTTTGATACTTTGAGTGTTGCTTTATCTGGTGCAAGTTCCTTGACGTTATATCGATATTCGAGCCCGAAATCTTATTCTTTTGAGGAAAGGGATATTATTTTTTTTTTAAATGATATTATTTCTTTCAATATCATTATCTTAGGAATATTGATAGTATTTTTTTCTTGTGAAATTCTTGTCTTTTAGTGTCGGGGTTTCTTATTCACGTATCTGGCCTTATTCATTCGTATCTGACTTTATTCACGAATACGACCTTTATTCACGAAAAAATTAAATTTTCATTTTTTGTCCAAAATATCTATTATGGATACTAGCTTTGATTGTATCCATGTTTTGATCATTCTTGAATTTTACTTCACTATGATTATTTATGAAGTATTTTTGAACTTCGGATTTTTTAAAATACAAATCCTTAATATTTGTTCTTTTGTTTCCTTTGGATTCGTTTTCTTTAAAATATTTTTCATCATCCTCGGTCTAAATGATGATATTCTTGAATATCTTTGGCTTTTATAGTGCAAAGATGAATGAATTTTGATGAATATCTTTGGCCGTAGTGCAAAGATGAGCAGTGTTGAGATGAACATGACCAGTGATGAATATCTTTGGCTTGTAGTGCAAAGATGAATATTTGATTCAAGATGTATATTGATTGATGTTCTGAGGATAAAATATTGATGATGGACTTTTAAATTCATAGATTATAGTAGATTTCATTCTCTCGTAACTCATCATGAATTATTATTTCATTACGAATATTGATCTGAAACTTGTTGTCTATTGTATTTTATCAGATTTTTCCTGTTGAAGACTAACGATAATTTGTTACATATTATCTTAGTCATAATATTCTTCTTTCTTGGGCTAGTTGAGCTCACCCTTTTCCTTTTTGTTCCATTTTTCTTCTCGGGAGGCGAGAATGTAGCGAGTTCTAGTCGGGGTGTGGAATGATGGTTCTAGAGAGTTGTTTTAGTAGTCCTCACCATTTTGTAAAATAATGTATCAATAATTGTAATGAGGACTTATTTGAGTGTTGATATTATCTAGAAGACAATATTTGTTTTTAAACTCACAGTTTTATATTTTGTATTTAATAAAGTTGTAGTTGTTTACATACCATGTTATTGTGACTCAAAATGGGTGATGTATACCTATTTTGGGGGCGTCACGATTAATATCGAGCTTAGGGATATGATCTCTGGCGGAGATCGGGGAATAGAACTAGGAGGGAGAGGCAGGTAAATCCTTATTTAGTGTGTCTACTAAAGCTTATTTGTTGGTTGGTCGAGAATATAGGGATATTATGTGATATGTTAATTTCTTTAATTAACCCTTGTTTTATGGCGATGTTTGAGAATGGCAATGAGAATGTTAACGATGGAGTAAATGAGGCCGTGGAGACTCCTTTTACTCACCAATGAGGAGAAACGTCTGTCAGCAATGAAACAATGTTCCTCCTGTAAACAACACCACTAATCGGATGATGAGCGATGGAATGTTTAGAAGCTTTTTGCGGTTCATGCAAAATCGAGATGAGGAGACTTCGTGCACAAAATACGGTGGAAATGATAACAACGCTACGGTTTGTCACAACCAAGCGATTCAAAGTTGGGACCACGAGTGCAGGGAAAAGCGGGATCCGATTAAAGGCGAGCGTGCGTGGGTCAAACAAATTACCAAGATATTCGATGTCTTGGGATGCGGAGGAAACGAAGGTTCCATTCGCCACCTTTATGTTACGTAATGAAGGCGATTCTTGGTGGGAATCATGAAGCGTACCCATCGGCCGCTTTCGGCATGTCTTGGGAGATATTTGAAGCTGTTCAATGACAAGTACTTTCACGAAAGTATTAAATCATATGAAGGAAGTGGAGTTTATTAGATTGGAACAAAACAACATGATGGTGGTGTCCCGATGCGAGGCGAAGTTTGCGAGTTATCGAGGTTTGCACCTCATTTGGTGGAGAATGAGGAGCGTATGGCGGGATGTTTACGAGAGGTTTGAAACCGGGCGTCGTCGATATCTCATTTCTCATAAATTTTCTCTCTATTCGGATGTTGTCAGGGCGGGGCTCAATTATTAGGCGAGATAACGAGTACGTTCAATGGGGACCACAACCGAGGATCATCTGGGTGATGGCGATCATCGAACAACGATAACCGGTGGAGGAGAAAAAAAAATACGGACAAAATGGTAACCACTCTGGTGGTAATCATGGCCATGAAAATAGAAGAAGCGAGTCGGGGGGAGATTTTAAAAAGAGGAGATTCAATAATGACCATGTGAAGACGTCAGCACCAGCAGCAACTAGTTCTAAGGGAGGAGAAGCGACCACCGGTCGTATCTTATAAATGTGGAAAAGAGGACATATCATTAAACTTCCCAGCAGTTCAAGGTATGCTATAATTGTGGAAAAAGAAGGACATATCGCTCGAGATTATGCGGTGGCGAAACCAAGTCCGGTGAGGATGGTGACTCAAAAGGTTGTCCCGAAAAAATCAAAAGTCAGCGGTTCTGGAAGGCGTTTATCGTGGTTGGTCAAAATCGAGGAACCCAAAATGAGGTGATCACGGGTAAGCTAATCATAAATTCTTGTGAAGTTTATACCTTACTGAATCTGGGTGCTACCCATTCATTTATCTCTCTCTCTTTTGTGCTCAGCGTTTAAACTTAACTCAGGAGAAATTAGACTTTGATTTATCTGTGGAGACTCAGTTAGGAGAAACTTTCATCACATCCATTTGTTTATAAATCTTGTTTGATCCAAGTTGGCACCATCACATTACTGTTGATCTTATCTCTTTAAAGATACTTGCTTTTGATGTGATTTTAGGGATTGATTGGTTAACTACTCATCATTGCCAAAATTGATTGTTTTAAATAAGGTTGTTAGTTTTCATATTCTAACCAACTTTTTATGCAATTCAAGCAACTAAACCACTAAAATCAATCAACATCATATCAAGTCATAAAGCTATTCGTTTATTGAAAAGCGGATGTCAAGCTTTCTTAGCCCATGTTATGGATTTGAATAAAGACACGTCGGATTTGAATAATATTCTGTTGTTAGTAAATTTCTGGCGTATTTCTGAAGAAGAACTTCCGGTCTACCCCGAGCGTGAAGTTAAATTCTTTATTGATCTTGAACTGGTACAAAGCCCATTTCTAAAACCCCATATCGAATGGCTCTATTGAACTTGAGGAGTTAAAAGTCCAACTACGAGGAATTGTTGGACATCGGTTTCATTAAATCTAGTACATCTCCTTGGGGTGCTCTGTTTTTTATTTGTAAAGAAGAAAAGGCGGAGTATGCGACTTTGTATTGACTATCGAGAATTGAACCATGTCACCATCAAGAATAGGTATCCTCTACCTCGTATTGATGACTGTTTGACCCGATTGCAAGAGAGCACAATTCTTTTCAAAGATCGATCTTAGATTACGGATATCATCGGTGAAGATTAGGCGAGGATATTCAAAAGGCGCCTTGAGAACTTCGATGCGGGCATTATGAATTCTTAGTCATGTCTTTTGGATTGACTAATGCTCTGCGACTTTCATGGATATGATGAACCAAGTATTCAAGGAATATTTGGATCGATTCGTTGTTGTCTTTATTGATGACATCCTCGTATATTCAAAAAGCCGTGAAGATCATGAGCACCATTTGAAATTTGGTACTCGAAAGGCTTCGTGAAAACAAGCTATATGCCAAGTTGAAGAAATCGAGTTACGGCTTGAGAGAAGTAGCATTCCTTGGGCATGTGGTGTCAAAACATGGAGTATCTGTCGACCCGGCGAAGATTGAAGCAATACAAAGTTAGGAGAGCAGCAAAGTCGGTGGCCAAAATCGTAGCTTTACGGGTTTAGTGGTTATTATCGGAGATTTATGGAAGGATTTTCTCGAATTGCTACTCCGATTAACTTTCGGTGACTCGGAAAGATACAAAATTAAATATGGAAGCGAGGAATGCGAGAAGAGTTTCCAAGAGCTTAAGAGACTCATTTATTTTGTTACGACAATACCATCTGGTTTGGATGGATTTGTTATCTCTGATGATGCTTGAGGCAAAGGGTTAGGATGTGTTCTCATGCAACATGGGAAAGTCATAGCTTATGCCTCGCGACAACTTAAAAAAGAATATGAGAGGAATTATCCTACTCATGATCTAGAGTTAGCGTGATCGTTTTCGCACTAAAGATGCTGAGCCTTATCTATATGGGGAGAAAGTGGAGATATATTGAGACCATAAAAGCCTCAAATATTTCTTCACCCAAAAGGAACTCAACATGCGGCAACGACGTTGGCTCATTTGTTAAAGATTATGACCACACCATTCAATACCATCTGGAAAAAGCAAGCGTGGTAGTAGTGACGCGTTGAGTAGAAGATCATATCACGAGAGAGAGTGCGATGATGATGTCAAGTATATGCATAGAACCAACTTTAATCGATAAAGTTAAAGTTTCTCAAAACCCACCCAACCCGGGAGGATCGTATGAAGAAGAAAGTACAAGAAGGTGCTATTATTAGAAGCAAGAATCGATGAAGAAGGAATACTTGAGTCCACTCCGGACTTTGTGTTCTAACGACTACGATTTGAAATACAAGATCATGATGGAGGCACATAATACACCATTTTGCAATCCATCTGGAAGTACCAAAATGTATCGTGATCTTGACATACATTTTGGTGGAACAATATGAAGAGAGAGATTGCAAAGTTTATCTCGAGGTGTTTAACTTGTCAGCGTGTAAAGGCGGAGCATCAAGTACCTAAGGGTCCGTTGCAACCACTTGAGATTCCAAAATGGAAGTGGGAACACATTACCATGGATTTAAATTCTGGGTCTTCCACCGGTTTCTCAAGGTATAAATGTTATTTGGGTTATTGTTGATAGATTAACCAAATCTGCTCATTTCTTGCCGTCTGGGAGACTTATTCCTTGAGCGTCTTGCTCGTATGTATATAAATGAGATTGTGAGATTGCATGGCATGCCGATATCCATAGTTTTGGGATCGTGACCCAAGATTCACTTCACGATTTTGGGTTAGTTTGCAAAAAAGCTATGAGCGCAGTTCTGATTGATTCGGCATACCATCCTCAAGCGGACGGACAATCGAGAGAGGACTATTCAAACTCTTGAAGATCTATTAAGACTACGTGTCCTAGACTTCAAAGGGAGTTGGGATAAGTATTTACCATTGGTGGAATTCTCCTACAACAACGATTATCGAGGCAAGTATAGGTGTGGCTCCATTTGAAGCATTATATGGACAAAAGTGTCATTCTCGATATGTTGGGATGAGGTGGGTGAAGCAACATTGTTGGGACCCGAGTTGATACGTATGACTATGGAAAAGATCCAAATGATTAACACAGCGTATACAAAGCGGCACAGGATCGACAAAAGAGTTATCACGGATCTTCATCGAAAGGGCGTGGAATTTAGTATTGGGGATCATGTATTGTTGCGTGTTGCTCCATGGAAGGGAGTTACAAGATTTGGGAAGAGAGAAAAGCTCAATCCACGATTTATTGGTCCATTTGATTCTTGGCCAGAGTAGGAAATGTAGCCTATAGACTCGCGTTACCTCCAGTATGTCTCGTGTTCATAATGTTTTTCATATATCGTACTTTTACGTAAATATGTGAAAGACCGAACCACGTTATTGAGTTAGAACCGGACGAGATAGCGAAGACTTAACGTCTGAAGAGGTACTGTCAAGATCTTGGATAGGAAGGAGCATGTCCCTACGCCTGAAAGGTCATACCACAAGTCAAAGTTTTGTGGAGGAACCATGCTTTATAGAGGAAATGACACAGGAGTTGGAAAGCGGAAATGAAAGCGAGGTATCCTCACCTTTTGAAACACACAGTGCGTCGTCAATTTAGAGGATGAAATTTCATAAGGAGGGAGGTTGTAAGACCCAACTTATTATTAATGAAATTGAATTTCCTCTATTTATTATTTTGAAATAGTAAGGGTTGATTTGATTAATGTGGTTAGTTATGGGTAAAATCATGAAATATTTTTTAAATAAGCAAGTGGTTATAAAATATTCATTGTTGTCGGGAATATTAGTTTGGTCGTGGAATATTCTTCTTGTTGGGGAATATTAAATGCGACGGTAGCTTGACTTTATTGTGGGCCCCATAACGAAAAGCGATTGGATGAAGAAAAAATGCAACAAGTATAAGTTGTTTATAAATAACGGCGTAGTTATTCTGAATTATCTTGTTGAAATACTAAATTGGTTAAAACACGATAGCACACGGTATTGCACCATTATTGATTCTTACGTGAAGGCACTTACTCTCGATAATTATTACGATAATTCTTTATTCAATATTTTATTTTATTGATTCAATAATTGCTACGTTGATATTTTATATTATTGTTGTTTCAATAATTGTCACTACGACGATATTTTCATTATCGGATCAATAATTCATATTATTTGAATAATATTATTAGATAACATTATTGGCAATGTCTAGAAAGTTACATCTAAGGAGAGGTTTGGTCACTAATTGCTTGCGCCGATAAGGAGAAATCCTTATTGGAAAGCCCCTCTTTCTGAGGAGCGGCACAGTTGCGATATTGTGATTACATAATATTATTTGTGAATAATTAATTATTGATTTATATGATAAGAAAAATATTCATTTTATGTGGATATAGATGGAGAAAATTTTAAAGTGACAATTGTTGAAAAATTGATATTTTATCTTTTACGATAAATAATTCATTTAAATATATTATTATATTTTAATAATATAATAATGGTGATATTTTTACAATGAATGTGGGATATATGAATATATGAGGAGGAAGAGTATTTTTGTTACTAAAAATATTTAAAACATATTAAACATGTTTGTGGGCCCATTTCTTGGTTGAAAAATTTGATTATAGCTTTAAAATCGCTTGTTTGTGGATTTGGTCAATTTACATTTGAATTTGGAAAAACTTTCTTACGCAAAGTTGTAGAAATTAAATTTCCTATGGAATGGACATAAGATTTGAATTTTTACGATAAAAGGGCTATTTATTATGAATTATTGAAGTTTCAAAGTTAAGAAATAATTGATTTTGAAAGTTTTAATTATTTTTAATAAAAAAACATTTTTTTACATTTTTTGTGGGCCTCATTAAACATGTGTGAATGTGCTTGAAATCAGGTGATTCAAAGTGGGTGTAAGAAAAATTTTATTAAATATATTAATATTTTATTAAATTTTACTACTTTGGTGTTCTAAGCATTTTCCTATAAATAGGGTGCTTAGGTTAGAATTGAAAATCACACCAAAACTGAAGTTTTCTCTCTCTATATTATCGGCGTATTCTTGTGAGTATTTTTTGATACTTTGAGTGTTGCTATATCGGTTGCAAGTTCCTTGACGTTATATCGATATTCGACCCGAAATCTTATTCTTTTTGAGGTAAGGGATATTATTTTTTTAAAATGATATTATTTCTTTCAATATCATTATGCGGAATATTGATAGTATTTTTCTTGTGAAATTCTTGTCTTTTAATTAATAGGGGTTACTATTCACGTATATCGGCACTTATTCACGTATCTGATCTTATTCACGAATACGACATATTCACGAAAAAATTAAATTTTTGTTTTTGTCCAAAATATCTATTATGGATACTAGCTTTGATTGTATCCATGTTTTGATCATTCTTGAATTTTACTTCACTTATGATTATTTATGAAGTATTTTTGAACTTCGGATTGTTTAAAAGTACGAATCCTTAATATTTGTTCTTTTGTTTCACTTTGGATTCGTTTTTCTTTAAAATATTTTCATCATCCTCGGTCCTAAATGATGATATTCTTGAATATCTTTGGCACATGTAGTGCAAAGATGAATGAATTTTGATGAATATCTTTGGCACGTAGTGTGCAGATGAGCAGTGTTGAGATGAACATGACCAATGATGAATATCTTTGGCACATGTAGTGCAAAGATGAATATTTGATTCAAGATGTATATTGATTGATGTTACGAGGATAAAATATTGATGATGGACTTTTAAATTCATAGATTATAGTAGATTTCATTCTCTACGTAACTCATCTATGAATTATTATTTCATTCTGCAAATATTGATCTAAAACTTGTTGTCTATTGTATTTTATCAGATTTTTCCCTGTTGAAGACTAACGATAATTTGTTACATATTATCTTAGTCATAATATTCTTTACTGGGCTAGTTGAGCTCACCCTTTTCCTTTTTGTTCTATTTTTCTTCTCAGGAGGCGAGAATGTAGCGAGTTTTAGTCGGGGTGTGGAATGATGGTTCTAGAAAGTTGTTTTAGTAGTCCTCACCATTTTTGTAAAATAATGTATATTGTCAATAATTATAATGAGGACTTATTTGAGTGTTGATATTGTCTAGAAGACAATATTTGTTTTTAAACTCCTTATTATTCAAAAATAATAATTAGATTTTTTATGTTGTATTAATAAAGTTGTAGTTGTTTACTTTTCAAATATACCCATATTATTGGATGACTCAAAATGGGTGATGTATACCTATTTTGGGGGCGTACTAAAGTGGCATATCAGAAAGTATACCTCAAGAGCGGCTCTACGGTTCACCATGAACACACTGAGCTGAAGAGAAGAAGATGCAGAGCCAAATCTGTGCACAAGAAAATCAGTGTTCAAATATTGCTAAGTGCCAGAAGGAGTCGAGCTGATATACAAGACTTAGCAGTACCTAAGTGGTGATTGTGTGCTATGTTGAATATCCGATGAAATCAAGCATTAATTACACAGATCAACAACACCAGGGAAATTAATCAGACTGCTAAGATCATAAAGATTTCAAGCTAAATGTACCTCTTAGCAGTCCATCAGTTGTGATCAAATATCAATGCTAGATGCCATACGATCACAAGGAAGTGATAAGTACCAAAAGATCAACAAGCTAAATGTCATCCTAGCAGCTCAACAACTACAACAAACAACCATCCAAACATCCAGGCCCTGAGGGGTCCTTATCTTTGTGACTAAACCAAAGTCAAGTCTGTTGGGCTTACTTATTACCAGAGGGTACAAGAGATTCTAAGTCTGCTGGACTTAGTCTACAGTTTCCATGGCTGCTAGTCTTGAAGAGTTCTTAGTGAACTAGAGTTTCAAGGCTGAAGGAATCTTATTGATTCGAAGTTGGTCAAATCCTTAGTGGAATCCCTGCTTGTTGAAGAAGAAGAGTGGAGTAGAAGCATTTAGTCTCTGAACCACTTAAAATCTCTGGCGTCACTTAATTTATGTCATTTACATTCAACACTATAACTGCTATATCTGCTTGCAACTAATCTAACATTAGAACTGTGTTTAATGCTACATCCTTGAAGAGGATCCTTACATATTTTGTTGTGCATGAATTGATTCTATTATCTGGTAATCACTTAGCAAGAAAAGAACATGAATTTTTTTTAAAGGATCTATTAACCTCCCCCCCCCCCCTTCTAGATCTCTTTTGTGCCTCCGAGAACTAATAGTATAAATTGACATCATATACCTAAGTTAATCATCACAATCTCATTATCAGACTACTAAACTAATAATACTCTCTTCATTCCAAATTTTAATACCATTAATTTTAGAATACAATTTGAAATATTTTTAAACTCAAAAATTAAAAATTAATTAATAATTTCAAAAAAAAAGAGGCATGAGGTGGGAGACCTCACGTTCTTGCATGAGGTGCCCTTTATAATAATAATATTTTGAAAAATTATAAAGCATCTTTTTTGTGAATAACATGAGAAGGAATAAACTATAATAAAATGTACAAACTTGGTTTCATGAGTTTGTGGTTCAAATTTTTTCTTTACTATCCAAATTACTATAAAATACTATCTAAATTTGAAACAATTAATTACTATCCAAATTTGTAAAATATTTAAAGGAACCCCAACATGTTAGAAAAAAAGGAAGAAATTTTTTATTTTTAGAGGGCACGGGAGGTGAGGGTTAACTCGCGTTCTTGCATGAGATATCCCTTTATAAAAATAATGTTTTGAAAAATTATAAAAATACCATTTTGTGCATCACATGGAAGTGAATGTATTTAATTATGTAAAATGACGTCGGTGTAAGGGTTATCGGCCTCACACGAGCGTGAGATAACCCTAACCTCCTTTTTGGCCTTATTTTTATATCTCTAATAGAAAAACTAACTTCTAAAATAATTTATATTTTTGATCATACCAATTTTACTACAAGCTTTTTTTAATCACAAATTTACGTAAGATAATATATTTTAACAAATTTTATGCGTGATAATTCTATTACTACAATTTTATTAAAATGCTAGATATCGAAAAAAATCTTTTAACGTATCACATTATTTATTATATTAATATCAATCATGAATCGTATTATTAAATTAATTTTATAATTAAATTAAACTCATTAAAACTTAAATTTTTTTACTAAATCACATAATTAATTGTATTGATAATATATGTGATATTTTTAAAACATAATAACTAGAAAACCAATTGAAAAATAAAATTAAAATAATTATTTTCTCATAATTATAATTAAATAAATGTGCACTCTTTTAAAATATTTACTTTAATAATTAACCAAAAAACCTATAATATATAATTCAAAATTTTATTATTTAAAAAATATTTAATAATTTAATAATTACAACTATTTTCTCAAAAGCCTAATTTAATATTTATCTATATAATAAACAATTATCCATGCGGCTCATGCTTTGCACGAGGTTGGTGAGCTTGTGTGTTCATTATATAAAATGACATCGTTTTTGTATAATAGCTCACATAATTATATGTGGTGTCACTCACCACCTTTTTGCCAAAAAATAATAAAACTTATAATTAATAATATTTTTAGATAATTTACAATATTCGTCATTGTATTGACTAAAATTAATTAATACTATGCCAAATTTGAGTTTAAAAATTTCTCAAAGTAACTTTAAAATGTCAATAATTGAAACAACCAGAGTCAAATCCTGAGTTCGAAACAAATCTCGAGTCAAAAGGTTATGACTGAAGTTACTATTGTTAGTAATTTATTCTTTATATTATACATAGACAATTTTTTTTTCATATATTTTAATATGGGACTGAATGTTATAATAATGATCTTATATTATTAAACAAAGAGAATATATTTTTGTAATATTCACAAAATTTGTAAATGATACTCTTTGAGATGAAGTATTGTTTTACTCTCTTTTTTCTTCGAAAGACTTCCAAAATATATTTGACACACAAATTAAAAAAAAAAAGTAAAATAGGGAGATTGGAAAATATTCCAAAAATACATAAAATAATGTGTCTTTCATTTTTTATATACCAGTGGATCTTACTAAATAATATATATGTCATTTACTTTATATATGTATTGTCATCCTTTTGAATACATAAAAAATTGTACCCTAAACCATCCCTTTTGGAGGATGGAGAAGTAATTGTTTAATTTTGCTTTGATATGGCTGGCACTCTGTCTAGTTAAAATTCAAAAATATCCTCCGTCTTATATTTATTTAGCATATTCACCTTTGGGCTTTGGGCTTTGGGATTTGGGTAGTGGGCCTTTAACGCAAATAGCTAACCGAGCCTTAGAAGACCCATCACCGACTCGGATTCAAGTTAGGATCCATTTACCCGATTTGAGTTTAGGGGCTATCAAAACCATATTTAGATTAAATAAATGGAAGATATTTTATTTATCCAAAATTCATCAGAAAATAATACTATAATATATCGATACATATTGTAAAATGATGAAGTAATTATTTCTATTATTCTTAATAAATTTATGTATACAATGTTTTTAAGCTAGAAAAATTAAGGAAAATGTTCTCTTTTTTTTTTTTTGCAAAACAACTAAAATAGTCCCTATACTCTAAAGTTAGTTTCAATTTAGTACTTGTACATTATTTTTTCCATAATTATCCTTGTACTATTTCTTAAATATGCAATTTAGTCCTAACAACTTGCAAGATGGGATAAAAAGGCTGACATGGCGTTAGGGAAAACGCTGAATATTTGGATGTCCAAGCATGAAAAATTAAGATTTTTTGTCAATTAGAGATGCAATTTAGTACCTAGAAGTATTAATGTTAGTTAATTAGCAATTTAATTAATATAATTAAATTAAAATTTAAGCAACTAACATGAATAAAAATTAACAAGAAATTTAAATAAATAAAATTTAGCTAATTAATATAACTAATTCAAAAATAATACCAAATTAAGTTATATTAAAACTGAAATACATTTTAAAATTAAACTAAATAATGTTAAAATTAAAGCTAATTTTAATAAAATTAAAAACTACAAATAACTAAATAAAAGGCCTTCATTTTAGTTTTATGTTCATATGATTAATTTTAAAGTGGATTTTGAAACATTAACTGATCATCTTGAATTGAATTATTAAATTAAATTTGATTTTAAAAGTTAATTAGAGGCCTAATAAGACATATTAGATATATAGTCATCCGTACATAAGATAGATATGTAAAAGGTTAAAAACATTTCCTTTCACATGACTCCTAATATCCATGTCATCAATTTTATTTTTTCCTTTTAATGCCAAATCAGTTTTTTATCCTATGTGGCAAGTCCTTAGAACTGCATTGTATATTTGAGAAATAGTACAAGGACAATTATAAAAAAAAATAATGTACAAAGACGAAATTGAAACTAGTCATAGAATACAAGGACTATTTTGGTTATTTAGCTCTTTTTTAAAAAAGAAAAATTACTCACCCAAATGGTTAGAATATCAAGGAATTCAAAATAAGTAAAACATTCTTTTATTCCTTTACTGCATAATTACCCTTATCAATAACATAAAATTTGTTACCAGTATTTAGGGCAACAAACAATCCGATTTGATTCGAATTTTATCGAATTCAAACAAAACTCGAACACAATAAATTAAATTCGAACCGAACTATTTTCAAACAGAATCATTAAATTACATAGTTAAGTAATCAAACGTGATACCATATGCGAACTCGACTCAACAAGACAATCCAATCAAATTCGAGTCAGCAAAGGTAATCCAATCGAACCCGTACCGAATCGAACATGTTTGCGAACGGTTCGGTTCGTTTGCAGGTCTACTAGTATTTATTGTTCCCTCTGTCCACAAAAAGATTATGACCAAAATACAATTTGCAAACCTATTAAGAAAATTAAAAGTAGAGAAAATATAGTAAAAAATTTAAATTTATCTTCCCCACAAAGATTATATAAAGTGATGGACAAAAAAAATTTGTGGAGTAACTCTCAAAACGACGTGGTTTTGCATAATTAAAAACAATGTACAAAATGGTATTTTTATAATTTTTTTTCAAAATATTGTTGTTATAAATGTATATTTCATGTAAGAGTGTAGGTAACCCTCACCTTCAAAGTGGCGAAAACTTTTAATTTTATTTTTATAAAAAATTAATATTTCTGCAAGCTAAATTGATAGTTCCGGAAGTAGACCCCACTTGTTAACCTACCTTTTATTTATGTCCATTTTGTCCTTTCATTCTCTTTTTCCACCACTACCGCAAGTACTCAAGAGATCTGGGCAGCAGAAACAACAATACAATGCATGCACATCAAATTGTAACCATGTTCCCAATTTTCTCGTCTCTTTCAACGAGTCTTCCTCTAATTTTAAACCCCTTGGCCAGAGATCTTCGCCTCAGATCCGTGGTTATACCAGGCGTATGGTGGGTAGACAGATGCTATGATTCAAAAACCAGAAAGAAATGGATCAGTACTGACGGTTGGGAGGAGAGAGAAGGGATGGATGACACAGGATGATGATTGATGTACATACATTGTATTGTTTCTGCTGCCCAGATCTTTTAGGGTCTGTTACTTATTTTAAAATAAGTTAAAATATAAATAAAAGACTTATAAATTAAAATATAAGTTCACTTTATTTTAAGTTGTGATTTATAAGTAAAAATTTTGAACATCAATATAAGTCAAAAATTAAGTTAAAATAAGTTATGAAAGTGCTCGGCTCATAACGACTGATGAGTGAGTTTTATACCCATTAATTGAGTGCATTTGAGCTTAATCTTTTGGAAGTTTTCAAGTGTTTGTGTCTATTCATGCATGTTTTATGTTGTTTTATAAGAATTGGGACAAAAGTTACTTGGATCGACGTTTGGGGTTGCTAAATTCGCATTTTCGGCTTGTCATTTACATAGCAGTCACTTTAGAGCCAATTTCAACATTTCTCCGGATCTTATTTTGAAAAACTCAAAGAATGAAAGTTGTAGATCTACGTCTCCTCTTTGCGGAACATCTTGAATCATCGAAATCGGAGTTCGGACGAAGAAGTTATGACCATTTTTCCAAAGGATGTCAAAGTAGAAAATTCTAAAAAAGCCCCAGCGTGGGGGCGCCTATTCCTTGCCTATTTCCAGCACCGGGGCGCTAGGGAGCAGAATCCCAGCGCCGTGAGCAGCGCTGGGGTGCTAGTGTAGGGCTTGATCAAGCTTTGACGCGTTTTGGGGCGAATTTTGACATTTTTTTGACTATGTTAGTTCCCAATAGATCTAGAAGGGGGGGGGGGGGGGTTGAATAGATCCTTTTTATTTCAAATACTCTTCTGGTTCATTTTGTATTGCTAATAATTTAGCATATGACACACATAAGAATCTTTTCAAGCACAACGGAATAAGTAAAAGATCTCCTTCATTGATATATTCATAATCATACATACATTGTTCGTAGAGTTAGTTTAGTGGTAAGTAGTTAAAACATACATAGCAGTTATAGCAGTTAATGTACATAAAGTAAATAACATAAAATAAAAGACACAAGGAGTTTTAAGTGGTTCAGAGACTCAAGCTCCTAATCCACTCTTCTGCTTTCAACTAGTAGAATTTTCACTAAGGAAAGGCAGCACCCTGAATCACTAAGATTCCTTCAAGGCCAGCAGCCTTGGAACTTTAGTTCACTAAGAACTCTTCAAGGCCAGCAGCCTTGGAACTTCTCTAGTTCCCTAGGAACTCTTCAAGCCCAGCAGGCTTGGAATCTTCATTTAGTCCCTCTGGACAAGGACCCCCCAGGCCCTGACTTGTTGTTGTTGTAGTTGTTGTTTTTGTTGGTGCTGAGCTCCTAAGATGTCTTTAAACTCTGAACATCTTCTGTACTTAGCAGCTTTGTGAGACCCTGAATTTTATGAAATGAAAGTATTCAATTTTCTTATAATTATTCTATTTAGTAAATGGTTAAATTGATAAAAGGGTTAAAGTTAAGGGTGATATGTGAAATATTTTTCAAAGTAAGCTAGTTGTCATAAAATAATCGGTGGTAAAAGTATAGTAATATGCATGGTTGCATAGTAGCACACGGTATTGTAGAGTATCTTTGATTATTGATGCTTACGTGAGAAGTCACTCAGTTTTATTCAATTATTGTCACAATATTTTATATTATTAAATCAATAATTGAGACAACAAAGTTATTCATATTATTATTTGCAATATTGACAATGTCTGTAAGTTACATCGAGGAGAGGTTTGGTCACCTAATTGCGCGCCAATAAGGAGAAATCCTTATCGGAAAGCTCCCTCTTTCCTGGGAATGACCTGGTTGTTAAATATTGTGAGTTATAATATTTATGATGAATAAGTTCGAGTTGATTAAAGATGAAATTGATAATTCCATTATGTTGAGATTATTAGTGTTAGTGGAAATCGATATTTATTTTGATAATAATTAATGTTTAGAGGTTATATTGACCAATCGGGTAATTAACCGGATAAATGAGCAATTAATTGCTATTAATTTACATACTTATAACTATGTGTTCACATGTGTGTACTATTGATTCACATGATTTACTATTAGGGGAGTTGGTACAAGATTGATAATACTTGCATGACTAAATTAAAAATGGAGGTATAGATGAAGGTACTATACTGTAATTAATTTTTTCACATGTTTAGAACTATTGAGTCACATGATTTACTATTGATTCACATGATTTACTATTAGGGGAGGTGGTGCAATTTTGATAATACTTACAGGACTAAATTAAAAATGAAGAAAAAGAGGAAGGTATTATACTGTAATATTTTGAGCCACAAAACGTGCAATTATCGAAACTATATTTTTCTATAAATAGAAGTTCATTCTTCCTTCATTTCTCAGCAATTCACTAAGTCTCACAAGAGCAATTATTATGGAGAGAAATTATAGAGAGAAAGAAGAAGAGAAGTTTGCTACCTCACTATTCTACTATCCAGTTTCTTCTAAGGTAAGGGGTATTATTCTTTCGTATTCATGAAGAGAGTTATTTTCTTTCAATACTCGTAAGGATTGTTATTCGATTCTTTATTATTATGTTAGAATAACCTGTCTATGCGAAGTACCGCATACATGGTAAAATTCTTCTGTTATTCCATTCTTTATTATTATATTGAATAACTTTCTGCAAGGATCTATCGCGTGCCCGGTGAATTCTCGTTGTTATTCCATTCTTTATTATTCTCATTGGAATATCCTGTGAGATCCCGAATTTTATGAAATGAAAGTATTCAATTTTCTTATAATTATTATGTTATTTAGTAAATGGTTAAATTGATAAAGGTTATAGTTAAGGGTGATATGTGAAAAATTTTCAAAGTAAGCAAGTTGTCATAAAATAATCGGTGATAAAAGTATAGTAATACGCGTGGTTGCATAGTAGCACACAATATTGATTATTGATGCTTACGTAAGAAGTCACTCAGTTAAACTCAATTATTGATACAGTAATTGCTGCATCATATCTCTCATATTATTGATTCAATTATTGTCACAGTATCATCTGCATAATATGATATATTATTAAATCAATAATTGAAACGACAAAGTTATTCATATTATTATTTGCAATATTGACAATGTCTAGAAGTTCTATCAAGGAGAGGTTTGGTCACCTAATTGCGCGCCAATAAGGAAAAATCCTTATCGGAAAGCCCCCTCTTTCCTGGGAACGACCTGGTTGTTAAATATTATGAGTTATAATATTAATGATGAATAAGTTCGTGTTGATTAAAGATAAAATTGATAGTTTCATTATGTTGGGATTATTAGTGATAGAGGAAATCGACATTTATTTCGATAATAATTGATGTCTGGAAGTTATATTGACCAATCGGGTAATTAATTGGATAAATGAAGAATTAATTGCTATTAATTCACATGCTTATAACTATTTATTCACATGTGTGTACTATTGATTCACATGCATGTACTATTAGGGGAGTTGGTGCAAGATTGGTAATACTTGCATGACTAAATTAAAAATGAAGGTATAGATGAAGGTACTATATTATAATTAATTTTTTCACATGTTTAGAACTATTGAGTCACATAATTTACTATTAATTCACATGATTTACTATTAGGGGAGGTGGTGAAAGTTTGATAATACTTGCATGACTAAATTAAAAATGAAGGAAAAGGTAATGGTATTATACTATAATATTTCGAGCTCCAAAACGTGCAATTATCGAAACTATATTTTTCTATAAATAGAAGCTCATTCCTTCATTCTCACCGATTCACTAAGTCTCACAAGAGCAATTATAGAGATAGAAGCTATAGAGAGAGAAGCTATAAAGAGAAAGAAGAAGAGAAGTCTGCTACTTCACTACTCCAGTATCCAGTCTTCTTCTGAGGTAAGGGTTATTTTTTTTTTATATTCTGAAGAGATATTATTTTTCATATTCGTATGAATATTATTATCGTTCAATATTCATTATATTCGTTTAATATTCGTAAGGAATATTATTTTAGTTCAATATTCGCAAGGAATATTATTTTTGTTCAACCGTTGTAAGTAAGGGGTTTCTGTCAGGGGCAGTTTCATAATTTTTTCGACCCTCAAAAATTCTAGAAAAATTTAAAATGATAATTTGATGAGTTTTCTAGATTGTGTCCAAAAATGGTAATTTTTGGAAGTATAGATTAGGAGTTGTGAATTTTATGGGAAAAAACTATTTTAAAAGTAAACCCTTATAACTCCTTGTAGTTAACTCCAAAATTGGTGAAATTTTTATTGGGAGTACATCTATATAACATCAGTATACCCTGTAAATTTCAGAATTTTTGGACAAAAGTACAATTTTTGATAAATGTCTAAATATTCGGAAGTTTTGACCATATGAAAAATAGTAAATGAATTTTAAAAATTCTGAGAAAAATATATGTTCAATATAGGACTATATTCTACTAAATTCCAGAAAATAAAATTTGTTTGTACTGATTTGGTATTTTTCATGAAAATGGACTAGTTATGAGTAAATGAATTAAATATGTTATGTGAAGTAAGAAAATTGAAAAATAGGATTTTATGGCTTGAGAATCCTATATAAGGTATATGCAGATTTTTGATGAAAGTTTTGGTTATTGGTGATGAAATATTATGAGTTTGGCATTTTAGGATGATTAAATGCATTAATTTGTAAAGTGTAAACAATTAAAATAAATTGTTTATAAGTTTAAGAAATGATTAAAATATTGTGGTAATATTAATACTATTAGATTATGAGATTATTAAGTGATTTATAACATTTAGATTAAGGTATTATAAATATTGATATGGATTTTATTGTGAAACTTTATCTTTTTGTGCTGGGGTTACTATTCACGTATACGACACTATTCACGTATACGACACTATTCATGTATATGACACTATTTGCGTATATGACATTATTTACGGAGTACTATTTATGAGTTACTATTCACGAGTTACTATTCACGGGGTACTATTTACCCGAAAAATATATTTCTTTTCTGTCCAAATTATTTTTGGTACATGAATATTATTCTTGAATTTTACTCCACAAAGCGATTCATGTTGACAATTTGAATATTTTAAACTCTGGATAAATTTAAAGTCTTTAATATTTATCCTTGATTTCGTTTGATTAATGCTTATATCATTGTCATCATCCTCATGCTTATATTGTGATGAAAGTCATCTTTGGCTTACGTTCATAGATGGACTGTTGATTATTTATTTTACAGTTGTATATCTTTGGCTTACGTGCATAGATGGACTGTTGATTATTGGTTTTATAGTTGTATATTTTTGGCTTACGTGCAAAGATGGACGGTTGATTATTAGTTTTATAGTTGTATATCTGATAAGTGGGTTTTACACCTACTTATTGGGTATCAATTTACGCGAATTATGCCCATCTAAAGTACATTTCAGTTTGTTTTAGTTGCATTTCATGTTATTTTGCATTGCATGTACTTAAAACTCCTTTTGGTGAAAAAGTGCAGGAAATGGCCTAATTTGGTGGTATTTGAGGGCACGAGGCTAATGGACGCATGAAGTGGGGCACAAGCTGGGAGATGTGTGGCATGAGGATCAAATGGAGCAGAAGATTAAGCATGGATGGACAAAGGAAGGGTGCAGCATAACAGATCAGTGCAACAGCAGAACTAGAGTGCAGATTGCAGAAGCTGCGCGACATACTAGCCTTGAGAGCGGCTGCTACCACGCCGAGTACTCATACCGGATAGAGCATGACCTATCGCAAGTCTCGCCTGCCGAAGAACACATCGGAGGGGCATGGCATACGCGATGTTGAAGTTGTTTATTTGTTTTATTTTAATTTTTAATTAAAAGGGTTGTAATTTGTTTTAAACGATATCTGACTGGTGTCAGACACAGAGACGGAGAACTTTTGACGTATTTTCATAAGAGTAGCTAGGGTTTACACGTGAGGGAGATTCCAACGAAGAACGAAGCCAAAACTCCATCTTCTCTAATTCTTCTTGGGATTTTCTGTCATTGTGGATTTTTATTATTGTTTAATTGGATTTTTATGAGGAGTTGAACGTTGATATTGGTTTACAATCTACAATTGGGTTTGATCGTTCTATCTTTCATCTTTCAATTATTTGCTTGATAACCATGTTTAACTTTGATCCCATAATGGCTTTTGGTTCAGTTATGAACTAAACTCCATTATGGGATTCTAACAGATTTTAATATGTAGTTTAGTTGCATGCTTGATTGCTTGAAATTTTTTTACATATCATATGGGAATTCTATTATGGTTGTTTTACATGTATAAATGCTTGATCACCATTCGTTTCAGTATTTGCATGGAATTGACAATGAACATGCGAGTATGGATTGTAATCATAATAGCATACGTATATGGGGTTGTTTTATATGGCTTGCGTATTTCGTGAATGAGATAGACATATACTTATTCACCGTATGAGTTAAAATAAGGGCTTGTGCTTAAATTCAGTATGATTATAATTTCACATAGATATATAGTGATTTTGGTTATATTGATGATCACATGGAGTCTATCATCTGTGGATGCTGTGTAAGTAGGTCATAGTGCATTGAAAAATGGCTATGACTCTATTAGTGCTCTTGGCTATTTTCCTATGGTATGTGAACAATTCTTGCATGATAGTGGTAATTAGATGAAGTATTGAATGAAGTTAGGATCCTATTATTTCCAGATTTGATTTATTCCATTCTTATTCTCATTTTAGTTATTATTTGAAGTTAGAATAATTCATACTTTTGATCTTTAGTTTAAGCATATAGAAATAGTGATTTGATTGATGAATATTAATTTAAATTGAACAACTTTCTCTGTGGGATCGATACTTTACTTACTCTGTATTACTTGTTGACACATGTATGCTTGCATGAGTTAGAGCTCTTTTGTCATAACTGAAAAAGAGGCAACAATATCTTTGGCTTATGTGCAAAGATGGACAGGTGTATGACATGATCATAACCACTGGTGATAATAACGAATATCCTTGGCCCGTAGTGCATGGATAATTCGATGATGTGATTGGTAGGATCATGGCCATTAGTTCATAGTTGAATGTCTTTGGCCGTAGTGCACTGACAGATAATTGATTGGTATGATCATGACCATTGGTTTTATAGTTGAATATCTTTGGCCCGTAGTATAAAGGTAGACAACTGATTGGTATGATCATTGTTATTACATTTGAATATCTTTAGCCTTTGGGGTAAGGATATTGAGTAAACGTTTTATTAAGCCTTTGTGGCAAGGAGAAACTGTTGATTTACATGATTATAAATATGAATTGTGGATTTAATTATAATCTTTGGTGGTTCAGGTGAAGACAGGTGATGATAGTTCTTTTTGTCTTGGGTATAACAAAGAACTGTTGATGAGTATTACAGGAATGAAATATTAACGATGGACTTTTAATCTAGAAGAGATAGTAGACATTATGTTCTACTTGACTCTTCTAATGAATTGCTTATTCCACTGCAGTTGTTGATCTAAAACTTGTTGTCTATTATATTCCATCAGTTGTTATACTGTTGAAGGCTAAGGATAATTTATTCTGCATTATCTTAGTCATAATAATTCTTACTGGGCTAGTTGAGCTCACCCTTTTCTTTCAATATTCTCTTCAGGAAATGAGAATATAGCTGGGACTGGTCGGGGAATGGATTGACGGTCCGAGATGGTGGCTAGAGTAGTCCTCACTATTTTTATAAAATAGTGTGATAATAATTATAATGAGGACTCCATTGAGTGTGGATATTGTCTAGAAGGCAATAATCATGTTTAAACTCTTAGCTATGTTATGTACCATGTATCTGGCGACTCAAGATGGGTGATGTATACTTGTTTTAGGGGCATCACAGTTGGTATCAAAGCTTAGGGATATGATCCCTGGCTGAGATGTGAGACAAGAACTAGGAGGGGAGAGACGGGGAATTCCTTCGCTAGTATGACCTACCTAAGTTATTTGGTATTTAATTGGTCGGTCAGAGTATAGGGATAATATGTGGCATATCAATTAACCCTTATTTTGAAACTATATTCTAGAATGATATCCAAATACGGAGATGAGAAATGGGAAAATCATGATAGAGAGAAAATAACAGGGAAGGTACAATCCAAAAGAAAGCAAGGTATTCTCATCTCTTGAACTACTGTGCACGTAAATTTCGAGGGCAAAATTTCATAAGGAGGGGAGATTGTGAGATCCCGAATTTTATGAAATAAAAGTATTCAATTTTCTTATAATTATTATGTTATTTAGTAAATGGTTAAATTGATAAAGGTTACAATTAAGGGTGATATGTGAAAATTTTTCAAAGTAAGCAAGTTGTCATAAAATAATCGGTGATAAAAGTATAGTAATACGCGTGGTTGCATAGTAGCACACGATATTGATTATTGATGCTTACATAAGAAGTCACTCAGTTATACTCAATTATTGCTACAGTAATTGCTGCATCATATCTCTCATATTATTGATTCAATTATTGTCACAGTAGCATCTGCATAATATGATATATTGTTAAATCAATAATTGAGACGACAAAGTTATTCATATTATTATTTGTAATATTGACAATGTCCAGAAGTTCTGTCAAGGAGAGGTTTTGTGAGATCCCAAATTTTATGAAATAAAAGTATTCAATTTTCCTATTTTGGTAAATAGTTAAATTGATAAAAGTTTAAAGTTAAGGGTGATATGTGAAATTTTTTTCAAAGTAAGCAAGTTGTCATAAAATACCCGGTAGTAAAAGTACAGTAATACACATGGTTGCATAGTAGCACATGGTATTAATTATTGATGCTTAAGTGAGAAGTCACTCAGTTATACTCAATTATTGCTACAGTAATTGATGCATCATATCTCTCATATTATTGATTCAATTATTGTCACAGTATAATCTATATAATATGTTATATTATTAAATCAATAATTGAGACGACAAAGTTATTCATATTATTATTTGAAATATTGACAATGTTTAGAAGTTTTGTCAAGGAGAGGTTTAGTCACCTAATTGCGCGTCAATAAGGAGAAATCTTTATCGGAAAGCCCCCTTTTCCCTTGGAACGACCTGATTGTTAAATATTGCGAATTATAATAATAATGAATAAATGTTATTAAAAATCGAATTTGTGTTCGGACTTGAATTTGGAGACGCGGACATGATATTTGAGTCCAGAATGATGAAATTAGTAAGAATAGACTATAGACACAAAATTTACTGGGGTTGACTTTTTTGTCAAAAAGTCAACAATTGACTTTTTCGGAAAAAGTCAAACTTCGAAATTTCAAAAATAAAATTTTTGATAAAAATAGTTCCATTGTGTTGGAATTATTAGTGTTAGTGAAAATCGATATTTATTTCGATAATAATTGATGTTTGGAGGTTATATTGACCAATCGGGTAATTAACCGGATAAATGAGCAATTAATTGCTATTGATTCACATGATTATAACTATTTGTTCACATATGTGTACTATTGATTTACATTCATTTACTATTAGGGGAGTTGGTGCAAGATTGATAATACTTGCATGACTAAGTTAAAAATAGAGGTATAAATGGAGGTACTATACTGTAATTCATATTTTCACATGTCTAGAACTAATGAGTCACATGATTTACTATTGATTCACATGATTTACTATTAGGGGAGGTGGTGCAAGTTTGATAATACTTGCAGGACTAAATTAAAAATGAAGAAAAAGATGAAGGTATTGTACTGTAATATTTCGAGCCCCAAAACGTGCAATTATCGAAACTATATTTTCCTATAAATAGAAGCTCATTCTTCTTCATTTCTCACCAATTCACTAAAGCTATAGAGCAATTATTATAGAGAAATTATAGAGGGAGAAGCTATAGAGAGAAAGAAGAAGCGAAGTCTGCTACTTCATTATTCCAGTATCCAGTCTTCTTCCGAGGTAAGGGATATTATTATTATTGTAAGGGGTATTATTTCTTTTGTATTCATGAAGAGAGCTTTTGTTATTCCATTCTTTATTATTATGTTGGAATAACCTGTCTATGCGAAGTACTGCATACATGGTGAAATTCTTCTATTATTTCATTCTTTATTATTATGTTGAATAACTTCTATCTATGCTAAGCAACCGCATACATGGTGAAATTCTTCTTCATTATTCCATTCTTTATTATTACATTGGAATATCCTCGCTTGGCATGGATTACGCGCATTTACTTGGTTCCATTCTTTATTATTCATTAGAATAACTTTTCTGCATGCTTGATATCGCATGCATGGTGAGTTCTGTTGTTATTCTATTCTTTATTATTCTGTTGGAATATCCTGTCTGTGCGGTCTATCGCATGCATGGTGAATTTTGTTGTTATTCCATTCTTTATTATTCTGTTGGAATAACCTGTCTATGTGGATTACCACATGCATGGTGAATTCTTCTGTTATTCCATTCTGTATTATTCTATTGGAATAAACTGTCTATGTGGATTACCACATGCATGGTGAATGATCCTTTGTATTCATTCCTTATTAAATTGTGGAAATGATGCTGCTCTACGTGGATTACCGCATGGCAAGTAAAAATCCATTTGCGCTTTAATTTTTCTGACATTCAAAAATTCTGGAAAAATTTGAGAGAATATTATGATAAGTTTTCTAACATCTCCAAGTGGAATCACTGAAAGAGGAGTTGTAGATTTTTGTATGGACTATTTTTAACAAAGCATGAAAAAATAAAAAAGAAGAAAAAGCTACTGTCCAAAATTTTGTAAGGGCTGTTTCGGCCACTTAATTTGTGAGAAAAATTCCGGCCTTTTGGGACATGGAAATATATGGTATAAAGTACCTTCTGTCCAAAAATGAGCCTATTCCGACTTAAAATGAGCAAGTTATGATTGTTTCAATATTTTGATTTTTCTGACGAAAAACGCTATAACTGGAGTTCTATAACTCCGATGACCATGAAATTTAAACTGGAAGCTCACGTTAACATGTGTAAGATTCTGCCAAGATTTGGGAATTTTTGTAGTTAAACTTGAGGTAGCTAATTTCTTAAGGAATTAATTAGAAATTAATTTTTGAAAAATATTTAAGGGAGTTGAAAAATTATAAAAAAATACTTGTTGTGTATGAAATATATTTATATATGTTTGGACAAATGATAGAAAAATAATAAGTTGATTTGGTAATTTTTCATGAAAATGGTTTAGTTACGAACATATGAGTTAAATATGTTATGTGAAGTTGAAAAATTGGTAAATAGGATTTTATGGCTTGAAAATCTTATATAAGGTATATGCATATTTTTGATGAGGGATTCGATTATTGGTGATGAAATCTTATGAGTATGACATTTTTGAATGATTAAATGCATTATTTGGTAAAGTGTAAATAATTAAAATAAATTGGTTATAAGTTTAAGATGTGATTAAAATATTGTTATAATATTAATAATATTAGATTATGAGTTTATTAAGTGGTTGATAATATTTGGATAAATTTAAAGTTTTTAATATTTATCCTTGTTTTCATTTGATTAATGCTTGTATCATTGTCATCATACTCATGCTTATATGGTGATGAAAGTTATCTTTGGCTTACGTGCAAAGATGGACTGTTGATTATTGAATTGTATATCTTTGGCTTACGTGCAAAGATGAACGATTTATTATTGGTTTTATAATTGTATATCTTTAGCTTACGTGCAGAGATGGACTTGGTATGATTATGACCAGGGATCATTCGGTATAATCATGACCTGTAATGTTATAAACGATGTGGTAAAAGTCCTCAGTGGCCTGTAGTGCATTGATGGACAGTTTTTGGTATGATTATAACCAGGGATTATTCGGTATAGTCATGACTGTGACGCCCCCAAAATAGGTATACATCACCTATTCTGAGTCGCCAGATATCACACTATAAAAATTAAATACAAACTTCATTTATACAACTGTTGAACTGTCGTATAGATTACGACCACAGTTAACTGTGAGTTTTAATACAAATGTATGTAACTCTCATGGTGCCTTGACCACAACCTTACAATGATACTTTATATAAAAGTATAGTCAAAAACTCTTTTAGAAATTAAAATCTTTGGGAAGTGCTCAAGGAAACCTTCGTACATGGGAGGCCATGCGTCTAGGTTATGATAGATATCATATGTCCACAAAATTATCCTTGGTTGACCCAATAGACCCCAAAGAAAAACGATAAGATTACTATCATCTTCTTTCCAATGGTAAGTCTTCTCTTGACATATAACTATCTCCACTGTCTCCAAGTGAAAATTATATTTCAAATAAACTCTAAGATCATATAGGTATTGCTCGTAGATATACTCAGCAAGTGGATGTGCATAACCCTGTCTTATGATAACACGAGGTTTTATGTCATTAGACATCTTATTTGATAGTGGCAAAACACCCTTTCAAAGTTGGGTTCACCTCACTCTATTCGGTTCACCAAAATTAAATATCAAATGACGTATACAATACGACACACTTATCTATAGTTCTCAATAAATTTATTTTTATACTATTTAGGGAGAACCTCAACAGCTATAGACCACCGTTCTATTCCCCTGTTATCCCCTCTCGACCCAGCTACACTCTTATTACCTGAAAGAAATTGTGAAGCAAAAAGGGTGAGCACAACTAGCCCAGTAAAGAATATCATGACTAAAAATAATTTACATCATCAAAATCCTTCATCAGAAATAAATCAGAGATTTAGAATATATGGTAGATGATAAAACTTTTCAACCATAGTTACAGCCGAACGAGCAATCCATTAGAAGAGTCAAATAGACCATCAGATCTATTATCTTCTCTATGTTAAAAGTCCACCGATAATGTTTTATTTCTGTAACATCAATCAACAATGCCTGTCCACAATCATATGAATAACTCATAATCATAATTGTGATTCTAAATTCCTCTTCGCACCTAGGACGAAGATAATTTTCATCACCTATCTTCACCTGAAACATCAAAAATCATGGTTATACCAAATCACAATTTCTGCTCATAATCATACTAATAAATTCATCTTTGCACTACGGCCAAAGATATTCATTAACAATTCATCTTTGCACTAGAGGCCAAAGACATATAACTGTATTTTAGAAGAGTCAAGTAGAGCATGATATCTACTATCTTTTGCGAATTAAAAGTTTATTATCAATATTTTATCGCTGAGACTCAGCTTAATAAATAATCCACATCATCGAATCACCCCTGCACTACGGTCAAGGATATTCGTTAATATCACATCCATTAATTAATATTTCATTGCTGAGACTCAGCTAAATAATTAATCCACATCATCGAATCATCCCTACACTACATGCCAAGGATATTTGTTAATATCACGACCACGAATTATCTATGCACTACAGGCCAAAGATAATCGTGTTTTCATCAATGGTCCTGATCATGCCATAAAACAATTCATCTTTGCACCCTTCGACGAAGAGAATCCATAGCCATAATCATACTAAAAACTGTCCATCAATGCACTACGGGCTAATGAGGACTTTTACCACATCATTTGTAATATTACGGTCATGATTATACCGAATAATCCCTGGTCATAATCATACCAAGTCCATCTATGCACTACAGGCCACAGATGACTTTCATCATAATATAAGCATGAGAATAATGACAATAATATAAAGAATCAATCTAATGAGGTAAATGATAAATATTAAACATTTATAATACAATTTATCCAGCGTTCAATAATAACCAAATGTTATTAATCACTTAATAATCTCATAATCTAATATCATTAATATTATAACAATATTTTAAGCAGTTCTTAAACTTATAAACAATTTATTTCAATTGTTTATACTTTATCAAATAATTCATTTAATCATTCAAAAAATGCCATACTCATAAGATTTCATCATCAATGATTAAATCCCTCATCAAAAATCTGCATATACCCTATATAGAATTTCCAAGCCATAAAATCCTATTTTCTAATTTTATTACTTCACATAACATATTTAATTCAATTACTCATATCTAGTTCATTTTCATGAAAAATACCAAATCAGTCCCACAAATATTTCTTTTCTGGGATTTAGCAGAATATAGTCCCATATTGAACATATATTTTTTTCAGAATTTTTAAAATTCATTTACTATTTTTCATATGGCTAAAACTGCCGAATATTTAGACATTTATTATAAATTGTACTTTTGTCCAGAAATTCCAAAATTTACAGGATATACTCCTGTTATATACATGTAATCCCAATAAAAATTTCACCAATTTCTGAGCTAACCACAAGGAGTTAGAAGGGTTTACTTTTAAAATAGTATCTTCCTATAAAATTCATAAATCTAATCTATACATCCAAAAATCGCCATTTTTGGACACAATCTAGAAAACTCATCAAATTAACATTTCAAATTTTTTTAGAATTGTTGAGGGTCAAAAAAATTATGAAACTGCCCCTAGCAGAAACCCCTTTTTGAATAGAAATACTATTCATATGAATACGAAGAATCATTCACCATGCATGCGGTAATCCATATAGACAGGTTATTCCAATAGAAGAATTCACCATGCATGCGATAGACCGAACAGACAGGTTATTCCTAACAGAATAATAAAGAATGGAATAACAACGAAATTCACCATGCATGCGATAGACTGCATAGACAGGTTATTCCAATAGAATAATAAAGAATGGAATCAGGTCATGCGTAAACGCATGCATAAGATATTTCCGGCGTATAATAAAGAATGGAACTAGGTCATGCGTAAAACGCACCGCATGTGATATTCCGACGTAATAATAAAGAATGGAAAAATGTAAGAATTTCACCATGTATACTGAGAATCACATTATACAAAGTTATTCCAACGTAATAATAGATAATGGAATAATGAAGCTCTCTTCATGAATCTGAAAGAGATAATACCCCTTACGAGTACAACAAATAATATCCACCCTTAGAAGAAACTGGATATAGGAGTAGTGAAGTAGTAGAATACTTTTCTTCTTTCTCTCTATAGTTTCTCTCTCTAGAATTTTAGTGAATTCGTAAGAAATAATGAAGGAATGAACTTCTATTTATAGGAGAATGGACTAAATAGTAACTAATTCAGGAACGGTCCAGATTGATTTACTTTTAAACGGACGGTCCATATTAATTTATTATGCAGTATTAATAAAATATTCTAATAAAACAAAATCTTTTAAATAAAATATAATATATTCTATTTATAATCTAATTAAATGAATAACTTTATAAAAGTATTCTGTTTTATATAAAAATATTTTACTATGTAAACACTATGTAGGTACTATGCAAATACTATGCATAATAGAATATTATATATTCTATTTATAGTCTAATAAAACGAATAACTTTATAAAAGTATTACATTTTATATAAAAAGATTTTACTATGAAAATAATATGCGAGCACTATGCAAATATTATGCATAATAGAATATAATATATTCTATTTATAATCTAATAAAACAAATAACTTTATAAAAGTACTCTATTTTTATATAAAAAGATTTTACTATACAAATACTATGCAGTATTTATGCATAATAGAATATAATATATTCTATTTATAATCTAATAAAATAAATAACTTTATAAAAGTATTCTATTTTATATAAAAAGATTTTACTATCTGAACATTATGCATAATAAAATATAATATATTCTATTTATAATCAAATAAAACAAAACTTTATAAAAAGTTTTCTATTTTATATAAAAAGTTTTTTTATTTTATTAGATTTATAATAATAATAAAACAAACTTTATCACCATTATTATAATTCACAATATTAATCGACTAGGTCGTTCCTTGGAAAGAGGGGGTTTTCCAATAAGAATTTTTTCCTATTGGTGCGCAATTAGGTGACCAAACCTCTCATTGACAGAACTTCTAGACATCGTTAATATTGAAAATAATAATATTAATAACTTCATCGTCTCAATTATTGATTTAATAATATATAAAATATCGACAATAATTGAACAAAACTGAGTGACTTCTCACATAAGCATCAATAATCAATACCGTGTGCTACTATGCAACAACGCATATTACTGTACTTTTACTATCGAGTAGTTCAACAGTTTTAACGGTAAAACTTCCGCCGTTATTTTTCATAAAAATATTTTTGTTGTTTTCTCAATCCGATAATAATTCTGTTGTGGGGTCCACCAACGATTGTACCGTCGCATGGATATTCCCCGACAAAAAGAATATTTTATATCAACTTGCTTACTTTGCAAAATTTTCACATATTACCCTTAACTTTAAACTTTTATCAATTTAACTATTTACCAAAATAGAAAAATTGAATACTTTTATTTCATAAAATTCGGGGTCTCACAATCTCCCCTCCTTATGAAATTTCGGCCTCAAAATTTATGTACGTACCTGATATTCGAAGATATGAGAATACCTTGCTTTCTTTTTGGATTGTATCTTCCCGGTTATATCTTCTGTATCATGATTTTTCCATTGCTCATCTCCTGTATTTCAGATATCATTCTAGAATATCTTTTCAAAACAAAGGTTAATTGACATATCACATATTGTCAACTTAACAAGTAAAAATTTTGGCTTAGGTAAGTCACACACTAGCGAAGTCCTCTCCTAGTTCTAGACTCATATCTCCGCCAGCGACCATATCCCTAAGCTCTGATACCATTTGTGACGCCCCCAAATTAGGTATACATCACCTATTCTGAGTCGCCAGATATCACACTATAAAAATCAAATTCAAACTTCATTTATACAACTGTTGAACTGTCGTATAGATTACGACCATAGTTAACTGTGAGTTTTAATACAAATATATGTAACTCTCATGGTGCCTTGACCACAACCTTACAATGATACTTTACATAAAAGTATAGTCAAAAATTATTTTAGGAATTAAAATCTTTGGGAAGTGCTCAAGGAAACCTTCGTACATTGGAGGCCATGCATCTAGGTTATGATAGATATCATATGTCCACAGAATTATCCTTGGTTGACCCAATAGACCCCAAAGAAAAATGAGAAGATTTCTATTATTTTCTTTCCAATGGTGAGTCTTCTCTTAACATATAACTATCTCCACTGTCTCAAAGTGAAAATTATATTTCAAATAAACTCCAAGATCATATAGGTAGTGCTCGTAGATATACTCAGCAAATAGATGTGCACAACCCTGTCTTATGATAACACGAGGTTGTATGTCATTAGACATCTTATTTGATAGTGGCAAAACACCCTTCTAAAGTTGGGTTCACTTCACCCTATTCGGTTCACCAAAAATAAATATCAAATGACGTATACAATACGACACACTTATCTATAGTTCTCAATAAATTTATTTCCATACACCACTGTTCTATTCCCCTGTTATGCCCGCTCGACCCAGCTACACTCTTATTACCTGAAAGAAATTGTAAAGCAAAAAGGGTGAGCACAACTAGCCCAGTAAAGAATATCATGACTAAAGATAATTTACATCATCAATTGCCTTCATCAGAAATAAATCAGAGATTTAAAACATATGGTAGATGATAAAATTTTCAACCATAGTTGCAGCGGAACGAGCAATCCATTAGAAGAGTCAAATAGACCATCAGATCTATTATCTTCTCTATGTTAAAAGTCAACCGATAATGTTTTATCTCTGTAACATCAATCAACAATTCCTATCCACAATCATATGAATAACTCATAATCATAATTGTGATTCTAAATTCCTCTTCGCACCTAGGACGAAGATAATTTTCATCACCTATCTTCACCTGAAACATCAAAAATCATGGTTATACCAAATCATAATTTCTGCTCATAATCATACTAATAAATTCATCTTTGCACTACGGCCAAAGATATTCATTAACAATTCATCTTTGCACTACGGCCAAAGATATTCATTAACAATTCATCTTTGCACTAGAGGCCAAAGACATATAACTGTATTTTAGAAGAGTCAAGTAAAGCATGATATATACTATCTTTTACGAATTAAAAGTTTATTATCAATATTTTATCGCCGAGACTCAGCTTAATAAATAATCCACATCATCGAATCACCCCTGCACTACGGTCAAGGATATTCATTAATATCACATCCATGAATTAATATTTCATTCACGAGACTCAAATTTCAATAATTAATCCACATCATCGAATCATCCACGCACTACGTGCCAAGGATATTCGTTAATATCATCACGCACCATGAATTATCTATGCACTACGGGCCAAAGATAATTGTGTTTTCATCAACGGTCCTGATCATGCCATAAAACAATTCATCTTTGCACCCTTGGACGAAGAGAATCTGTGACGAACAAGAATTTGTAATTAATTTTAATATTTATTGAATTAAATAAATATTTTTCGATGATTTAATTATTAGATTAAATAATTAATTGACGCAATTGTATTAGATTAATTTAATTATATGTGTTACATTTATTAAATTAATGTAGAGAGTTTTATTATCAAAGTATGTGATTATGTGAGCTTATTGTATTAAAAGAAATATTTAATAAGCATATTGGTATTTTAATTAATTTAATTATTAATTAGAGAGTTAATAATTTGACATTATTAATTAATGAGGAAATTAATTATGTGACTATGTGAATTTATGAGAAGTTATTATATTTTATTTATATTAAATAAGATATTTGAAATGAGTGTGACATTAATTAAACTATATGATAAAATTTTATTAAATCAAATGGTTTTTGAAACCTATTCTAGCTAGGCAAACATGGCACTAAAGGGAGTTGGGGCCAGTTAACCCATAGATCGGGTAATCACCACCAACGCCGATTGTTATTATTTAGTTTACGTATTCTTTTATTTCATCTTCATTATTTGCCTAAGTCTAGAAATCATAACAGAGAGAAATACAGAGAAAGAGTTGAGAAGTCAGAGTTTGTTAAGAGGATTGTGAGAGTCATCTGAGAAGGAATTCATCTTCCATTAATTATACACTTGGGTAATTCTCTCCAACCCAATTTTCATTGTTACGTCATTTAGTTTTTATAAAAATAGCTTTCAAAGTTTTGGTTTAACATCTGTAATTGGGATAGGAGTAATGATTATGGGTTTTATTTGTGTTATGGCATATCAAATCGTATTTTATTATATATATTTTGTAAACCATATCATCAGTTTCATGAAATTACGTCGTGTATGATTTCTACAAAATTACAGAGTATGGGTTTTGGCCTTATGGCCTTATATGTGATATTTTATGTATTGATCGTATATTATCCCTAAATTTTACACTCGTATGTTGTTATGCATGTTGATACGAAGAGACCAAAGTTTAAATGAACGGATTCGGTGTTATAACGAATCCGTAGGGACAATTTTCATGTTTTATTTTCAAAACCTTCAAGAACATCAAGAACGAAATGGAAGTAAATGTGTTGATTTTGCAAATTATGTGTTGTAACTTGTTAAAAATCATGCTAGATGGGTTAAGTAATGATTATATATGTATTACAATGATTGGGTAAGTCTAAATTGCAAAAAAATAACTAATTGGAAGTTATGGCCATATTCATGTATAATTTTACATGATTGATTTTTTGGCCTAATTTGGCCTTGTTATGTTCATGATCGCAGAATCAGCTATGACTCGCAGAAAATGAGCACAGGTAACCCACCTTACTAATGATTAAGTTACCAAACTAAATTACCACTACTCGACGGTCAAAAAAAATAAATAAATAAATAAATAATAAATAAAAATAAAATAAAATAAAATAAAAAAATAAATATTTGATGAAAATTATTATTAAAATATTTATAAAATAAATTAAATGTTTTAATTGAGATATTTATGGAATAAAATAAATATTTGATGAAAATTATTATTAAAATATTTATAAAATAAATTAAATATTTTAATTGAGATATTTATGGAATAAAATAAATATTCGATGAAAATTATTATTAAAATATTTATAAAATAAAGTAAATATTTTAATTGAGATATTATGGAATAAAATAAATATTCAATGAAAATTATTATTAAAATATTTATAAAATAAATTAAATATTTTAATTGAGATATTTATGGAATAAAATAAATATTCGATGAAAATTATTATTAAAATATTTATAAAATAAAGTAAATATTTTAATTGAGATATTTATGGAATAAAATAAATATTCGATGGAAATTATTATGAAATAATTTATTAGAGTGTAATAATAGTAAGAGAATAAAAAATATTCTAATTTAATTAAGTAATTAAATTAGAAGGGTAATGATTTGTTAAATAAAGTGGAGTTTATATTAAATAATTAAGTAAAAATGTAACTAATGAATGTCGTGAATACATATGGTATGTGTGTAGGATTTATGGTGAACGAAAGTAGTAATCGTTTAGCCTACGCACGAGGCAAGTTTCCTAACCCTACTTGTCATTATTGTTCAAGTTTATTATTTACCTCGAGTAAATTATCATTATTATTATTCAAGTTCAAATGTTATATTAAAGATTGATTATCTTTTCAAAGCATGATTCAGTTATACAATAATTGTCCTATTGTATACTTCTTGAGATTATTATTCAATTTAAATATCATTATTGTTGAATCTTGTTAGACTAGTGAACCTTATTGATTCGACTAGTCCATAATTGATGAACGTTCTAAATTTTAGAACCCTTATTGAATTATCCAAACCAAACTTCCTTTGGTGCGGACTCGAATGTCAAACCGAGATGAACAACCTCGCAAAGGGATTTACTTATCGTTAAGCGTTAAGATATTGTGCACGCGATGGTACTAAGTAAGTGATCCCCTAAGTACGAGAAGAAAGGTCCATAGTCTTATAAGCATAAAAGGTTTCAAGTATAACCCTTGTTAACCTAGGACATAGTTCAAGGTCTTATGACCCTCGTAATTCTTTTGATTCTTGTTATTCATTCTTGATTCAAAAGTTGAGCTTTTATTCAAATGTCTTTGATTCACTCGCATGTTATTATAATCGTTATTTCATTGTTATACTTGTGGGCAATAGTGCTCACTCTTGCTTTATAATAACATTGCGCTTAAGAACGAAAGAACCCATTTAACCTTCCACTAGTAAAGGCAAGGGCAAAGTTAGCAAGTGTTGAAGACTTGTTATTTTATTTGATGATGTATTTATGTTAGACTTGAGTTAATGATGTTGTTTAAGACTTATTGTTTATATTTCCGCACAGATTTTTAAGGTTAGTTCAACCTAGGATTATGTTTATGATTCAGATGTTGTAACCCTATAAGGGGAAAATTTTTATTTCTATCTATTGCATGGTTTGCATTTATTATGGGTAGATAGATAGATGATATTTGTACAGTGAACACCAAATCCCGTGGAATTGAGGTACCCGGATTTGGGGGTGTCACAAGTTGGTATCAAAGCTGTAGGTTATGAACCTTAGGTGGGGGAACAACCTTAGGTAGTAGCCTTATAGAAAGAAGATAGTAATGGAAAACTCTTATCGAGTTCTAGGAAATGAATTTATGTAATTCATTGAAGATAATAAAAGACCTTATGTGTTTATGTGTTAAAGTATGCGTTAGATGATACGACTTAGTAACTAAAACTTTAAATTTTGTTGTCAGGATGTCGAATGTTGGAGAAGCTAGTCAAGCTGGGGAGGAAGAACCCCGTGTACCTATAGTACCGACAGAGGAGGAGCCCCGAGACATTCATGTCGTTAGGGAGCAGCTGGTACAGAGGGAGTCATCTCCATTGATCACCGTTGTTGGTCAGGAGCATGAGCCCGAGACTGATCTTGAGGAGGATCCTGAGGAGGAATTTTTTGAGGAAGAGGAAGAGGAAGAAGAGGAGTTACCACGGTACACCGTTGATGCTGAGATGTATGACACGTTATACGACCGTAACGTGGAGTTACGAGACGAGGTCCAAGATTTGACTGAGCGAGTGGTTATTCAGCATATTACTCTAGAGGAGAAGGAGAGGGAGATTTCGACTCTTCATTCTCGACTGGCAAATGTAGAATGGGATTTGGTCCATGAGAAGGGTCAAACTGAAGATAAGACCGAGGAGATAGAGAAATTGAAGAAGGAACTGAAGGAAACCTCCGAATGGTCAAATATAAGCAGAGAAGGTGGGTAAGAGAATCGCGTCGAGCCGATCGTCACGTAAGATGATAGTCGTCGCAAAAAGAAGGCAAAGCTTGAAGAGACATATTCTACACTTAATCATGCAATGGATGAGGCCCAAGATCGAGTTTTGAGGTACCCCATTCAGTTCGAAGGACTTCCATCGTATATGTTGGATCGCAGGACGATGTGTCGTATCATGGATGAGGAGCGTGGCAAGGCTATTCAGCACCTTGACAGACAGTGATAGAATTTGTTTAATTATGTGAAAGACTTAATTAGTTTTTATATGTAAATTCTGACGTGTTTATGAACGAAAGAATATTTGAATGTTTTAAATCCGTGGGATTCTTTATTCCGGATAGTTGATGTAAATAGCGATTTATGCTATCGCTTAATGTTAAAACTTTGATTTGAATGCAAATATATCAAGTTGTTTGAGATGATGTGTTAAGTGATATGTTAAATTGTTGAGTAATGTCTTAACTATTTAGAGAAATAAATAAAGTTCTAATAAAGCGTTTATTTAACAGAAAAATGCCACCAAGGAGAAGACAACAACGTCAACCGGCTTAGGAAGAGTCAACCAATAATAACAATTATGCCAACGCTAATCCCATGCAACAGTTGGTGAACTTACTGACTGGAGCCATGAATAACCAACCTCAAGCTCCACCAAACACAACGTTTAAGGACTTCAAGGTGGTGGGACCGCCAGAGTTCAAAGGTTCCATGAATCCAATCGAGGCTCAAACGTGGATTATGGAAATGGAGAAGGTTTTCGACGTTACTAGGGTTGAGAAGACCGTAAGACCGCTTTTGCAACGTTTATCTTTGAAGTCTGAGGCTAGCTACTGGTGGCAAGCAAACAAAGTGCGAGGAGGTGAAGGTATAATTACGTGGGAGAGATTTAAAGAGATGTTTTTCGAAATGTATTTCCTAACTAGTTCATAGAACCAGATGGAGGTTCAATTTCTAGAGTTGAAGCAGGGAAATATGAGCGTGCCTGACTATGCGGCTAAATTCAACGAATTGGCAAGGTTTGCCCCGTATCAAGTTCACACGGATGAGAGGAAGGCGAGACGGTTTGAGCAAGGACTAAAGCCTTGGGTGTACAAAGAAGTATCAATGTTTCAAATTAAACACGCTTTCTTTGAGTATCGAAAAGGCCATCCTCATCAAGGAGGAAGCGATGCGTGACCAAGTACAATCAAGATCAAAAGAAGAAGAAGAGTGAAGGTGAAGGAAATAACAAGGTCAAGGGAAGTGGCACAGAGGTGGAAATTTCAATCGTAAAAAAAGGTGGAACGACACCTCATCATCGGGAATCGCAAAGGCGATCGTAAGAAAAGAATCAAGCATGCCCGACTTGCATGGAAAGCCCATCTGGGAGTTTGTATGAAAGGAAAAGAGTGTGCTACAATTGTAGATGAGAAGGCCACATAGCACCAAACCGGCCCAAACCCAAAGAAGGGTGCTTGTTTTACTTGTGGTTCAAGGACCATCTGGCAAGAGATTGTCCCAAGAAGGGATCGGAGGGTCGGGATCGGAGGAAACACAGGAAATAACGGTGAAAATGCCTTAACTATCACCGGACCAACCGCAATAAACCGAATCGATCGCCTGCATTTTCAATATGACGGCAGGGATGCAATCCAGCCTCGTGATGTGGTGTCGTATCATTCCGATCAATGAAATTAATGCTTATGTTTTATTTGATTCGGTGCTACTTGTTCCTTTATATCCAAGACTTTGATAATAGTTTAGATTTGTGTATGGATGAGTTGGAATATCCCATGAATATAGAAATTGTGAATAGAGAGATAATTCTCATTAAGTACGTGTTTAAGAACTCAGAGAGTGGATATTAAGGGTAATATCATGAACGAGATCTTATCCCTAATCAACTTGGGGAATTTGACGTTATTTTGGGAATGGATCGGTTATTCAATTACGGATCAGAATTGATTGCCAAAAGAAGCGTAACCTTTATGACTCCGCCAAAGGTTGTATTTTATAGGTAGTAAATCGCTGCAGAAAATGAGTTGTTTGACGATGATGTAGGCCAGGAAGTTATTGAGACAAGGCTGTGTAGGATACTTAGCTTACATAGTCGATAGTCAAAAAGAGAATCCGAAGGTAGAAGAAATACCGATTGTGAGGGACTTTGTCGACGTATTTCCAGACGATTTACCAGGACTTTCACCAGATAGAGAGGTAGATTTCGTAATCGATTTGGCGCCCAAAACTGCTTCAATATCGAAGGCACCATACCGAATGGCACCAGTAGAGATGAAGGAATTAGTGGTACAACTATAAGAATTATTGGACAAGAAGTACATTCAACCAAGCGTATCGCTGTGGGGAGTGCCGGTGTTGTTTGTGAAAAAGAAGGATGGATCGATGCGACTCTGCATTGACTACAGAGAACTGAATAAGGTCACGATTAAGAACAGATATCCATTACCGAGGATCGACAACCTGTTTGATCAATTGAAGGGAGCGAGATACTTTTCCAAGATAGACTTGAGAAGCGGTTATCATCAATTGAAGGTGAGGCCGGAGGATGTACCAAAGATTGCGTTCAGAATGCGATACGGTCACTACGAATTTTTAGTAATGTCGTTTGGTCTTACGAATGCTCTTGCAGCATTTATGGGACTAATGAATGGTGTGTTCAAGCCGTTTTTGGACAAGTTCGTAGTGGTATTTATAGATGACATTTTGGTCTATTCGAAAACCAAAGAAGAACACAAAGAGCATTTGAGATTAACGTTGGAAGTATTGAGAAGGGAAAAGTTGTATGCCAAGTTTTCAAAATGCGAATTTTGGATTGAACGAGTGCAATTTCTTGGGCACGTGATCGATAAAATGGAATTTCGTAGATCCATCCAAAGTCGGGCCGTGATTAATCGGGATCACCGAGGACGCCATCGAAGTCTGAAGTTTTCTTGGATTGGCAGGATATTATAGAAGGTTCATGCAAGACTTTTCCAAGATCGCAACTTCGTTAACGAATTTAACTTGAAAAGCTGTGAAATTTGTTTGGACGGATAAGTGTGAGGAAAGTTTTCAAGAATTGAAGAAGAGGTTGAGTACGGCCCTTGTGTTATCTCTTCCGGATGATACAAGAAATTTTGTTATTTATAGTGATGCATCGCATAAAGGACTTGGCTGTGTGCTGATGCAAAACGACAAAGTCATTGCGTATGGATCACGACAATTGAAGGATTACGAGAAGGGATATCCGACCCATGACTTGGAGTTGGCTGCAGTTGTTTTTACTTTGAAAATTTGGAGGCACTATCTTTACGGGGAGAAGTGTGAAATATATACGGACCATAAGAGTCTGAAATATATTTTCACGCAGAAGGACTTGAATATGCGTCAAAGAAGATGGTTGGAATTAATTAAGGATTACGACTGTGAGATTTTATACCATCCGGGGAAAGCAAATGTGGTTGCTGATGCCTTAAGTAGAAAGGGTCGTGAGAAATTGATGATGTTAACTGCTCAGGAGGAGCTAATTACAGAAATGGAAAAACTGGAGTTGGAAGTGAAGTATCCTATGGAGATTAATGAGAAGCTATTTCAGATGCAATCTGGTACAACTCTACTAGATAAAGTAAAGGAGGCTCGACTTTCGGATCGAAGAATGTAAAAGGTGACAAAGAAGATATCTCAAGGAACCGAACCAAGATTTAAGATGAATAAGGAAGGAATACTGAGATTTGAAAATAGAATCTGGATTCCTCCAGTACAAGAAATTAAGGAAGAAATTCGAGTGAGGCTCATAGTTCAAGATATTCGATTCACCTGTAATACAAAGATGTATCAAGATCTTCGACAACATTTCGGTGGTAGAATTTGAAACGCGATGTTGCGAGAATGTGTTGCCAAGTGTCCGACTTGTCGAAAAGTAAAAGCGAACATCGAGACCGAGTGGATTGCTACAACCGCTAGAAATCCCGCAATAGAAATGGGAATATTTACAATGGACTTCGTGGTTAGCCTTCCAACGACTCGGAAAAGGCTACGACGCAAAGATGGGTTATCGTTAACCGATTAATTTAAATCCGCATACTTCCTTCCAATCAAAATCGATTCAACTTAGATCACTTAGCAAGGTTATATGTGAAAGAGATTGTTTTTGAGACACGAGTGTCGGTGTCAATTGTTTCGATAGAGATCCGCGCTTCACATCAAATTTCTGGAAACGTCTTCAGGAATGCATGGGTACGCAATTGCGAATGAGTACAGCTTACCACCCTCAAACAGACCGACAAAGTGAGAGGATGATTCAAACATTAGAAGATATGCTGAGAGCCTGTGTGATGGACTTCAAAGGAAATTGGGATGATCACCTACCGTTAGTAGAGTTCGGCTACAACAACAGTTATCACGCTAGTATTGGCATGCCGCCTTACGAAGCGTTATACGGCAGAAAGTGCAGAACTTCGCTTTACTGGGATGAAGTTGGTGAAAGACAATTGCTAGGGCCAGAATTGGTACAGCAGACGGCAGAAATAGTCAAAGTGATCCGAGCACGACTTGTAGCGGCTCAAGATCGACAGAAGAAATACGTTGATCCACATCGTAAATATATCGAGTTTGAATCAGGTAGTTATGTTTTCTTGAAGGTCTCTCCCTGGAAGGGGAAGATCAGGTTCGGAAAGAAAGGGAAATTGAGCCCAAGATTTATTGGACCCTTTGAAGTACTGAGAAGAATAGGAGAAGTTATGCATAAAGGTAGCCTTACCTCCATCACTCGAGAATGTCCACAACGTCTTCCATGTTTACAGATTCACGACCCTACAAGGCCGATTACAAGCATGTAATTGAATATGAACCCCTACATTTTGAGAAAGACTTATCTTACGAAGAAATTCTTGTCCAAATTGTCGACCGAAAAGAACAAGTTCTCAGAAATAAAGTTATACCTTCTGTTAAGGTAATTTGGAGGAACCACAACGCTGACGAAGCTACGTGGGAACTCGAAGAGAATATGATGAAGAATTACCCTCATTTATTTACTTAATTATGTGCAACCGATTCTGGGGATAGAATCTTTGTAAGGGGGGGAGAATGTAACAGGTCAAATTTATTGAGTCGTGATTCTGGGGACAGAATCCTTTTAAGGGGGGAAAGATGTGACGAACGAGAATTTGTAATTAATTTTAATATTTATTGAATTAAATAAATATTTTTCGATGATTTAATTATTAGATTAAATAATTAATTGACGCAATTGTAGTAGATTAATTTAATTATATGTGTTACATTTATTAAATTAATGTAGAGAGTTTTTATTATCAAAGTATGTGATTATGTGAGCTTATTGTATTAAAAGAAATATTTAATAAGCATATTGGTATTTTAATTAATTTAATTATTAATTAGAGAGTTAATAATTTGACATTATTAATTAATGAGGAAATTAATTATGTGACTATGTGAATTTATGAGAAGTTATTATATTTTATTTATATTAAATAAGATATTTGAAATGGGTGTGACATTAATTAAACTATATGATAAAGTTTTATTAAATTAAATGGTTTTTGAAACCTATTCTAGCTAGGCAAATATGGCACTAAAGGGAGTTGGGGCCGCTTAACCCACGATCGGGTAACTCGACCACCAACGCGTCTTGTTATTATTATTTAGTTTACGATTCTTTTATTTCATCTTCATTATTTGCCTAAGTCTAGAAACCATAACAGAGAGAAATACAGAGAAAGAGTTGAGAAGTCAGAGTTTGTTAAGAGGATTGTGAGAGTCATCTGAGAAGGAATTCATCTTCCATTAATTATACACTTGGGTAATTCTCTCCAACCCAATTTTCATTGTTACGTCATTTAGTTTTTATAAAAATGGCTTTCAAAGTTTTGGTTTAACATCTGTAATTGGGATAGGAGTAATGATTATGGGTTTTGTTTGTGTTATGGCATATCAAATCATATTTTATTATATATATTTTGTAAACCATATCATCAGTTTCATGAAATTACGTCGTGTATGATTTCTACAAAATTACAGAGTATGGGTTTTGGCCTTATGGCCTTATACGTGATATTTTATGTATTGATCGTATATTATCCCTAAATTTTATAATCGTATGTTGTTATGCATGTTGATACGAAGAGACCAAAGTTTAAATGAACGGATTCGGTGTTATAACGAATCCGTAGGGACAATTTTCATGTTTTATTTTCAAAACCTTCAAGAACATCAAGAACAGTGGAAGTAAATGTGTTAATTTTGCAAATTATGTGTTGTAACTTGTTAAAAATCATGCTAGATGGGTTAAGTAATGATTATATATGTATTACAATGATTGGGTAAGTCTAAATTGGTAAAAATAACTAATTGGAAGTTATGGCCATATTCATGTATAATTTTACACCATGATTGATTTTTGGCCTAATTTGGCCTTGTATGTTCAAGGAATCCGCAGAATCTATAAATCTGAAAAATGAGCACTGGTAACCTTACCCCGTGTGCGTACTAAACTAAATTACCATACCACTTATTAAAAAAAATAAATAAAAAAAAAAAATAATAAAAATAAATAAAAATAAAATAAAAATAAAAATACAAAAATAAATATTTGATGAAAATTATTATTAAAATATTTATAAAATAAATTAAATATTTTAATTGAGATATTTATGGAATAAAATAAATATTTGATGAAAATTATTATTAAAATATTTATAAAATAAATTAAATATTTTAATTGAGATATTTATGGAATAAAATAAATATTCGATGAAAATTATTATTAAAATATTTATAAAATAAATTAAATATTTTAATTGAGATATTATGGAATAAAATAAATATTCAATGAAAATTATTATTAAAATATTTATAAAATAAATTAAATATTTTAATTGAGATATTTATGGAATAAAATAAATATTTGATGAAAATTATTATTAAAATATTTATAAAATAAAGTAAATATTTTAATTGAGATATTTATGGAATAAAATAAATATTCGATGGAAATTATTATGAAATAATTTATTAGAGTGTAATAATAGTAAGAGAATAAAAATATTCTAATTTAATTAAGTAATTAAATTAGAAGGGTAATGATTTGTTAAATAAAGTGGAGTTTATATTAAATAATTAAGTGAAAATGTAACTAATGAATGTCGTGAATACATATGGTATGTGTGTAGGATTTGTGGTGAACTAAGTAGTAATCGCTTAGCCTACGCACGAGGCAAGTTTCCTAACCCTACTTGTCATTATTGTTCAAGTTTATTATTTACCTCGAGTAAATTATCATTATTATTATTCAAGTTCAAATGTTATATTAAAGATTGATTATCTTTTCAAAGCATGATTCAGTTATACAATAATTGTCCTATTGTATACTTCTTGAGATTATTATTCAATTTAAATATCATTATTGTTGAATCTTGTTAGACTAGTGAACCTTATTGATTCGACTAGTCCATAGTTGATGAACGTTCTAAATTTCAGAACCCTTATTGAATTATCTAAACCAAACTTCCTTTGGTGCGGACTCGAATGTCAAACTGAGATGAACAACCCTGCAAAGGAATTTACTTATGCGTTAGCGTTAAGATATTGTGCACAGTATAGTACTAAGGGCGGATCCCCCTAAGTACGAGAAGAAAGGTCCATAGTCTTATAACTGTTAAAGGTTTCAAGTATAACCCTTGTTAACCTAGGACATAGTTCAAGGTCTTATGACCCTCAGAATTCTTTTGATTCTTGTTATTCATTCTTGATTCAAAAGTTGAGCTTTTATTCAAATGTCTTTGATTCACTCGCATGTTATTATACTGTTATTTCATTGTTATACTTGTGGGCAATAGTGCTCACTCTTGCTTTATAATAACATTGCGCTTAAGAACGAAAGAACCGGATTTAACCTTCCACTAGTAAAGGCAAGGGCAAAGTTGGCAAGTGTTGAAGACTTGTTATTTTATTTGATGATGTATTTATGTTAGACTTGAGTTAATGATGTTGTTTAAGACTTATTGTTTATATTTCCGCATAGATGTTTAAGGTTAGTTCAACCTGGGATTATGTTTATGATTCAGATGTTGTAACCCTATAAGGGGAAGATTTTTATTTCTATCTATTGCATGGTTTGCATTTATTATGGGTATATAGATAGATGATATTTGTATAGTGAACACCAAATCCCGTGGAATCGAGGTACTCGGATTTGGGGGTGTCACAGAATCCATGGCCATAATCATACCAAAAACTGTCCATCAATGCACTACGGGCCAATGAGGACTTTTACCACATCATTTGTAACATTACGGTCTTGATTATACCGAATAATCCCTAGTCATAATCATACAAAGTCCATCTATACACTACAGGCCACAAAGGACTTTCATCATAATATAAGAATGAGAATAATGACAATGATTATAAAGAATCAATCAAATGAGATAAATGATAAATATTAAACATTTATAATATAATTTATCCAGCGTTCAATAATAACCAAATGTTATTAATCACTTAATAATCTCATAATCTAATATCATTAATATTATAATAATAATTTTAATTGTTTCTTAAACTTATAAACAATTTATTTCAATTGTTTACACTTTATCAAATAATGCATTTAATCATTCAAAAAATGCCATACTCATAAGATTTCATCATCAATGATCAAATCTCTCATTAAAAATCTGCATATACCCTATATAGGATTTCCAAGCCATAAAATCATATTTGCAATTTTATTACTTCACATAACATATTTAATTCATTTACTCATATCTAGTTCATTTTCATGAAAAATACCAAATCAGTCCCAAAAATATTTCTTTTAAGGATTTAGCGAATATAGTCCCATATTGAACATATATTTTCTCGAATTTTTAAAATTCATTTACTATTTTTCATATGGCTAAAACTGTCGAATATTTAGACTTTTATCATAAATTGTACTTTTGTCCAAAAATTCCAAAATTTACAGGATATACTCCTGTTATATACATCTACTCCCAATAAAAATTTCACCAATTTTAGAACTAACCATAAGGAGTTATAAGGGTTTACTTTTAAAATAGTCTCTTCCTATAAAATTCACAACTCCTAATCTATACATCCAAAAATCGCCATTTTTGACACAATCTAGAAAACTCATCAAATTATCATTTCAAATTTTTTCAAAATTTTTAAGGGTCAGAAAAATTATGAAACCGCTCTCAGCGAAACCCCTTTTTGAATGAAAATATTATTCATATGAATACGAAGAATCATTCACCATGCATGCGGTAATCCACATAGACAGGTTATTCCAATAGAATAATAAAGAATGGAATAACAGAAGAATTCACCATGCATGCGATAGACCGCATGCATGTGTTATTCCCAATGAATAATAAAGAATGGAATAACAACAGAATTCACCATGCATTCGATAGACCGCACAGACAGGTTATTCCAACAGAATAATAAAGAATGGAATTAGTTCATGCGTAAACGCACAGATAGGATATTCCGACAGAAGAATTTCACCATGTATATGGTAATCCGCGTATACAGGTTATTCCAACAGAATAATAGATAATAGAATAACAGAAGCTCTCTTCATGAATACGAAAGAGATAATACCCCTTACGAGTACAACAGATAATATTCCTTACCTTAGAAGAAACTGGATATAGGAGTAGTGAAGTAGCAGAATACTTTTCTTCTTTCTTTCTATAGTTTCTCTCTCTAGAGTTTCAAAGAATTAAGTAAGAAATAATGAAGGAATGAGTTTCTATTTATAGAGAATGGACCTAATAAGAACTAATTCATGAACGGTCCAAATTGGTTTACTTTTAAACCAAGCGGTCCATATTAATTTACTATGCGAAGATTAATAAAATATTCTAATAAAATAAAATCTTTTAAATAAAATATAATATATTCTATTTATAATCTAATAAAACGAATAACTTTATAAAAGTTTTCTCGCTTTATATAAAAAGATTTTACTATACAAACACTATCGCAGTACTATGAAAATATTATGCATAATAGAATATTATATATTCTATTTATAGTCTAATAAAACGAATAACTTTATAAAAGTATTCATTTTATATAAAAAGATTTTACTATGCAAAACACTATGCAAGCACTATACAAACACTATGTATAATAAAATATAATATATTCTATTTATAATCTAATAAAACAAATAACTTTATAAAAATATTCTGCTTTTATATAAAAAGATTTACTATGCAAAATACTATGCAGAACACTATGCAAACACTATGCATAATAGAATATAATATATTCTATTTATAATCTAATAAAACAAATAACTTTATAAAATTATTCTATTTTATATAAAAAGATTTTACTATGCATAATAAAATATAATATATTCTATTTATAATCAAATAAAACAAAACTTTATAAAAGTATTCTCATTTTATATAAAAAGTTTTCTGCTTTTATTACATTTATAATAATAATAAAATAAACTTTATCACCATTATTATAATTCACAATATTAATCGACCGTGTCGTTCCTGTGAAAGAGGGGCTTTCCAATAAGGATTTTTCCTATCATGGCGCGCAATTAGGTGACCAAACCTCTCCTCGATGTAACTTCTAGACATCGTTAATATTGCAAATAATAATATTAATAACTTCGTCGTCTCAATTATTAATTTAATAATATATAAAATATCGACAATAATTGAATCAAATAACGTGAGATCTTATGCAACAACCATCAGAAGTAATAATTGAACAAAACTGAGTGACTTCTCACGTCAGCATCAATAATCAATACCGTGTGCTACTATGCAAAACTTCCGCCGTTATTTTTATAAAAATATTTTTGTTGTTTTCTCAATCCGACAATAATTCCGTTGTGGGGTCCACCAACGATTGTACCGTCATACGGATATTCCCCGACAAAAAGAATATTTTATATCAACTTGCTTACTTTGCAAAATTTTCACATATTACCCTTAACTTTAAACCTTTATCAATTTAACTATTTACCAAAATAGAAAAATTGAATACTTTTATTTCATAAAATTCGGGGTCTCACAATGACCATTGATGATTTAATGAATATCCTTGGCCCATAGTGCAGAGATGATTCGATGATGTGGTTTATTTATTTAGCTGAGTCTCAACGACAAAAATTGATGAAACCATTTTAAATTTTAGAAGATAGTAGATATCATGCTCTATTTGACTCTTCTAATGGATTGCTTATTCCGTTGCAGTTAAACTTGATGTCTATTATATTTTATCAGTTTAACATTGTTGAAGACTAATGCTAATTTATCCTGCATTATCTTAGTTATAATATTTCTTACTGGGCTAGTTGAGCTCACCCTTTTGCTTTCATTGTTCTCTTCAGGAAATGAGAACGTAGCCGGGACTAGTCGGAGAACGGAGTGATGGTCCGAGATGGTGTCATAGTAGTCCTCACTATTCTATAAAATAGTGTGACAATAAATGTAATGAGGACTCCATTGAGTGTGGATATTGTCTAGATGACAATATTTGTATTAAAACTCACAACATATGTTTTGTCGTATTTTACACGACAGTTGTATAATTAAGTTTTTATTTGTATTTTGTACCATGTATTTGGCGACTCAAGATGGGTGATGTATACCTATTTTGGGGGCGTCACAGGTTTGGTCACCTAATTGCGCGCCAATAAGGAGAAATCCTTATCAGAAAGCCCCCTCTTTCCTGGGAACGACCTGGTTGTTAAATATTGTGAGTTATAATATTAATGATGAATAAGTTCATGTTGATTAAAGATGAAATTGATAGTTTTATTGTGTTGGGATTATTAGTGATAGAGGAAATCGACATTTATTTCGATAATAATTGATGTATGGAAGTTATATTGACCAATTGGATAATTAATCGGATAAATAAAGAATTAATTGCTATTAATTCACATGCTTATAACTATTTGTTCACATGTGTGTACTATTGATTCACATACATGTACTATTAGGGGAGTTGGTGCAAGATTGGTAATACTTGCATGACTAAATTAAAAATGAAGGTATAGATGAAGGTACTATACTATAATTAATTTTTTCACATGTTTAGAACTATTGAGTCACATGATTTACTATGGATTCAAATGATTTACTATTAGGGGAGGTGGTGAAAGTTTGATAATACTTGCATGACTAAATTAAAAATGAAGGAAAAGGTAATGGTATTATACTATAATATTTCGAGCCCCAAAACGTGCAATTATCGAAACTATATTTTTCTATAAATAGAAGCTCATTCCTTCATTCTCACCGATTCACTAAGTCTCACAAGAGCAATTATAGAGATAGAAGCTATAGAGAGAGAAACTATAAAGAGAAAGAAGAAGCGAAGTCTGCTACTACACTACTCCAATATCCAGTCTTCTTCTGAGGTAAGGGTTATTTTTTTTATATTCTGAAGAGATATTATTTTTCATATTCGTATGAATATTATTATCGTTCAATATTCATTATATTCGTTTAATATTCGTAAAGAATATTATTTTCGTTCAATATTCGTAATGAATATTATTTTCGTTCAACCGTTGTAAGTAAGGGGTTTCTGCCAGGGGCAGTTTCATAATTTTTCTAACCCTCAAAAATTCTATAAAAATTTGAAATAATAATTTGATGAGTTTTCTAGATTGTGTCCAAAAATGGTGATTTTTGGACGTATAGATTAGGAGTTATGAATTTTATGGGAAAAAACTATTTTTAAAGTAAACTCTTATAACTCCTTGTAGTTAACTCCAAAATTGGTGAAATTTTTATTGGGAGTACATCTATATAACATCAGTATACTCTGTAAATTTCAGAATTTTTGGATAAAAGTACAATTTTTGATAAAAGTCTAAATATTCGGAAGTTTTGGCCATATGAAAAATAGTAAATGAATTTTAAAAATTCCGAGAAAAATATATGTTCAATATAGGACTATATTCTGCTAAATCCCAGAATAGAAAATTTGTTTGTACTGATTTGGTATTTTTCATGATAATGGACTAGTTATGAGTAAATGAATTAAATATGTTATGTGAAGTAAGAAAATTGGAAAATAGGATTTTATGGCTTGAGAATCCTATATAAGGTATATGCAGATTTTGATGAGAGTTTTGATTATTGGTGATGAAATCTTATGAGTTTGACATTTTAGGATAATTAAATGCATTAATTAGTAAAGTGTAAACAATTAAAATAAATTGTTTATACGTTTAAGAAATGATTAAAATATTGTGGTAATATTAATAATATTAGATTATGAGATTATTAAGTGATTTATAACATTTGGATTAAGGTGTTATAAATATTGATATGGATTTTATTGTGAAACTTTATCTTTTTGTGTTGGGGTTACTATTTACGTATACGACACTATTCACGTATACGACACTATTCATGTATATGGCACTATTTGATTATATGACATTATTTATGTATACGGTACTATATACGAATACGGAGTACTATTTATGAGTTACTATTCATGAATTACTATTCATGAATTACTATTCACGAGTTATTATTCACGAGGTACTATTTACCTAAAAAATATATTTCTTTTCTGTCCAAATTATTTTTGGTAAATGAATATTATTCTTGAATTTTACTCCACAAAGCAGTATCATGTTGACAATTTGGATATTTTTAAACTCTGGATAAATTTAAAGTCTTTAATATTCATCATTGATTTCGTTTGATTAATGCTTATATCATTGTCATCATCCTCATGCTTATATTGTGATGAAAGTCATCTTTGGCTTACGTGTATAGATGGACTGTTGATTATTTGTTTTACAGTTGTATATCTTTGGCTTACGTGCATAGATGGACTGTTGATTATTGGTTTTACAGTTGTATATTTTTGGTTTACGTGCAAAGATGAATGGTTGATTATTGGTTTTATAGTTGGATATCTTTGGCTTATGTGCAAAGATGGACAGGTGTATGACATGATCATAACCACTGGTGATAATAACGAATATCCTTAGCCCGTAGTGCATAGATAATTCGATGATGTGATTAGCAGGATCATGACCATTAGTTAACCGTTGAATGTCTTCGGCCGTAGTGCACTGACAGACAATTGATTGGTATGATCATGACCATTGGTTTTATAGTTGAATATCTTTGGCCCATAGTGCAAAGGTAGACAACTGATTGGTATGATCATTGTTATTACATTTGAATATCTTTAGCCTTTGGAGTAAGGATATTGAGTAAACGTTCTATTAAGCCTTTATGGCAAGGAGAAAATATTGATTTACATGATTATAAATATGATTTGTGGATTTAATTATAATCTTTGGTGGTTCAGGTGATGACAGGTGATGATAGTTCTTTTTGTCTTGGGTATAACAAAGAACTATTGATGAGTATTACAAGAATGAAATATTAACGATGGACTTTTAATCTAGAAGAGATAGTAGACATTATGTTCTACTTGACTCTTCTAATGGATTGTTTATTCCGCTACAGTTGTTGATCTAAAAATTATTGTCTATTATATTCCATCAGTTGTTATACTACTGAAGGCTAAGTATAATTTATTCTGCATTATCTTAGTCATAATAATTCTTACTGGGCTAGTTGATGCCACCCTTTTCTTTTAATGTTCTCTTCAGGAAATGAGAATATAACTGGGACTGGTCGAGGAATGGATTGACTATCCGAGATGGTGGCTATAGTAGTCCTCACTATTTTTATAAAATAGTATGATAATAATTGTAATGATGACTCCATTGAGTGTGGATATTGTCTAGAAGGCAATATTCATGTTTAAACTCTCAGCTATGTTTTTTCGTATTTTGCACGACAATTGTATAATTAAGTTTGTAGTAGAGTTATGTACCATGTATCTGGCGACTCAAGATGCGTGATGTATACCGCTTTGGGGGCATCACATATCCCACATGCATGCGGATTACGCATGACACAGTTCTATTTTTTTTATTCATTGGGAATAACTCAGATGTATGCGATCTATCGCATGCATGGTGAATTCTTCCATTATTCTATTCTTTATTATTCATTGGAATAACTCGCCTATGTGGATTACCGCATGCATGGTGAATGATATTTTGTATTCATTCTTTATTAAATTGTGAAAATGATCTGTCTACGTGGATTACTACATGGCGGGTGAAAATCCATTTGCAGTTTCGTATATTCTATTATACTCATCTGGGATATCATTTCTTTTGTACTCGTCATGAAATATCATTTTTTTGGTATTTTTCTGTTATGAGTTACTATTCACGGGGTACTATTCCCGAAGTACTATTCACGGGGTACTATTTATCCAAAAAATATATTTCTTTTCTGTCTAAATTATTTTTGGTACATGAATATTATTCTTGAATTTTACTCTACAAAGCAGTATCATGTTGACAATTTGGATATTTTTAAACTCTGGATAAATTTAAAGTCTTTAATATTTATCCTTGATTTTGTTTGATTAATGTTTATATCATTGTCATCATCCTCATGCTTATATTATGATTAAAGTCATCTTTGGCTTACGTGCATAGATGGACTTTTGATTATTGGTTTTACAGTTGTATATTTTTGGCTTACGTACAAAGATGGACTATTGATTATTAGTTTTATAGTTGTATATCTTTAGCTTACGTGCAAAGATGGACATGTGTATGACATGATCATAACCACTGGCGATAATAACGAATATCCTTGGCCCGTAGTGCATGGATAATTCGATGATGTGATTAAGCGTGATCATGACCATTAGTTAACGAATGAATGTCTTTGGGCAGTAGTGCAATCGACAGATGAATTGATTGGTATGATCATGACCATTGGTTTTATAGTTGAATATCTTTGGCCGCATTGCAAAGGTAGACAACCCGATTGGTATGATCATTGTTATTACATTTGAATATCTTTAGCCTTTGGGGTAAGGATATTGAGTAAACGTTCTATTAAGCCTTTGTGGCAAGGAGAAACTGTTGATTTACATGATTATAAATATGAATTGTGAATTTAACTATAATCTTTGGTGGTTCAGGTGAAGACAGGTGATGAAAGTTCTCTTTGTCTTGGGTATAATAAAGAACTGTTAATGGGTATTACAGGGATAAAGTTGATGAAAAACTTTTTAAATCATAAAAGATTATAGATATCATGCTCTACTTGACTCTTCTAATGGATTGCTTATTCTGCTGCAGTTAAACTTGTTGTGTGAGACCCCAAATTTTATGAATAAAGATTTAAATTTCTTGAAATATTTTTTTGAATATTATGGTGTGGATTTGTTATATAATATTCGATTGGTCGGGGAATATTCATTTTAACAGGGAATATTCGTACGACGACACAATCATTGGTGGACCCTACAACGGAAGTATTGTCGTAGTTAGAAAACGACAGAATTATCATTTTATAAAAATAGCGGCGAAAAGTGTTACCGTTAAAACTGCTGAACTACCCTAGTAAAAGTACAATGTACTGGCGTGGTTGCATAAGAGTACACTACGGTATTGATTATTGATGCTTACGTGAGAAATCACTCATTATACTCAATTATTACTACAAAGAATTCTTGATCATCATATCTCTCATATTATTGATTCAATTATTGTCATAGTATCATCTCGTATAATATGTTATATTATTAAATCAATAATTGAGACGACAAATTTATTCATATTATTATTTTAAATATTGACAATGTCTAGAAGTTCTGTCAAGGAGAGGTTTGGTCACCTAATTGCGCGTCAATAAGGAGAAATCCTTATCGGAAAGCTCGCTCTTTCCTGGGAATAACCTGGTTGTTAAATATTATAAATTATAATATTAATGATGAATAAGCTCGTGTTGATTAAAGATGAAATTGATAGTTCCATTGTGTTGGAATTATTAGTGTTAGTGGAAATCGACATTTATTTCGATAATAATTGATGTCTGAAGGTTATATTGACCAATCGGGTAATTAACCAGATAAATGAGCAATTAATTACTATTGATTCACATGATTATAACTATTTGTTCACATGTGTGTACTATTGATTCACATTCATTTACTATTAGGGGAATTGGTGCAAGATTGATAATACTTGCATGACTAAGTTAAAAATGGAGGTATAGATGACGGTACTATACTGTAATTGGTTTTTTCGCATGATTAGAACTATTAAGTCACATGATTTACTATTGATTCACATTCATGTACTATTAGGGGAGGTGGTGCAAGTTTGATAATACTTGCAGGACTAAATTAAAAATAAAGGAAAAGAGGAAGGTCTTATTCTGTAATATTTCGAGCCCCAAAACATGCAATTATCGAAACTATATTTTTCTATAAATAGAAGCTCATTCTTCCTTAATTTCTCACCAATTCACTAAAGCTATAGAGCAATTATTATAGAGAGAAATTATAGAGAGAAAGAAGAAGAGAAGTCTGCTACCTCACTATTCCAGTGTCCAGTTTTTTCTAAGGTAAGGGGTATTATTCTTTCGTATTCATGAAGAGAGTTATTTTCTTTCAATACTCGTAAGGGTTGTTATTCCATTCTTTATTATTATGTTGGAATAACCTGTCTATGCGAAGTACCGCATATATGGTGAAATTCTTCTATTATTCCATTCTTTATTATTCTGTTGGAATAACCTGTCTGTGCGGTCTATCGCATGCCTGGTGAATTTTGTTGTTATTCCATTCTTTATTATTCTGTTGGAATATCCTGTCTGTATGGATTACGCATGACTTGGTTTCATTCTTTATTATTCTGTTGGATTATCCTGTCTGTATGGATTACGCATGACCTGGTTCCATTCTTTATTATTACATTGAATAACTTGCCTCGTGCGGTCTATCACATGCATGGTGAATTCTTCTGTTATTCCATTCTTTATTATTCTGTTGGAATAACCTGTCTATGTGGATTACCGCATGCATGATGAATGATCCTTAGTATTCATTCTTTATTAAATTATGGAAATGATCTGTCTACGTGGATTACCGCATGGCGGGTGAAAATCCATTTGCAGTTTCATATATTCTATTATACTCATCTAGGATATCATTTCTTTTGTACTCGTCATAAAATATCGTTTTCTTTGGTATTTTTCTGTTATGAGTTACTATTCACCCAGTTACTATTAACTCTATTATTATTCACTCGGGTATTCGGAGCACTTTTCGTGTCAGAGTACTATTCACGAGTTACTATTCACCTGATTACTATTCACTCTAGTATCATTCACTCGAGTATTTGGGGTACTTTTTATGTTGGGATACTATTCACGGGGTACTATTCCCGAAGTACTATTCACGGGGTACTATTCCCGAAGTACTATTAACGGGGTACTATTACCCGAAAAATATATTTCTTTTTTGTCCAAATTATTTTTGGTACATGAATATTATTCTTGAATTTTACTCTACAAAGCAGTATCATGTTGACAATTTGGATATTTTTAAACTCTGGATAAATTTAAAGTCTTTAATATTTATACTTGATTTCGTTGGATTTGTTTTCGTTTGATTATTGCTTATATTATTGTCATCATCCTCATGCTTATATTGTGATGAAAGTCATCTTTGGCTTACGTGCATAGATGGACGTGGTATGATTATGACCAGGGATTATTTGTTATAATCATGACCGTAATGTAACGAATGATGTGGTAAAAGTCCTCATTGACCTGTAGTTCATTGATGGACAGTTGTTGGTATGATTATGACCAGGGATTATTCGGTATAATCATGACCATTGATGATTACATGAATATCCTTGGTCGTGGTGCAAGGATGATTCGATTTTATTTATTAAGCTGAGTCTCAGCGATAAAGTTGATGAAAAACTTTTTAAATCATAGAAAATAGTAGATTTTATGCTCTACTTGACTCTTCTAATGGATTGTTTATTCCACTGAAGTTGTTGATCTAAAACTTGTTGTCTATTATATTCTATCAGTTATTATACTGTTCAAGGCTAAGGATAATTTATTCTGCATTATCTTAGTCATAATATTTCTTACTAGGCTAGTTGAGCTCACCCTTTCTTTCACCGTTTTCTCTTGTGAAATGAGAATATAGTTGTGATTTAGTCTGGGGAACGGATTGATGGTCCAGATGGTTGTTTTAGTACTCCTCACTATTTTATAAAATAGTGTGACAATAAATGTAATGAGGACTCCATTGAGTATGGATATTGTCTAGATGACAATATTCTTATTGAAACTCTTAGATTATATTTTGTCATATTTTACACGACTATTGTGTAATTAAGTTGTATTTGAGTTCTGTATCATGTATCTGGCGACCCAAGATGGGTGTTGTATACCTGTTTTGGGGGCGTCACAGTTGGTATCAAATCTTAGGGATATGATCCCTAGCTGAGATGTGAGACAAGAACTAGGAGGGGAGAGATGGGGAATTCCTTTGATAGTATGACCTACCTAAGTTTACTTGGTATTTAATTGGTCGGTCAGAGTATAGGGATAATATGTGATATGTTAATTAAACCTTATTTTGTGACAGTGTTTGAAAATGGCATCTGAAAATGTTGAGATCAGCAATGAAGCACATGAGACTGTTGAATCACCAACGATCAATACCCAAGATAATGTGCAACAGGATGACAATAATCTTCAGGTAAATAACAACACCGATCAGATGATGAACGATGGGATGTTCAGAGGCTTTATGCAATTCAAGCAACATCAGGTAAGAGAGACTCCTGTTCAAAATATAGGTGGAAATAATGGCAACCCACTATTTGGTCACCGCTAAGCGCTTCAAGGAGCTGGGACCACCAGAGTTTTTGGGAAAGCCAGAACCACTTAAGGCGGAGACGTGGTTAAAGCAGATCACCAAGATATTTGATGTCTTGGGATGCTCCGAGGAGTAAAAGCTTCCCTTTGCCACCTTTATGTTGCGTGAAAGAGGCGATTCTTGGTGGAAATCAGAAACGTACTCCAAATTTTGACGCACTCAAGATGTCTTGGGAGAAGTTCCAAGAGCTATTCAATGACAAGTACTTTCCTGAAAGTATTCGTCACACGAAGGAGGTGGAATTCATCAAGTTGGAGCAAAACAATATGACCGTGTCGCAATACGAGCCTAAATTTGCGGAGTTATCCCGGTTTGCATCCCATTTGGTCGATAATGATGCGAATGTTTTTAAGAGGTTTGAAACTCGATATATGTCAATACCTCATTTCTCACAAACTTTGTTTATATTCAGATGTTGTGAATATGGCTTAGTTATTGGAGCGCGATAATGAGTTAGCACAACCAAAAGGCAACGACCAACAACATGATAATAATCGTACCAGTGGCAACGGACATTGGAACAATGATAACCATCGTGGGGGAAATTATTATGCCAAGAATGGTAACCACTTCGGTGGTAATCATGGCCAAGCTAATAGAAGTGGAAATTTCAAGAAGAGAAGGTTCAACAACGATGGAAAGACAGCAGCACCAGCACCTGTTAAGGAAGGAGAACGACTGCCGGTCGTATGTTACAAATGCGGAGGGGAGGGACACATCAGTCCAAGCTGCACTATGCAGTCCAAAGCATGTTACAATTGTGCAAAAGAAGGTCACCTAGCCCGATTTTGTCGTGCACCAAAGTCAAGTCCAGCTGGGACGGTGGCACCAAAGGCGGATACGAACAAAACAAAGTCGGTGGTTTCAGGAAGAGCGTTTTTTGTGACTTCTCAAAAAGTGAGTAAACCGAACGGAGTTAGCACGGGTTAGTTAATTATAAATTCTTGCGAAGTCTATACCTTATTAGATACCTGTTCTACCCATTCTTTTATCTCTTTTGCTTTATACCAACATTTAAATTTAACTCTAGAAAGTTAGACTTTAACTTATCGATTGAAACTTCGTTAGCAAAAACCTTCGTTACCTCCACTGTTTATAAATCTTGTTTGATTCAAATCGACACTTTCACGTTACCTGTCGATCTTATCTCTTTGAAAATACTTGCCTTTGATGTGATTTTAGGAATCGATTGGTTAACTACTCATCAAGCTTTTCGTAAGGTTGTTAGCTTTCATATTCCTAACCAACCTATTATGCGAATTCAAGTAACCAAACCACTAAAGTCAATCATTGTCATATCAAGCCATTAGAAAAGAGCCCCGAGCCTTTCGCTGGTGACTTCCAAGTCTTGGAAAACACCGAAGCCAGACTTTCTGTAGGCGACATCGTGAATGACGATGACAAGTTGATAGGTATCAATGTGACGTGCTGTAAGACCCCGAATTTTACGAAATAAAAGTATTCAATTTTTATAATTATTATTCTATTTAGTAAATGGTTAAATTGATAAAAGTACAGTAAAACGCGTGGTTGTATAGTAGCACACGGTATTGATTATTGATGCTTATGTGAGAAGTCACTCAGTTATACTCAATTATTGCTACAATAATTGCTGCATCATATCTCTCATATTATTAATTCAATTATTGTCACAGTATCATCTACATAATATTTTATATATTATTAAATCAATAATTGAGACCACAAAGTTATTCATATTATTATTTGCAATATGGACAATGTTTAGAAGTTTTGTCAATGAGAGGTTTGGTAACCTAATTGCGCGCCAATAAGGAAAAATCCTTATCGAAAAGCCTCCTCTTTCCTGGGAACGACCTGGTTGTTAAATATTGCAAATTATAATAATAATGAATAAATGTTATTAAAAATCGAATTTGAGTTCGGAGTTGAATTTGGAGATGCGGACGTGATATTTGAGTTCGGAACGATGAAATTAGTGACTATAAACACAAAATTTGTAGGGGTTGACTTTTTGGTCAAAAAAGTCAACAGTTGAATTTTTGGAAAAATTCAAACTTCAAAATTTCAAAAATAAAATTTTTGAGAAAAATAGTTCCATTGTGTTGGGATTGTTAGTGTTAGTGGAAATCGACATTTATTTCGATAATAATTGATGTCTGGAGGTTATATTGACCAATCGGGTAATTAATCGAATAAATGAGCAATTAATTGCTATTAATTCACATTATTATAACTATTTGTTCACATGTGTGTACTATTGATTCACATTCATGTACTATTAGGGGAGGTGGTGCAAGATTGATAATACTTGCATGACTAAGTTAAAAATGGAGGTATAGATGGAGGTACTATACTGTAATTCGTATTTTCACATGATTATAACTATTGATTCACATGATTGAACTATTGATTCACATTATTTACTATTAGGGGAGGTGGTGCAAGTTTGATAATACTTGCAGGACTAAATTAAAAATGAAAGAAGTTGAAAGTATTGTACTGTAATATTTCGAGCCCTAAAACGTGCAATTATCGAAACTATATTTTTCTATAAATAGAAGCTCATTCTTCCTTCATTTCTCACCAATTCACTAAAGCTATAGAACAATTATTATAGAGAGAAATTATAGAGAGAAAGAAGAAGAGAAGTCTGCTACCTCACTATTCTAGTATCCAATTTTTTCTAAGGTAAGGGGTATTATTATTATAGTAAGGGGTATTATTTCTTTCGTATTCATGAAGAGAGCTTCTGTTATTCCATTCTTTATTATTATATTGGAATAACCTGTCTATGAGAAGTACCGTATACATGGTGAAATTCTTCTGTTATTCCATTCTTTATTATTATATTGGAATAACCTATCTGTGCGGTCTATTGCATGCATGGTGAATTCTGTTGTTATTCCATTCTTTATTATTCTGTTGGAATATCCTGTATGTGCGGTTTACGCATGACCTGGTTCCATTCTTTATTATTCTGTTAGAATATCCTATCCGTACGATTTACGCATGACCTGGTTCCATTCTTTATTATTCTGTTGGAATATCCTCATGCATGCGGTTTACGCATGACTTCGGTTCCATTCTTTATTATTCTCGCTTGAGAATAACTTTTCATCTGCATGGGTCTATCACATGCATGGTGAATTCTTATGTTATTCCATTCTTTATTATTATGTTGGAATAACCTGTCTATGTGGATTACCGCATGAATGGTGAATGATCCTTTGTATTCATATGAATAGTATTTTCATTCAAAAGGGGTTTCTGCCAGGGGCAGTTTCATAATTTTTCTGACTCTCAAAAATTCTAAAAAAATTTGAAATGATAGTTTGATGAGTTTTCTAGATTGTATCCAAAAATGGCGATTTTTGGATGTATAGATTAAGAGTTATGGATTTTATGGGAAAATACTATTTAAAAGTAAAAACCCTTATATCTCTTTATGGTTTACCCCAAAATTGGTGAAATTTTTATTGGGAGTACATGTATATAACAGGAGTATACCCTGTGAAATTTTTGGACAAAAGTACAATTTATGATAAATGTCTAAATATTCGGCAGTTCTGGCCATATGAAAAATAGTAAATGAATTTTAAAAATTGTGAGAAAAATATATGTTCAATATGGGAATATATTCTGCTAAATTTTAGAAAAGAAATATTTTTGGGACTGATTTGGTATTTTTCATGAAAATAAACTAGTTATGAGTAAATGAATTAAATATGTTATGTGAAGTAACAAAGTTAGAAAATATGATTTTATGGCTTGAGAATCCTATATAGGGTATATGCAGATTTTTGATGAGGGATTTGATCATTGGTGATGAAATCTTATGAGTATGGCATTTTTGAATGATTAAATACATTATTTGGTAAAGTGTAAACAATTGAAATAAATTGTTTATAAGTTTAAGAAGTGATTAAAATATTGTTATAATATTAATAATATTAGATGATGAGTTTATTAAGTGATTGATAATATTTGAATAAATTTAAAGTCTTTAATATTTATCCTTGTTTTCGTTTGATTAATGCTTATATCATTGTCATCATCCTCATGCTTATATTGTGATGAAAGTCATCTTTGGCTTACGTGCATAGATGGACTTGGTATGATTATGACCGGGATAATTCTTGTATAATCATGACTCGTAATGTTATAAATGATGTGGTAAAAGTCCTCGGTGGCACAGTGCATTGATGGATAATTTTGGTATGATTATGACCGGGATTATTCGGTATAGTCATGAACATTGATGATTTAATGAATATCCTTGGCCCGTAGTGCGTGGATGATTCGATGATGTGGTTTATTTATTAAAATTTGAGTCTCAAATGATAAAAATTGATGAAAACATTTTAAAACATAGAAGATAGTAGATATAATGCTCTACTTGACTCTTCTAATGGATTGCTTATTCACCGCAGCTTAAACTTGATGTCTATTGTATTTTATCGGTTTAACATTGTTGAAGACTAATGATAATTTATTCTCGCATTATCTTAGTCATAATATTTCTTCTTGGGCTAGTTGAGCTCACCTTTCTTTCACCGTTCTCTTCAGAAATGAGAACGTGGCATGGGACTAGTCGGGGAGCGGAGTGACGGTCCAGATGATAGCATTAGTAGTCCTCACTATTCTGTTAAATAGTGTGACAATAAATCTCATGAGGACTCCATTGAGTGTGAATATTGTCTAGATGACAATATTCTTATTAAAACTCTTAGATTATGTTTTGTCGTATTTTACACTACTGTTGTATAATTAAGTTGTATTTGAATTTTGTACCATGTATTTGGCGACTCAATATGGGTGATGTATACCTATTTTGGGGGCGTCACACATGCTATCCAAGTCTTGGATAAGAGTCACAGTTTTGAATGACATTTCTATTGTTAATAAATTTCCTGACGTATTCTCTGAAGACTTCCTAGCCTACCCCAGAGCGTGAAATCGAATTTTGTATTGATCCCAGTACAAAACCCATTTCTAAAACCCTTATCTTCAACCAAAACGAACGTATAATGCGTCAAAGACGTTGGCTTGAGCTGTTGAAGATTACGACTATACCATTCAATATCATCGTGGGAAAATCGAACGTGGTAGCTGACGCATTGAGTAGAAGATCGTATGCGTTTACGAGTGCGATGTTGTTAACACAAAAACCCATTTCGTATAACTTACAAATGATGAAGATAGAGTTAAAGACTCTAAGGACCCACGTGGTGATATTAAATATACGAGTAGAATCGACTTTAATCGATAAAGTTAAAGCCGAGCAAGCTACATACTCAGAGATGATGAATGTGAAGAAGAAGGTTCAAGAGGGCGTTATTCCAGAAGCAAGAATCGATGAAGAGAGGAAATCTCAACGCTCGATTTAATTTGCCCATTTGAAATCCTCGATCGAGTAGGAACTGTGGCCTATAGACTCGCTTTACAGCCAAGTGTGTCGCGTGTTCATAACATTTTTCACGTATCGATGTTACGTAAATATGTGGACGACCCGAACCACATTATTAAATTAGAACTAGACGATATAGTAGAAGATTTAATGTATGAGGAGATACGTGTTAAAATCTTGGATAAGAAGGATCGTATTCAACACTCAAAGGTTATACCTCAAGAGTTAGAATCTGAAATGAAGTCAAGGTATCCTCATCATACCAGTGTATGCGACGTAAATTTCGAGGGCGAAATTTCATAAGGAGGGGAGATTGTGAGACCCCAAATTTTATGAATAAAGATTTAAATTTCTCGAAATATTTTTTTAAATATTATGGTGTGGATTTGATATAATATTTTATGGGTAATATTTATAAATTTTGCAAAGTAAGCAAGTTGTTATATAATATTTGATTGGTCGGGGAATATTCGTACGACGACACAATCATTGGTGGACCCCACAACGGAAGTATTGTCGTAGTTAGAAAACGACAGAATTATCATTTAATAAAAATGACGGCGAAAGTGTTAACGTTAAAACTGTTGAACTACCCGATAGTAAAAGTACAGTAATACGCGTAGTTACATAGTAGCACACGGTTTTGATTATTGATGCTTACGTGAGAAATTACTCAGTTATTGTGACACCCCCAAAATAGGTATACATCACCTATTTTGAGTTGCCAAATACATGGTACAGAATACAAATACAATCTTAAATATACAACATGAGCTGTGAGTTTTAATACAAATATTGTCTTCTAGACAGTATCCAAACTCAAAATAAGTCATCACTACATTTATTAACACAATATTTCATAGAATAGTGAGGACTACTAATGTTATCCTCTGGACCGTCACTCCGTTCCCCGACTAGTCCCTGCTACGTTTTCATTTCCTGAAGAGAACAATGAAAGCAAAAGGGTGAGCTCAACTAGCCTAGTAAGAAATATTATGACTAAGATAATGTAGAATAAATTATCCTTAGCCTTCAATAGTGTTAAACTGATATAATATAACAAACATCAAGTTTAACTGCAGCGGAACAGGCAATCATTAAAATAGTCAAGTAGAGAATAAAATCTACTATCTTCTATGTTTTAAAAGGTTTTTCATCATTTTTATCGCTGAGACTCAGCTTAATAAATAATCCACATCATCCCTGCACTACGGCCAAGGATATTCATTAGTATCACAACCACAAATTATATATGCACTACGGGCCAAGGATATTCGTGTATTCATCAATGGTCATGATCATGCCAACAACTTTCCATAAATTCACTACGGGCCAATGAGGACTTTTACCAAATCATTTGTAACATTACGGTCATGATTATACCGATTAATCCCTGGCCATAATCATACCAAGTCCATCTATGCACTACAGGCCACAGATGACTTTCAACATAATATAAACATGAGGATGATGACAATGATATATGAATTAAATAAAACAAGTTCAAGAATTAATTTATTTAGGAACCAATAACGTCCAAATTGTCAACATGATACTTCTTTGTGGAGTAAAATCCAAGAATGCTCAGAAGAATATTTTCATGAAAAGATACTGGATGAAGCGCAAATATCTAGGATATTCTACTAATTTCATGGAGTATAGAAGCCAAAACTTTAACCAACTGAGTATAATAGAATATATGAAACTGCAAATGGATTTTTGCCCGCCATGCGGTAATCCACGTATAGAGATCATTTCCACAATTTAATAAGGAATGAATACAAAGGATCATTCACCATGCATGTGGTAATCCACATAGACAAAAGTTATTCCAATGTAATAATAAAGAATGGAATAATGTAGGATTCACCATGCGTGTGATAGATTGCACGCATGTGTTATTCCCAACAAAATAATAAAGAATGGAACCAAAGTTATACGTAATCCGCATGCATGTGATATATTCAAATGTAATAATAAAGAACGGAATCATGTCATGTAAAACCGCATGCACGAGGATGTTCTAACGTAATAATAAAGAATCGAAACCAGTCATGCGTAAACGCACACGCACATGATATTCCAATGTAATAATAAATAATAGAATAACGTAAGAATTTCACCAAGTATAGGGTAGTCCGCGTATACAAAGTTATTCCAATGTAATAATAAAGAATGGAATAACAAAAGAATTTCACCATGTATGCGATTGCTTGATAGACGAAGTTATTCCAACATAATAATAAAGAATGGAATAACAAAAGAATTTCACCATGTATGCGGTGCTTGCAGATAGACAAAGTTATTCCAACATAATAATAAAGAATGGAATAACGTAAGAATTTCACCATGTATGCGGTACTTGATGACATGAGTTATTCCAACATAATAATAAAGAATGGAATAATGTAAGAATTTCACCATGTATGCGATATCAGATAGACAAAAGTTATTCCAACATAATAATAAAGAATGGAATAACAGAAGAATTTCACCAAGTATAGGGTAGTCCGCATATATAGGTTATTCCAACAGAATAATAAAGAATGGAATAACAGAAGTTTGAAGACGAAAGAAATAATACCCCTTACGAGTACAACAAATAATATCCCTTACCTTAAAAAGAAGAGTACTCCGACTGGTAGGGCAAGGATTTTCTTGAAAAAAACTTATACTGCTTTCTACGCTCAAAGCTTCTTAAAACTCTAAAGAAATACGCTCAAGATTATAGAAGAAGAATTCTCTGAATTTCTGGTGTGGTTTTCAATTCTTACTAAACATCCTATTTATAGGAGAATGGAAAGGATACTATGCAATAAAATATAATATATTCTATTTATAAAATATATATATATATATATTTTATTTAAAATCTAATAAAACAAATAACTTTATAAAAATATTCATTTTTATAAAAAGATTTTATTATGCAAACACTATGCGATACATTATGCAAACATTATGCATAATAGAATATTATATATTCTATTTATAGTCTAATAAAATAAATAACTTTATAAAAGTATTCTGTTTTATATAAAATGATTTTTACTATGCAAATACTATGCAGGCACTATGCATAATAGAATATTATATATTCTATTTATAGTCTAATAAAACAAATAACTTTATAAAAGTATTCTGTTTTATATAAAAAGTTTTTTGTTTTATTATATTTATAATAATAATAAAACAAAACTTATCACCTTTATTATAATTCACAATATTAATCGACCAGATCGTTCCCAGGAAAGAGGGGGATTTCAAATAAGAATTTTTCTCTATCAGCGCCGAATTAGGTGACCAAACCTCTCCTTGGCAGAACTTATAGACATCGTTAATATTGCAAATAATAATATTAATAACTTTGTCATCTCAATTATTGATTTAATAATATATAAAATATTAACAATAATTGAATCAAATAACGTGAGATACTATCAAAACATTAATTCTCGTAGCAATAATTGAACAAAACCGAGTGACTTTCTCACGTAAGCATCAATAATCAATGTCGTGTGCTACTATGCAAACACGCCAGATTCTCAGACTTTTAACACCGTGTGTTTCAACAAAGAAATAGTAAAACTTCCGTCGTTATTTTCATAAAAATATTTTTGTCGTTTTCTTAATCCGACAATAATTCCGTTGTGGGGTCCACCAATGATTGTGCCATCGTACAAATATTCCCTGTTAAAATGAATATTCTCTGACAAATCGAATATTATATAACAACTTGCGTACTTTGTAAAATTTATAAATATTACCCACAACTATAACATTATCTCAAATCCACACCATAATTTTGAAAAAAATATTTCGAGAAAATTAAATCTTTATTCGTAAAATTTAGAATTTTACAGTTATACTCAATTATTGCTACAGTAATTACTGCATCATATCTCTCATATTATTGATTCAATTATTGTCACAGTATCATCTGTATAATATGTTATATTATTAAATCAATAATTGAGACAACAAAGTTATTCATATTATTATTTGCAATATTGACAATGTCTAGAAGTTCTGTCAAGGAGAGGTTTGGTCACCTAATTGCGCGCTAATAAGGAGAAATTCTTATCGAAAAGCCCCCTCTTTCTTGGGAACGACCTGGTTGTTAAATATTGTGAATTATAATATTAATGATGAATAAGTGTAACGATTCAAAATTTTAAAGTGTAATTTTAAATATTTATTTAAATAAATAAATATTTATTTGAGATGTTTATTGTTAAATAAATAATTATTGATGTGGTCGTTGTTAATAAATATTTGTAAATCAATTTATTAGATAAATTTCTAATGAAATTGATTTATAATTTAGAGAATTGTGGTATAACATGAGATGTTATATTATTGTTTTGATTTAATAATTTAGATGATATATTAAATTATTAAATAAAGTTATAATGAAAATTATAATTTTATGATTTTTGCTAAAAGGCTATATTTAATTAAAATATAGTATGTGATGTTAATTATAAACTAAAGGTTTTATTAAAATAAATTAAAAAGGATTAAAATTAGTTTTTGTCAAACAAGGCTTAAGTATTTTAATTCTTTAAAATTTTAAATGGTTTTCCAAACAAGCCTTGTGGCTTTTGAAATTTCTAGTTTTGAAATTAAATAAAATAAATAAAATTATTAAAATAATAAATATAATATATTTATATTTACAGACGTTTCTTTTAACTGATGTTAGTAATTATGAGTATTAAGGTTATCAGTTTTTCCTTTGCGCTTAAGTGCTACGTGACTTGGTATTTGGCAATATTGAGAAGAGAGTTCAGAGAGCTTGACAGTGAAACTTAGAGAGAATTGAGAGAAAGCTTAGTATTTTCAAGCAATTCCAGTGGGTTAGCAAGAGTTACACGCTAATTGAAGGTATGTACACAACCTTGGTGTCATATATATATATATATATATATATATGGTATAAATGAAACACTACTAAAATCTTCTAAAGATTAGGTATCGACCGTCCTAAGAGAGAGACTCGACCGACCAACAAAAAGATGGCCCTACCATCATCGACTTTTGCTTTTAAAAGCAGAAAACAGTCAACAACAGCATCATTGATGTCCCCCAGTCAATCAGCAAAAGTAAAGTAAAAGAAAATACTTTTACTTTTACTTCAGCTTTTACTTTAAGTAAAATGTTTTTACTTTTACCTTAGTAAATGTAAATGTAAAATATTTCTTACATTTTACTTTAGCTTTAGTAAATTACTTTTACTTTGTACTTTTACTTCAGTAAATGTAATAGTGAATCCTGCGTGATTCAATAGTAATTTACTTTTCACTTTTCTATTTAAGTAACTCGAAGTGTTTAGAGTTACTCAGGCTTTTCTTGCAGGCTTTTCTTTTGTAAGAAATCCTCACCTGAGGTCCTCTCTCTTTTCTCTCTAGTAGAAGAAGAAGAAGAAGCATTGCTTCCTTCTTCTAGTAAGATGAAGAAGAAGTTCTTCATACTTCTCTCTTCCATTTATAGTTTATCTAGGTTATACGTAATCCCTTCCTCAATTGTTTATAAATAAAAGAAAGAGATTACTTTACCGATTCACCGGTCATCTTTCTAAAGTTTCTTCTTTCTGTTTAAATAATGTTAAGAAACTTTTTCCGCTGTTAAATGGTATCAGAGCCACACGGTTGGTTCTTGGTTCTGTTGGTGGTTCCCGGTCCAAAATAGTTTATCTAGCTTCTAAATGTTTTTTCAAACTTTTATTTCTTTTGCTCCATTTTTAAATCACCTAGCTTACTGGTAAACACCTGAGATCGCCTTAAGTCCCGTGATGCCGTTGTAAGTCTCCAGAGTGGGAGCAATTTAGGCTAAGGGAATCCCTAGATCTAAGGTATGTGTTTACATAAGGTAAGAAAGGTTTGAGTTAAGTGGAATGCCAAAAGAACAAATTTTGATTAATCAGTTAAAAACGAAGTAGACTGTTTAGATCGAGTGCACTGATAGATCAATGCCAATCGAGTGATCCTTTGTGTCAGACACAGTCTGATTTGTGTTTAAACAAAAAATTTTTACAAAATTTATGAAAGGGAAAATCCTGGATAAAAATTTTGGGGCTGAATAGTATAGGGATGGTGATCCATCTAAGAAGATGATCAATGACACCCTCCCAAGACCTAAGGCGAGAGACGGACCACGATCAACAAAGATGGCCCCAGTCATCATCAGCTTTTGCTTTCAAAAGCAAAAAGCAGTCAACAACAGCATCATTGTTGTCCCCCAATCAATCAACAAATGTAAAGTAAAAGAAAATACTTTTACTTTTACTTCAGCTTTTACTTTAAGTAAAATGTTTTTACTTTTACCTTAGTAAATGTAAATGTAAAATGTTTCTTACATTTTACTTTAGCTTTAGTAAATTACTTTTACTTTGTACTTTTACTTCAGTAAATGTAATAGTGAATCCTGCGTGATTCAATAGTAATTTACTTTTTAGTTTTCTATTTAAGTAACTCGAAGTGTTTAGAGTTACTCAGGCTTTTCTTGCAGGCTTTTCTTTTGTAAGAAATCGTCACCTGAGGTCCTCTCTCTGACTTCTCTCTAGTAACCGAAGAAGAAGCTTGTTGCTTCCTTCTTCTAGTAAGATGAAGAAGAAGTTCTTCATACTTCTCTCTTCCAATTACAGTTTATCTAGGTTAGATGTAGTCCCTTCCTCAACTGTTTATAAATAAAAGAAAGAGATTACTTTACCGATTCACCGGTCATCTTCTTAAAGTTTCTTCTTTCTATTTAAATTATGTTAAGAAACTTTTTCGCTGTTAAATGGTATCAGAGCCACACGGTTGGTTCTTGGTTCTGTTGGTGGTTTTCGCTGTTAACAGAGCCAATTGAGTGATCCTTTGTGTCAGACACGGTGAATTTTAGTAGTGTTTCATTTATACTATTTTCAAAACTTCTCCTTTATTCTTATTCCGAAATCACCTAACTTACTGTAATCCACCCTTCATCGTGTCTACCCTTGTAAGTCTCTTGTACGAGCAGTGTCGGGTTTTTGATTATGGGTATGAGTTTACTTCAGGTAAGAGGGTCTGTATGGAAGATAAAGAGTGAAATTTTGTTTTGAACTTAGTAAAAATGAGTAGACTATTTAGATCTAACTCCTCAGCTAGTCACCGGTCACCTTTGCCACCTGTACCAGACATAGTTAACCAAGAAGAACATAGTTTTGAAAATATTAGTCAAGCTTTACATAATTGGAACATACCTAGACTTTCCCCTAAAGAAATTTATCAGTCAACCTTTTTAGATAATTTTAAAACCGATTATAATGTTAAAACAGTTGAAAAGGTTTATGCAATAAACAAATAATATGAAACTTGTAGTCTTTTATCCTCAGATATTATTAAAAACATAGAAAAACGGGTTACAATTTTATTCACATAGGATTAGTTCAAGTTGCAGTAAAACCTTTAAACATTAAGGGAATTAATTCATGTATCTATCTCTGCTTTAGAGATGCTAGGTTCTTGAATTATCACCCCAAATGATGATAGGTGCAATGGAGTTAAGTCTGCACAATGGACCTGTCCATTTTAATTGCTTTCCTGATTTCACATTGAGCCTAAGTGATCAACATTTATTAAAAGCTTTAACATTAAACATTAAAACTTCTGGCAAAATCACTCACATGATTGAGGGTTCGCAGCCCATTGCGTTAATTTACAAGATTTATTATAAGACTATGAAAACGAATCTAAACGTTCATGCTCTAAATAAAAGTCCTAAAGATTTAACAGTATTAATTCAAAGTTCTACTACTGATGCTAATATTCAAGTTCCGAGAACAATTCTCTAGAAGGATATTACGCTTCCCGGTCAATGGACTTTACCAAATGAAATACCTCAACAGCCTATAGTTAACAATCTATTGAATATAGAAAACATTAGGCAATTTTCTAATGGAACTATTCAAAATAAGTTTTGAACGTACTGTAAGACCGATCATTATTGAAGATTTCACTAGTTCTTCAAAGACCTTCATTTCACACTCAAGAGAGAATCAAGTAAGTACTTAGTAATCCTTCGATTAGAGATGTTAAACTAAAAGGTATCCTTAATCAAGGTCAAGCTAGTCATCCCTGTTATGCTCATAAAGATTTAGTAGAAGAAGAATGTTCTTCTTCTCCCACTTCTTCTGATATGCCCACTCAGTCAGATTTTGAAATTCCTATTAACAATCAATTAAGAGTTTTTAAAAAAGAGTTCAGATAGATTGGGACAATGCTGTAATGATTTTAATTCCAAATTTAATAAAGAAAAAAGACATTTATTTAGATCTAATCACCCCACTGAAAAGGAGCGTGATAAGATAGTCAATAGATGGAAAAGATTTATTGTTAATGAAAAATTAAACATTACATTTTATGATTGGTATGAACAATATCAAAGTAAGTGTAATGTCATTACTAAAACCCAATGGATTAAAGAAGATAGGTCAAAAGTCTCTTCCAAATCCCCCATAGAAACCGGCCCTAATTTACATTAAGAATGCTTCAGTTGTTGCCACTCCATTTAAGATTTCAGATGGCAATAATAATGATAAAAAAATTATAGAACAGTTAAATTTTAGTAATCAATATCTAGCAACCGTTGGAAAACAGCTGGATAGGATCGAAGAAAAATTTGAAGAAATTATTATTAAAAAACCTGATTCAAAGATTGAACATCCTTTAATTAAATTACCAGAAAATAGAAATAAACTAGGTCTACCAACTAATGATGACTTTCTAGTTCAATCTATAGATAAGTTATTCAAAAAATTAAAAACTGAACAACCCAGTTCAAGTGGTACAATTGCCATTATTGATCAAGTAGAAACTGATATTGAGGACAATAGTCATTCAGATGAATCTGATGATGCTTCAATACCAGATTTCAATGATCAGTTGAACAAATTAACAGTTAAAAACACCAGTATAACCAGGAATTGGTATTCTAGACCTACTTGTGACAACCCGAGAAATTAGAAAATTATTAAAATCTTAAATGATTGGTTTAAGGTCAAATAATAGACCTAGACAGAAAATAAGTGCATGTGTTTGATGTTTTCAGAAAGGAATTTTGAGGGTTTAAAATATCTTTTAGTGAATTATTCAGGATTACGATATCATGTGTACAGAATGTGGTTAAGGGTCAAGGGTTGACCAGATAAATTAAACCTATGTCAAACCCTAATCATATTTATTAAGAACGTCCACGTTCAGTTATAAAATTATTACGATTTATAAGAAACCCTAGAAATTGGTTCTGGAAACCCTAATTTCAGTACCAGAAATCCGAAATCCTAATTCAGTATTTGAAACCCTAATTTGGGAAGTCAAAGGCTAAATATAATGACTTAAGTATTTTTGATTATATATTAGGGATAACCCTAATTGTTAAATTAGAAATTCTAATGTTTTGTATAAAACCCTAAGGGATTAAAAGTTATGTGTGTAATGAATATGAATATTATGTGTTTGTTTGTTTATTATATAAACAAATAAAATAAACTAATGTAATCCTAATTATATATTAAGAATGAATGATTGAATAACTTAAGAGTTATGAGTTGGGGAAATAATAGTATTTAGATATATACTAACTCTAAGAGATTTATTTTATACATCTCAATTAATTAATTTTATAACCTAATTTTAGCAAGTCTAATTGGGTTAAGGAAATAAATGTGCATGAGTAAGGATTTAAGTTATAATTGAGGAAAATGAAAACCCTAATTTAATGATTTGGGTTGAAAAGAATTAATAGTATTGGACTATGTTAATTTATACGGCCCAAAGAATTAAATTTTAAGTCCAATATATTATTTATTGATAGCCCAAAAGATGGAAATGGTGGCCCAAATTTAAGCCCAATTAAGGAGGGACATATTGGACATTTGGTATGCTAAATAAGAATTAAAAAAAATCAATTATTGATATGGAAATGTCCATTTTACCCTTTTGTCCCATTTTGGTGAATTATTTCAGAGAATCCTATGAGCAATAATTTAGTTGGTTGATTGAGTGGTGACTCTATATCTCTAGCAATAATCAACCCTCAATCAACTGCAATCAATTTTATAAAGATTAGAAAGAGAAAGTTCTTCCATGGAAGAAGGAAGAAGGAAGAAGGAAGAAGGAAGAAGGAAGAAGGAAGGCTTAAGAAAAAGTTAAATCCTAAAATTAGTTTATGCAATTGATTTTAGTTTTCCAAATCAAAGCTTGGATTTATGTTTCTAAACTCAAAAACCTTAGATATATGTGTTAATGAGTGTTTCATGTTTAGATATAACCATATTGGGTGTTGATTTGGTGGGAATCAAAAGAATAAGGAAAAAGAATTTTCTAGTTTTGAAAATCAAAATTTCTATATACTTTGAAATTTCACCGCTTTTAAATCTAAAATTCCTTTTATGATCCGTCAAAGAGGGGTGCTAGATATATGTGCTTAGTAGTTAACCCAAGTGGTAGAACTCAAAAATCACGCTTCTAAAAGTCGTGGTGTTGATTTATGTGAAAACAGTCCCGCTTTCTAGGAACTGTTTTGGATCAGTCCGTATCAGGGCATTTTCGTCCCCTTTTGTGCTTTATAAATTCTGGAAAAATTTTGGGGTGTTAATATCAGTAGATATACAGGTTGTGTAAAAAATTGAGAATTTTTGGCCATACGGTTTGAGAGATATGGATTTTACGGTGAAGGACCCCAAAACTGTTTTTTTGGCCAAAAAGTTGCTGCCACAAAAAGGAAATTTCGGGGTTAGCTAGCTTGCTCTAAAACTTCTGGGCTTTTGGTATGTTATAGTACACTCAATAAACTGTTCATAGACTCCGAAACGGACTAAATCCGACATCGGAGGAGAGAGTTATGAAATTTCTCCCAAACTACTCAAAGGTAAGAAAAACTGTTAGAGTAACAGTTTGTAACAGCCACTTCCGGGCTAATTTCCGGGAGCTTAACATGTCCAAATATGGATTTTGATAGATGAAAACTGTAGTTCGGAAAGATACGAATCCAACAAAATTGACGGATCATTAATCGGAGTTATAGATTTCATTTTATTTAAGTTTTGGTAAAGGACTCCAAAACTGCATATGTGCAAAAGTAAACTGCCAAATATTTTCCGGAGACTGTTTCGGTAATTTATTTTGTGAGAAAAATTCCGGGCTTTTGGGAAATGAAAATATGTGGTATTATGTAGCTCGTGTCCAAAAATGAGTTAATTCCGAGTTAAAACGGCCAAGTTATGACTATTCTAATTTTTGTGATTTTCCGATGAAAATCGCTATAACCGAGTTCTACAACTCCGATTGCCACGAAATTTAAAATGGAGCATCACGTTAATATATATAAGGTTATGTCAAAAGATGGGCACCTCTCTGGAGTTAAGCACGAGGTAGCTAATTTTCTTAAGTCACGCACTAATTATGATTTTTGAAAAATAGTAAAAGAAATTGAAAATTACGGAAAATATTTTTTATGTATGAAATACATGTATATATGTTTTACCAAAGGATAAAAAATAATAAGTTGATTTGGTATTTTTCGTGAAAAAGAATAGTGATTTCGGATACCAAATAAAATCCGCCTTACCGAAAATGGTATTTCTGGTTTACTAAGATGTTATCTAATTTACTAGGATAACATATAAAAAATGAATAACTTATAAGTACAAGTTATGATGTGATTAAAAGAATATCAAAGTATAATAATAATATTAAGACTTAAAACTAATGTCTAATACTTAACTATATGTTATGACTAACCAAAGATCTATTATAGGTTTTATATGTCAGATAGATCGATAGGATTATGTGTTTAAGTTATTTTATAACTATGATGATATTATTCTAATATTGAGATCTATATTATTAATATTAGGTCTTCAAGAGAAGCGTATTATATCATGCGTTACTACGGTAATCAACTGGTTCGAAGCAAGTTTTTTCTTTTTACTTAAACTCTTTAAGAGTGGTTTTGCATGACGATATGCTTATGAATTGTACTCTGACATCTTTTAAATATAAGTTCGCATGAAAGGTCGATCACCTTCATTACCAGTTGGTCCAGATATATTATTGTTCTGCTCAATACTTGTTCACCAAAATTTTGTTCATGCTAATTCACTTAATACATTGTGAAGGATAGCCACTTATTATTCAAACTCTTTCATGATATATCTTTACCTTGTTTTTAAACTTGTTGGGCAACTTTCATGCTCACCCTTGCTATATCATGATAAAACATTGCGATATAAGGCGTAATACTACCATTCATGTGAAAAAGGATAATGCCAAGTTCAAATTGGGATAGAATGTGAAGTTAAGTTGTAAAGTATGTTGAAGAATAGTATTGTCATGTGTTAGATAAATCACGATTGTGTATTAGTTAAGGTTACTCGATTTTGGGAAATGTGTATAAAGTTTAATGTATAAACAATCTATGTTTATATCTTCCGCAAACAGTTGTAGAAATAGTGAACCGGATCCGCTGCGATTCGGGACCCGGATTTGAAATCGCTATACTACTCCTCCTGATTTACTGATTCAAGAGAGAAATCTAGATAAACAGTTCTCGCCATCTAATAAAATTTATGAATGGAACATAGATGGTTTTAGTGAACAAGAAATTTTAAACAAGTTAAATCACATGTCTATGGTAGCAAATAGCTATATCACTAAATTCAATAATCTGTCTCAGCCAGATATTATTGAATTAATAGCTAGTGGATTCACTGGTATCCTTAGGTCTTGGTGGGAGAAACATCTCACTGAAGATACTAAAATATCAATAATCCATCTTTGTCAGATTATACGAGGATTCAAGACCCAAATTTCTTCGATGAAGATGTTGGAGTTGGTCCACCAAATGGAGTAAATACACTAATATTTACCATAATAAAATATTTTGTTGGCACCCCCAGTAATATTACTGAGAGAATTCACAATCAGTTAAGTAATCTCACTTGTCCCACTCTAAGTGACTTTAGATGGTACAAAGATGTTTTTACTTCTAGAGTTATGTTGCGCAATAACAGTAATAAACCATTCTGAAAAGAGAAATTTGTCAGTGGTTTACCTTCATTGTTTGCACATAAGGTTCGTGAAGAATTGAGTAAAAACTTAAGATATATTGATTATGATAACCTAACTTACGGTGATATAATCAGTTATATTCAAAAGATTGGTTTAAAAATGTGCATTGATTTTAGGTTAGCCAAACAAGCTAGTAAAGACAAGAAGAAAGCTAAATATGAGTTAGGTACTTTCTGTGAACAATATGGTTTACCTCCGGTTGCTCCCTCTAGAAGAAAGCACAGGCATAAACATATTGATTCTCATAAAAGTAATAAACATCATAGGAGAAAACGCAGTCATCACAAAAATAAAAATCAAGACAGTTATTATAATAAACCCAAAACTACAAATAAAAATTATAATAAAAAATCTAAGTCCAAAAATAAGATAAAAGTAAAATTGTTTGCCACAATTTTGGGGCAAAAAAAGTCATTACAAAATGAATGTAAAATAAAACAAAAATTAAATCAATTAAATATCTCTAGTGAAGATATTTGAACATATATTAGAGCTTATGAGAATTGAGAACGATGTCAGTAATGATGAAGGTTCTAATATCTCTTATTCTTCTAATAATAACAGTAATGAAGAATCTAGCGATGCTTATTTGAAGAGGTCACTATTGTGTCGACAATTGCAATGAACATTGTTGCAATAAAAGAGTTAATGTGATTAACAAAGATGATGAAGAAAGTTCTTTATTAATTGACCTAATTAGTAAAATCACTGATCCTAAGCTAAAGGCTCAGTACACTAAATAGTTAAAAGATTTATTAACCAAAGACATTAAGGATAATGGCAAATTCATTAAAGCTAAAGAAAAACCAATTTTTAGTCTTAATAAAACATTGGAAAGATTTAAATCTCCAGTTAAAGAAGTCACTCCTCCAGAATTAAATCAAGAAGTAAATAAACTCAAAAAGGAAATTGCTAATTTAAAATTAGAAGTTTATAATCTAAGAAAAGATTTTGATGACAAAAGGTCTGATCTTCAGGTCAACGATTCCACGTCTAGTGATGAAAATCACGATGAACCAGAATCGTCTGGTGCTAAAGATGAACCAGATCTATTTGTACAAGGTCTTACACTTAAAAGAATTAAGGATATTACCATTCAAAAATGGTATGTCTCGGAATCCTTTATGAAATGGGTGGAGTAATGTAAAATATAACCGTAAAGGCTATTTCAATAGCATCGCCTAAAAAATGCCTATAATGAACTCAATTCATTATTTCTAAGATATAAAATGGAGAATCAAAGGAAATAGGTCTTGAGAATTAAAAAAAAACAATTGCGGTACTTATTTATTTTTTGGACAAACAATATTTCTTTTTTTCTTACCCTTTGCATTGAAAGAATAGATTAAAAAAAATGATATGATTCAACCTCGGACCCTTTTGAATGTAGCGAATAACAATGGGGCTCGAGAATTGATGTGTATTCGAATCATAGGAGCTAGCAATCGTCGATATGCTCATATCGGTGACGTTATTGTTCTTTGTGATCCCCATCATCTCACCGGCCGACCTTGACCCTGTTATTTTGAGGTCATATCTAGTATTCGAGTTTGCCTCGATTTGGTACCGCTCTGCGGCCGCCTTCGAAATAGTGTTTTACCCTAGATGTCCAAATAATCATTGCTACCTCAACGCATTTCGGGAGAACCGGCTAGCTCGGGTTCGATTGGCATTTCACCCCTAACCACAACTCATCCGCCGATTCTTCAACATCGATCGGTTCGGACCTCCACTTAGTTTCACCCAAGCTTCATCCTCGGTCATGGATAGATCACCCGTGTTCGGGTCCATAAGCGATGACAATTGCCCTATGAAGACTCGCTTTCGCTCTGGCTCCCGGTGGGTTCCCTTAACCAAGCCATCGCCATGAGTCACGGCTCATTCTTCAACAGCACGCTGGCCGTGAGCCACAGCTCCTCCCAACGCTTGGGAGCTTACGGCTTTCATGTTCTATTTCACTCCCAGATGGGGGTTCTTTTCATCCTTCCTCACTGGACTACTTCGCCATCGGTCACCCAGAGTATTTAGCCTTGCAAGGTGGTCCTTGCTTGATTCACACGGATTCCACGTGCCCCATGCTACTCGGTCGAGCGTAAGCTAGTGATGATGCTTTCGCCATCGGACTCTCGCCATCTAGGGTGCAAAGACTTTAACTCAAGTTTGTTGATAAAGGTTTCTCTATACGACTTCTGCCATGGTTGATACAGTCTGATTTAAATCAGATACAAGAAGGTTTAATCCCAACCAAATATTATAAGAAGACCAGTGAAAAACTTAATTCCGCTAATGGTAGTCAAATGAAAATAAAATATAAATTGCCTAAGGTTCATATCTATCAAGATAATATGTGCTTTAAAACATTATTTGTTTTAATCCTCAATCTTACAGATAAAATAATTTTAGGGTTACCATTTATATATTTACTCTATCCATTTACTACCAGTAATGAAGGCTTAAGTTGTAGACATTTAGGGAAGAAAATAACATTTAAATTTTATTAAACCCAAAGAGAGAGACTTAAGATTCATTCAAGAAGAATCCATTACAAAATCATTAAACTTATTAAATTGTAAATCAACCCACTTGAATTTCTTGAAAGAAGAAATTAAGTACAAAAGAGTAGAAGAACGGCTTAAAAACAATTAAATTCAGGTAAAAATTGAGGAATTAAAAACATATTTAAAGGATAACCTTTGTTCAGACTCCCCTAATGCCTTTTGGCATCGAAAGATGCATACTGTTAGGCTCCCTTACGCTAAGGAATTTAAAGAGCATTTAATTCCTACTAAGGCCAGGCCTATTCAGATGAATCACGAACAAATGGAGTTATGTAAGAAGGAGATTAATGACCTTCTTAGAAAATGTTTAATTAAACCCAGTAAATCCCCATGGTCTTGTCATGCTTTCTATGTTAACAATGAAGCAGAGAAAGAGAGAGGCGTACCTCGTCTAGTCATCAATTACAAACCGTTGAATAAGGTTTTAGAGTGGATTAGGTATCCCCTTCCCAACAAAGACGACCTTATCAATAGATTGATTCAGTAAATTTGACCTAAAGTCCGGCTTCTGGAAAATTGCCATTCATCCAGATGATAGGTACAAAATAGCATTCACCACTTCTTTCGGTCACTACGAATGGAATGTCCAGGCATTTGGCCTAAAAAATGCTCCCAGTGAATTCCAAAATATCCCCAATGACATATTAAACCCTTTCAGTCATTTTATTGTTGTCTATATCGATGATATACTCATTTTTTCTAAGACCATTGAAAAAGGTCATTCCGGTGCATGGAATATTACACAGTTAAATTACAGTACTATTAAAAAAGAAATACTTTCATTAGTATTATGTATTAATAAATTTCAAAGTGATTTATTGAACCAAAAATTTCTAGTTCGCATTGATTGCAAGTCAACAAAATATATATTAGAAAAAGATGTTGAAAATCTAGCCTCTAAGCATTCCTTCGCTAGATGGCAAGCTTTGTTAAGCATTTTTGATTTTGAAATTGAATACATTAAAGGTAGTAACAATTCTATTACTGACTTTCTCACTCCGGAATTCATTAATACAGGTATCGTCCGAGCACTATGAGTTTTAGAGGAGCATCGTCCTCTCGTGGTCCGGGTCGCCCTACTGGCCCAAGTAATCATCTCAGAGGAACTCTAGTTCCTCACCCAGTTAACCCAGTCCTTCAAACCAGTAATAAATTCACTGTCCTTGGAACCATGCCTAAGCCGTACAGTTCGGTATTAGCAAGTCAACCAATCCTAGTTGATCCATTTGTCGATCAATCAAAACCCACAACTACAAATCCTAGTAATCCTCATTCTGAATACATTCACAAATGGACAACCCATTTATTTCACATTGAACCCACAATGAAAAATAGAACTGACCCAGTCAGCTTGGCCGCCCAGTTCTTTCCCCCTGGATGGCATTTCCAACCTCTTGCTCCTTATAAATCCCTTGTGTATTATAAGGATATTCTTATTGAAACAGAATCAATATTCATTAAACCAATTTATGCAAATAATGATAAATCCAAAATGCTTTATCATTCTTTGTATATTAAATAAATTTATTTCTCTCGCAGAGTGGGAGATCACCCTTTGATCTCATGCAACTCTCTAGTCAAAATAACTCTTATTGTTATTATGATTATATTGATGCATGGCATCATGTTTTTATTCACCAAAATGAGTCAAAACAAATCATTCGTGGTTTGTCGGGTTCGACCACAAGTTCAAGAGTCAATTCCCTTTACGGTTCGCTCATTGGTGGCACAGATTCTTGGTTCCACTTATGATCTCCTTCCGAGATCTCCTAAAGGTTCAATTTAACCACTTTTGTATTCACAAAGAAACCCAATCCAAAATATGAAGGTTTTCCTCACCCTTCTAATCGTGAGTAAATATAAAATCCCCTGGATTCTTAGGTGGCAGTATGATATTGATACTCCTCCTAAAGTAACTGATCCTCAGTATATAGTCTCACCCTCTTTTGATCTGTTTCCTCTTCTTTCCCGTCGTTTTGTTATCAAATGGTGGGATAAGTTTGATGTCAACAGGATTGTCAGTCAAGTTCAGTTAGAATTTCCCACATCTCCTCTCAAAGTTCTTCTAGTTTCTTCCAAAGAGCCTTCCAGTCAATCAAAAGAATCCAAACCCAAAGAGTCTAAGTCAAAAGAACCCAGAGTCAGTCCTACAGGTTCAACTTGTTCCCGTAAGGTCTCAGATTTCAAAGATTGCTCCAGTAACGAATTGAAATTAATTGCCCAAGCACTCAATAAAAGAATTGACGAGTTACATGAGGAAGCTTCTGTTCATTCTTCCTCCTCAGCTTCAGTTAGCCAGTTTACAGAGGATGATGGTCAATATGATCCATATGGCACCATCAACCTACAGGATGCTCAGGATCCATTCGCCTAAAATCCACAGTAAATCCGGCACTGTTCGTTAGCTCAAAGACCGTCTTTCGCGACCATTTTTTAGAAAAATCGCTTTTCCACCGAAAGCGCACTCCACATCACATCTACCCCTCAGAGCCAATCAATCAAGAAGATGCTCTTTCTTTTTTGCCGAAAGCATATGCTGAGTCAAAAGTTGTCGGCCCCTTCGTCAAAAGTTGCCGAAAGCATCCATGAATAGCAAAAAAGTCAGCACTGTAGCACTATTCATTAATAGTAAAGTGTCTGTACTTTTACTTTTACTTTTGCTTTTACTTAAGTAAAATGTTTCTTACTTTACCTCAGTTAATGTAATAGTTCCCTTTCCTTGATCTATAAAAGGAAACCGAACTCATTTGGCTAATCAGACTTCGAAATTTAGAAAGACTCTTAGCTCCTTCTCAGACTAATCTTTAGTTTCTACCACTGTTAGCCTACTTAACCCCTCCTTCTCTTCTTCTCTAAATATTTTAAGTTAATTGTAAGTCATTTTATATTTCATTTCGACTGTAAATATTTCAGTTATCAATAAAACTATTTTTATTTAGTGAATTAATTGTGTTATATGCACTACTCTGTTATTCTCTTTTAATCCTTGCTTCCGCCTCCAAATGGTTATATGGGGCTACGACAAATTTTTATATAATCAGTGAATTCCAAATTTGTTGAATTGTTGCTATATTATGGGATTATTTGTGATTATATGAGTATATGATGATTATATGTTATGTTTAGACAATAATTGCATGCTAATTTCGGTTTACAATAGAAGAAATATTCGACAGTGTATGTTTATATGTATTTTTCCATATGTTCATGAAAAGTATCAATTTTAGTGGCCAATTAGTATTTGAAATCATAAATTGAAACTTGTATTTGGTAGTTCATTGAGATATGAGCATAACGTAATTGAAATGGAGTGATTTGTCCAAATAATGAATTCACAGTGATGATTTCTAGAATGAATATCAAGAAAGTTGAGTTTTTATGAAAAACATGAATTTTGAGAAATTAAAATAGCTTTAGTTGGTGTTAAATTGTTCTAATTGGTTGTAAATGTGAGCAATCATGTTTATGATAGTTGTATAATTATTTTACGTGTTATTATCACTGTTTGGTGGGTGAAAATTGTGTTTGTTGGGCTAAAAGTCTGCTCTCGCTCATTAGCCTCTCTCTCACGTCTGTTCAACACCCCAGACAAAATTTCTTGCAGGTGCAGGTGAAAAAAAATGGCAAATTGCTTGTGGCCCCAAGCCTTTGTATGGCAAGTTTCTGCTTATATCCCGGTTTGAGATTCTCGATCTGTACATCATGTAGACTTGGGATAACATCATAGTATGGCCTGAAATTATGTTAGTATGTTAAATGGGTAATGTTAAGGTTAACACAACATAGTAAATTGTGGTTAGTAAGTTCAAAGTTGCAAAAATGATTAGTAAGTCGAGAACGCGTTATGTGATAATTTAGTATACCTAATGAACATTAGACAAGTGTGTCATGGGTTAAACACTTAGAGTTTCTGAAATGTGAATGGTAATGATCATGTTATGATATGTTGGCATATCTAATAGGTATTGTGGTTCTAAAATTATATGTAGGTGATCGTGAGTTTAATTTTATAGCTTACGCTTAAGGCAAGTTTTCTAACTCTATATTTACATTGAGCAAGTTTCTAAACTTCTCTTTTTACATTGAGCAAGCCTTTTATCCTTACATTTATGTTGAACTAGTTCTTACTTTAAAGTTTCAAGTTAAACGAACTCACGTATTCTTAATCATGATTTGAACAATCTAGCTATGACATTATTTTATTCAAACAAGTTTGAAGTCCAATACTTATTGATGCATTCTAACTTGTTTATTGTTGAGACAAGTTTCATTATTGTTATTCGGATATTATGAATGCAAATTTTCTTGAATTCTAATTTCAAATGTTGAATTATTATAGTTCATTTACTTGACACAAGTCATTTTCATAATAAGTAAGCTTTATTTTCAGCTTGCTATTAATTGATGTTTATTCAATAATTCATAGTCCTAGCTTAATTTTATTCAAGCAAGGTTTATTATTGTCATTCAATAATTATGCTTTGTAGTTGTTTCTAAGCATGGGATCAAGTATAGACGGCTTAATTACACTTATTCATTGTTTCATATTATTATTGATCAACTGTTGTATTATCAAACACTATTGATTCAACTAGTCCTCTAGTTGATGTTCGTTAAACTTCAAATTACCTTTGAAAGCTTATTCAAACCAAACTTTCTTTGGTGCGGACTTGTACTCTAAATAATGAGATGAACAACCCTATATCAGGGGATTATTTTAGAGCTACACAGTAGCGTTGAAATATTTGCGCAATACATAAAGACAAAGGGTCGATCACCGAGTACTGGAATGATGGTCCATATAGTCGTTTAGGCTGTTAAAGGTTACAGTAAAAACACCTGTGAACCTAGGACATAGATGATGATTATAGTCTTCTAGACTGTTATAGGTTAAAGTAGAAATACTTGAAAACCTAGAATAGAGTTCATGGTCTTATGACCCTCAGTTATGTTTATTCCATATCTTGAATTTTAGTTCCTGATTATCATTGTTTGAGTATTATCCAGTTTTTTATGAGCCTATTTGTTGGCAGATATTATTGTTATTCTCCTGTTGATCCATTATTATATCTAGTGAGCAATTATTTTGCTCACTCTTGCATATTTATAAGCTCATTGCAACTAAAGTGGAGAAGGTAGATGAACCTTCAACTAGCAAAGGGAAGGGAAAAATGTACAAGTGATGAAGACTTGTAATTTTGATTATGATTATGATATTAGACTTTTATTTGTTATGATGATCTTAGACTTTATCTTAATGATGTTATGAAATAATTTATTTTCCACTTTTGAATGATGTTTAAAGGTTAGATAACCTGGGATGTTTTTTTTTAAAACTTAATGATGTAACCTTATTTAAGGGAAGGATTTTATGATTCAAATATTATTTTATTTGGGTAGATAGTATGAATGCTTGATTATTGAGCACCAAATCTTGTGGGAATGAAGTACTTAGATTTGGGGGTGTCACAGGTTGGTATCAAAGCTTTAGGTTATGAACCTTAGGTGGGGGAAAAGCCTTAGGAAGTAACCTTTGAAAAGATAGTGATGATAAACTCTTATCGAGTTTTAGGAAAAAGAAAGTAATAAAACACTTATGTGCTTATGTGATTACAACTTATGTGCTCGTGAGTGTCGAGTAGTAATAGTTAGTAATTAAAAATTAAAATTTGGTTGACAAGATGGCTAATGTAGGAGGATCCAGTCAGGCTAGAGAGGAGGAGCCTCGGGATATTCAGGTGATTTGGGAACAACTACTGCCACGGGAAACAGTTCTGTTGGTCACAGTAGTTGAGCATGAGAGGGTACCTGACGAGGATGATGAGATAGAGATGGACGAGGAGGACTCCGTGGAGCTGCCACAGTCGGAGGATGAGGAGGACGAGGAGGAAGAGCTTCCACTCAACTCGATAGCTGCCCGTATGTACGACGAGGTGTATGATCGCAATGTGGAACTTCAAGATACTGTCAAGGAGTTACAAGAGATATTAGCTGAACAATAAACCTCGATGGCACAGAAAGACGATGAGATCTAGGATCGAGAAGAACGATTGAACAATGTTGAAGAGAAGTTGATTCACACTGAAGGAAAGAATGAGCGAATGATGGAGAAGATTGCAGAACTGGAGAATAAGCTGAAAGAAGAATCTACAAAAAGGGCAAGAGCCAAAGACGCGTACAATGAAGCTTATCAATGAGCCGGAATAACAGAGAGTGATGCACAAGCCAAGAGGAGGAAGATGGAAGAAATGAGCAACGTATTCAACACCGTGGTCAATCGAGCTCAAGATAGAGTTTTGAGTTATCCGATTCAGTTCGAGATGCTACCGTCATACGTATTGGATCGCCGAACAATGTTCCGAATTATGGAGGAAGAACGTCGTAAGGCTACGCAGTATCTTAATAGGACATCGTGGTAATATGTAATCTATATGTGATTAGGAAATAAACAAAATGTAAATCCCAGTTATGATATAACCAATGGGATGTGATGATGATGATGTTGACCTGCAACTGTTATAGTTCAGAAAAGTAATGTAAATAGCAGTGATGCTATTGTTTTGATGTTTTTATGATGAATAAATAAAAGTTATTATTTTATTCAAAGTGTTAAATGTTACTGTTATGATGTGCGACTTAAGTATATAATACTTAAGAGATTGAATAGAAGCTAATGGGTGTATTTTAACAGAAAATGGCTTCAAGACGTCAACCACCACGACGAAGAACCGTTGAGGAAAACAACAACAACAACAATAATAATGTGGAAAGAAACCTTGTTCAGCTGCTAGTGACGTTGCTGACGGGTGCTTTGCAGAATCAACCTCAGAATCAAGGTACAACGTTTTAAGGACTTCAAGGCGGTTGGACCACCAGAATTCCGAGGGTCCATGAATCCAGTTGAAGCACAGACTTGGATCATGGAAATCGAGAAGTATTTTGATGTTACTAGGGTTGAGGATAATCAGAAGACTGCTTTTGCAATGTTTATATTGAAAGAGGAGGCTAGCTATTGGTGGCAGGCCAACAAAACTCAGGAAGGACCAGGAGTGATGACCTGGGATAGGTTTAAGGAGCTATTTTTCGAGACTTATTTCCCAGAGAGTTCGAAGAGTCAGCTAGAGGTTCAGTTTTTGGAATTGAAGCAGGGAACAATGTCGGTGTCTGAGTATGCTGCAAAATTCAACGAGTTGGAGAGGTTTGCACCATATCAAGTCAAAGACAGATTTGCAGCGCAAGGCAAAGAGGTTCGAAAGCGAGGACCTGAAACCACAGTTTATAAAAGAGGGTTTCCTATTCCAGTTGAAGATATTTGCAGCGGTGATGGAGAAGGCGATTCTCGCTGAAAGTGGAGGCGAGGCAGTAACAAAACATAACCAAGAACAGAGGAAGAAGAAAAGTGAAGGTGAGGCTAAAAATGGTGGTGGTGGTAGTAACGGTAGAAATGGCAACAACAACCTGAAGAGGAAGTGGATTACGAATAGAGGAGCTGGAAATCAGCAATGAAACCAGCCAAATAAGAAGTTTGAAGCATGTTCTACATGTAGAAAGTTTCATAAGGGAGAGTGTTTGCTGGGGAAACGAGTATGCTTTAATTGTGGCCAGGAGGGTCACATCGCCCCAAATTGCACTCAAGCTAAGAAGAATGTGTGCTTCACGTACGGATCCAAGGATCACTTTGCTCGTGAATGCCCTAAAAAGAGGTTTAGTGAGACAAATGGGAGTAAGGGAAATGCTAGTGGAGGTGCATTGGCTATTAATGGACCAACAACAACAAATAAGCCCACAGCCAGAACCTTCAACATGACGGTGCAGGACGCGGTGCAATCAAAAGATGTCATGTCAGGTATTATCCCAATCAATGATGGTGCTACTTGCTCGTTTATATCTGATGAATTTGCTAAGAAGTTAGAAATACCTTGTGAAGAGTTGAAATTCCCTTTAAATATAGAAATTGCGAATAGGGAAGTGATTCTTGTTAGGTTCGTGTACAAGAACTATAGGGTGAATATTAAGGGGGATGTTATGAAAGTAGACTTAATCCCGATAAAACTTGGAGGGTTCGATGTGATATTAGGAATGGATTGGCTATTCAATTATGGAGCGATAATTGACTGCCAAAAGAAGTTTGTAAACCTTTTAACTCCGTCAAAGGTAGTTTTTTATGGTAGCAAATCGCCTAGACAAATGAAATGTCTAATGATGATGTAGGCCAAAAAGTTATTGAGTCAGCGATGTGTGGGGTATTTAGCTTACATAGTTGATACTAAAAAGGAGAAGGGTATGAAATTGGAGAAAATACCGGTGGTTAGGGAGTTCGTGGATGTGTTTCCGGAGGATTTGCCATGACTTCCACCTGACCGAGAAATCAAGTTCGTGATCGACTTAGCGCCAGGAACAGCTCCGATATCGAAGGCCCCGTACAGAATGGCCTCGGTAGAAATGAAGGAATTAATGGTACAACTGCAAGAACTACTGGATAAGAAGTATATTCAATCGAGTGTGTCACCGTGGGGAGCACCGGTGTTATTTATGAAGAAGAAGGATGGGTCAATGCGTCTTTGTATTGATTATAGGGAGTTGAACAAAGTCACTATTAAAAACAAATATCCATTGCAAAGAATAGATGACTTGTTTGATCAATTGAAGGGTGCTAGATATTTCTTGAAAATAGACTTGAGAAGTGGATATCACCAATTGAAAGTGAGGAAAGAGGATGTACCGAAGACGGCATTCTGAACTCGGTATGGACATTATGAATTTTTAGTAATGCCATTTAGTTTGATAAACGCCCCTGCAGCGTTCATGGATTTGATGAATAGGGTGTTTAAACCATTTTTGGACAAGTTTGTTGTGGTGTTCATCGACGATATTCTGGTGTACTCTAAAACTCAAGAGGAACACATGGAACACTTATGTCTGACGTTGGAGATGTTAAGAAAAGAAAAGTTGTACGCGAAATTCTCTAAATGTGAATTTTGGCTAGAACGTGTACAATTTCTTGGGCATGTAATCGATAAAGATGGGATTTTCGTAGATCCATCAAAAGTTGAAGATGTGATAAATTGGGAACAACCAAGAAATCCATCAGAAGTAAGAAGTTTCTTGGGGTTGGTAGGATATTACAGACAATTTATTCAAGATTTTTTCAAGATTTCTACTCCGTTGACAAATTTGACAAGGAAGTCTGTAAAATTTGTTTGGTCGGAGAAATGTGAAGAAAGTTTTCAAGAATTAAAGAAGAAGTTCAGTGTGGCACCTGTGTTATCATTACCGGATAATACAGGAAACTTTGTGGTGTATAGTGATGTTTCACACAAAGGATTGGGTTGTGTTCTTATGCAGAATGGCAAGGTTATTGCGAATGCATCAAGGCAACTGAAGGACTACGAAAAAGGATATCCGACTCATGACTTAGAGTTGGCAGCGATTGTGTTCGCACTGAAGATAAGGAGACACTACCTCTACGGAGAAAAATGTGAGATCTACACAGACCATAAAAGTCTGAAGTATATTTTCACACAGAAAGACCTGAACATGCGTCAAAGGAGATGGATGGAACTGATAAAAGATTATGATTGTGAGATCTTTTATCATCCAGGTAAAGCTAATGTGGTTGCAGATGCCTTGAGTAGGAAAGGCAGAGAAAAGTTATTGATGTTAACTGATAAGGAGGAGCTTATTACAGCAATGGCAAGGTTAGAGCTGGAAATCAAATTTCCAGAAGAGTCCGATGAAAAATTGTTCCAGATAGAAACTAGCCAAACTTTGGTGGACAAAGTGAAGAATGCGCAACTATAGGATGAAGAATGTAAGAAAATAAAAGAAAATGTGGTCGAGGGTAAAGAAGTGAAGTACCAGGTCGATACTGTGGGAATACTAAGATTCGAGGGACGAATTTGGGTTCCATCAATTTAGGATATTAAAGAGGACATCTTGACGAAAGCTCATAGCTCAAGATATTCAGTTCATCCGGGAAGTACGAAAATGTATCAAGATTTGAGGCATCATTTTTGGTGGCCGAACATGAAAAGAGATGTTGCAGAATGCGTTGCAAAGTGCTTGACATGTCAGAAAGTGAAGGCCGAGCATCAACCACCAATCAGATTACTTCAACCATTAGAGATACCGGAATGAAAGTGGGAGCATATCACAATAGATTTTGTGGTAGGTCTTCCAATGACTCAGAAAGGATATGATGCGATATGGGTGATAGTGGACAGATTGACAAAATCTGCACACTTTTTGCCAATAAAGATTAGATTTAATCTTGATCAGCTGGCGAAATTATACGTTAAGGAGATCGTTTCAAGACATGGAGTTCCAAAGATCAATTGTATCGATGACGGAGATCCAAGGTTCACATTAAATTTTTGGAGGAGACTACAAGAATGCATGGGAATGCAATTGAAGATGAGCACATCGTATCATCCGCAAACCGATGGGAAAAGCGAAAGAACGATCCAGACGCTTGAAGATATGCTTAGAGCATGCATCACGGATTTCAAAGGAAATTGGAATGATCATCTACCATTGGTGGAATTTGCATACAACAACAGTTACCACACAAACATTGGTATGCCGCTATACGAGGCGTTATACGCCAGAAAGTGCAGAACCCCACTATGCTGGGATGAAGTTGGAGAACGTCAACTGTTAGGCCCAGAACTGGTTCACCACACCGCTGAAGTAGTCAAACTCATCAGAGAAAGATTGGTAGCTGCTCAAAATCGACAGAAAAAGTATGCTGATCAACACAGGCAAAGTCGTGAATTTGAAGCAGGAAGTTTCGTATTTCTGAAAGTCTCTCCTTGGAAGGGGAAGATTCATTTCGGCAAGAAAGACAAGCTCAGCCCGAGGATTATTGGACCTTTTGAAATTCTACGCAAAGTGGGAGAGGTGACTTATGAGGTAGCTTTACCTCCAGAATTAGAGCATGTGCACAATGTTTTTCATGTTTCGGTGCTGCAACCGTATAAACCCGATTACAAGCATGTGATCGAATATGAACCATTGCAGTTCAATAAAGATTTGTCTTACAAAGAGATTCCTATCCAGATAGTCGACAGGAAAGAACAAATGCTCAGGAATAAAGTGATACCTTCTATGAATGTGATATGGAGGAACCACAATGTCGAAGAGTCTACGTGGGAACTCGAAGCTGATATGATGAAGTATTACCCTAAGTTATTTGTTTAGTCTGTGTCTTCGATTCTTGGGACATAATCTTTGCAAGTAGGGGAGAATGTGGCGATTTGATTATTTGAATTATGATTCTGGGGACATAATCCTTGTAAGGAGGGAAGGATGTAACGATCCAAAATTTTAAAGTGTAATTTTAAATATTTATTTAAATATATAAATATTTATTTGAGGTGTTTATTATTAAATAAATAATTATTGATGTGGTGGTCGTTAATAAATATTGGGTTAAGTTCAGATGACCACCTGGGGTTTGGGCGATTTCCCACTTAACCACCTGTAGTCAATAAAGCTACATTTAAACTCCCGACCTTTTGAGTTGAAGTGAAAACGTCATATTTTCCATCCAACTTAACCGTGCGTGTAAGTCAAACCCCAAAAGCGCGTGAGAAGGGGCATCTAATAATCAAAAACAAGGGTAAATGTCTAAAATAGGTCTTCTTCTACCTCGTTGCTGTAAAGAGAGCAGATCTACCCTGAAGCTCAGTACTCTCTCTCTAAACAAACAACTGAAATCAACTCCTGACTTTCTCATACTCCTCTTTCTCTTTCATCCACCCCTGTTTTTATCTTTCTCTGTCTGGAATTCGATGATAGATTAGGCAAAAACAAAAATGGGTAAAGATACATGGGAGGTGGCGCATGGAAGTCTCACATCATCACCCTCTTTGTCTAGGGGTCCGTGCAGTGCTAAAAACCCTAGCTTTGCAACGTCTCGGCAAAAAGCTTGAAGGTAGAAAGATGGTTGAGGATCGGCTCAGAAATTCCAGGTTGAATTGCTTGAAGGTGAAGATGGTGGTCAATTGGAGAGGAGAAGGCGCAGGGGTGGATAAAGAGGATGATGAGATTCAAGAGAGGAACCGTAATGAGAATCTCGATGTGGGAATTGAAGCTTCTTTTGGAGAAAATGTGTTGGAATTTGAAGGTAGAGAGAGGTGGGTTTATGGGTTTTTGTCTTAATTGGTTAATTAGGTATTTTTTTGCCGCCAAAGCATTCGAACTCGAAACGGAGTTGTTATTTGTTAAGTTTCCAAATAAACCCACGAGTAGTGTTAGAAATCACATCCGTTGCTTGTAATTTATAATTTGTGTTTATAGACTTCTCTGTCTGAAAGTATTTCTCGATTCATAGCCACACAAGGTCCAATGCCACACACCTTTGAAGATTTCTGGGAGATGGTACTCCAAGATTCTTCGCCTGTAATTGTGATGCTTACTCGGTTAGTTGACAATTACAAGGTACTAAATTTTATAGATTTAAGATAATCTTCATGATTTTCATTAGCATCTATGCAAGTTTTCACACTTCCATTGTGTGTGTGTGGTTATTCTTCAATATTTTATCTAATGTCCGATGCGTAAAATGGTGATAAGAAAAGGTGCGAGAGATAATTTCATATGGAAAACAAGTTGGGACAATTTCCAATGAAGGGGTTAACATTGATGTTTAGAATATGTGTTGCCAGAATATTTTATCCATGTTTTATTAGGTGTAGGGAACCAACGGTATTTGGTTGACTTCAAATTTGCTATGCACAGGTCGTAGTTTCAGTGTATGAGTCTCAATTTGGGTCAAGTTACATTCAAGTCTAATATGAAAATCAAGGTGCTCTAGATAAGTAATGTTGTAATGTCTTAGTTGTTTGTAAAAGAATCGAAAGTTTCATTTTCTGATTTTCCTTTTTCTTTTGGTAAGTTAATAACACAACAGTCCATTACCAGATATGTAATTTTCTATTGATTTGGGAGCTAATTAAAGCGCCATTGATTGTTCCATTGTTGAAATTGGCTGTGATTATACATGGGTGTAGTCATTATTCTGTGAGAGCTTTTTGGAATATGGGTTTTCGTGATTCGTTTGAGTTTGTTCCAATTGAGGTTAGTTTATTTTTTATCTTTGCTTTTTGGAATATGGGTTCTGTATTATATCTTTTATGGGTTTTGTTGAGATTGAGCAAAGTACACAAAAAATGTTATTTGTTAAGTTTCCAAATAAACCCACGTCAATATAGCATATTGATGTTTCCAAAAAAAATTCTTCTTATGAGCTGGAAATGGTTTTTTTCGAAATAATCTATGATGTAGATGTTTTAGAAACTTAAATTAATAGTTGGGGAGACTGAGAATGATTGAAACAAGTGTGTGAAAATTATTTTTACCTAGTTGGATCAAGTGAGTGAAGATTTGAATGGAGTTGCAGGCCTTGTTGCAAAGCAGAGCATGAATATGTTGATTGTAGCTGCTTCTTAGCTGCAGTTTGTGTATGGGTCCTGCTGGGCTTGCTTGAGATGGATTTGTGAGGGGAATTGTGATGTAGATCTATGGTTTTTGTGGCAAAAATTGATAGTTTATGGAGGAGTAAAAAATTTGTGATGAACACTAATGGGAACATTTAGTTATGAAGTTATGAAGATGAACACTAGAGGGTAATTTAGTCTTTAGCCAACTCAACTAACGGACTTAAGACGGAAAGCACTTTTTCACTTCAACTCAAAAGGTCGGGAGTTTAAATATAGCTTTACTGACTACAGGTGGTTAAGTGGGAAACCGCCCAAACCCCAGGTGGTCATCTGAACTTAACCCATAAATATTTGTAAATCTGAATTTATTAGATAAATTTCTAATGAAATTGATTTATAATTTATAGAATTGTGGTATAACATGAGATGTTATATTATTGTTTTGATTTAATAATTTAGATGATATATTAAATTATTAAATAAAGTTATAATGGAAATTATAATTTTGTGATTTTTGCTAAAAGGCTATATTTAATTAAAATATAGTATGTGATGTTAATTATAAACTAAAGTGTTTATTAAAATAAATTAAAAAGGATTTAAATTAGTTTTTATCAAACAAGGCTTAAGTATTTTAATTCTTTAAAATTTTAAATGGTTTGCCAAACAAGCCTTGTGGCTTTTGAAATTTCTAGGTTTGAAATTAAATAAAATAAATAAAATTATTAAAATAATAAATATAATATATTTATATTTATATACGTTTCTTTTAACTGATGTTAGTAATTAGGAGTATTAAAGTTATCAGTTTTTCCTTTGCGCTTAAGTGCTACGTGACTTGGTATTTGGCAATATTGAGAAGAGAGTTCAGAGAGCTTGACAGTGAAACTTAGAGAGAATTGAGAGAAAGCTTAGGATTTTCAAGCAATTCCAGTGGGTTAGCAAGAGTTACACGCTAATTGAAGGTATGTACACAACCTTGGTGTTATATATATATATGGGGCTACGACAAATTTTTATATAATATGTGAATTCCAAATTTGTTGAATTGTTGCTATATTATGGGATTATTTGTGATTATATGAGTATATGATGATTATATGTTATGTTTAGATAATAATTGCATGCTAATTTCAGTTTACAGTAGAAGAAATATTCGACAGTGTATGTTTATATGTATTTTTCCACATGTTCATGAAAAGTATCAATTTTAGTGGCCAATTAGTATTTGAAATCATAAATTGAAACTTGTATTTGGTAGTTCATTGAGATATGAGCATAACGTAATTGAAATGGAGTGATTTGGCCAAATAATGAATTCACAGTGATGATTTCTAGAATGAATATCAAGAAAATTGAGTTTTTATGAAAAACATGAATTTTGAGAAATTAAAATAGCTTTAGTTGGTGTTAAATTGTTCTAATTGGTTGTAAATGTGAGCAATCATGTTAATGATAGTTGTATAATTATTTTACGTGTTATTATCACTGTTTGATGGGTGAAAATTGTGTTTGTTGGGCTAAAATTCACATTGTTCATTAGCCTCTCTACGTCGTCTGTTCGAACACGGTATGGCAGCATTCTTGCTACTTTGGCCCCAAGCTTTTGTATATGCATTGCACTACGCTTATATCCTAGTTTGAGATTAGAAACACTATACATCAGTAGACTTGGGATAACATCATAGTATGGCCTGAAATTATGTTAGTATGTTAAATGGGTAATGTTAAGGTTAACATAACATAGTAAATTGTGGTTAGTAAGTTAAAGTTGCAAAAATGATTAGTAAGTCGAGAACGCGTTATGTGATAATTTAGTATACCTAATGAACATTAGACAAGTGTTACGAAGTTAAACACTTAGAGTTTCTGAAATGTGAATGGTAATGATCATGTTATGATATGTTGGCATATCTAATAGGTATTGTGGTTCTAAAATTATATGTAGGTGATCGTGAGTTTAATTTTATAGCTTACGCTTAAGGCAAGTTTTCTAACTCTATATTTACATTGAGCAAGTTTCTAAACTTCTCTTTTTACATTGAGTAAGCCTTTTATCCTTACATTTATGTTGAACTAGTTCTTACTTTAAAGTTTCGTTAAACGAACTATTGTATTCTTAATCATGATTTGAACAATCTAGCTATGACATTATTTTATTCAAACAAGTTTGAAGTCCAATACTTATTGATGCATTCTAACTTGTTTATTGTTAGAAAAGTTTCATTATTGTTATTCGGATATTATGAATGCAGCTTTCTTGAATTCTAATTTCAAATGTTGAATTATTATAGTTCATTTACTTGACACAAGTCATTTTCATAATAAGTAAGCTTTATTTTCAGCTTGCTATTACTTGATGTTTATTCAATAATTCATAGTCCTAGATTAATTTTATTCAAGCAAGGTTTATTATTGTCATTCAATACTTATGCTTTGTAGTTGTTTCTAAGCATGGGATCAAGTATAGACAGTTCGCTTACACTTATTCATTGTTTCATATTATTATTGATTAACTATTGTATTATCAAACACTATTGATTCAACTAGTCCTCTAGTTGATGTTCGTTAAACTTCAAATTACCCTTGAAAGCTTATCCAAACCAAACTTTCTTTGGTGTGGACTTGTACTCTAAATACTGAGATGAACAAACCTATATCAGGGGATTATTTTAGAGCTACGCAGTAGCATTGAAATGTTTGCGCAATACATAGTACAAAGGGCTGATCACATGGAGTACTTTATGGTGGTCCATATAGTCGTTTAGACTGCTAAAGTTCTGATAAAAAACACACGTGAACCTAGGACATAGATGATGATTATAGTCTTCAGATCATTAAAGGTTAAAGTATAAATACTTGAAAACCTAGAATAGAGTTCATGGTCTTATGACCCTCAGTTATGTTTATTCCATATCTTGGATTTCAGTTCCTGATTATCATTGTTAGAGTACTATCCAGTTTTTGATGAGCCTATTTGTTGGCAGATATTATTGTTATTCTCATGTTGATCCATTATTATATCCAGTGAGCAATTGTTTTGTTCACTCTTGCATATTTATAAACTCATTACAGCTAAAGTGGAGAAGGTAGATGAACCTTCAACTAGCAAAGGGAAGGGAAAAATGTACAAGTGATGAAGACTTGTAATTTTGATTATGATTATGATATTAGACTTTTATTTGTTATGATGATCTTACACTTTATCTTAATAATGTTATGAAATAATTTATTTTTCGCTTTTGAATGATGTTTAAAGGTTAGATAACCTGAGATGTTTTTTTTTAAACTTAATGATGTAACCCTATTTAAGGGAAGGATTTTATGATTCAAATATTATTTTATTTGGGTAGATAGTATGAATGCTTGATTAGTGAGCACCAAATCTTGTGGGAATGAAGTACTTAGATTTGGGGGTGTCACAATAAGTTCGTGTTGATTAAAGATGAAATTGATATTTCCATTGTGTTGGAATTATTAGTATTAGTGAAAATCAACATTTATTTCGATAATAATTGATGTCTGGAGGTTATATTGACCAATCGGATAATTAACCGGATAAATGAGCAATTAATTGCTATTGATTCACATGATTATAATTATTTGTTCACATGTGTGTACTATTGATTCACATTCATTTACTATTAGGGGAATTGGTGCAAGATTGATAATACTTGTATGACTAAGTTAAAAATAGAGATATAGATGAAGGTACTATACTGTAATTAGTTTTTTTCACATGATTAGAACTATTGAGTCACATGATTTACTATTGATTCACATTCTTGTACTATTAGGGGAGGTGGTGAAAGTTTGATAATACTTGCAGGACTAAATTAAAAATAAAAGAAAAGATGAAGGTATTATACTGTAATATTTCGAGCCCCAAAATGTGCAATTATCGAAACTATATTTTCCTATAAATAGAAGCTCATTCTTCCTTCATTTCTCACAAATTCACTAAAGCTATAGAGCAATTATTATAGAGAGAAATTGTAGAGAGAAAGAAGAAGAGAAGTCTGCTACCTCACTAATCCAGTATCTAGTTTTTTCTGAGGTAAGGGGTATTATTCTTTCGTATTCATGAAGAGAGTTATTTTCTTTCAATACTCGTAAGGGTTGTTATTTCATTCTTTATTATTATGTTGGAATAACCTGTCTATGCGAAGTACCACATACATGGTAAAATTCTTCTGTTATTCTATTCTTTATTATTACATTTGAATAACTTTGCATGCGTCTATCGCATGCCTGGTGAATTCTATTGTTATTCCATTCTTTATTATTCTGTTGGAATATCCTGTTTGTGCGGATTATGCATGACCTGGTTCCATTCTTTATTATTCTGATGGGAATAACATGTCTGTGTGGTCTATCACATATATGGTGAATTCTTCTGTTATTCCTTTCTTTATTATTCTGTTGGAATAACCTGTCTATGTGGATTACCGCATGCATGATGAATGATCATTAGTATTCATTCTTTATTAAATTATGGAAATGATATGTCTACGTGGATTACCGTATGGCGGGTGAAAATCCATTTATAGTTTCGTATATTCTATTATACTCATCTGGGATATCATTTCTTTTGTACTCATCATGAAATATCGTTTTCTTTGGTATTTTTCTGTTATAAGTTACTATTCACGGGTTACTATTCACCCAATTACTATTCACTCTAGTATTATTCACTCGGGTATTCGGGGTACTTTTTGTGTTGGAGTACTATTCATGAGTTACTATTCACGAGTTACTATTCACCTGATTACTATTCACTCTAGTATCATTCACTCGGGTATTTGGGGTACTTTTCATGTCGGGGTACTATTCACGGAGTACTATTTACCCGAAAAATATATTTCTTTTTTGTCCAAATTATTTTTGGTACATGAATATTATTCTTGAATTTTACTCTACAAAGCAGTATCATGTTGACAATTTGGATATTTTTAAACTCTTGATAAATTTAAAGTCTTTAATATTTATCCTTGATTTCGTTGGATTTGATTTCGTTTGATTATTGCTTATACCATTGTCATCATCCTCATGCTTATATTGTGATGAAAGTCATCTTTGGCTTACGTGCATAGATGGACTTGGTATGATTATGACCAGAGATTATTCGGTATAATCATGATCGTAATGTAACGAATGATGTGGTAAAAGTCCTCATTGGCCTGTAGTTCATTGATGGACAGTTGTTGGTATTTTTATGACCAGGGATTATTCGATATAATCATGACCATTGATGATTACATGAATATCCTTGGTCGTGGTGCAGGGATGATTCAATTTTATTTATTAAGGAAGTCTCGTGATAAAGTTGATAAAAACTTTTTAATCATAGAAGATAGTAGATTTTATGCTCTACTTGACTCTTGGATTGCTTATTCATTGCAGCTTGTTGATCTAAAACTTGTTGTCTATTATATTCTATCGGTTGTTATCTTTGTTGAATGCTAAGGATAATTTATTACGCATTATCTTAGTCATAATATTTCTTCTTCGGGCTAGTTGAGCTCACCCTTTCTTTCATTGTTCTCTTCAGGAAATGAGAATATAGCTGTGACGAGTCGGGGAACGGATTGACGGTCTAGATGGTTGTTTTAGTAGTCCTCACTATTCTATAAAATAGTGTGACAATAAATGTAATGAGGACTCCATTGAGTTTGGATATCATCTAGATGACAATATTCTTATTGAAACTCTTAGATTATGTTTTGTCGTATTTTACACGACTGTTGTATAATTAAGTTGTATTTGAGTTCTGTATCATGTATCTGGCGACCCAAGATGGGTGATGTATACCTGTTTTGGGGGCGTCACATGTTGTCTATTGTATTCCATCAGTTGTTATACTGTTGAAAGCTAAGGATAATTTATTCTGTATTATCTTAGTCATAATAATTCTTACTGGGCTAGTTGAGCTCACCCTTTTCTTTCACTGTTCTCTTCAGGAAATGAGAATATAGCTGGGACTGGTCGGGGAATGGATTGATGGTCCAGATGGTTGTTTTAATAGTCCTCACTATTCTATAAAATAGTGTGACAATAAATGTAATGAGGACTCCATTGAGTGTGGATATTGTCTAGATGACAATATTCTTGTTTAAACTCTCAGCTATGTTTTGTCGTATTTTTACACGACAGTTGCATAAAAGAAGTTTGTAGTTGAGTTCTGTACCATGTATCTGGCGACTTAAGATGGGTGATGTATACCTGTTTTAGGGGCGTCACAAGCTTGGTGTGGTCCTCTTTGCATTATGCTTCGAGTCTGGACCACATCTTCTTTGGTGCAGCTGATCTTCTTCTGTTCTGCTCATTTTCATATGATGTCAGATGTGCACCATAACCATCTGGATTTGTTAAGTCTTTGAGCTTTTGGTAGACTTCGTCTGGCACTTAGCAATCCCTGAACCCTTCTTGAATGTTTTGCAGACATGATTCTACTTTTGTTCTTTTTCAGCTTTTGGTTCATGGTGATCTGTAGAGTGGCTCTCTTGATCTTCTTTGTACTCTGCCACTTTTCTGAATGCTATCTCCTTGGCCTTCTCGGCTCTCAGCTTGGCTGCCATCTTCAGTGGCATTCTCATCTTTGTCGAGTGAAGCTCTAGTCTGTTTAAGTCCTTCTTCAAAGCTTCTTCACTTCCACCTATGTAGTCTCACTGTCACTGAGACTTGTTCTGTTAATTTCTGGTGGAACTCGTAGAGTCAACAATAGCATTTCAACAACTCAACGATTCTGGAACTTAGCAATCATCAGCAAATTTTGATCTTTGAAGCTCTGTTGATTTATACTCCTTCCCAATCTTCCCGTTAGAAAGTAGTCATTAAAGGCTTTTTGAATTGCTTCGCATATCTCAAGTTATTTGGTACAGGCTGCAGATGTAACATAACATGACTTTTTGACACTGCAGTCTACTGTTTCACCTACCCCGTCAGATATGTTACTTTGATGTCTCGGGTAGGTCAACGACTTTATTTCCCCCTTCTGATTTCTCGATCAGAGGTTGTCCTTGCATCGATGCTCTCAATAAGCTTTTGTCTGAATACTAACTTCAGATTGAACCGTTGCCAATAATTCAATCCTCAATTGTTCGAACTCTACGATTTTGATGCACATCTTCTTGGACCCGATCGTAGTGTTTAGTTGACAAGCAGAGACAACATTACGATCTTGAAGAGTGTTCATTAGCTCTCCAATGTGGAACACCTCTTCCTCTTCTTGTGCAGTACTTCAACACTTCTGTTTGCCTCGACTGCTCTCAGATACTAATGGCTTGACTATTTGTTCTGGCCCCTTCTGAATAGCAAGACACTTCAGATTTGTGGCGTGTCCAGCTCACTTTTTCCTTGTGATCTCCCTTTCACTTATCATCAATGGACTGACCCAATGCTTACTCATTTTAGCCTTGTTCTTCAGAAGCTGACCAGTATCTCTGTGTGCACTCCATCAGTTCTTTCCTTGTTTGGCAAACACTACGATCCTGGTTTCTTCCAAGATCGTTGTCTTCTGCTTACTTGACAGCTACTGCCTTTGCTGACTTTCCTTAGTCAGTTACTGAAGTCTTTTTCTAATCAACTTGTGGAAGACTTCATCTTGAATGACTTCACAACTCAATCTGAATGCTGATTGGGTTGATGCTTAGATCTTCTGTTAGCTTGCATGCCATTCGTTGAGTGCTCTCTGGTTTCCTTCATGTGGGATGTATCTTTGCAGTACCAACCAGAGACTTCATTCCTTTGGATATTCTGGGAGTGCTCATTTGTTGAGAATCGTATTTGCTCTACGATTCTGCCTTGGCGTTGTGAGCACATCTATTGAAATCTTAGTTCTACACTTTCGGCGATTCGACTTTGGTACGTGTAGACACTCACGACTCGAGATCGATCTTGACACTCTCTACGATTTCTGACTTTGTGTTCGTTGTCTTCATCTGATCTTGCTCGACTACGATCTCTACCTCTGATATGATCAGTAGACTCTACGACTCTGAGTGTATTCTACGATTCTTGACTTGGCTTTGGTAGATGCTCGGTCGGCTCGTAGGCAGGCTGTCTCTACGATTCTGAACATGACTTCCTCAGCAGACTATGGCTCTGAGGAAGTGCTCATCGACACACTACGATCCTTCCTCGTCTCTCCTAGCAGTCTACGAACTTCTAGATCTACTATTTTGCAGACTACGATTCTGCATCGATAGCTCTCGAGTTATCCTTGACTTTTCTGGCAGACTACGATTTCTAGTGCAGTGCTCGACGATCAGACAAGCCTATCTATTACATCATAAGATCAACCTAACATGTTTGATCTTTCTATATTTATAGTCCTCGTACATCATTTCTTTTTAATGACTTTTTACAAAGCTGTTTTGCTTATGTAGGATCAACCTAACATATTTGATCAATTCATTCTAAGTCCTTGTACATATGTTTCTATAATCTATCAAAGGACTTTACAACTTTTCTTAATGCAAGCATACTTGCATATTCATTCATGTATATATCATAATCAAATCATATGTAAATAGGAATAACATTCACATGCTTATTCCTGACAGACTCCAAATTGGATTGGGTTTCCTCTTAAGCTAAAAATTGGACTTGTAACTTATAAATACATGATCGGAGGCATAGAATAAGGGAGATTACATAGATTAGATTTGATAAAAATACTCCATTATATTATAACATAAACCTTAGTTTATATTGGATTGTTGGAGATTGAAGCACCTTGGAGATCATTGAAGATCAAGAGCAGGAGCAAGAGGGGAACATCAGATTTGCAGACAACATATTTTATTCTCTACTCTACTTCTATTCTTGTCTTTTAACATCTATTCAGTTGTGGATTCTAGACTTTAATTCAATGACAATGAACTAAATTTCTTGTTTAAGATTGCAACAGATCTTATTGTGTAGCTTATTTTAGTATGTTTCTCTGTTAATTACTTTGATCTATTTTATGGATTGTCTGTTATGATTGTGTTTAATTATTTAATTGTCTAGCTAACAATTACCATGATAATTTATATGGATTCGGGAGATGAAATATAGATTTAGATATGATCATAATAGCATGTGATTGTGTTTTCTGCATGGTGTTGGAATTCATGATTTGTGTTTAGGATAGGGATATACCTTTACACCGCATGTAATCTGATAGGGAACCTACTTTAAATCCTTTTTAATGGTAATTCACATAGGAATATAGTGAATTAGTTAATTAGGGTGTTTGATTCAATTCTATCAACTGTGGATTTGGATTAATATGTTTGTGATGCATCAGAAGGTGATTATAAATACTAATAAGTTCCTGATTAACAATCTAGAATAGTGAGCATAATTAATAAGAAGTGTTTTAATATAAGTGAAACAATAAGTGAAGTTGTGATCTTAAATATCCATAATATGATATTTAACTAGTGGTAATTAGAATTAGTTTAATTAAATAATTTAATTCAAAACCCTAAATTGATTGTTTAAATAAAATTAGTTTGGTTAAGAACTAATACTTGGTGATTTTTATTAAATAAGTCCTTGTGGGAACGATACTTTTCTTATCACTTTATTACTTGTTGACCGTATATACTTGCACGAATGTTTTGATTGCGAAATCGATCAACAACGACTTACAAGTTAAAATAAATGTAAAGATTACTAAAAAACAATGTTCTAAAAGGGACTAAGCGGGAGGCGGGAGGTCGGGAGCGCCTAGGGGGTCTAGGAAGGGCATAGACGAAATTTTTTATTTTAAGCAAATTTTAATATTTTATTTTACATTTATTTAAATAAAATAATAATATAAAATAAAATAATCTATAATAAAGATAATAAATGCATTTGCTTAAAGTTCAAACACATATCCATATTGCTAATGTCAAAATTCAAACACAAACATGTAATTGTTCAAAGTTCAAACATATTTTTAACGTATTAATTTTATTCATAAACAAGATTGCTATTAAATAATAAAATTTAAAATTTCAAGAATTTAATTTAATATTAAAACTTAAGAAACTAAACATAAATTTAATTATATTGAATTAAACTATATATTATAAATGTATCATCATTTATATAATTTAAAGTTAATTACAAGTTTAAAAATTACAACTATAATAAAATTATCCATTTTGACTTGATATTGTTCACTTCTTTGTTGTGTGATTTTATATGCTACAACCTCAGATTATGAATATGGTAAATCATTAAAAAAATATATATATCAAGATCTGGTTTGAATAGTTATTAAAATAAAAAAAAATCTCTCCGCCTAGATTCTGCCTAGGTCCCGCCTAATTTTCTTGAGGGATTTTTTTGACGCCTTGGACCTAGGTGAGGTGCCAGGGAGCCCTAACGCCTAGGCGGGGCGCTAAGGAGGACCTAGCAACTAGGCGGGGCGCCAAAGAGGGCCTAACGCCTAGGCGGGGATTTTTAAATCACTACTAGAAAGAATATTAATGAAAAAAGGGGAAAAAATAAAAGAGGGACAAAATAGTTATTACATTTGGTCAAACTAATTTATTTTAAAATAATTTATAAGTAATTTTAAAATAAGTTATAAAAACTTATTTATTTTTTTGACTTAAAATTCAGCTTTTAAATAAAAAAATAAGCCATTCTCAAATAAATAAATAATAACAAATGACTTGTAAATTAATTAGACCGACTTATATATTATTCCCGAACAAACTCTTAAATACTTGTGGTAGTAGCGGAAAAAGAGAAACTTCAAGGAAAGGACAAAATAGGCATAATATAAATTTTTCTTAATGGAGCATGATGACTTGGTTAACAAGTGGGCCCTACTTGTGAAACTATATGCGGAAATATTAATTTTTTTATAATATTAATAAATTTTACTAAATGATATATTTGTTATTTATTTTATATATTTTATTTTTTTAAGAATAAAAAATTTGTACATATAGTCATTTTTGGGGACGTAGGGAGTAAATTTGAAACAAAAAGATAGAAAAAATTATTTTCCTAATCTCCTTTTAAATTTATTATTGCCAAAGGCTTAAAAACATTACTAGGAAATATGTGGCGCATTGGACCTTAACTTAAACACGTGGCGTATATACAACACTCCAGCAAAACACCCAAAAGAAAGAGCCAAAAACCTTTATTTCCTATAAAACGCCGGCGACCCGCCGTTGCTGCCATCTCCGACCGGCCATTACAATCCTAATGTTGGACAATGATAGTATGATCTAATTTAGAGCAGTAAACGGTCATGAATTGTAAGTGTACTAATTTTATAAACTATTTTCTTAACTTGCCCCAATTAATAGCAACTGAAAGCTATAATATTTGTAATTATTAGCAGTAATATTTTGATAGTTAAACATATATATAAACCCTGAATTTTAGAATTTTGCAAATTGATTTTAACGTTGAGAATCTTTTTGTGGAAAGGGGAGTTATTTTTTGTAGACATTCATCCCTCTGGATTTCTGAGTTTCTTATCGATTAGCCCCTTCATTGGGTTACTGTAGTAATATTTAGGTCATTGCAAATGCATAGATGGCGGATTTATAGTATTTTCTAGTTTTTCTTTCAATCATCAAAAAATTATTAGGAGATTTTTAAATTCCTGCAGTTCCTAAATTTGTAACAGTCCATCAACTACATATTCTGTCTTGTTTTTGCGCTCGCGCACAAAAAACAACAACCCATAATCGTTAAAATTAGGTGATAATCTTAAAATTTCAGATTTATTAACAAGAAACCTTCTTGAATGATCAAAGGTTTGCTCACTAGGAACCATGTCAATAAGAAAACATACTGCAATAAAGACATATATCTAGTTTTTAAGAGTTTAGATATAAGGTTCAAAAGTACAATGCTTCCACGACTTGTATGTTGCGTTATTGTACACTGTGAAGCCTTATTTTAGTGGAGCCCTATGAGGCACTCCTTTTCTTTTCCTAGTCAATTCTGCCTCAACTTGTTGATTTACTGTTTGTTCCTCTTCATCTTCTGGTGAACTAGTCTGGATGTTAGGTTGAACTGGTTCAATGTCCATTGACGCTGGTAAATGTGCTTGTATCTGCAAATTCAGTAGTGATTTGAATTATTCGACCTGACGAATACAAAGAGGAAACAACGCTAACGAATTGCGGATTAAAATAAAATATTTAACCAACCTACCTTTCACAAAATAGAGCAGTAGTTGTACTCTTCATCTTTTAGTCTTCTACCGCATGCTTCACATGATACATTTCTATCGGGACCCTTATTTGGGAGAGGAATCATAGTTACAACTTTATGCTTGTTGCACTTGTATGGCTGGAGCAAGAAACAAGTTCAACTCAATCAAGGAGCTTTATGTTATTGGTTAAGAACTATTTAAATTCAGAATATAGTTTCTTTTTCATTTTAGCTATGTTTAAATTGAGCTCGTTTCTTCTCCTCCTCTAATACATAGAATTTAATATGAATGCTTGCAAAACTTGTTGGTTGCGTATACATAGAAATTCGATCATCTCGTAATTGTTCTTTGATTATTAATTGTTTCTTTTCCACTTGGTGCACTACATAGAAATTCAGTCATATAGGAAGATATACTAGTTCTTTTGACAGAAAATTCTTAGTGTACATCAAAATTCAAAAGTCATACACCACAAGAAAGATTAGAAATGACATCAAGAGACAAAATAGATTCAGAGGCATAGAAGGTGCAAAAAGATTACAATTAAGGAAATTCTGTTGTCAAGCCGGCTGACTGTTTCAGGGGTATTTACGTACAATGTTTCCCTGTTTCAACAATTATTTGGTTGTTCCGAATATGGCAACCATAACTTTCCCTTTTGCTTTTCTCATTTCTTGTATGATTTGAAGTAATTATTGTTTAGTTTTCATTTAATTATTACACCATTAGTATCTATTTATGCTTATGCCGTTAACGGCGGTTTACTTGTGCCCTTCCTCCTATTATAAAATTATACTAGACATATTTAATTATCTTTGATTAAGATGTGTAAATTATTCCCAGTACAGTTGAGCAAGTCGGGCTTGCATTCGATAAGAGACAGGAAATAGTCTCGACAATCAGTCCATCCATCTCTCAAGAAATGTTTTTGCATTAATTTTATTCCTTTATCAAGCAGGCTTGTCTATATTTGGTGACTAATGTTTGACCCATCAAAGAGAATTGCTTGTTTTCTCTCCTTTGAGAGAAATATTTGGCCCTCTTTGAAAATCGTCTTGGAATCCCACCTTTTTCTATTAATTAAGTGATTGTGCATTTTAGTTAGTTGGGCTCATATTAAAATTCCTTATTCCCCTTCTTACTAAAATGTTAGTCTAATATTTACTTGTTCCGGTGGTTATTAAATTCTGAGTAAAAATGGATCTGGGGTAGTCTAGGGGCACCAAGGCCCATAACATGATCCTCTGATTTGCTTGGTTATTTCTTTTGGTTACTTTCTGCCTTTCATATATATATATATATATATATATATATATATATATATATGACCCTTTATAGTAAAGGGGTGAAAGGGGTTAGTGGTGAGAGAAATTCTAGGGTTTCGAGTTTGGGGCGGCCGACTCAGATTTTCTTCATCTTCAAGTTGTTTGCTGCCTCACATCTTCTTCATCTTCTAAGTCGCTTGTCTACGCTGAACGGTGTAAATCTTGTGAGTTCTTTGTTTGGTTCCATTTGTTCTTTCCCCTCTCGTATTAATCGTTTGTAGTTTGCAAGATATTAATGTCTTCTAGAAATTTGTCTCTTCCTTTGTATAAGATTTTTAAGCATCCTCATATTGGTTCAATTCAAATGGCAATTATTTACCGATTTTCATTTAAGGAATTGTACTTCAATCGCATAGTAGTTCAACCTTCCTTTATATTATTGATGTTTCACAATTACATATATACTATTTTATGGAGAATTTGGAATGAGTTCTAGACTGTGTGGAGGAAATTGCTCATCTTTTAAGATGTTGAGTGATAGGATTATTTTCCTTGTCTTCTATGGGGGTCTTTAGAGTTAGTTATCTACTGAGGTGTGCAGAGATCGAAAGATTTCACTTTTTTAAATGTTTTTTTAAGTCCATTGAGGGTGTATTTCTTGTTCCCCTTTTATTACATCATTTCTTCTCTATTAATAAAATTTATTCTTTTATAAAAAAAAAAACACACCTCACAAATTTGGGTGTTTTTAAAATATTTTTTTTACAATTATTTAAGGGAAATAGTGATTTTAAGTGTTTAAATTGATCAAGAAAATAATATTTTGTGTTTTATCTTCGCAAAATCTCAGCGAGATGATGATCATCTCAGAGGTATCATCAGTAGTTTCATTCCAGTTAGCACAAGGCAATTTTGGTAATGTGTTTGGTAATGATTGTAACACCCCCTTCCCGAAAAGGAAAGAGAGGTCACGTGCAAAGCACAACAAATCTCAAAATAAATAAACCGAGCACTAACAACCTCAAAATATTAATAGTGGTGATTCATTAATAAAGTAATAAGTACAATTCTCAAATTGAGTCAAAATAATCCAAACTTAAAATTCGAATCAACCTAAATGGTCAAAGGCAAAAATCTCATCACACTAGCCCTGAATCACCCTCGCAAACTCCGCTTGGGAAGAAAAACACAAAGATGAGCCAATTGCTTGCAAAGACGGATACAGATATATACAAAAGATATACAAATCGATATACGAAAATAATCGAGACAAAATATCGAACAAAGCCTCAAGTGCAAATACTGAACGAAAATATAATATCCAAATATTTGAATGAAATATATCCGAATCAACGTAATGAATATATCCTCGAATCAACGTAATTGACCAAAACCAATAAAAGAATAAAGAAATAACGAATCAAGTAACTAACTCAATGACTTGAACTAAACAGAAACTAACAAAACTAATCCAATAAAATAATAGGCTGAAACAAATGGCTGGAGTTATTTTATACCGAATGAGCTCAGAAATACACATTGCCACATAGGCAAGTCAAAATAATGCCACAGACAACCAAAATAATGCCACACAGGCAAATCACACATTGGACCGCGAATCCAAATGTATGCAAATCGGATAGGTGTGTTTGGCACAACATCACACATCCGCAGTAATGTAAAACTAGGGTTAACCCATACGCCTCCCCACAACAAAAACACCAAATGGCCCACTTCCTCCGGAGCCCAAAATCTGAGACGCCAGTGGACTAATCACACCACCATTTTAAAGTGTCATGTCTCTCGTGCCAAGACGACATGCTCATGGTACCCCCACACAGTGGTTATAGCTCGGTATACCCTACGGTATATTCTAACAAAAATATCATGTCACAACACACGCGACAAAAATACCAACAAAAGGGTTCTATATGTATATGTTGAACCAAATCAAATTATAATCACAAGGTTTCAAAAGAAGGTAGCAACATGTACCGCCTATAATTATCAAAATAAATAGTACTAAACATGAATACCTAATTCAAAGAGTACAAATACTAGTCATATGTATCAACTCTAAAATGAAACTAATATATTTATTTCACAGAAAACAATTATGTGAAATCATAATAGAATTCGAAATACGGAAGCAAACGAACAAATTTAAAAACAAAAGAGTGTCGCTGAAAGAGTACGCAATCCGTACCTGATACTTCCAAACCATTTATAGCACACTCCACAAAATCTTACCCTCAAATGCCAACGATATCAAATACGAAACGTTATTCATCACCTAAACATATTCACCTCAAATTAAATATAATCCAATTCAATAATTCCAAAATAATTCATAATCTATTTAATATGCCTTTAATCATCGCCTTATATCAATTATTAATACTCCAAAATTTATATTTCAAATATAACTCTTTAAGTTCCGTCCGTCCGAACTAATTACACAAATTAATAATACTAAATGTAAGTACATTTATAAAAATATGAACACTTCTATTTGGTACGACTATAAAATATAATTACTTATAATATTAAAATTTAATTCATTCCATATAATCTTACATATTTATTTGTATAACATCTCTTGCAAATTATGCAAGTTTTCAGAACTTTAATTACTACTCGCTATATATATATATTTTTATTAAAAAAAAAATCATCAATTTATTATTTTAGGATCTCCAAAATCAATCACGCATTACTCCTCCGCTCAATGATTCAATAAAGTGATAATAATAATAAGTACATCCGCATAAGTATTACATTAATAAATAAACTCTCTCATCTTTAAAGATCACTCTTAGTTCTTGAATTACAAAAGTACTTGCTCATGATGAAAAAAACAACATACTAAATTTAATAATTTAATATGGAACCACGTGATTAACCCCACTTTATATAATATATAATATACTTACTTGTTACTGATGAAATTTCCCCACTAGTGATCAAAATCTCTAGTCTTTCTTCACCCGAGCCCCCTTTGTAGCTGTTCCCTTTATCTCCAAAGTAGTCACCTCTTCTTATTCAGTTTGTATAATGAAGTAATATTAGGTTTAGCTATTTATTAATTAGGTTTGCCCTAATAAACTTCTATTTGGGTTAAATTAATATTAAGGCCCAAATTTTAACCACATAATATTATCTATCACTTATTAATATTTATTAGCCCACATAATTTAAATAACTAGTTTGACCCAAATAAATGACAAGTTCCAAACAATATGTTTTAAGAATATAAATTTAATATTATTTTATTATTATTTTTTCGTGATATTACATTACCTCCCCTTAAAAAGAATTACATCCCTAATCAAAAGAATGAAAATACCTAATTATCAAAAAGATGCGTATATCTCACGCTCGAATAGACTCTCTATCTCCCAAGTAGCTTCCCGCCATTCAATAATTTTACCACAAGACTTTAACAAAAGGAATTATCTTCCTCAAATTTTAATTTAATCAGTTATTTAATTATCTACTAAAAGAATTTAATTTTCCAAACAAAACAAGGAAGAAAAGAAGGAAACAAAATCATTTACCTTTTCCCATTTAAACACAATTGTATAAGATAAAATTAATTAATATTTAACTATATAAAAAAAAATAGGTTATTACATTTTTCACCCCTTAAAAATAATTCCGTCCTCGGAATTCAAATAAGCTATAGAAAAAATAAATAAATTTAGTTGCGACGTAAGCGTGCATATTTTATAACGATCAACGTGGATAAGTCATCGATCCAATGTAATTATCAATGTACTTGTAAAAGATTAAATACCACTCGTGTCAAGTCTTGGTAAGGTTCTTCGTTAAATCACATGATCCACTTTGTTGAAGCGGGCCCCTGTTAATATCTTTGAGTTTCATTCTTGCAAGCGTTACGTACTCTTCTTTAACATAATTCAAATCACAAACATTTTTCTTCATCTAAATACGATTCAAATAACCAAAATATTTAAAATTATTTTTAACTCGTTAAAATATTTATATTCCACACATGACAAAGATCTAACAAATTATTTTTATTTAATTTTACATAAATTCACGCAAAACTCTAAAGACATCAGATAACCAAAACAACTATGCAAACCATAGTACCAACTCTCCCTAAGTCCTCAAGAGCTTCAAAATATCTCATCCTTAATTTGAACTATTCACCAAATAATATTACACCAAAGCATATACTACTAATATCTCTTTATCACCAACTTTCCTAAGTCCTTAAGAATTTCAAAATATCATAACCTCCAATCAAATTAGTTCTCAAATATTATTACACCAAAAATATACTACTACTAAGATCTCTCCATCACCATACCAAACTCCAAATCATATATCCTACTATCTGAATAAACAAATGATAGCTTTCAAAATCTCTTAAATATTCATCACTTAATATCTAATCATTTAATAAATCAATCATTCTCTTAGTGCAAACCTTAACCCAACAAATTCCAAAATCTCCTCATACTATCACTCAAAATTTCATATAAGATAACTCCAATATTCTACTAGAAATAATCGCAAAATTCATTTACTCCAAAAAATTAATCTAATTACCTCGAATCTTTACAACAACTCAAAATTACAAGAGATCCTTTGTACTTAATAGTTTTCACTTTATCATATTATCCCACCGATTCACATACCTCAAATTATTCACAACTTAACAAAAATCAGAATCTAACCCAAATAAAATCCTCAATTCCAAAATCATAATAATTTGTAATTACCTGAAATAACTCTTAACAAATAATTCTCCCATATCAAAACTTGCCGATACAAATGCTCATATCATAATCGTATAATCATTTCTTAACTGAACAAAATATGATATTATTCTCCTTAATAATCCAATCACAATCCTTAACTAATATTATTGTTCCAACGCATAACGATAATAATCTTAACAAATTATCTCGCCTTTCTCAAGTCAACTATAACTCAAAGAACTAAAAAAACACTTGGTCAGAATAAGACCAACCAAACAGAGAACAAAATCAATTCAAACTCCTATGTCTACCCAGTGATTTACCCATGAACTCACAGGTCAAACCTAAATAGGTTTTCTCAAGAAAGAACCTAAGCTTTGATACCATCTCTCGTGTAACACCCCTTCCCGAAAAGGAAAGGGAGGTCACGTCTGCAAGCACAACAAACCTCAAAATAAATAAATGAGCACTAACAACCTCAAAATATTAATAGTGGTGATTCATTAATAAAGTAATAAGTACAATTCTCAAACTTAGTCAAAATAATCAAAACTTAAAATTGAATCAACCTAAATGGTCAAAGGCAAAAAAAATCTCATCACACTAGCCTCAATCACCCTGCAAAACTGCTTAGAAGAAAAACACAAGATGAGCCAATTGCGGTCAGACGGATACGAGATATACAAAAGATATACAACTCGATATACTGAAAATAATCGAGACAAAATATTTGAACAAAGCCTCAAGTGTAAATAATCTAATGAAAATATAATATCCAAATATTTGAATGAAATATATCCGAATCAACGTAATGAATATATCTCAATCAACGTAATTACGTGAAACCAATAAAAGAATAAAGAAATAACGAATCAAGTAACTAACTCAATGACTTGAATCGAATAGAAAACCAACAAAACTAATCCAATAAAATAATAGGCTGAAACAAATGGCTGGAATTATTTTATACCGAATGGCTGGAGTTATTTTATACACATTGCCACACATGCAAGTCAAAATAATGCCACAGACAACCAAAATAATGCCACACAGGCAAATCACACATTGGACCGCGAATCCAAATGTATGCAAATCGGATAGGTGTGTTTGGCACAACATCACACATCCGCAGAACAGAAAACTAGGGTTAACCCATACGCCTCCCACAACAAAACACCAAATGGCCCACTTCCTCCGAGCCCAAAAACGGAGACGCCGTGGACTAATCACACCGCCACGGAAAGTGTCATGTCTCTCGTGCCAAGACGACATGCTTGTGGTACCCCACGGTGGTTATAGCTCGTATACCCTACGGTATATTCTAACAAAAATATCATGTCACAACACATGCGACAAAATACCAACAAAAGGGTTCTATATGTACATGTTGAACCAAATCAAATTATAATCACAAGGTTTCAAAAAGAAGGTAGCAACATGTACCGCTCTATAATTATCAAAATAAATAGTACTAAACATGAATACATAATTCAAAGAGTACAAATACTAGTCATATGTATCAACTCTAAAATGAAACTAATATATTTATTTCACAGGAAACAATTATGTGAAATCATAACAGAATTCGAAATACGGAAGCAAACGAACAAATTTAAAAACAAAAGAGTGTCGCTGAAAGAGTACGCAATCCGTACCTGATACTTCCAAACCATTTATAGCACACTCCACAAAATCTTACCCTCAAATGCCAACGATATCAAATACGAAACGTTATTCATCACCTAAACATATTCACCTCAAATTAAATATAATCCAATTCAATAATTCCAAAATAATCCATAATCTATTTAATATGCCTTTAATCATCGCCTTATATCAATTATTAATACTCCAAAATTTATATTCCAAATATAACTCTTTAAGTTCCTTCCGTCCGAACTAATTACACAAATTAATAATACTAAATGTAAGTACATTTATAAAAATATGAACACTTCTATTTGGTACGACTATAAAATATAATTACTTATAATATTAAAATTTAATTCATTCCATATAATCTTACATATTTATTTGTATAACATCTCTTGCAAATTATGCAAGTTTTCGTAAACTTTAATTACTACTGCTATATATATATATTTTTATTTAAAAAAAAAATCATCAATTTATTATTTTAGGATCTCCAAAATCAATCATGACTTACTCCTCCGCTTCAATTTGATTCAATAAAGTGATAATAATAATAAGTACATCCGCATAAGTATTACATTAATAAATAAACTCTCATCTTTAAAGATCGCTCTTAGTTCTTGAATTACAAAAGTACTTGCTCATGATGAAAAAAACAACATACTAAATTTAATAATTTAATATGGAACCACGTGATTAACCCCACTTTATATAATATATAATATACTTACTTGTTACTGATGAAATTTCCCCACTAGTGATCAAAATCTCTAGTCTTTCTTCACCCGAGCCCCTCAGTGTATTTGTTCCTTTGTCTCCAAAGTAGTCACCTCTTCTTATTCAGTTTGTATAATGAAGTAATATTAGGTTTAGCTATTTATTAATTAGGTTTGCCCTAATAAACTTCTATTTGGGTTAAATTAATATTAAGGCCCAAATTTTAACCACATAATATTATCTATCACTTATTAATATTTATTAGCCCACATAATTTAAATAACTAGTTTGACCCAAATAAATGACAAGTTCCAAACAATATGTTTTAAGAATATAAATTTAATATTATTTTATTATTATTTTTTCAGATATTACATTACCTCCCCCTTAAAAGGATTCCGTCCCCTAATCAAAAAAATGAAAATACCTAATTATCAAAAGATGCAAATATCTCGCTCGAATAGACTCTCAGATCTCCCAAGTAGCTTCCGCTCCAATAATAATTTTACCACAAGACTTTAACAAAAGGAATTATCTTCCTCAAATTTTAATTTAATCAGCTTATTTAATTATCTACTAAAAGAATTTAATTTTCCAAACAAAATAAGAAAGAAAAGAAGGAAACAAAATCATTTACCTTTTTCCATTTAAACACAATTGTATAAGATAAAATTAATTAATATTTAATTATATAAAAAAAAATAGGTTATTACAATGATATTATTTGATGTATCATAAAATTTATTTACTCCTATTTGTTTCAAAAATACTAATCATTACAGACTCTTCTCAATCCATTAATGTTATACTTTGGTATGTTTTTTGGGTACAATTGGTATAGCATGCAATTATTTGATGATTTTTTTCAAAATGTAATATGACTTCACTAGTATTTGTAATTACTAAAGTTTGATGCATATATTTTCTAGGAAGGAGCTCTGGCCAGGGGTGGATCTAGAATATTTGTTCAGTTATGTCAATATAATTTTTTCTAAAAAATTATCGCGAATACATTAAAAATAGAACTATATATATTTGGTAAAAGGTTTCTACGGTTGACCTAATATAATTTCAAATAGAACGTAATTTTGATTTTCACTGAACAATTCAATTGTAAGAATGCAAAAAGCATGCAAAAATATGAGAACATGCAATTTTTTATATAATTCAAATGACTTTATATTATTTATTAATATTAAATAAATCATGTTGCATAAAATAATTTATCAATATTGCATAAATTACATCCAAATGATTTTCACTTGTTTTCAATTACATATAATATAGAGATATATATTACAAGGAAATAAATAGATAAAAGAAAATAAACATGATTCCTAGCTTAATAGAATTTATTTTTTAGGTGTTTCTTTTTCTTTTTTTGAAACAGTCCAACAAATATATGCTAAGTGATCGATTTCAATATATAAGATTTCTTAAATCATGCAGGGAATGAGTTTTAAAGTTAATTCAATCAATATTTAACATACCATACATATGAAAAATATATATATTTTAACTATTTATTTTTGGAAATAATATGTATACTATATAATTTATTTTTTCCCCTAAATCTAGTTATGGCAATTGCCACAGCCGGCTCCAAAGCAGATCCGCCCCTGGCTATAGCTCAAATGGTACTTCAGTGGAGGCATTCTTTGCTAGCCTCAGTGGAGGCACTATTCTATAAGTGTGGTCTTATTTATGGCCGTACTTATAGCCCAAGTCGAAGCAGTATTATATATCTACTATGGCCTTTCCTTTTAGGGTTTGAGGTTGGTTCTGTGTCCCCTTCTACCCATTGTCATAATATAAAAAGAAAGGTATATATATGTTGTGGAGGTAATTTTATTATATTTGCATAGTATTCATTTTTTAATGTCATCTTAGCAATTTGATACGACGAGAACTTTTAATATTAAAATTAATGATCATCTTATCATTTGACTTATTGCTGTTAGACATTTAGTGTACTGTCCTGCTATCTGATTGTGTCCTTGTCCTCATATTAAAATATTGGGTAAAATTTAATTCACCACCTATGGTTTACACACTTCTGCAAATCACCACCTAAAAACCACCACTTAATCACCTGAGGTTTGAAAAAAAGTGCAACAGTTAATTTTTCCATCCAGTTTATGGAGAGTGAACTTTTAGCAAGTGGATGAGCTGTCCAACAACTAGATTCCCTATGCAAATGACAAAAATGCCCTCCTTAACCCATATTTATGATGCAAGTAGTTCACTTATTATTTGTTTTTTTTCCTCTCATTTTCACCAATTTTCTACTAAAATATGTACAAAAATACATCCTATGAAGTTTTTGGAGTGTCTAATTGATTATTATGTATTTGGATAAAAAATTTATTACCAAGATATATATATATATATATATATATATATATTAAAAAAAATATGTTGTTCAAAAATTAATAAATAAAAAATCTATTAAAAGTAAAAATATGGTAAATATAAGATGTAAACTATAAAAAAAAAACTAATTTTGTTATTCATAAGATTGAACAATTACAAAAATACATCAAAATGTTAATTTATCTTCACGGACCTCTTGTTATTCAATTATATTAACATTTTAAGTAGCTTCATTTTTTAATAAATTTAATTGATTTTACTAGCAAAAGGTTAATAATAGGGTTTACCAGTGAGATACAATGTTTAAGTTGGGATGCTTACACACACAATATGTGCATTAAGACTAATAACAATAAAGCTCATGCATCTTCTCACTTCAGTGGAAATTAGACTATTTAAACCATTTCTTCTTCCTTGCTCCATAAGGTTGGGCTTTGTTCTACATTGATGGCTGTACTATCAGCTGTGAATGGAGTGGCCTAAAGAAAGGCTCCTTTTCTCCCCGATACCCTTCCTTCGGCATCCCTGAAAAGGGCATCTCTTTCAGCACCTGAATCTCTTGGTGGGGGAGCTGCTGGAACAAAAGAATTTTCTTTTCAAAAAAAAGAAATATCGGACAAGATCGTAGAAAAGGTAGTGGCTGATCTTTCCCCAACCCAACTCCATCACCTCTTTGAACAGTGGCCTTTGCTTATTCCCCTCATCTTAGGTTTTCGACTGAATGGGAAATTACGTCGCTCTTTTGAGACACAAGGCAAGGGTAAGGTTCTATTAGTTTTAAAGTATAGAGACAAAAATGTTTTGTCCAAGCATTACTGTTTCTTCTCCTCCCAATAATTTAGAAAATCAATCAACTGTCTTACAAGCCTCAATCTACTATATATATATAATATGACTAATATTACTAAAATATTCTATATGTCCACATAACTTTTTCGTCATTTAGTTTAAACAATTCAATAATGTGTTTTATAAGGTACAGTTAGAAATGTAAAACTCAACAAAATGAGATTGTCTTGCACAAGTCATGATATAATTATACTTTTTTAAATAATATTTTTCCAACTAAAAATAAAGAAAAGATATGAGTAGAAAAAAATTGGTGTAAAATAAATAATGTGATATCCAGAATATTCTTAAGGATTGTAATTACGATCTTAAAAGATTTAATAAAGGTTGATTTAGTGACCTAATCCATGTGTTATGCGAGGGAATCAAGCGGCGTTGATTCGTGGAAGAAAAATATTTTTTTCGACAAAAACGAAGAAAACGCTTTCCGCATTTACGACATTTTGTATTACGCCATAGTATTTATACGGGGTATAAATACACAATTTATATTTAAAAGTACGAAAAATCAAAGTCAACATTTTGACTAATCGGATGAGTTACGAAAGCTAACTACAAATCGAACTAGAAGCAAACTAAGTTGGATTTGGACCAGAGGAAGGGGGCCCAGATTTGACAAGGTTGGGAGGGCCTTTTGGCCATATAGGAAGATTGCAATACTTACCTAGCTTGTAAGTATTGTATCTTGTTTAGCTTGAGTGTTGTTAAGCTTTACTTGGTGAGTTGTGGCTCTTTGCTAGCTATAGGATTGCATGGCCTTGTTGGACAACTTTGTATGGGTTTGCTAGTTAGGTTAAGCTTGGTAGATGATTGGTGAGATGTGACCTTGTGTGAGCCTAAGGTTGATTAGGGAGATGTGGCCTTATGTGAGCCTAAGGTTGCTTGGTGAGATGTTTTCTATAAATATAACCCTCAATCCTTCCTTAATATTGTTCAATAAAATAAGAAGCTTGTGAGAGAATACCATAGTAAGAACAATTATAATTGAGAGAGGGAAATCAAGAGGCTTGGTTATTCAAGAATTCATAAAGCTTAACACTTCAAGAGGTAAACCTAGAATTCGTTTATTTCGTATGTTAGTTCGTTCATAATTTTTTATGATAGAACTTATGAACGTATGCATGTTAGGGTTATGATTATATATGTTAGAGTTGGTAAGTCATAAAGCATGATAAACTAAGTAATGCCTTGGACAACTAATTGAATCAAGTTGTAGCAAGTTAAACATGAAGCTATAAAACCTTGTTTTTAGTAGTTTTTGCAAGAGGTGTGCAGCCTCATATGCTTAGATTTAGTCATGAAATTAATAGCCGAGTCGTAGAGAGAGAAGTTACGAACGCGTAGGAAAAAGAATCTCCTACTATATATACATGTAATACACACACACACACATATATATATATTGTCTTTAATTAAGATGGGGATCATATTTTAGTAAAAAAATAACTATAGTAATGAATCATTAAAGATTAAATATTATTTATGTTGATTTGTATTACAAATGAATTAAGATTGACTGAGATGATAGAAGATTTTCTTAGTTTGATTTTAGAAGCTAGTTAGTGAAAATTGAGAGAAAAAAACAAGATAAATAACAAATGAGGTGGTTATATGCAAAGTAAGAGTTAAGAAGGGCATTTAGTACTTTAACACATTCTTTTAATGGTGTTAACACTAAAGTGAGACTTTGCAATTTTTTTAAGCCACAGGTGGCTAAGTGGTGGTTTTTTAACCACAGGTGATGATTTACAAAAATGTGTAAATCACAGGTGGCCAAATTACATTTTACCCTAAAATATTTGTTTCACAGAGTCGGTACTCATATAGTCCTTTTTCTATTTTTACAATTCGCATAAGAGTCCTTTAAGATCATCAAACCTTATTTTACCTGAGATTTCTCGTAGACCATATTGTTTCAGGTACATTTCCATTGTCTATCTTTACCACTCGCATGCTATCTCCAAGCCCATGTCCAGGTAGTTCTGAGCCGGAAAAGATTAAATGATCGGTTCAGATGATTGAGGATTTTGGTGGAAGTTTATGAAAAAGAATCTATTGAGATTCAGAAGACGATTGATCGAGTTTGGAGCTTGAGGAAATGACTAGATAATATTTCATGTTACTATATGTCACTAAGTCAGTCTAGGAGCTGAAACCATCTACCAAATAAAGGAGCTGCATTATCTGGGATAGTTCTTTTTCAACCTTCGTACATAATGTTATGGATAATTTGTGGAGGAAATATTGAATTAAATGGATGCAAGGAAGCGGTAAAATCCTACATCAGTTGTATGCAGACTGCAGTAGGTCTAGGTGATAAGATCCTATCTGGGATTGTGATCTAATTTCTTTCTCTTTTTTTGGTGTGGCCTGGGGAAAGCGGGGGAGCAGGGGTTGGTGAGGGAAGCGTTGGGCTGGAGTGAGGTAATTTGGCATTTTACAACAGGGAGTCTCGAAAACCTTTTTCAGATAAATATGTAATTTCGTAAGTTACTTTCTTATTTAGAGTTCTTTCAGAAAGAGTTTCTTTCTTTCCTTTCTTTTAAAATCTATTAAAAGAATAGAAATGGCATAATTTTGGTAGGTCTATTTTTTGTTTTTAGACAAGGTGTACAAGCACTCAACTTGTAAAATCTATTTGAAATTATCATATTTTTCATAATCTGAAGCTACTCATATACTAAAAAAATGAAGAGCAGTAAATAAGTTCAGAAAAACCTCAAATAATGATGTCTTTTAACCTAAAAATCAATTACCTGGATCATGGAACAACTGAAATATTTCTGCATGTCAGTGATGCGAACAGCATTTTGATGGAGATGTCTATAAAGTTGTATTATATCATGTTCACCATGCAAGCCCGACGATATGCAGTATTGACATGCTGATGTGTCACAAGTGATGCAATAATGGTTGCATCTGTTCTTGCTGCGCTCATGAGCTATACAACGATCGAAGAAAGTCCGTTGTAGGAAATTTTCGAACCATTCTGGTTTTTCAATCTGAGGTCGTACTATTTGTGCAACCTACAAGAAATAATACATTCCCTTTATTAGTATTTATTATTATTGAGGTACTGTAAATCTCAAAGACTTGGGTGAAGATATTTAATTTTTTTGCATCCATGAACTTCTTTCTCTTAATCATCATATGGTTTTCTCAGTTTGAGAAACTATGGAATTGTAAATCAAGGCTAGGAAATGAGTGAGAGTATTTGCAAGGAAAAGCTAGTGTCTAAACAAGAGTAAGTTTAATGATGTATAACGAACCTGTTCTATGGAAGGGAATTTGCATCAAGACTTAAGCATAGGTGTGAAAGAATCATATATTCTGTTACTTACCTAATTAATATTTATATTTAAAAGGATTGACCTTGTGAGCAAGATGAAGTTGACCTGAGCAGTCCATATGCTCAACTGAAGTAATTGATTTTCCAATAATCTATTGCAAGTCCTAGAGAACATTTAAGAATTCTTCATCTTCCCTCGATTTAATTTCACTTAAATTTGCAAAAGGTAATGTATCGGTCCTAATTTCAACCTTCTTTCTCTCAGGTGAGGTATGTGAAATGTTACAAGTTTACAATGACAACTTGGTTAATGAAGAAGAGTTATTCCTCATGGACCGCTGAAAAAGTTTACATAGATGATGAAGCTTCCTCAGCCTGTACAGAGGGACAATCACATTTCAAATATTATCCTCAATGGAAGGTACGCATACAGCTTTCTCTGGAACGTTCCTTTTGTTCATAACCAGAGAATGATCTGCGATTGTGACAAACTGATGCCCTTTGAAGTTGGATATTAATCCGTTCTAGGGTATTAGTTTTAGCTTTGGTCATACACGCCTTATTTTTATTCTTGTCTAATGAATTGTTCAGAAAAAGAAATTATAATAACATGTTTTGAGCGTTTGAGTATGTGAAAATTGTTAAAGGCGTGAGTGGTTGCGTTATGGATGTGGATTTGAAGATTACTGATCCGATTATATATGTGTGTGTGTGCGCGTAAGTTGCTGGAGTATGATATTTGGTAAATGATTTTAAAAAGCTGATGTAAAGTTATAAACATAAAATAACTTCAAAGATAAGAAGAGACTTGCTATTTGACTAACAAGGTAGATCAATAATACATCTGAAATTGAAATAGATTAATGGTTTCAGATGTATGTAATCAAATCTCTTCTGGCCATTTGAAGAGATTATAGATGAAAGCCAGGTGTTGGAATGAATAGAAACAGTGATTTAGATTATCTGGAATTTGGATTAAGAAACTAATGTAATGTGAAATAATAGTATCAACTCAGGATCATGAGATCGTGGGAAAGGGGAGACTGCTGTTCTATAACGAAACTTGTGCTTTAATGAAGAAGTCAAAATTGTAATAATAATAACAATAAGAAAAAACCGGTGTATATATATATACATGGCAAAAAGTTGACATGGAACATAAAAATAAAATTACAGAGTACAAGGATGCTAGACACAATGAAGGTGTAGAAATATGTAAAAGCGCAAAGAAAGACTTTAAAAAGAACAAAGGGGAAAGAATTGTATATAAACCTTCTACACTTGTTGAAATATCTGTTGTAGGAAAGGCTACGGGATTGAATCTGCTAATTCTACGGCAGTTAGTGAGTCGGGGAGTGTATTGGAGGACCTCTGGGCTCTTTCAATCGGTGTAAATGAATGAATTTTGGGCACTATGTGGATTGTAAACAATGCTGTTTTTCTAATGCAATTTAAGCGCCCAAGATTATTGCTGGGTAGATATGTGTGTGTTGGGGGGGGGAGATACTAGCAGATTGTTAAATGGGAGCTGAACAGTCTTATGAATAGAAACCCATGGAAAAGGTACCAAAATTGACTGAACTTGAGGGGTGGCTGAGTAATACAATGTAAGAATTCAATAAATATCTGGTACTCATCATCTCATGTGTTTAAAATGGAGAGAGGAACAAACTGTGTTTTGAAGGTGGAAAGTTTTGCTTGTACAATGATGTTGGCTATGTTAAATCTTCTCTTTTGGGGGCTTTTCATGAAGTTTATCTGGGAAGCATTCTTCATTAAAGTTTTTGGTGAAGTTGGCGCTCGAATAAACTTTTGACATTCCCTATGTTAGAAAACTACAGGATTATGAAATAAGGGAGACATTGACCTTGTTTGGGCACCATATTTGTTTTGTGTTTTCAAGTTATAATCCTCAAGTTAATCTAAACATTATAGCTTGTGTAATTATGCAATGAATTTTCCAAACTTACAATAATACCCTAAAATCAAATTTATTGTTTCTTCTCACTCAATTTATGTCTTATTTGTAACTTGTAAGAATTGAAGTCAGCTAATAAGCTTATGTTGTAAATAGTGATGAATTATTGGGAATGTGAGATGAAACATATTAAAAGATTTTCATGAAAATCCTTTCCCTCATTTTTCTTTTTGTGTCTTCATCAAATCTTTTTAAGAATCTATTTGAGCATAACCTATCCTAAGTTATAAAACAAATACCAATCGGATCAATTTCACTATTACACATCTAAAAAGTACTTGAAAGAAAAAATTCAATATTACATCAATTTTGAAATTTCTGCATACCTTTTGAATCGAGCTAAAAGAGGAACCACTCATCGTTTCTTCTTTGGAGGAATGAATAAAACAAAATTCTTTTGGTTTCTTCTTTCGAGGAATTCAAATGGATTTAAATAATGAAGGTACTAAACAAAAGGTAAAAGAGACAAAGGTCTCATTTAATGCAGTTAGAGATTATCATAATCAGATTATAACATATGATGGCTACCATAATTTATTTTGATAATCTCGAGCCTCATCAAATAAGGCCTTTATATGTTTGCCTTTTCCTTTTGCACATTTTTGCTTATTTGATGAGGCTTGAGAATCAAAATCAAATTATTATAATTTAATTATGATAATCTCCAGTAGAATTAAATGAGACCTTTATCCTTTTTCCTTTTTCCTTTTGTACCTTTATTATTTAAATCGATCCGAATTTTATTCTATTCATTCCTTCAAAGAAGAAACGCAAATAATTTTATTCTATTTATCCCTTCAAAGATGAAACGACGAGTGATTCCTCTTCTGGATCGATTCAACATGTATGCAAAAAAAATTAAACTTAATGTAATACTGAAAATTTCTTTTGAGCAATGTTCTAAAAGGCGTTAGGCAGGAGGCAGGAGGCATGCCGTTGGGGGCTAGCGCCAGGGGGTCTAGGCGGAATTTTTTATTTTAAGCCAATTTTAATATTTTATCTTATATTTATCCAAACAAAACAATAATATAAAGCAAAACAATCTATAATAAAGATAATAAAGGCTTTTGCTTAAAGTTCAAACACATATCTTTAACGTATTAGTTTTATTCATAAACAAGATTGCTATTAAATAATAAAATTTAAAATTTCAAGAATTCAATTCAATAATAAAATTTAAGAAACAAAACATAAAAATTATATTGAATTAAACTAAATATTACAAATGTATCATCATTTATATAATTTGAAGTTGATACAAGTTCAAAAAATTACAACTATAATAAAATTATATATTTTGACTTGATCTTGTTAACTTTTTGTTGTGATTTGATATGCTACAACCTGCATTATGAATATAGTAAATCATTAGAAAAATAAATGTATCAAGATCTGATTTGGGTAGTTATTAAAAAAATATCTCCGTCTAGGCCCGCCTGCCCGCCTAGGCCCCGCCTAATTTTCTGGAGGGATTTTTTGGCTTAGGCGAGGCGCCAGGGGGGCCTAGCTTAGGCCACTTTTTAGAACACTGCTTTTGAGTATGTTTTAGGTATGAACTAACTAGTAAATTTTTCCGACTAGTGTTTGTTTTATAGCTTAAGATAGTTTATACTCCATAGGTTTTTAACAAGATTTGTTGAAGGCAAAAATAAAAATGAGGGAACAAACTTTAATTGTTTTTCATATAAAACTTTTGATATGCTTCCCCGCACATTCCTAATTATTCATCACTATTTACATCCCAAGCTTAGCTCAATTAATTTTTACAATAAAGAGGGCAATTAAGTGAGAATAAGCAATAAATTTGATTTATAGTATTCGTTTAAGTTTGGAGAATTCATTGCATAATTGGCCAATCACCCTCAGATTAGCCTGAGGATTATACCTTATTTGTGTAAGTTGTATTAAACACTACAGTGGGTTATTTTAAGCTATAAACTCTAGTATAAATTACTTGCACAAACAGCCAAATATTATAGTTTTTCTTTCTTGTAGAAGGTAAATAAAGTGAGAAGGGGATATGCTATTTTTTTCGGGGCCTAAGGAATGACTTTGTACTAGTTTTTCCTTTAATCTTCTTTGGGGTCTTTAGGTTTAGGAGTGCTACAGTGCCCTAGGGATGCATTTCTCTCTCATAATTCCTTCTTTTGACCGAATTTGAAAACCTATCAAATAGTATATATGTGAAATAAATGCGGAAAGAAAATTCATTTTATGTTGAAACTTTTTAGTGTAGTGACGTTGTTATATGACTTAGGTAGTGTTTGATAGCCTCTTATTGCCTCTTTTTGGCCTTATATCTTTTTCGCACAGAGGCTATATTGTTTAATAAAAAAAAATTCAAAAAACATTGAAAAATAGAATAAGAGGCTCTTCATTACTATTTATTCTTACTATCTTAATTTCATATTTTTAATTATTTACTCACTACTCTCGCTACACCAGCCACCACCACCATCATCACCCACGATCACCCATGACCACAATCCACCACCAGGCACAACCACCCACCATCAACATCACCACCACCCACCACCACCACCACCATTCACCACCACCATCATCCACCATACCGCTCACCACTGCCACCACCATAGCCCACCATCCACCACCACCATTAGCATATTTTATAATAATTATGTAAAATTGTCATAACTATTTAATGTTTATTATACTTGATATATTTTACTAGTTATACATTTTTGGTGATTTTGTTTAAATTAATTATTTAATATTTATTATAATTTTATCCTCACTTTAAGTTTGTATAAACCGATATAAAGGTAAATTAGTAAAATGTTATATTCAGACAAACAAAAAAGATGTATCAAACAACTCTGTTACATTTCATCTCTGTTTTAAAAAGAGTCTATTTTAAACAGAGCCTCTATTTTAATAAATTTTTATTGCACAGTTTTATCAAACACTACCTTATTATTTCGCGTTTATATATTTTTATTAAAGTAAAATATGCTGCCTCCCTTTTTTGTTGCCTTGGTAGGAAGTCTGAAATTGATTGAACGTCTTCATTTTATTTCAATTCAAAGCATTATGGACCCTGCAACCCATTTAAATAAGATTATATGACTCGCTTTTGCTCCAATTCAAATCTTTGTGGACACTACTATTTACAATATATAATTCTTAAATTACGTTACATCTTCTTAGGTTCAATTACAGTTTACAGAGGGAAGGAGGGACTATTAGAGAAACATTTTGGTAAATATTTTAGAGATTTTTTTGGTACCATTAAACTTCAATACATTCAAATGTGGGGGTGGGCAATTGTAGAGAAATTTTAAGATATTAATCATAATATAATTAGGTAGATAAGTTGTAAATGGTAATCATGGCTTCAGATGCCTTATATTCATTGTTTTCTAGTGGATCCGACTGTTTAGACTTTAGTGGATTAAGTACTTTTAAATGGCTTTGCATCGAGACAACGAGAAAAAGGTGTGTTTACAGTAGTGATGAACTCGTATCAGCTGTCCTTCTCAAATACCACACTGAAGAATTCATAGTCTTAATGACGTTAGTGATTTCTTATTGACTTGATGCATAACTTTTGACTAGTGCCTGATCCACAGAGTTTTAGCATGTTATCTTATTTAAGTAGCTAACTAGAGTTCCACGTTGCACTGGTGTTAACCGTGTTATCATGCTATCTAATATGGTGGTTATCCTCTAAAAACTAAGATTAGACACTTCAAAGTTAGACCCCAACATTCTACACAATGGATCATATTGGTCAACTAGTCAACGAAATTTTCTTACAGAGATCAATTTATACTCAAATTTTATAATAAAAGTTTTTAAAAAGTCATACGGGTATTCGATAGTTCGCAAATCTGAAATTGGGATTTGGGGATTCGGCAAATGTTTACAAATATTAAATAGATTTATATATAGATATAAATATGATTACATATATTTGTATGTATATACACATTAAAATTTCAGTACCAATAAATAATAATTCATAATAGAATGTTAAAATGTTCAAGACAAACAAAGTTTTTTATGCTAATTCTATTTAGAAAAACAGAAAATATATAGAATTAGTATATAAAACATTATAATAATAGTATAGTAATATATTCAATTTTTATCATCTAGAAAAAATACAGAAGAGTCCTTCAGAAGTATCTTGCCAAATCTAGAAGAATCCAAGAATTCTTGAATGAGTTCGGCAATTCGCTAATCTACCGAAGAACTGTTGTTTCCTAATAAAAATTGAAGTGACTTATCTACGAAATACATAAATAAATTTGTAATATCATTATATATATAATGTATCCAATTTTTTGTTCATTCAATCTGGAGGAAGAATGCCTGGAGATAATAGCCATTGTTTTCTTTCAAAATAATAAAGTTGCAAAAGGATTTATTAAGGATATAATGTCCTCGTATAGTATCCGATTATGACAAACTTATTATTTTGTAAGCTCATTTGTTTTTAACTTTTTATAACGTTGTGTTAACGCCAAGATCTTTCTCCACGTCCCAATCACGTAAGACGTCCTGATCCTCGCATGAAAACACACGACCAACACCAAAGCTTGACGGTTCGGTTCCGTCGGGGATAGCTTCAGTGTGAGAATTAAAGACGTGTTCACAAGGTTAACAATAGAGGAATATATGGTCTAGTGTATATTGAGAGAATTAAAATCTCGATCGTGTGTATGGGAGAATATGAGTAATCAATATATGAGAGAACATACCTCTATACGATGGCTTCCTTGCTAAGTTATATTACTTTTGCTTGGATTATTATGCCACCCACTATTACCTGACACCCCTCCGATCGATGGACCACCAACTATATCGAGTTTATCTCTTCTTTTGGCCATTGTTTTCTCCTCACGCACCAAGTTATGATCCCATCCACATTAATGCATGGCAGGAGGATTGGTCAACTGTCATGCTTTTTCATCATCACAAGTCAAAGATGTAGATATTTAAATATCTGATGGGTCGACCCACTGATTTGGTCTGATATTAGAAGGACTTAACAAAGATAATAAAATGACTAGGCCCAATAATGTCAACACCCAATAGTGAAGATCCAATGGACTAACTGAATAAGTAGGCCCAATCCATTCGGCCCAATAGGAGAAATATCACGACCCAACATTGCCCCCTAGTTTTTTATTAAACAGGAGGTTTAATAGGAAACTATAAATGGCATCGGTTCAGGACAAAAGGATTTGTAATAAGATCAATAAAGGCCCAAAATACGGTTTATCGAAGTCCATCTGATGAACATCAAATAGCAACATAAAGGGTTCATCTTCGCCGACCTCTACAGAAGTACCAATTGAAGAGCTTTCAACTACCGAAGCTCAAGTCATAGAATGAAATTCTGGTTTGGCAATAATTTCATCACGGACCTGCAGGCAAACACTAATTCGTGTGCCTTCGTCCCAAATACAAAGAAGCCGAAAAGGATACCGAAGAGAATGCCGAAGTAGATGCCGAAGAGAATACCGAAGAAGATGCCGAAGAGAATACCAAATCAACTCCTAATGAAGGGACAAGCCAACCTCGCCGAAAAAAGCAAGCTGGCCGAATACCCAAACACACCCCGCGCAAAATCACACCGAGTGCCTCCTCGATATGCCCTCTGACGAACGGACCCGGATCCTTTGCGCCAAAAAGAGGAAAACCCAAGCAAATTCTCCGGCTTCCAAAGAACCACAAGTACCTCTAACAGAAACTGATCCTTCGCCAACCACCCTGGTTGAAACCGTTGTTTCTGATGAAGAGCCCGAAGAGCAAGTGAAGCGATCACCCAAACTTTCTTGGAAAAGACAACCAACCTCCTCGACTTCAGTCCAAAACCCTAATCCCCACTCTCCAAATTAATCGGAAGAGAATTTCCATTTGAGCTCTCTGACTCCTTCGTCCAATGTCGAAAACCACCACCGGGATTCAAAGATAGCTCTATCATGGACACTGATCATCCGGAGGCAAACACTATCTTTGGATGCCTCCATCCCAAATAACAAGAGGTCAAGTCAAGAGAAGGTCGCTCAAGAGAGAATACCACCTTTCAAATCTGCTTCGATGAAAGATAGAAGTAGTCTCAAAGTTGTCTTTCACGACAATGAGTGCCTTCAGAAAGACCTTGCTCAAACCAGAGAAGATTTGAAAATGTCCCGGGCCACTTATCAAGTCATCGCTGATATAAATGTTGATCTATCAAGCTAAAGGATCAAAGCATCTGGTACATCGTGCGAAGCTCGAAGAAGAGCTCAAAGAACTTCGGGCCCTTAAGAATTTGAGTCCGCTTGAATCGATCAAGACTTTCGTAAGGATATCCAGGCAGAATACAGAAAATCCGCCGAGCTGATCAATAAGATCGTCCATATGTATGCGAAAGGATATGAAATCTGCCGAAGTAAAGGCAAGAAAAAGCTCGGGCCAGGTAGATCCATCTCTTCTGTAACTCTTTAGATGGCGGCGATGATGACAAGGAAGAAGCTCAAGATGACCTCTCTTTATCTTTAGCTGTAGGACTTTCTGTGAAAATTCTAACTTTATGTGAACAGTTAATATTTAATGAAATATAAACTTCATGCCTTATTACTTCTGTGTGAACATTTCTTGTCTATAATTCAGTGTCAATTAATCTGTATGAACCTAACTTAAGACATGAACTAGATAAGGCGTATAACAGTTAATTTATGAAATGAAGTGAACTGAATTTAATGGATAGAATTTAATGAACAGTATTGAATGAACTGAACTCAACACTTGAACAAAATAAACTAATGTATACTTATCGTTTACAAGTGTGAGATCGATCCATGTGTGAAGTGAATTCGGTTGATCCTCCTTGCACCATCAAAATCTTGCTTACCACTTGGGGTAGAACAAGTATATAAGGACATTTGTTTACCACTCGGGGTGAAACAATTATATAAGGACCAAGATATAAGGACCAAGATATAATGATCAAGATATAAGGACCAATTGTGACCATTGATCTACCACCCTGGTAAAATCAATATAGGATCCTCCGTCTACCACTCGGGGTAGAACGACAAATGGGCTGCCATCGAATGGCCAGCAAGTCCTACCATACCTCCTTACACCATAGTGACCAATAGGACCAGGACCAATAGTGACCATTGATTTACCACCCTGGTAAAATCAATATAGGACCTTTCGTCTACCACTCGGGGTAGAACGACAAATGGGCTGCCATCGAATGGCCAGCGAGTCCTACCATACCTCCTTACACCATAGTGACCAATAGGACCAGGACCAATAGTGACCATTGATTTACCACCCTGGTAAAATCAATATAGGACCTTTAAATCTACCACTCGGGGTAGAACGACAAATGGGTCGCCATCGAATGGCCGGCCGAGTCCTACCATACCTCCTTACACCATAGTGACCCGATAGGACCGGACTATAGTGACCATTGATTTACCACCTGGTAAAATCAATATAGACCTTTCGCTCTACCACTCGGGGTAGAACGACAAATGGGCTGCCATCGAATGGCCAGCGAGTCCTACCATACCTCCTTACACCATAGTGACCAATAGGACCAGGACCAATAGTGACCATTGATTTACCACCCTGGTAAAATCAATATAGGACCTTTCGTCTACCACTCGGGGTAGAACGACAAATGGGCTGCCATCGAATGGCCAGCGAGTCCTACCATACCTCCTTACACCATAGTGACCAATAGGACCAGGACCAATAGTGACCATTGTGCAAAAGTGAATGGGGATGAGCCACCAAAATCTTTCTGTGCTGAATCCCCAGTTCTTTCAAGAATATCGATGCCGAAGTGCTTTGTAGGTCAATAACTTCGGGCCAAATAATTGTCACGAATATCTTTGTGAACTTCCCGAAGAACACACCCTGCTTCGGATGGAACCAAATGTTTAAGTAATGATGACGAAAAAGGTCCTTCGATAAAGATTCTCATCAATGAGAAAAAAAATGGACACTCTTGTACTTGGTCTTCTTTGCCAGCATCTGATCCGAAGAAATGACGTCATCTGTCGTCAAAGTTATAAGCATCTGTAGTGGCCAGCTTCGATAATGCATCGGTGGCGGAATTGTTATTGTGATCGACTCCTTGATAGCATGTTGTACTGATGTCTGAAATAGAATATCCATCTGCATGCAATGTCCACGAACTCGCTTGCTCATTGAAGAATCAGAACGGCTTTGTTTGACTCCTCGACTTCTCTTTAACTATTATTAGCTTCGAAAAAGAATTGTCCGACCACAATGTCAACCGACCTTGGAAATGTTTATCAAGTGTTCGGATTTCCGTGAGTCGGCTTATAAATCTACTTTTTGTTGAAGTCTTTTCATTGCGGCGAACACACTTTCGAAGCGAGTGCCTTTTTGTATTCTCGGGTGAATATCCTCCTGTGCTGCTCTTTTGTCTGCCTGCGCCATAGTCCCGAGAACCCCTAGGATGAGGTACCTTCTTCGGATGCTTAGGAATATGGGTGCATTTTGTGTGCTGAATCTGAACCTGACAGCCTTAAACGGGCATCTCCGAAGACAAGTGTCTACAGGGCGGTGTGCCCTCAGTGGATTCTTAGGAATATGGCTTCTGGATCTACTCCGACCATAATCCCGAAGACCAATAGGGCAGAATACCATCTTCGGTCAATCAGGAAAATGGCTGTTGGGTCTTCATCTACTCTGCTTCGACCATGATCCCGAAGACAAATAGGGCGGGATACCCTCTTCGGTCAATCAGGAAAATGGCTGTTGGGTCTTCATCTACTCTGCTTCGACCATGATCCCGAAGACAAATAGGGCGGGATACCCTCTTCGGTCAATCGGAAAAAATGGTCATTGGGTCTTCATCTACTCGCTTTGACCATGATCCAGAAGACAAATAGGGCGGGATACCCTCTTGATCGAATCAGAAAATGGTCATTGGGTCTTCATCTACTCTGCTTCGACCATGATCCCGAAGACAAATAGGGCGGGATACCCTCTTCGGTCAATCAGGAAAATGGTTGTTGGGTCTTCTTTGGTCGTGAGGATCACCTTGAGATATGTCCTCAAAATGTATAGATCTTTGGAGGTTCTCTTGGAGCGGAGCGAGGATGTATTGTGAAAGCAGCAAGGATTTGGTTGTGCGATTCTTGGATTGCCAAGATGAGGAACAAAGCATTCAATTCGCGCCTCACGAAAGATGTGGTACGCCTAAAGATCTATATGCTTCGTCCACCATCTTCATCAGCCTGACCACTTCGACGACGAGTTCTAGGCGGGATGCCTTTTACTTGCCTTCGGCCACGATCATGCTCTTTGTCGTGAAGCAAAGACCAACTATCTTCGGGCTTCGCCGTGGGATCTCGAACGAAACCCTTGATCTGTCTTAGTAACTTCCGATGTAGAACAACTGGAAATATTGTGATTGATAACTCAAAAACACTAGAAAAAAGGCCCCTCCTTCTAGCGCCAATGTTAACGCCAAGATCTTTCTCCACGTCCCAATCACGTAAGACGTCCTGATCCTGCACAGTAAACACAGTCAACACCGAAAGCTTGACGGCGGTTCCGTCGGGGGATAGCTCAGGCGTGAGAATTAGTACGTGTTCACAAGGTTAACAATGGAGGAATATATGGTCTAGTGTATTGAGAGAATTAAAATCTCAGTCGTGTGTATGGGAGAATATGAGTAATCAATATATGAGAGAACATACCTCTATACGATGGCTTCCTTGCTAAGTTATATTACTTTTGCTTGGATTATTATGCCACCCACTATTACGACACCCCTCTCGATCCGATGGACCACCTTGACTATATCGGGTTTATCTCATCGCTTTTGGCCATTGTTTTCTCCCGCCGGCCGGTTATGATCCCATCCACATTAATGCATGGCAGGAGGATTGGTCAACTGTCATGCTTTTTCATCATCACAAGTCAAAGATGTAGATATTTAAATATCTGATGGGTCGACCCACTGATTTGGTCTGATATTAGAAGGACTTAACAAAGATAATAAAATGACTAGGCCCAATAATGTCAACACCCAATAGTGAAGATCCAATGGACTAACTGAATAAGTAGGCCCAATCCATTCGGCCCAATAGGAGAAATATCACGACCCAACACGTTGAATCCTCAAAATGCAATAAACTTACCACCGGAAGCACACAATATCCCACAAATCACGCACGCCGAGTAAGTTCATAGTAAACTCTGTTTTGGTGGCTCCAAAGGATAACATGCTGATTATTAACAATTAGAATATGAAAAATCTAATTATGATAATCAAATTATTGACAATTAAATTATTTAGAGGCTATTCTAGTAAATTTTTAAAGAATTAGACGACTGCACAATTTATAGTGTGATATTTACCTTTTAAAAACTCTGCATATGACTTATTGCGTAACTCCTAAATGTTGAGTCAGGTGTTGCGATATAATTATAAATAATTAGCTCTCTCTTATTAAAATGAACCAATGTGAAGCCTTGTTGTTTGTTTTTCTTTTTAATACTTTTTTGCTATCATATAGGGCTAATTTGGCAGCCTACTCCCAACTAGTTTGGGTTAAAAAGTTTCAGTTGAGCTGAGTAATTCTGTAAGCAATATCTGGATTAAGCATATTATTATATGTTTTATTGTAAATTATTTGTATAAATTGGCTAAACACAACTATGCGAGCTTATAGTTAAACTAGAAGTTAATGTGATACAATATAAGTTTCACCAAACAAAAACATAAAATAGTTTTTCTTAGTCTGTATAAGTACTACATTAAATATTTAATTTTTATTATTTATTCTTTAAGTGAAGAGATGGAGTTCGAAATCCTAAGATCCTTTGCCTATGATGTCCTTTGACTTGTATATATTATTAGCAGAGTTCCCATTTAAAGTGAGGTCAACACATCTCAGCATAGTAGCTAAACTAGATTTCGCTGCATTCACTGTTTTCACAGATTTCAATCAAGTAAAATCATAGAGGTCACTTTCTACTTACGCATTTAACTACAAACAATAGGTGAGTTAGGGGATAATAAGTTTGAGGTAATCAGCTTGTATAATACAGCCTCCGTTTCAATATTAGAGATGCATTTTTCTAGGGCAGTGTATTCTTGATCATGGTGCAGTTTTTTTCTACTTATCGAAATTGAGTGCACAGGATTATGTCGTGCCTGTACTGAATTGCAACGCAACTCAACTAGGGGCTGCAAATGAACCCATATGAAAACCAAAAACTAAAAGGCAATATGGGTTTCACATGGGTTAATTTTTATAAGCTAATTTTTATATCCACCTTTTACGTGACTAACATCGGATGCAACACTCCTTTATCCTAGCCTGAAATGGCCACACAATAAGCATAATTGGAGTTTTTAAAGGGTGCCACACTATAAATTGTGCAGTCATCTAATTAATTTTTTTGAATTTTCTATAATATCCTAAATAATTTAGTTGTCAATAATCTGATTGTCATAATCAGTTTTCAATAGTCTGGTTGTAACAACTTGTATCCTTTGGGACCACCCAAACATAGTTTACTATGGGCTTAGCTGATGGGCGTAGTTTGTGGTAAGGTTGACCCATTGCACATCTCCACTGACAAAATAAATAAAAACTAATCAAATTGTCATAATCATGATTAAGTACGATTGTTTTAATATCTAGCTATGCCATACGGGGTCATTATCTCTTTAACCAAAGTCCTTTTGTAACTTCATTGTTTTCAATTGATGGTTATCCTGCCAGCGATTCCTCCTCGAGATTGATTCAACATGTACAAATTTTTGACACATTATATTTAATATTGCAAATTTATTTATGTATTTCTTAGATAAGTATGAGATATATCATGCATTCATCAATTTTCCCAGTGTATCAAATTTGAGTATAAACTGATCAACTGTCTTGTAAAAAAAATTATTTGACCAGTTGACTTATATGGTGTGCCTATATTCTTCTATAATCCTGACAACATGCAGGCAGATTGTAAAAAATAATCTTTGACCAGTTGACTTGCATGTTATCAGCTTGGTTTTTTCTTCTTTATTATTATTCTGTATATGAAGTTCTTTGGGTTTTGTTTATTTTCTCATTTTATTGTTGAGATATCGTGGTCGTGGAGTTGAGTTTTGTTTGTAACCAACAAATGTGCTTGCTGATGTGGCCAAGGACTGCAAATTTAGAAGCTTGCTGATGATGATGCTCCCAGTGCCCCTTCATTAGCTGGTTTTGCCCGGGAATCAATCAAGTTGTAGAATAGATTTTGATTTTAGAGGAAATGGTACACCTTGCCCTGAAAGCTCAAGGGGTTTTGCATTTACAGATGAAGCAAATGTGACCAAACTAGCACTATTTTATTCCACTATGGATGGTACTGCAAACAGAATTATGTCCCACTATTAGGTATGTGTTGATTTTACTTTTTAATTTACTTTTATAGAGTTCATTGGAGAATTTTGAACAACTGAAGTTGCTTCTTTATGCCTCACGGGACGGACTGGTGCTGTTTCTTCCATCCCTCGGCCAGCTCATTTTCCACATTTCATGGTAGGTAGAAACTAGTTATGTTGAATTTCTCCATCAATATCTTGTCATAAACTGGCCCAACCAATTTATCTATTTACTTGATATATGGCTGATTCTTATATGATAAGTTGCCTTGATATATCTCATTCCTTGTCTAAAATTTTCTTCTTGCTGTACAGCTTACTTGGTAAGACCTGATTCATGTCAACTAAAAGGCCGGCGAATGTCCTAATTTTGGACTTAAAACAGCTATTTCAACCCTAATGTCTAGACAAAAGCTTGGATTATGCTCTGGCTTAACTGCAGTAGTCAATTGGTTAGGCACGAGGTTGGTTATCAACATTCAATTTCATCATTCATGATAAACCGCTCTATATCAGAAATATCTAAAGTTTTTCCTCTTATGGATATGTTAACAAAGTAATGTGATTTTCCAACTTACATTATGGTCTATTTTTGATAGGTCACCTTGGGATTGAAACAGTGAGGCATCTCAGAAGGTAACTTGGTATGATGAGCAAATTGATTTTTGGTTTTCATGGAGTCAGTCAGCAAGAGGTAGCTGTAGTGGTGCTTGATAGGTAGTGGATTATTATTTCTCCTGTATTTGTTTTTGACAAATATTTTATAGTGTTTTTAATTTAAATCACTAAATATGAACAAAATCATATTATTTATTCTGAAAATAAATATTTATAAAATATTGAATATTACTCCCTTTGTTCCACAAAAAGAGTTCCATTATCCAAATATGTAAACTTTAAGGATGTTTTGTTAGTTTAATAGTCTTGTCATGACAATGAAAATATGGTTCTAAACTTGAGAAAATTGTGTCCTTTTATATGATGACTTATCAAAAAAATTAATAAATAGGACTTTTAAAATTTTCTCTAGTTAATTGATTTCTTTCTCAATTGTAGGAGAGTTTCTCTATGATACCATTCTCTGGCCCCCTGGCTCACCTGTTCTCAAGCTAGTGGATCGTCAGTTGTCAACTACAAACATGTTGTGGACATGGATCCTGGGTGAGACCATGAGTATTTAGTTTGTTTAGATTTTTTTGGTGCAAGATAATTACATGATTAGATTTGTAAATCTTATTGATATTTAAATTTGTATTTTAAGACTAATTATAGTTTTACTAGCTTTGACATACTTTCATGATTTAACTTTTTAATGTTTGAAGGGATCATTGTTTTGAGTTTTTCAATCACTTGTAATATTTTCATCAATTGCACGGAATATTTACACATTTAATATATTTTATCTTCTTTTTTTACTATTTAAAAAGAATAAAAAAGATATATATATATATATTATTAATTTACATTATGAAAATTATTTTCACTTCAACACGTTACTATTTCAAAATCATATATATAACACAAATAATAAAAAAATTCAATCTAAAAATTGCAACTATACATGAATAACATGTAAAGAATTATTATTACTTATGTTAAGATAAAAATAAAATAAAGTCGTGAATTCAATTATATTAATTAAAGAGATTTTAATAATTTACGATAAATAAAGTTCTAAGACGTCATTTATGTTTTTTATACTTCTTACTTATGTTAAGATAAAAATAAAATAAAGTCGTGAATTCAATTACATTAATTAAAGAGATTTTAATAATTTACGATAAACAAAGTTCTAAGACGTCATTTATGTTTTTTATACTAGTAGTGATTATCATGAATTATCTTATTTTTTTTTATATTAATTTGTATCAAGTTGAAGGGAACTAATGAATTTTTAAGAAGATATACACTAAATGTAATATTACACTAAAACTCATAAGAAAAAAAAAATTAAATTATATTCTTTACTTACAACTTTATTATATGCACTATAACTTGATATTGATTAGTATATATAAAACATATAGTTTATTATAAAATGCAGTGTGGTTTTAGGCGTGTATCTACTAGTGCAACTACAATGTACGATTACGGTTAGTAAAAATTAAAATCATACCGCATAACCACATGGTATCCATAAATTGTGCAATTTTATGTGATTGTGGTGCAGTAGCGATTACAAATGCAATTTCTTGCTCTCCCTGTGAAAAACAACTGATTGTGATTGCCTTTATCTATGATATTAATGTCAAAGATGTACTCTCTCTCTCAAAAATTCTACCACATTTTTTGATAGGAGAATATTATTTTCACATGAGTTTTTGATATTTTCACATGATCTCTTCTCACATAAAAGTGGGACCTACTTTCTTCTCATGTGAAAGAAGAATATATAGAAATATCAAAAACACATATAAAAATATCAGTTTCCTTTTTAACATGGGAAGGTCTCTTATCTATACTAAACCGACTCTCCCAAGTTTTTTCTTATATTATTTTGTTTGATTTTTTCTCATTTTTCTCTTTTATGAAATTTATTTACCTTTTTATAGAGTTCCATTTCTCCTAGTTTGAATTTTTTTTCCTAGCTCCATGGTTTTCCCCCAGGTTCATGATCTCTTTATGGATGAGTTTTTATTTGAGTTAATTAGTAAAGACATTTTTATTCATATTTGGGTGTTGGTTATCACAACTGTCTTTTTTTCGTTACTCTCGCATTGAAAAATTGTTCAAATCTGTTTATTTTTGTCTATTTTTTTTAAATTTATACGTTGAAGGAGGTATAATATTGACTTCAACCTATTTATCAATGAGAATTATTCCCCATTTTAATTACAAAACTTTGTCCAAACCAAAAAAGAGAAAAAAAGAAGTTGGACCATTAGGATTAAATGCATTTCAACAAGAAAGGGATCCGAACTCATGATATCTGTTAATGTTAAGGGTGTAAATGAACCGAGTCGAGTCGAATATTGTGGTTCATAAAATTTATCGATTATAAAAGATTTGATTGAGGCTCGTTTAGCTATCGAGTTGAACACGTTCTCGAATTGAGCTCGAGCAGTTTGAACTTTTCAAATAAATATAATCTGAGTATCAATAGAAAATTATAATTTGAGTAGATTCGAGTAATTTATCGAATTTTAAAATTTGCTCATATTTGAATCATTTATATTTCAAGTTGAGCTCGAATCGAACTTGTAGTCGAGCGAGTACGAATCGAACCTGAACTATTTGCTCATTTTACAGCCTTAATCTCTGCTATATGTGAAAATGCAAGCACTATATGTCACTTAAGTGAAAAAAATTTGTATTCAAAAGCATATTTAAAGTACATAAATTAATTATATAAAATTTTGGCAAAATTAATGAACTATCCACTATAGTTGATAAATTTTACTGATTACACCATTAAATATTTAATTTTAAAATTATCTTAATAAATTAATTATTATTTTGAAATTAAGTTATTCTATTATCTCGTGCTCACGGATTACTTTTAAATTTTAAATTACCCTAATAAATTAATTATTATTTTGAAATTGGGTCATTCTGTTATCTCTTGCTCACGGCTGTACGGCTGTTAAATGAAAAAAAGAAAATGACATGGCAGCAAAACATAAATAGAGAGAGGTCACGGGTATTAGTAATACTTGAGGATTCGAAGGTCTTGGAGAGTACAAAGAAGCTTGAGAAAGCCATAATCGGAATCGGGCATGGTGAGGTAGACGCATGAAAGTCCCACAACAAATCCCAAAATTATGTCGGATGCCACTGTGTAACAAGTTGATAAGTTCAGTTGTTACTTAGGCAAGCAGCAGCAACAATTCACAAGAATAAGAAATAAGGAAAAAGTTAAATAGAATCAGAAGGAGGGAGTAGAAATGGAGGAAGGATCAGACGGAAACAGAGAATTTAGAAAGGAACAATTTCATATTTCATTCATAATCCTCATGTTGCGATGAGCACATTACATATACTCCTTCACGTGAGCCTAGATTGGATACCCGCTCAGCCATGTGATTCCTAACAACCTACTAACAGAGCAACATGCTGAAGAAATGCAATGGAAAGAAAAAGACTGACTTTCCCACTCATAAAAATAACAAAAGACATAGATGACCTTAGCTAACCAAGTTAATCACCTTACAATCTACCCCCCATGAAAACAACCTTGTCCTCAAGGTTGGAAATGAGGGAATTTCTTATGGAACTCATCCCAGTCCTCCCAAATTGTTTCATCAGGCAAAGTGTTGGACCACTGCACCAATACCTCAACTGAAGCTGCATTCTTTTTCTTAATCATCTTCTTGTCTAGAATAGCCATAGGCTCCACCAGAATTGGCCATGTTCATCTAGATGAGGTAGGATTGCAGAACTAGTGTGCTTGGAACCAATCCTCTTCTTCAAAAGAGACACATGGAACACAGGATGGACCTTAGCTTGAGTTGGTAAACTAAGTCGATAGGCTACTTTTCCCACTTTTTCCATAACCTGATAGGGGCCAAAATATTTGGGAAGAAGCTTTCCAAATTTAGTTTGAGTAATAGTAGATTGTTTGTACGGTTTAATCCTCAGGTATGCCCAATCTCCCACCAAGAAGGTCCTTTCACTCCTTGCTTTATCAACATAAGTTTTCATCCTAGACTGAGCTGCTGTCAAGTTCTGCTTTAATAACTGCAATTGTTGAGTTCTGTCCTTGCAAAATGACTTGGTAGTAGGGTCCCTAATTTGGCCATATCGATAGAAGTTGAGATGATGAGGGTTGTAACCATATAGGGCTTCAAAAGGAGACACCTTAAGCTCTCTGTGGTAATGAGAATTATACCAGAATTCTGCTAGAGGCAACCAAATGGTCCAGTTATTAGGTCCATTTGTAGTCATGCATCTGAGATAACATTCAAGCACATGGTTGAGCCTTTCTGTCTGGCCATCAGTTTAGGGGTGGTATGAAGTGCCTAAGTGAAGTTTTGTCCCCACCAGTTTGAACAATGATTGCCAAAACAGACTGATGAAGATTTTATCCCTATCAAACACAATAGAGGAGGAAAAACCATGTAGTTTATAAATTAGTTCAATGTATACCTGAGCCAAATCTGCAGCAGAAAAAGGATGATGGAGAGGAATGAAATGACCATACTTGGTTAGCCTATCAACTACCACCCATATGACTGTCTGCCCTGGTAATCCTTCAATAAAATCCATGGATATATCCTCCCATAGTTTTTCTATCTCTCGTAGAAAAAAGATGTACTCTCCTAACTATTGGAATTATGTATTTACGTGTTTTTGTTAAAGTGTCAACCACCCTCACCCATAATAAGACTCCTCTTATTTATAGATGTGGGCAACCCTCCTTAACAATTAAGGAATTGGATTTTATTTTAATTAATTAAACTCCTTTAATTAATTATGCTCCCAATCTTATTAGGAATAATTAATTAAAATCTTTTAAAGTCTCCTAATCTTATTAGGAATAAATGAGAGTACTTATATTAAATTAATTTCCAACTCTTTAGAAATTAAAATAATAATAATTGTAATAATATTAATATGACTCCTCTTATTAATTTATATATTTAATATTTCCAAAATATTAAATAATAAATATTAAGCTATTTAATTTATTCTATCACCATAGGTTAAATTAAATACACTTAACATATTATTACGACTATGCCATTAACTTCTTAAATAATTATCTTCCTTTTATGGTGTGACCCTTTAGGTTCTCCATATTAAACCGGCTGTGAATAAATCAATTAGAACAATTTTAATCTTATTTAAATAAATAAATTAAACTATTAATTTATTTAAATAAATAATATTTATTCTACAATAGGGATAAGCCTCCCTAGTGATCAACGACTTTTTAGATAATATAGATTTTAACATTAATCATAAAAGAACCTTTGAGTAAATAGTTACCGTACAATTCAATCCTTCCACCATACAATGTTCCAATTAAATATAAGACATGGAATTACTGTCAATTCTTATTTTATTTAATTATATGTATTTCGACTCTTAAATACACAACTCCAAATAATGCAAATTAGAAACTTCTTTCTAATTTCATTCTGCCTTGGCCAAGGACTACTGAGTTGTCATTTATCAAATCACATAGGAAATTTCTCTTCTTTTACTAGAAGCGGTAGATTCTTTATTGATCATACATTATCTCCATGTACAATTTATTATACCCAAGCATACCCTTTGATATACCCTAAGGGTCTTAAGGAATAAGTCAAAGTATATTTCATCATACACAAGATACTATGATGATCTCAAGTCCAAGGATCACTTGTACTACTATCACTACAAGAATTCCTATTGACAAGCAAGTAAAACTCCATTAGGTATTCCTTAGCGAGCCACATTCAGTGAACTTATTCTCTAATAAGCACCTACATACTTTCTTTAGTGTCTCCATACAAATGATCATGAGATCAATCATCCTCATCCAATGAGCAAGCAGCGTATGTACCAATCTATCCGAATTCACTAATCCCAAATTCAGTAATCCAACGATTGGGAACTATTTTAGTTTTAAGCTTTCTAAGAATTTAGATCTCATTAGAATGATCATCATCATTATTCTAAAAGCATTGCTTAAAACTATAGGTTTATCACATATTATAAAGCAGCATCATGTAGATAATTAAAAGCCTTTAATAAATTAATACTTTGTATTAATAAATAAATAAGATTGTTACAAAGTATATGTTTTATCATCAAACATGATTGGCTTGTGTGCATACTATTTTCAATCTCCCACTTGCATGAAAGCCAATCGTCATGGTATTTCATACCCTTCTTCTCTAAGTGACGATTATCCTGCTGTTGGATAAGCTTCAGTATATGGATATATAATGTTGTTCTTGAGAATCCACTATCTCTATAGTGATTTCCCATCTTTCAATGATTCCTTTAATCAAATGAAAGTGCCACAACACATGTTTAGATCCAAGATGAGACTTAGGAACTATTCCTAGTTCTGTAATGAACTTTTTATCCAAACAATCAACTTGCAGCTTCATTTATAGCTATATACTTTGTCTTTATCACTAAACCAGCAACTCTTTGCTGTTTGGAACCTTTCCAATTCACTGCACCACCGTTCAAGGTAACGCTTTACCTTAAAGTGGATTTTCTGTCGTCTTGGTCTGTTTGAAAAATATGAGTCTGTTAAGCCTTCTAATTTTAATTCAGACCCACCATAAATATGATCACATCCTTAGTGATGGTTAAGTACGTTAAGATGTTTTTCACTGTCTTAAAGTGATCTTCTCCAGAGTATGACCGATCAACATCAGGTCTCGTATATTTCATTGTATACATGATTGTCACTCATGTGATCTCTCTTTTTAGGAGTCTATGGGGACTATTAAGAGAGATACACTCCATGCCTCATCAACATGAGTCATCTCTTGGAGTTTTCCATGCTAAACGATTTTAGCATCAAATGAATATACGTTCCTTGGGTTAATTAGAGCAACCTATTAAATCAATATATATAGATTTGTATCCCCAATTAAGATACTCTTCCCAAATCATTCATGGAGGAATGTTTAGACAACTTTCTCTTTACTGATTGTAGCATTGGTATGTCATTCCTTATCCATAGTATATCAACATGTAATACTAGGAATGTTACAGCGCTCCCACTGACCCTTTTGTACAAACTAGGTTCATTCTTGTTTTTTGATAAAATCAAACTCTTTTGATTATCTTATCAAAATGAATGTTCCATTTTTGAGAAGCTTGCTTCAATCCATTTCTCTGAACGTCTACAACTCTTACCTCATCGTATGTAACTAGATCATCATCTTCTATGATGAGTACCTCATCATCAACATCTATGATGAATCCATACCTCCCAGGTATCTTCGGTACTATTCCAGATTTACAATTCGGTTGTGGTATAATAGGTCTATCTACAAGTTCCTCTTATTTGACTTATAGTGTTTTGTGGTTCTTGAACACTTCAATATTATATTATCCTCCCACTAGCCCCTTTAATGATAAACACATTTATCTTAGAAGGCAGTGTGTTTCGCAATAAACACCTTTTGCTAAGTAGGATTATAGAACATATACCCTAAATTTACTTTAGGATGTCCCACAAATTGACACTTGTTAGATCTTGTCCTAAACTTATCCCTTTGAAACCTTTTCACATAAGCTGAACAACCTTTATCTTAACATACTTAAGATTAGGAATTCTCCCTGTCCATAACTTTTATGGAGTCTTGGGGTTGGATTTTGAGGTTACCTTTTCGTAGATATGTAGCCATTTCTAGGACATTATCCCAGAAGGTTATTGGAATGTCGGTAAAATCATTATGGATTGCACCATGTCTAACAAGGTATAATTTTTTCTTTCAGATACATCAATCAATTATTGCGTATTAGGAGGCATCCATTATGAGAAAACCATTTGAGATGATCTAGAAACTTATTACACAAGTGTTTATTCCTTGATCTAATCAAAGAATCTTAATACTTTTCTAATTTGTTTCACTTCTGAATTCTTTGAACCTTTCAAATAATTCACACTTGTATTTCAGCAAATACACACATTCAACTCTTTGAATGATCATCTCCTTTTCATATACTAATTTGTTCAATATGCAAAATTATTTTCACGTAAGTCAAGTATACAAAATCCATTAAGTAATATTCCAGTTCTATAAAAATATTATTATTATAAATAGAACAACAATTGTTCTTAAATATAATACCAAATTTCATTGTCCAACAACAAGGTGAAAATAATATTTCTAACAAAAACTGGAATACAATAACAACTTATTGACTTAATAGATTTTCCCGTAAGCTGTGCTAAACTATAAGTTCTTATAGCTAATGCAGCAACCTTTGCTTCATTTTCCACATATAGGATTACTTATCTTTTGTTTAGCTTTCTACTTCTGCTTGGTCCCTTCATAAATCTATATTTATGATAACCAAAGTCGGTATCCAATACCCAAGTAGAACCTTGACTTAAAGAAAAAATTATTTTAAATCATGAACAAAATTGTATTTGTAACCGAAACGTCACTAAGCTTCTTCTGGTTATCCTCTGCAAGATGTTTCTTGCAGTTTTTTTTCTAGTGTCCAGGCTTATTGCAGTGGAAGCAAAATCCTTTGATATCCGTATTAGTTTTGTTTTTATTATCCTTTGTTTTTGCCTTTCTATTTACCTTCTTTGAATCGTTCTTCTTTTTAGAACATCCTTTGACCCCTACCAGTAAGACTTGATCTTTCTTGGTTGGAAAGTGCTTCTCAACATTTTTCAACATATTAAGCAAATCAACGAAGCTGATATCTTGCTTGTTCATATGAAAAATTCACAATAATTGTGAAAGGAGTCCGGGAGTGAGTGCAAGATCAAATCTTGGGTCAACTCTCCATCCATGACAAAACCTGTTGTCCTAATTGTTCAATCAAATTGATCATGTTAAGGACTTTTGTCTGTACTGTAGTGTCATCGGTCATTCTAGATCGGAAGAGCTCTTTAGATATCTAATATCTATTAGTCCTACTTTCCTCACCATCAACTACTTGACGTATATGAGTATAGTAGTAGCATCCATAGTTTCATGTTGACGCTGAAGCTCGTTACTCTTTGGATGAGAGGATGATGCATTGAGCCAACTGTGCATCATCTTGTCACTTTCTAAAAGTAGCAATCTTTCCTCAAAGGCATTTCCTGCAACCATTGCAGGGATAGATGTATTAAGGACATATGATAACTTTTCAGTCGTGAGAACTATTCTCAATTTCCTTAACCAATCCGTTTAATTCGGTCCGGTTAATTTAGCATCTAATATGCTACGCAGTGATAGTAATTTAGGCATTGTACAATTCTATAAATGAATTTGTTCTTAACAACATTTTAACATACATTCTTTTATTAATTACCAAAATAATTTAGGTCTTGTTTTAAATTGGTATCTCCCACTATTTTCTTCAAACTATATTACCCTCAATCTATATAGTTCAGCGATGTCTAATTAAAGATATGCTAGTGAGAATAAGGACCCATTTCAAATGTATATAGCCTTGTGTGTGCACAACAAACTATATATAAATAAATAGGTAGACAACTCTTGTCAATTACATCAACTATGCAACTCCTTGTATTTTGCCTCTTAGATCATAATGGTCAAGTGTGTGCTCATCCGAACTAAAATGATTTAAGTTAAGTTAGACCCAACATTTTCATATAAGTAAAGAGAAAACTACAGCCCTTGTGTGTGCACAATAAAGCAGTAATGTTCAATTCCTTATAAACATCATATGTAATAAAAACATCTTAAATATTTAATACTTGCCTTGTGTGTGCACAACAAACTCATATTAAATATTCAATACTCTATTGTTTTTATCATGCTTAGAAATGACGTTATTTATTACAAATATCTTTGAACGTTACAACTTAATATAAAATATTTGAGGGATTGTTATTAATTTGTCTCATCTTATTTAGCGCGCATGCACATATATATATATATATATATATATATATATATATATATATATATATATATATAAAAACACGTGTCATATTAACTAACATGCGAAGCATGCTTGCATAATATTATATATATATATATAGTATAAGCATGCACATACTATATTCTACCCGAATTGATTATGGACTTTTATTCTAGTTTGGTTCACTAGAGCCACCAAGTAAACCAAAAGGTCAAACCCTAGGGGTGCAAGAATTAATAGTTAAATATAACTATTACATTTAAACCCGGGCTCCATCACAAACGGGTCTTCAAGTGCTTCTTGCTCCTTGATCTCAATTTCTTCAAAATAATTCTAACTATTCCTATTACAAAACTATTAAAATAAATAGAAACCTTGATCTGTAGTCAAGCGGAAGTACATAGGAGGGAGATAAAATTTACATTAAGAAAAAATTATAGAAGACGAGGTACGCAGACCCCATTTAATAAAATTCATACACTCATGCATCCAACTAAAATAAAATCCAACCACATTGGTCAATAGTCTATAATCAATCCCATTTAATTATCATACATATAAGACCCCAAATTTTATGAAATAAAAGTATTCAATTTTTCTAATTAATAAATAGTTAAATTAATAAAAGTTTAAAGTTAAGGTTGATATATATAAAATTTTTCAAAATACGCAAGTGGTTATAAAATACTCATTTCTGTCTGAAAATATTCATTTGGTCGTGGAATATTCTTGTTGTCGGAGAATATTCGTACGACGGTGCAACCATTTGTGGGCCCCATAACAGAATAACTGTCGGATGAAGAAAACGACAAGTTTGAGTTTTTATAAATAACGGCGTAATCGTTACCGTTATCACTGTTGGAATACCTGGTGGTTAAAATACAGTAATACACGTGGTTGCACAGTAGCACACGGTATTGCACAGTATTTTTGAATTATTGATTCTTACGTAAGAAGTCACTGCTAGATAATTATTACGGTAATTACTGTTCAATATTTTATTTTATTGATTCAATAATTCTTTGCGTTGATATTTTATATTATTGTTGTTTCAATAATTGTCGATTACCGATATTTCCCATTATCGGATCAATAATTCATATTATTTGAATAATATTATTAGATAACATTATTGGCAATGTCTAGAAAGTTTTGTCAAGGAGAGGTTTGGTCACCTAATTGCGCGTTAATAAGGAGAAATTCTTATCGAAAAGCCCCCTCTTTCCTGGGAACTGCCTGGTTGTCATAATTGTGATTCTGTAATATTATTTGTGAATAATTAATTATTGATTTATATGATAAGGAAATATTTATTTGATGCGGATATAAATGATGGATGTATTTATGTGGTTATAAATGAAGGAATTAATATTGAGGTGTTTTATCAATATTTTTGTTGGATTGGAGGTATTAAAAATCAAACCAGTGTTCTTGAGATATATTGCGTGAGTTATAATTTTTAATCCGACCGTTGGATCGTTGTGATTTTTGGATATGTTATACATATATAAGTTGAGTATATGTCCACAAATTTTGAACCGTTAAAAATTAATGTATGGTTTGTTATAAATTTTAAGAGGTGGCTGATTCAAAAATTATGTTATAAATTATTTTTGGTGGAAAATTCTAGAATTGAGTGGGCCCCACTTTTGGTTGGTGAGAAATGTGCTCAAATTTTATTTCAAATGTGGTGGGTGGAAATAGTAGTAGGTAAAGCCATCAGGTAGCAGGTCAAGTCTGCTTCGGCGTGCTAGCATTTTCCTATAAATAGGTGCTTAGGTTAGAATTGAAAATCACACCAGAAACATAAGTTTTCTCTCTTTATATTATCGAGCGTATTTTTGTGAGTATTTAGATACTTTGAGAGTTGCTATTCAGTACAAGTTTCATTCAACATCCTATCTAATATTCCAGTCAGAAGTACTGCTCTTTTGAGGTAAGGGATATTGTTATTATATTGGTAAGAGATTGTAAGGGATGGTAAGAGATGTTATTTTCTTCTTAAATGATATTATTTTCTTCAATATCATTATGCCGAAATATTGATATGAGTTTGATTGTGGTATTTCTATCTTTTTCATGTCGAGGTTACTATTCACGTATACGGCACTATTCACGTATATGGCACTATATTCATGTATATGACACTATTTACGTATACGGTACTATGTATGAATACGGGTTACTATTCACAAGTTACTATTCACGAATTACTATTCACAAGTTACTATTCATGAGTTACTATTCACGAGTTACTATTCACGACAAAATTAGTTTCTTTTTCTGACCAAATTATCGTTGATTTATGAATCTTACTTTTGAAACTAAATACAGTTGTTGATCATATTGTTTTTATTATCATATATAACATTTTTATAACCCTAATGATGATATTTCTCTTTGACTTGAGTGTAAAGATGGGTAGATTATTGGTATGATCGTGAGTATGGGTTCTCTTTGTCCAGTAGTGTAAAGATGAATTGTTGACTGGTATGATCATGACCATTGAATTTATAATTGAATATCTTTAGCTTAAGTGCAAATGTGAATTGATCAACATGGTTATAATTATTGTTTATATAAATTCTGAAAGGATTATATATTTCTTTGAGTTATTAATATCTTTGGCCCATAGTGCAAAGATGACATGTTGTTGAATATATTTGGCCTGTAGTGCAAAGATGAATTGTTGATGAATATCTTTGGCCCGTAGTGCAAAGATGACCTGTTGCTGAATATCTTTGGCATGTAGTGTAAAGATGAATTGTTGATGAATATCTTTGGCCCGTAGTGCAAAGATGACCTGTTGTTGAATATCTTTGGCCCATAGTGCAAAGATGACATGTTGCTGAATATCTTTGGCATGTAGTGCAAAGATGAATCATTAATGAATATCTTTGGCCCGTGGTGCAAAAGATGAACCTATTAGTATGATTATGAGCAGAACTATGATTTGGTATAACCATGATCTTTGATGTTTCGTAAAAGACATGTGATGAAAATTATCTTAATCTGGATGAGAAGAGAATTTAGAACCACAAATATGATTATGAGTTATTCACATGATTGTGGGCGAGGCTGTTGATTGATGTTACTGAGAATAAAACATTGTTGGTGGACTTTTAACATGGAGAAGATAATAGACTTTATGGTCTATTTGACTCTTCTAATGGATTGCTCGTTCCGCTGAAACTATGGTTGAAAAGTTTTATCATCTACCATATGTTCTAAATCTCTTATTTATTACTGATGAAGGCTATTGATAATTTAATTATATTTAGTCATGATATTTTTTACTGAGCTAGTTGTGCTCACCCTTTTGCTTCACAATTCCTTTCAGGTAATAAGAGTGTTGTCGAATTGACGGGGATAACGAGGGAATAGAACGTGTGGTCTATAGTCGTGAGGTTCTCCCTAAATAGTATGGAAATAATTTTATTGAGAACTTTAGATAAGTGTGTCGTATTGTATCGTCATTTGATATTTAATTTTGATGAACCGAGATAGGGTGAGGTGAACCCAACTTTGGAAGGGTGTTTTGCCACTATCATACAAGATGTCTAATGACCTCTGAGTTATCATAAGGCAGGGGTTGTACACATCCACTTCTTTGAGTATATCTCTAGAGCACTACCTATATGATCCGGAGTTTGGTTGAAATATAATTTTCAATTGCAGACAGTGGAGATAGTTATATGTCAAGAGAAGACTCACCATTGGAAAGAACATGATAGTAATCTTCTCGTTTTTCTTTGGGGTCTATTGGGTCAACCAAAGATAATTCTGTGGACATATGATATCTATCATAACCTAGACGCATGGCCTGTGACGCCCCCAAAATAGGTATACATCACCCATCTTGAGTCGCCAAATACATGTTACAGAATACAAATACAAACTTAATTATAAAAACGTCGTGTAATATATGACAAAACATAGCTGAGAGTTTAAACATGAATATTGCCTTCTAGACAACATCCACTCTCAAATAGAGTCTTCATTATATTTATTGTCACACTATTTTATAGAATAGTGAGGACTACTAATACACCATCTCGGACCATCACTCCGTTCCCCGACTAGTCCCGGCTACGTTCTCGTTTTCTTAAGAGAACAATGAAAGCAAAAGGGTGAGCTCAACTAGCTCAGTAAGAAATATTATGACTAAGATAATGCAGAATAAATTATCATTAGTCTTCAACAATGTTAAATTGATAAAATACAATAGACATCAAGTTTAACTACAACGGAATAAGCAATCGATTAGAAGAGTCAAGTAGAGCATGATATCTACTATCTTCTATGATTTAAAATGTTTTCATCAATTTTTATCACTGAGACTCTGCTTAATAAATAAACCACATCATCGAGTCATCCCTGCACTACGGGCCAATGATATTCATTAAATCATCAATGGTCATGACTATACCGAATAATCCCTGGTCATAATCATACCAAAAACTGTCAATCAATGCACTACAGGCCACTGAGGACTTTTACCACATTATTTATAACATTACAGGTCATGATTATACCAAATAATCCCTGGTCATAATCATACCAAGTCCATCTATGCACGTAAGCCAAAGATGACTTTCATCACAATATAAGCATGAGGATGATGACAATGACATAATAATTCAATAAAACAAGTTCAAGAATAAATTTTAAAGATTTATAAGTTAATTTATCCCGAACTCAATAATGTCCAAATTATCAATATGATCTTTGCTTTTGGAGTAAAATTCAAGAATGCTCGGAAGAATATTTTCATGAAAAGATCTTTGGATGAAGCGCAAATATCCAGGATATTCTACTAATTTCATGGAGTATAGAAGCCAAAACTTTAACCAACTGAGTATAATAGAATATATGAAACTGCAAATGGATTTTTGCCCGCCATGCGGTAATCCACGTAGACAGATCATTTCTACAATATAATAAGGAATGAATGCGAAGGATCATTCACCATGCATGCGGTAATCCACATAGACAGGTTATTCCAACAAAATAATAAAGAATGGAATAACAGAAGAATTCACCAGGCGTCGTAATTACGCGCATACGAGTTATTTCAACGAATAATAAATAATGGAACCGGTGTCAATACGTAAACCGCATGCATGTGATATTTCAACAAAATAATAAAGAATGGAACCAGGTCATGCGTAATCCACACAGACAGGATATTCTAACAGAATAATAGAGAATGGAATAACAATAGAATTCATCAGGCATGCGATAGACCGCACAAACAGGTTATTCTAACAGAATAATAAAGAATGGAACCAGGTCATGCGTAATCTGTACAGACAGGATATTCCAAACGAATAATAAAGAATGGAATAACAATAGAATTTCACCATGTATGCAGTACTTCGCATAGACAGGTTATTCCAATATAATAATAAAGAATGGAATAACAGCTCTTACGAGTATTGAAAGAAAATAATTCTCTTCATGAATACGAAAGAATAATACCCCTTACCAGTATTGAAAGAAAATAATTCTCTTCATGGATACGAAAGAATAATACCCCTTACCTTAGAAAGAAGAGTATTCCGACTGGTAGGGCGAGGATATTCTTGAAGAAAACTTATACTGTTTTCTACGCTCAAAGCTTCTTAAAACTCTAAAGAAATACGCTCAAGATTATAGAAGAAGAATTCTCTGAACTTCTGGTGTGTTTTCAATTCTAACTAAGCATCCTATTTATAGGAGAATGAAAAGGATACTATGCAATAAAATATAATATATTCTATTTATAATATATATATATTTATTTAAAATCTAATAAAACAAATAATTTTATAAAAGTATTACATTTTAGATAAAAAGATTTTACTATGCAAACACTATCACGCAGCACTATGCAAACACTATGCATAATAAAATATAATATATTCTATTTATAATCTAATAAAATAAATAACTTTATAAAAGTATTACATTTTTATATAAAAAGATTTTACTATGCAAATACTATGCAGACATTATGCAAACACTATGCATAATAAAATATAATATATTCTATTTATAATCTAATAAAACAAATAACTTTATAAAAGTATTACATTTTATATAAAAAGATTTTACTATGCAAACACTATACATAATAAAATATATTATATTCTATTTATAATCAAATAAAACAAAACTTTATAAAAAATATTACATTTTTATATAAAAAGTTTTACGCTTTTTATATAAAAGTTTTTGTTTTATTACATTTATAATAATAATAAAATAAAATTCATCATCATTATTATAATTCACACTATTAATCGACCAGGTCGTTCCTAGGAAAGAGGGGGCTTTTCAATAAGGATTTCTCCTTATTGGCGCATAATTAGGTGACCAAATCTCTCCTTGACAGAACTTCTAGACATCGTTAATATCGCAAATAATAATATTAATAACTTCATCGTCTCAATTATTGATTTAATAATATATAAAATATTGACAATAATTGAATTCAATAACGTGAGATACTATGCAACAATTACTGTAGCAATAATTGAACAAAACTGAGTGACTTCTTACGTAAGCATCAATAATCATCTGACCGCGCTACTATGCAACCACATGCCAGACATCGTCTTTACTTTACTAAAGTAGTTCAGCAGTTTTAACGATAAAACTTCCGCTATTATTTTCATAAAAATATTTTTGTCGCTTTTCTCAATCCGACAATATTACATTGTCGGTCCCACCAATGATTGTCTTGCCAGTATGAATATTCCACGCTAAAATGAATATTCTCTGACCAATCGAATATTATATAACAACTTGCGTACTTTGCAAAATTTATAAATATTACCCACAACTATAACATTATATCAAATCCACACCATAATATTAAAAAAATATTTCGAGAAATTAAATCTTTATCCGTAAAATTTGGGGTTTTACAATCTCCCCTCCTTATGAAATTTCGCCCTCAAAATTTACGTACGTACCTGGTATGCCGAACAGATGAGGATACCTCGTCAGATTCTAACTCTTAAGGTATAACCTTTGAGCGTAAAATATATTTCAAAATTTTAATAGGTACATCTTCATACGTTAAATTATCTGCTATCTCGTCCGGTTCTAAATTAATAATGTGGTTCGGGTCGTCTACATATTTACGTAACATCAATACGTTAAAAACGTTATGAACACGCGACATACTTGGCGGTAAAACAAGTCTGTAAGCCACAGTTCCTACTTGATCGAGGATTTTAAATGGGCCAATTAAATCGAGGGTTGAATTTTTCTCTCTTCATCGATTCTTGCTTCTAGAATAACGCCCTCTTGAACCTTCTTCTTCACATTCATCAGCTCTGAGTATGTAGCTTGCATGGCTTTAACTTTATCGATTAAAGTTGATTCTACTCGTATATTCGTTATCTTCACGTGGGTCCTTAGAGTCTATAACTCTTATCTTTATCATTTGTAACTCATACGAAATGGGTCTTTGTGTTAACAATATCGCACTCGTAAACGCATACGATCTTCTACTCAACGCGTTAGCTATCACGTTCGCTCTTCCACGACGATATTGAAGGGTATAGTCGTAATCTTCAACAGCTCGAGCCAACGTCCTTGGTGCATGATACGTTCGTTTTAGTTGAAGAAATATTTGAGGGTTTTAGAAATGGGTTTTATACTGGGGTCAATACAAAATTCGATTTCACGCTCTGGGGTAAGCTAAGAAGTCTTCAGGAATACGTCAGAAAATTTATTAACGATAGAAATATCATTTAAAACTGTGACCCTCATCCAAGACTTGGATAACACGTCACATTGATACCTATCAACTTGCCACCGTTATTCACGATGTCCCCTACGGATATTCTAGCTTCGGTGTATTCCAAGACTTGGAAGTCACCAACGAAAGGCTCGGGGCTCTTTACTTATGGCTTGATATGACAATGATTGACTTTAGTGGTTTGGTTGCTTGAATTGGCATAACAGGTTGGTTAGGAATATGAAGGCTAACAACCTTAAGAAAAGCTTGATGAGTAGTTAACCAATCGATTCCTAAAATCACATCAAAGACAAGTATTTTCAAAGAGATAAGATCGACAGGTAACGTGAAAGTGTCGATTTGAATCAAACAAGATTTATAAACAGTGGAGGTAACGAAGGTTTTTACTAACGAAGTTTCAACCAATAAGTCAAAGTCTAACTTCTCTGGAGTCAAATTTAAACGTTGAGCGCAGGCAAGAGAGATAAAAGAATGGGTAGAGCCGGTATCTAATAAGGTATAAACTTCACAAGAATTTATAATTAACTAACTCGTCCTAACTTCGTTCGGGTCACTCGCTTTTTGAGAAGTCATGAAAAACGCTCTTCTTGAAACCACCGACTTTTTTTTGTCCGTATCCGCCTTTGGTGCCACTGTCCCAGCTGGACTTGACTTTGGTGCATGACAAAATCGAGCTAGGTGACCTTCTCTTCCACAATTATAACACATTTTGGACTGCTACGCACAGTTTCGACTGATGTGTTCCACCCCTCCGCATTTGTAACATACGACCGGCGGTCGTTCTCCTTCCTTAACAGGTGTTGCTGTCTTTCCATCGTTGTTGAACCTTCTCTTCTTGAAATTTCCACTCCTATTATTTTGGCCATGATTACCACCGAAGTGGTTACCATTCTTGGCATGATAATTTCCCCCACGATGGTTATCATTATTCCGATGGCCGTTGCCATCGGTACGATTATTATAGTGTTGTTGGTCGTTGCCTTTTGGTTGTGCTGACTCATTATCGCGCTCCAATAACTGAGCCCTATTCACAACATCTGAATATAAACAAATTTTGTGAGAAATGAGATATTAACGTATATCGGGTTTCAAACCTCTTAGAAATATTCGCGTCATTCGTTCCTCATTATCGACCAAATGGGATGCAAACCGGGATAACTCCGCAAATTTAGCCTCGTATTGCGACACGGTTATATTATTTTGCACCAACTTGATAATCTCCACCTCCTTCATGTGACGAATACTTTCGGGAAAGTACTTGTCGTTGAATAACTCTTGGAACTTCTTCTAAGACAACTTGAGTGCGTTAAATTTGGGTAGTGCGTTTCTGATTTTCACCCGATGTCGCCTCTTTATGCAACATAAAGGTGGCAAAGGGAACCTTTGCTCCTCGGAACATCCCAAGACAACAAATATCCTTGTGATCTTGCTTTAACCACGTCTCCGCCTTAAGTGGTTACGGCTTTCCCAAAAACTCCGGTGGTCCCAGCTCCTTGAATCGCTTTAGTGGTGACCGTAGTGGGTTTGCCATTATTTCCACCTATATTTTGAACTGGAGTCTCTCTTACCTGATGTTGTATGAATTGCATAAAGCCTCTGAACATCCCATCGTTCATCATCTGATCGGTGTTGTTATATCTTTACCTAAAGATTATTGTCTTCCTGTTGCACATTATCCTGGGTATTGATCGTAGGTGACTCAACGGTCTCATGTGCTTCATTGCTGATCTCAATATTTTCAGATGTCATTTTCAAACACTGTCACAAAACAAGTGTTAATTGACATATCACATATTATCCCTATACTCTGACCAACCAATTAAATACCAAATAAACTTAGGTAGGTCATACTAACGAAGGAATTTCCCGTCTCTCCCCTCCTAGTTCTTGTCTCACATCTCACCGGGGATCATATCCTAAGCTTTGATACCAACTGTGACGCCCCCAAAAAAGGTATACATCACCCATCTTGAGTCGCCAAATACGTGGTACAGAATACAAATACAAACTTAATTATACAAACGTCATGTAATATACGACAAAACATAGTTGAGAGTTTAAACATGAATTTTGCCTTCTAGACAGCATCCACTCTCAAATAGAGTCCTCATTATATTTATTGTCACACTATTTTATAGAATAGTGAGGACTACTAATACACCATCTCAGACCATCACTTCGTTCCCCGACTAGTCCCGGCTACGTTCTTATTTCCTGAAGAGAACAATGAAAGCAAAAGGATGAGCTCAACTAGCCTAGTAAGAAATATTATGACTAAGATAATGCAGAATAAATTATCATTAGTCTTCAACAATGTTAAACTGATAAAATATAATAGACATCAAGTTTAACTGCAGCGGAATAAGTAATCCATTAGAAGAGTCCAGTAGAGCATGATATCTACTATCTTTTATGATTTAAAATATTTTCATCAATTTTTATCGCTGAGACTCAGCTTAATAAATAAACCACATCATCGAGTCATCCACGCACTACTGGGCAAGGATATTCATTAAATCATCAATGGTCATGACTATACCGAATAAACCCTGGTCATAATCATACCAAAAACTGTCCATCAATGCATTCAGGCCACTGAAGACTTTTACCACATCATTTATAACATTATAGGTCATGATTATACTGAATAATCCCTGGTCATAATCATACCAAGTTCATCTATTCATCTAAGCCAAAGATGACTTTCATCACAATATAAGCATGAGGATGATGACAATGACATAATAATTCAATAAAACAAGTTCAAGAATAAATTTTAAAGATTTATAAGTTAATTTATCCTGAACTCAATAATGTCCAAATTGTCAACATGATACTGCTTTGTGGAGTAAAATTCAAGAATGCTCAGAAGAATATTTTCATGAAAAGATATTGGATGAAGCGCAAATATCCAGAATATTCTACTAATTTCACGGAGTATAGAAGCCAAAATTTTAACCAACTGAGTATAATAGAATATATGAAACTGCAAATGGATTTTTGCCCACCATGCGGTAATCCACGTAGACAGATCATTTCTACAATTTAATAAGGAATGAATACGAAGGATTATTCACCATGCATGCGGTAATCCACATAGACATGTTATTCCAACAGAATAATAAAGAATGGAATAACAGAAGAATTCACCAGGCGTACGTAATCCGCATAGACAGGTTATTCCAACAGAATAATAAATAATGGAACCAAGTCATGCGTAAACCTCACAGACAGGATATTTCAACAAAATAATAAAGAATGAAACCAGGTGATGAGTGAGTTTTATACACATGAATTGAGTGCGTTTGAGCTTAATCTTTTGGTTGATTTTAAGTGTTTGTGTCTATTCATGCATGTTTTACATTGTTTTGTAGGAATTGGGACAAAAGTTACTTGGATCGACGTTCGGGGTGGCTAGATTCGCGTTTTCGGCTTGCTATTTACAAAATAGTCACTTCAGAGCCAATTTGAGTATTTCTCTGGACCTTATTTTGAAAAACTCAAAGAATAAAAGTTGTAGATCTATGTCTCTTCTTTTCGGAACATCTTAAATCATCAAAATCAGAGTTCGGACGAAGAAGTTATGGCCATTTTCCCAAAGGACATCAGAGTAGAAAATTTCCAGAAAGTGGCCAGCGCTGTGGTGCCCAAACCAAGCGTATTCCCAGCGCTGGGGCTCTGGGAGTAGTCTTGTAGCGCCGTTCCCAGCGCTGGGGCATTGGAGAAGTGTCTGGTGAGGCTTGGACGCATTTTGGGGCGAATTTTGACACCTTTTTGACTCCAAATTGGATTGGGTTTGTTCCTAAGCTAAAAATTAGACTTGTAACCTATAAATATATGATGTAAGACATAAAAAAAGGGGGATTACATAGATTAGATTAGAGATACACTCCATTAGATTAGAACATAAACCCTAGTTCTTATTAGTTTTGGAGATTGAAGTAACTTGGAGACCATTGAAGAAAAAGAGCAGGAGCTTAAGGAAGATGGAGATTTTCTAACAACAGATTTATTCTTCACTCTAATCTTACTTTTATCTTTTAATATCTATTCAGTTGTGGATTCTTGGTTTTAATTCATTAATTATGAACTAACTCTTTTATTAAGACTACCAATTGAATCTTTTATGTCTATAAATTAATTATTCAATTTATTACAATTATTTGTGTCAAAGTAATTGTTTATCTTGCCTTATGCTCATTGACTAATTATTTGATCAGTAATTACCTTGTTACTCTAGAAAGAATTGAAAGAGGAGATCTAGGGTTAGAACTGGGCATGATAACATGTGACTTAGTATTTGCATGACGAATAATTAGGTTCGTGAATTGAATGGAAATATCTGTTCACCGCATGTAACACATAAGGAATTTGAATTGAAGGAGTTTAATTCAATAGTTTTGCCTAGGAATATAGCAAGATTAATCTGGATTAAATAGAAGTCATTTGATCACTTGGAAAAGGACTTTTGACATTTGAGAATTCCTGTTAACAATTTAGTAGGCATAATAATTGGGATAATTGGATAATTGATTTATAGTTCATAATTGGGGATATTGAAGTCTTAATCTTTATTTATTTAAATTCATTTATAAAGCAATTCGGTTTAATTAGTTAATTTAGTTTTCTTAATTAGAAAAATCACACTTTGCAATTGTTTAGATAAAATTGATTTGGTTAAGAGTTAGTACTTGGTAATTTTTATTAAATAATTCCTCGTGGGAACGATACTCTACTTTCACTTTATTACTTGTTGACCGTGTATGCTTGCACGTATTCATTGATTGCGAAATCGACCAACAAGTTTTTGGCGCCGTTGTCGGGAAATTAATTTAATAATTTTTTACCAATATTAATTTCAATCAAATTAGTCTTAATTTAAACATTTTTATTTTTATTTTTAATTCTCTTCCTATATTTCTCTCTTTTCAGGTACCATGGATGACTTTGCGTATCAATGGCCATACACGTACATGACTCAACAAAGGGAAACAGGGATTGATGGACTTAATACATCTTCTATAGAGCCAATACAAATTGAGGCAACTTCGAAGACGTTGGAGGTTATTGCAGCCTAACGGAGTCGAAGGATGGCAAGAATGACTCAGCTAAGGGGAGCGAAGATTGACAGACTCGCGACACTTTCTGCATTGTCAGCACAACTTGAGACAATTTCGAGGAAGTTAGACGCTTTTGAAGCTCAACGTCGTCAAAGTGTAAGCGATTACTTGTGATTTATTGTCTTTGGAAATCATATGAGTCATCGATCGCCATCGATTTGACCTAAGATGCAGATATGGTGGTGATTACCCCAGTAATTATGTCTATCCTAACAACTATTATCAGGATTGGGGGTATCACCCGAATTTTTCATGGAGTAACAATCAAGCTCAAGCACCTAGACAACAAAACACATCCGGATTTCAAAATCAGACTCAACAACAACTAGAAGGGAAACCAAGTTGGGAGGAAACCTTGGAAAAATTCATTAGAGCTACTAACAAAAAAATCGAGGCACAAGATAAGATATTGAGTCAAGTAGATATGAATGTGAAAAGCCAAGGTGTTTCATGGAGCCATACTCATCAAGATCAATTTTATGCTCCAAGTCCAACATACCCACCAGATTTCTCGTGTCCACCTCCACTACAACAGGAAGAACATTCAAATTGGGAGGAAGCTTTGTCCAAGTTCATAGCTTCAGGTGAGGAGCGGAGGATTAATCAAGAGATATTGAGTCAAAATTTAACGAACCAAATGGAATAACTAACCAATGCCTCGAACATTTTTCCTCAATACACTTGGCTCTATGACATGGATGACGAGACTGATGATGAGCCCGAACCAAATCTGCAACCGGATGTGCCAAATGATATAGATGTTGAAAGAGAGGAAACAATTGGGAACCAAGAAAAGGAGATCGACAAAGATTTAACTGTAAGATTCAATGAAGATGAACCGATTTCATTAGTATCTCATGTGCCTCCTTTACCAAAGTTCAATAATCTGGGCAGTTTTGCAAAACCATGCCCAATTGGCAGTCATGTCGTTGGCAAAACTCTTTGTGACATAAGAGATAGTACAGTTGTGGAGTCATGGTTTGATGAAAAGAAGAAGATAGAGGAAGATCCCATTATGTTTATTAAGCTTCAATGCCCCAATCTGATTATAGACATAATGGAGAAAACACCAAGTTGTTGGACGTTCTTAATAGGGAACCTATCTACATAGAGCATGCTAGGTGACTTTAATTCAAGGGCTTTTGCTAATGGGAACCTCCCAAAAGAGACATTGCTACTGATGGATGGAGGATTCCTCAATTTTCGAAGGGGAATTGGATAAAGAATTGAAGAAGTCAGGCTGAGACTATAAAACAAACGCTTATTGGGAGGCAACCCAAGTTTAATTTTTATTTTTAGTTTTTATTAGGTTTTATATTAGTAGTTTTGAATTTACATTTATTTAGAATTTAATAAAAACTGCTTCTATCATGGTTTTACAGGTTATTCAAGTCAAATTCAAGTGTGGTGCCCAATTTGTTCCATGTGCTTAGCCTATTCTCCAAACTTAGTGGACAAGGAGGAAGATTGCTATATTTTCAGGGAAGTCTTCTGCTTTACTTTTTTATATTTCAGCCATTGAGGACAATGTCTAGTTTAAGTTTGGGGGTATTTTAGTGTCGTATTGCATATAGTTAGTTATCTGCATAGTAGTTCGTTTTTTTTATGTGTTAGCATTGTGTTTTTTTTAGGTTGCATATAATACATGGTAGTTATTTGCATATTTATATATGTGTTGCATTAGTATGTGTTCATATAGTATAATTGCATTTTTTAATTTTTTTTTTGCATGAATCTGTGTGATCGGTTGGTGTGGTCTTAGCTCGGCCTATGATAAGATTGGTTTTGCATGTTAACTTGAACAGTGTTGATAATTGATGATGAGTTCTAATTTTAATCATGATGATAATCTGAGCCTGTCTTAAACTTTTGTAACCGGTTAGCACTTAAAGTTTAACTGTTTTAATCCACTTGGTTCAAGGGTTGCATAATTTATTTCTGAGGGAAAATCTTGATTAAAATTTAAGGAAATTAGTGAATTGGTGGTAAAGGTTGGAATGACGTAAAAACATGAGTTTGGGGGAATGTATGAGATATATATATAAAAAAAAGAAAAAAAAGAAATGATGAAAAGAAAAAAAAAATCCAGAAAAAGAAAAAAAAAGAGAGAATAAACACCGTGGCATGCTTGTCTAGTTTTGTGGCCTTTGTTACTTGAGTAAGGAAGCCCGCTGGACTTGTCTTTACACCTAGTGTCCTAAGGTCTTAATGGCTTGGGAGTCGTTGGTCGAAAGCTCGTTAAGGCAACATTGAAAAGCCTAAGGGAATAAGACATTTCACAACCATGAAAAAAATAATAAAATGAATAAAACACGAGAAAGAGCAAAAATGCCCTCGTGGTAGAATGAAAGTATAAATAAATCCTGTATTTTCCCTAAGACTTGGTAATTGCTTAGTTTTAACCGGAGTTGTCATGTTCAAAAAAGTAATTGAATTGGAACTAAATTTTCCTTCTAAGAAGTTTGTTATGTGATTATCTTGAACTGTGGTTGGTTAGAATGGTTAACAAGCACACACACACAACATGGGTGATGACTGGTTTGGATTGACTAATTGGTTAGAGTTATGGATTCTGACTTGATTGGATATATTGTTTGAGTACCAATGGTATCTTTGAGGCCTGTTGCTATATATCATCATCTTGATTTATTCTGGGTTCATAGGTATATTAGGAAGTAGATCATGCATATGCATTCATGTAGTTGAGTTAGTTCGTTTATATTTAGTTCTTTTGTGTTTTTGCTTGAGGACAAACAAATGTTTAAGTTTGGGGGTATTTGATAAGTGAGTTTTATACACAAGAATTGAGTGCGTTTGAGCTTAATCTTTTGGTTGATTTTAAGTGTTTGTGTCTATTCATGCATGTTTTACGTTGTTTTGTAGGAATTGGGACAAAAGTTACTTGGATCGACGTTCGAGGTGGCTAGATTCGCGTTTTCGGCTTTCCATTTACGCAACAGTCACTTCAGAGCCAATTTGATTATTTCTTCGGACCTTATTTCGAAAAACTCAAAGAATGAAAGTTGGAGATCTATGTCTCCTCTTTCCGGAACATCTTTAATCATCAAAATCGGAATTCGAACGAAGAAGTTATGGTCATTTTCCCAAAGGACATCAGAGCAGAAAATTTCCAGAAAGTGGCGGTAGCGGCTTAAACCAAACCAACCTATTCCCGGCAGGGGCTAGGGAATAGTCTTTAAATGTGTTGTGCCATGCCAGCTAGAAGCTGACTGAGAAGTGTCTGGTGAGGCTTGGACGCGTTTTGGGGAGAAATTTTGACACCTTTTTGACTCCAAATTGGATTGGGTTTGTTCCTAAGCTAAAAATTAGACTTGTAACCTATAAATACATGATGTAAGACATAAAATAAAGGGGGATTACATATATTAGATTAGAGATACACTCCATTAGATTAGAACATAAACCCTAGTTCTTATTAGTTTTGGAGATTGAAGCAACTAGGAGACATTGAAGAAAAAGAGCAGGAGCTTGAGGAAGATGGAGATTTGCTGATAACATATTTATTCTTCACTCTAATCTTACTTTTATCTTTTAATATCTATTCAGTTGTGGATTCTTGGTTTTAATTCATTAATTATGAACTAACTCTTTTATTAAGACTACCAATTGAATCTTTTATGTCTATAAATTAATTATTAAATTTATTACAATTATTTGTGTCAAAGTGAATTGTTTATCTTGCCTTATGCTCATTGACTAATTATTTGATCAGTAATTACCTTGTTACTCTAGAAGGAATTGAAAGAGGAGATCTAGGGTTAGAACTGGGCATGATAACATGTGACTTAGTTATTTGCATGACGAATAATTAGGTTCGTGAATTGAATGGAAATATCTGTTCACCGTATGTAACACAAAAGAAATTGGAATTGAAGGAGTTTAATTCAATAGTTTTGCCTAGGAATATAGCAAGATTAATCTGGATTAAATAGAAGTCATTTGATTACTTGGAAAAGGACTTTCGGCATTTGAGAATTCTTGTTAACAATTTAGTAGGCATAATAATTGGGATAATTGGATAATTGATTTATAGTTCATAATTGGGGATATTAAAGTCTTAATCTTTATTTATTTAAATTCATTTATAAAGCAATTCGGTTTAATTAGTTAATTTAGTTTTCTTAATTAGAAAAATCACACTTTGCAATTGTTTAGATAAAATTGATTTGGTTAAGAGTTAGTACTTGGTAATTTTTATTAAATAATTCCTTGTGGGAACGATATTCTACTTTCACTTTATTACTTGTTGACCGTGTATACTTGCACGTATTCATTGATTGCGAAATCGACCAATACCAGGTCATGCGTACTCCGCACAGACAGGATATTCCAATAGAATAATAAAGAATGAAATAACATAGAATTCACCAGGCATGCGATAGACTGCACAGACAAGTTATTCCATCAGAATAATAAAGAATGGAACCAGGTCATGCGTAATCCGCACAAACTGGATATTCCAACAGAATAATAAAGAATGGAATAACAATAGAATTTCACGATGTATGCGGGACTTCACATAGACAGGTTATTCCAACATAATAATAAAGAATGGAATAACAGCTCTTACGAGTATTGAAATAAAATAATTCCCTTCATGAATACGAAAGAATAATACCCCTTACCAGTATTGAAAGAAAATAATTCTCTTCATGAATACGAAAGAAGAGTATTACTATCAGAGCTTAGGGATATGATCTCTGGCGGAGATCCTGGATTAGAACTAGGAAGGGAGAGATGAGTAATATCCTTCGCTAGTGTGTGTCCTACCTAAGCTAAATTTTCTTACTTAAGTTGACAAATTGTGATATGTCAATTAACCTTTGTTTTGAAGCTGTATTCTAGAATGATATCTGAAATACAGGAGATGAGCAATGGAGAAATCATGATGACAGGAAAGATGAAATCTGAAATGAAAGCAAGGTATTCTCAACTCTTCGAAATACCATGTATGTAAATTTCGGGGACGAAATTTCATAAGGAGGGGAGATTGTAAGACCCTAAATTTTATGAAATAAAAGTATTCAATTTTTTTATTTAATAAATAGTTAAATTGATAAAAGTTTAAAGTTAAGGTTGATATATATAAAATTTTTCAAAATACGCAAGTGGTTATAAAATACTCATTTCTGTCGGGGAATATTCGTTTGGTCGTGGAATGTTCTTGTTGTTTGGAGAATATTAAATGCGACGCTAGATCATTTGTGGACCCATATAATGAGAATAAGCGTCCGGATGAAGAAAACGACAAGTTTGAGTTTTTATAAATAACGACGTAATCGTTACCATTAACACTGTTGGAATACCTGGTGGTTAAAATACGATGTCTGGCGGTTGCACGCGATAGCACCGGTATTGCACGATATTTTTGAATTATTGATTCTTACGTGAAGGCACTACTAGATAATTGTTACAGTAATTACTGTTCAATATTTTATTTTATTGATTCAATAATTGCTGCGTTGATATTTTATATTATTGTTGTTTCAATAATTGTCAGTGCACACTATTTCCCATTATCAGATCAATAATTCATATTATTTGAATAGTATTATTAGATAGCATTATTGGCAATGTCTAGAAAGTTCTGTCAAGGAGAGATTTGGTCACCTAATTGCGCACTAGTAAGGAGAAATTCTTATCGGAAAGCCCCCTCTTTCTTGGGAACTGCCTGGTTGTCATAATTGTGATTCTGTAATATTATTTGTGAATAATTAATTATTGATTTATATGATAAGAGAATATGTATTTGATGCGGATATAAATGATGGATTTATTTATGTGGTTATAAATGAAGGAATTAATGTTGAGGTGTTTTATCAGTATTTTTATCGGATTGGAGGTATTAAAAATCAAACCAGTGTTCTTGAGATATATTGCGTGAGTTATAATTTTTAATCCGACCGTTGGATCATTGTGATTTTTGGATATGTTATACATATATAAGTTGAGTATATGTCCAAAAATTTTGAACCGTTAAAAATGAATGTATGATTTATTATGAATTTTAAGAGGTGGCTGATTCGGAAATTATGTTATAAATGATTTTTTGGTGGAAAATTCTAGAATTGAGTGGGCCCCACTTTTGGTTGGTGAGAAATGTGCTCAAATTTTATGTCAAATATGGTGAGTGGCAAAGTAGCAGGTAAAGCCATCAGGTAGCAGGTCAAGTCTGCTTTGGCGTGCTAGCATTTTCCTATAAATAGGTGTTTAGGGTAGAATTGAAAATCACACCAGAAACATAAGTTTTATCTCTCTATATTATCGAGCGTATTTTTGTGAGTATTTAGATATTTTGAGAGTTGCTATTCAGTACAAGTTTCATTCAGCATCATATTCGATATTCTAGTTAGAAGTACTGTTCTTTTGAGGTAAGGGATATTGTCATTATATTGGTAAGGGATTGTAAGGGATGGTAAGGGATGTTATTTTCTTCTTAAATGATATTATTTTCTTCAATATCATTATGTCGAAATATTTATATGAGTTTGATTGTGGAATTTCTATCTTTTTTCATGTCGAGGTTACTATTCACGTATATCGACACTATTCACGTATACGACATTAATTATATTCATGTATCTGACAATTATTTACGTATATGATATTATTTACGATATCTGATCTATATACTGAATCTGGGTTACTATTTATGAGTTACTATTCACGAGTTACTATTCATGAGTTACTATTCATGAGTTACTTATTCACTTCTACTATTCATGACAAAATTGGTTTTTTTTGACCAAATTATCGTTGATTTATGAATCTTACTCTTGAAACTAAATACGATTGTTGATCATATTATTTTTATTATCATATATAACATTTTTATAACCTTAATGATGATATTTCTCTTTGACTTGAGTGTAAATATGGTTAGATTATTAGTATGATCGTGAGTATGAGTTCTCTTTGGCCAGTAGTGCAAAGATGAATTGTTGACTGGTATGATCATGACCATTGAATTTATAATTGAATATCTTTAGCTTAAGTGCAAAGGTGAATTGATCAACATGGTTATAATTATTGTTTATATAAATTTTGAAATGATTATATATTTCTTTGAGATATTAATATCTTTGGCCCGTAGTGCAAAGATGACATGTTGTTGAATATCTTTGGTGTAACACCCCCTTTCCGAAATAGAAAGAGAGGTTACTCAAAACATAACAAAACTGATGAATTTAATAGCAAGGCTCAAAGCCACAAAAGAATAGTCTTAATAACTGATAAATACCACAAGTCAACCATAATAAATCTCAAACTGTCTCAAACCGCAATCTAAAATAATTATTATAATTCCAAGTAAACTGACACATCAAGACTAAACAGAATATCTCTAAGTCATTGGAATGAATGGAGCCCTCATCACACTTGCCCTTGATCCCCCTGATTACCTGCCGGAAGAAAAACACAGCATGAGCCAAATGCCCAGTACGGATATAGAATACAAACAATGAACCGAAATAACTAACTCAATTAAATGAAATGAAACGAACGAACTGAAACGAAACGAACAAAACTAACACAACGAAATAATAGGCTGAATCAAATGGCTGGGTGTTATTTCATACCGAGCTCAGAACAAAACAGAAATATACCTTGCCACACAGGCAAGTCAAATAATGCCACACAGGCAAGTCACACACATTGGACCGCGAATCTAATGCATGTAAAATCGGAAGGTGTGTTTGGCACAAACATCACAAATCCGCAGAACAGAACAGAACAGAAAACTAGGGTCGACCCATACGCCTCCCACAACAAAACACCAAATGGCCAACTCCCACCGGAGCACAAAACGGAGACGCCGTGGACTGATCACACCATCACGGAAGGTGTCATGCCTTGGTGCCAAGAGTACATGCCTGTGGTACCCCCACAGGTGGTTATAGCTTAGGTATACCCTACGGTATTCTAAAAAAGATACCGTGTCACAACACATGCGACATAATACCAACAAAAAGGGGTTCTAACATGTACATGTTAAACTGAAACGATATATCAACACAAAGTCTCCAAAAATATTAACATGTACTTTTCACAAAGAGCAAAATAAATATTAAACATGATAAACAAGTTCAAAGAGTACAAACATGAGTTCTAAATATCAATGTCCCAAAACGAAACTATCACATGGAATTGAGAAGGAACAAACATGCGAAACAATAACTAACTTCTAAACGAAAACAAAACGAACAAATCAAAATTAAAAGGATTATCGCTGAAAGAGTACGGAATCCGTACCTGGATTAAGCAATGTAATACCCAAAATTTATACTCCAAATTTGACTCGTTTAGACTCTCTCCGTTCAATCTAAATAATTTAATAAAATTTTATTACAATCTAATCATTAATAACATAATAATATTAAATTTATTATTAAAAACTTTTACAACTATGTCAACAAAATTAACTAATTTAAATTAATATACATAATTTCAATTTGATTTACTAATTCTGATTTATAAATTTCATGATTAAATACTTATTAAAATATATATATATATAAAGAAACGAACGCAGCAGGCAATCAAGAATGACATATATAAGCATAATTTATAATCCTTATTAATACTTACACCAGCTTAGCTTTCATCATAATAACGATTTTTTTTATGCAGCAAGTTCAATCAAAACCAATAATCTGACAAACATATATATATATATATATATATTTCCGGTCAAATCAATCGTACTCTCCTATACTTCTACTATAACTATTAATAAAGCAAACAAAAATAGGTGCATGATTCAAACTCATAATTCAAACTAACAGTCTAATAGTTCTTGCCTTGAGAAAGTGATCCCCATACACATAATATAATAATATATTTATGGGCAAATGATTTACCTTGCTAAAATTTTCCTGCTATCTCTTATTCTCCTACGAAGGAACCACACAATTGTATCTGCCGCCTCCCTTCGCCCAGTTCGCAGCGCAACAAAAGATATGAGAAAGATTAGGTTTTAGTTAATTATTTATTTATTAAATAGATTTTATTAACTAATATGTTTGACTGATTCTTTTAATTTAATAAGATTTAAAATTACACAAATATACATTAGACCCAAATATAAATTTTAAGGCCCAATTTTACTAACTTAATTTATCCACCACTTATTAATGTTTATTAGCCCATATAAATTAAATAACTAGTTTACCCAAATATAAGACAAAGTCCAATTAGAAAAATTTAAAAAAAAATGCATTTAAATGTTATTTATTAATTTATTATTTTACTGGGTATTACATTTGGCCTGTAGTGCAAAGATGAATTGTTGATGAATATCTTTGGCCCTTAGTGCAAAGATGACCTGTTACTGAATATCTTTGGCATGTAGTGCAAAGATGAATTGTTGATGAATATCTTTGGCCCGTAGTGCAAAGATGACCTGTTGTTGAATATCTTTGGCCCGTAGTGTAAAGATGACCTGTTGCTGAATATCTTTGGCATGTAGTGCAAAGATGAACTGTTAATGAATATCTTTGGCCCGTAGTGCAAAGATGAACCTATTAGTATGATTATGAACATGAACTGTGATTTGGTATAACCATGATCTTTGATGTTTCAGGTAAAGACATGTGATGAAAATTATCTTCGTCCTGGATGAGAAGAGGAATTTAGAACCACAAATATGATTATGAGTTATTCACATGATTGTGGACAGGAACTGTTGATTGATGTTACAGGAATAAAACATTGTTGGTGGACTTTTAACATGGAGAAGATAATAGACTTTATGGTCTATTTGACTTTTCTAATGGATTGCTCGTTCCACTGCAACTATGGTTGAAAAGTTTTATCATCTACCATATGTTCTAAATCTCTGATTTATTACTGATGAAGGCTATTGATAATTTAATTATCTTTAGTCATGATATTCTTTACTGAGCTAGTTGTGCTCACCCTTTTGCTTTACAATTCCTTTCAGGTAATAAGAGTGTTCTTACGAATTGAGCGGGGATAACGAGGGAATAGAACGGTGGTCATAAATTGTTGAGGTTCTCCCTAAATAGTATGGAAATAATTTTATTGAGAACTTTAGATAAGTGTGTCGTATTGTATACGCATTTGATATTTAATTTTGGTGAACCAAATAGGGTGAAAGCGAACCCAACTTTGGAAGGGTGTTTTGTCACTATCATACAAGATGTCTAATGACCTACGAGTTATCATAAGACAGGGTTGTGCACATCCATTTGCTGAGTATATCTACGAGTACTACCTATATGATCTTGGAGTTTGGTTGAAATATAATTTTCAATTGTAGACAGTGGAGATAGTTATATGTCAAGAGAAGACTCACCATTGGAAAGAACATAATAGTAATCTTCTCATTTTTCTTTAGGGTCTATTGGGTTAACCAAAGATAATTCTGTGGACATATGATATCTATCATAACCTAGACGCATGACCTCCCATGTACGAAGGTTTCCTTGAGTACTTTCCAAATATTTTAATTTCTAAAACAGTTTTTGACTGTACCTTTATGTAATGTATCAATGTGAGGTGCTGTCCATATTTGGGACATGAGTCACAGATGGTATTAAAACTCACAGTATATGTGTTGTGTTTTGCACGACAATGGTAGTATTAAAGTTGTAGTTGTTTTCTGTACCATGTATTTGGCGACTCAGAATAGGTTGGATGGATTGGACCTATTTTGGGGGCGTCATAATACACATCTACATATGCATCAATAAATAACATTAATCTCATGAATAATTAGCATTCAATATATATATATATATATATATATATATATATATATATTGATATCATTTAATGAGCAAATTTAGTTACTATAAAATCTAATTTTGAATCAAAATAAACTCCTTTATTTTAATCCAAATTTAAATCAAAATAAACCTCTTTTATTTTAATTTATCCTATTTTAAATAAAATAAACTATTTTATTTTAATTCAAAATCTTTAATCAAAATAAACTTCTTTTATTTTAATTAATTATGAAGTCCAATTCAAAGTCAAAATAAACTCCTTTATTTTGGATAATATGAAATCTTATTACATATATCTAAATAAACTCCTTTATTTAAGGATTTTCTATTCACAAATAAACTCCTTTATTTTAGAAAACATGAAATCCAATTTCAACTCCAATTATTTATCATGGAATCTAATTCTAACTCTAATTAGTTAGCATGAAATCCAATTTCAACTCCAATTATTTATCATGGAATTTAATTCTAACTCTAATTAGTTAGCATGAAATCCAATTTTAAAATTAAAATAAACTTTTTATTTTAAGATTAAAATAAACTTTTTATTTCAATTAGAAAATAATTAAGAATAATATATATATATGATCACCGTACGTTTTGAAAAACGAAATCACGTGAATATATAAGGAAACATGTTGAGGGTCATTGAATATATATTATACGTAAACATATATATATAATACTTAATCATATATCGTGATCATGTTTCTAATAAAAATCGTGATTTCAAAAGTTACCATATATATATATATATATATATATATATATATATATATATATATATATATATATATATATATGAGATATTTCATACTAGAAATAGTCTTCATGAATTGCCATTTTTTTTTTTTTTTTTTTTTTTTTTTATTTTTAAATTTTATATAATAAAATTATGCCCAATTAAATTGTTCTAAACACATATCAATATCTATATCAAATTAAAATAATTAATAATTCACAAAAAGGTTTGACTGATGCCACTGTTAGGTTTGTAATATTCATGAACACAATCAAATTGCACAAAGTAAGCGGAAGCATGAAAAATTAGAGTTTTAAAATTTTTACAAACCATATACTCGGATCATCCTTTATGCATAATTATTAATTAAACGAAAAGAAGAAGAATAAAAATTATACCTTGAAGATTCGAGCTTCCTCGGGTACAAGTTCATTTTCAAATCATTTCACGTTCAACTTGAATCCACCGGGTTTGGTTCCTTCCTTTGATTAACGTTAGCCACCCAAGTGTTTGGTCTCTCGAGGTGATCCACCAAGGAAGAAAAAAGATTCAAGAAGATGGGTGTTTAGCAAAACCCTTGTTTTTCTATTATTCATAGAAAAAGGGTGTACTCTCCTAACTATTGAAATTACGTATTCACGTGTTTTTTTGAAAGTGTTAACCACCCTCACCCATAATAAAACTCATCTTATTTATAGATGTGGGCAACCCTCCTTAACAATTAAGGAATTGAGTTTTATTTTAATTAATTAAACTCCTTTAAATAATTATGCTCCCAATCTTATTAGGAATAATTAATTAAATTTTTTTAATTAATTAGCCTCCTAATCTTATTAAGAATAAATGAGAGTACTTATATTAAATTAATTTCTAACTCTTTAGAAATTAAAATAATAATAATTGTAATAATATTAATAAGACTCCTCTTATTAATTTATATATTTAATATTTTCAAAATATTAAATAATAAATATTAAGCTATTTAATTTATTCTATCAGATTAAATTAAATGCACTTAACATATTATTACGATTATGTCATTAACATCATAAATAATTATTCTTCCTTTTATGGTGTGACCCTTTAGGTTCTCCATATTAAACCGGTTGTGAATAAATCAATTAGAACAATTCTAATCTTATTTAAATAAATAAATTAAACTATTAATTTATTTAAATAAATAATATTTATTCTGCAATAGGGATAAGCCTCCCTAGCGATCAACAACTTTTTAGATAATATAGATTTCAACATTAATCATAAAAGAACCTTTGAGTAAATAGTTACCGTACAATTCAATCTTTCCACCATATAATGTTCCAATTAAATATAAGACATGGAATTAATGTTAAGTCTTATTTTATTTTATTATATGTATTTCGACTCTTAAATACACAACTCCAAATAATGCAAATTAGAAACTCCTTTCTAATTTCATTCTCCTTATGACAAAGACTCTTTGGCATCATCATTTATCGAATCGATAGGACATTTCTCTTTTTTACTAGAAGCGGTAGATTCTTTATTGATCATACATTATCTTCATGTACAACTTATTATACCCAAGCATACCCTTTGATATACCCTAAGGGTCTTAAGGAATAAGTCAAAGTATAATTCATCATACACAAGATACTATGCTGATCTCAAGTCCAAGGATCACTTGTACTACTATCACTACAGGAATTCCTATTGACAAGCAAGTAAAACTCCATTAGGTATTCCTTAGCGAGCCACGTTCAGTGAACTTATTCTCTAATAAGCACCTACATACTTTCTTTAGTGTCTCCATACAAATGATCATGAGATCAATCATCCTCATCCAATGAGCAAGCAACGTATATACCAATCTATCTGAATTCACTAATCCCCAATTTAGTAATCCAACGATTGGGAACTATTTTAGTTTTAATCTTTCTAAGAATTTAGATCTCATTAGAATGATCATCATCATTATTCTAAAAGTATTGCTTAAAACTATGGGTTTATCACATATTATAAAGCAACATCATGTAGATAATTAAAAACCTTTAATAAATTATTACTTTTTATTAATAAATGAATAAGATTGTTACAAAGTATATGCTTTATCATCAAACATGATTGTCTTGTGTGCATACTACTTTTAGATCTGTCTTAATTAACACCTTATTCCCAAGCAAGTAGTGCCTCCATTTGTTAACAACACATACCAAAACCATTAATTCCTTCTCCTAAGTGGACCAACCTAAGTGTTTAGGAGATATGACCTTGCTTAGATAAGCTATAGGCTTCCCTTGTTGCATAAAAATAGCTCCCAAGCCAAAATAGGAAGCATCAGTTGCTAAAGTGAAGGGTAGAGTAAAATTGGGCATAGCTAGGACTGGTGCTTTCATCATAGCATTTTTCAAAGAGAAGAAAGCAGTAGTAGCACTATTATTCCATTGGAAATTATTCTTCTTCAATAAATCAGTCAAAGGTTTACTAATAAGGCCATAATTTCTGATGAACCTTCTGTAATAGCCAGTAAGGACTAGAAATCCCCTTAGACTTCTAATGTTCTGAGGAATTGGCCATTCTTTCATGCAACAGATTTTCCCAGGGTCAGTGGATACTCCATTTAAGGTAATGATGTGTCCCAGATACTGAACTTGTTCTGTACCAAAGAGGCACTTACTCCTTTTAGCATATAAAGTGTTATCTTTGAGCAGCTGTAGGGTTAATTGCAGATGTTTAAGGTGTTCCTCATAACTGGGACTATATACTAATATATCATCAAAGAAGACTAGGATAAACTTCCTCAAATAAGGCTTAAAGATATGGTTCATTAAGGATTGAAAGGTGGTTGGAGCATTAGTGAGCCCAAATGGCATAACTAAAAACTCAAAATGTCCAGTATATGTCCTAAAGGCAGTTTTAGGGATATCTGTTGGGTGTACCTTGATTTGGTGATAACCTGATCTGAGGTCCAACTTGGAGTACCATCTAGAACCATGTAGTTCATCCAAGAGCTCATCAATAGCCGGAATGGAGAACTTATCCTTGACTGTCATCTCATTCAAGGATCTATAATCTACACACATCCTCCAGGTTCCATCTTGTTTCTTTACCAGTAGAACTAGAAAAACATATATAGGGGCTTGTGCTTGGCTGAATGATCCCCGAAGTCATCATTTCATTTACAATCTTCTCAATCTCCTCTTTTTGCACATAGGGGTATCTATATGGCCTCATGTTAACTAGTTGACTTCCTTCTTTTAAATTGATGTGGTGATTGTGTGCTCTATCTAATGGCAGCCCTTGTGGTTCCTTAAACACCTCAGAAAAATTTTGCAGCACTTTTTCCAACTGACAACAGTCCTTATTTCTTTCATTAATTATGTCAGCCTCCAAGTTTTCAATGGGTTGTTCTGTGTTGTCAGTGGCATTAGAATTCATCCTAAAGAGGTAACCAAAATACCCATGTGTTTCTGCATTCAAGGCTCTTTGAAACTCCCGAGAGACATGAAATTTGGATAGTAAAAGTAATCGCATCTCATTCACCCTTGAGTACTACTGTCTTATTGTCCTTCATAAATGATAACTGGAGTTGATAAAAGTCAGAAGTAACTGGGTTGAAGTGCCTAAGCCATTGCACACCCAAAACAACATCTATTCGCCCCAAGGGCATGACTCTAAAGTCAGTAACAAAAGACTCCCCTTGAACTGACCAAGACAACTGTGTATGTTAGTTCCCAGTAGGCACAATAGATCTAGAAGGGGGGTTGAATAGATCCTTTTTGTTTTGATTTTAAATACTTTTCTGATTTATTTTGTATTGCTAATAATTTAGCATATGACAAACATAAGAATCTTTTCAAGCACAGCGGAATAAGTAAAAGATCCCCTTCATTGATATATTCATAATCATACATACATTGTTTGTAGAGTTAGTTCAGTGGTAAGCAGTTAAAACATACATAGCAGTTATAGCAGTTAATATACATAATGTAAATGACATAAAGTAAAAGACACAAGGGGTTTTAAGTGGTTCAGAGACTCAAGCCCACTCTTCTACTTTCAACTAGCAGAATTTCCACAAAGGAAGGGCAGCACCCTAAATCACTGAGATTCCTTCAAGGCCAGCAGCCTTGGGACTTCAGTTCACTAAGAACTCTTCAAGGCTAGCAGCCTTGGAACTTCTCTAGTTCCCTAGGAACTCTTCAAGCCCAGCAAGCTTGGAACTTAATTTAGTCCCTCCGGACAAGGACCCCTCAGGCCCTGGCTTCTTGTTGTTGTAGTTGTTGTTGTTGTTGGTGCTGAGCTGCTAAGATGTCTTTAAGCTATGAACATCTTTCGTACTTAGTAGCTTGGTGTGGTCCTCTTTCCATTGTACTTTGAGTCTGGACCACATCTTCTTTGGTGTTGCTGATCTTTACTCTTTTCTACTCATATTTATCTGATGTCAGCTGCGCACCATCACCATCTGGATTTGCTAAGTCCCTGAGCTTTTGGTAGACTTCTTCTGGCACTTAGCAATCCCTGAACCCTTCTTGAATGTTTTGCAGACATGGTTCTGCACTTGTTCAATTTCAACTTTAGGTTCATGGTGATTCGTAGAGTGGTTCTTTTGATCTTCTTTGTACTCTGCCACTTTTCTAAATGATATCTCTTTGGCCTTCTTGGCTCTCAGCTTCGCTGTCATCTTCAATGGCATTCTCATCTTTGTTGAGTGAAGCTCTAATCCGTTTAAGTCCTTCTTCAAAGCTGCTTCACTTCCACCTTGGTAGTCTCACTGTCACTGAGACTTGTTCTGTTGATCTTTGGTGGAACTTGTAGAGTCAACAATAGCATTCAACAACTCAACGATCTGCAATATAGCATTCATCAGCAATTCTTGATCTTTGAGGCTCTGTTGATTTATACTGCTTTCTAATCTTCCCGTTGGAAAGTAGCCGTTGAAAACTATTCAAATGGCTTCACAGATCTCGAGTTATTTGGTGCAGACTACAGATGTGACATGACATCTTTTTCTGACTTTCTGACACTGCAGTCTACTGTTTCACCTACCCCGTCAGATATGTTACTTTGATGTCTCGGGAAGGTCGATGACTTTATTTCTTCCTTCTGATTTCTGGATCAGAGGTTGTCCTTGCATCGATGCTCTCAATAAGCTTTTGTCCGAATGCCAACCTTCAGATTGAACCGTTGCCAATGCTTCAATCCTCAGTTGTTCGAATTCAACGATTCTGATGCACTTCTTCTCGGTCCTGATCGTAGTGTCTTATTGACTGATGCTTATTGACATGTAGAGTCAACACTACGATCTTGAAGAGTGTTCACTTGATCTCTAGTGAAGAACAATTCTTCCTTCTTTCGTGAAGTGCTTCAACACTTCTGTTTGCCTCAACTTTTCTCAGATACTGATGGCTTGACTCCTTGCTCCGGCCCTTTCTGAATAACAAGACACTTCAGATTTGTGGCGTGTCCATCTCGTTTTTTCCTTGTGATCTCCCGTTCACTTATCATCAATGGATTGACCCAATGCTTAATCACTTTAGCCTTATTCTTCAGAGGCAGACCAGTATCTCTGTGTATACTTCATCAGTTTCTTCTTTGTTTGGCAAACACTACGATCCTGGTTACTTCCAAGATTGTTGTCATCTTTCTACTTGACAGCTACTGCACAAGCTAACTTTCCTTAGTCAGCTACTGAAGTATTCTTATGATCATCTTGTAGAAGACTTCATTTTGAATGGCTTCACAACTCAATCTGGATGCTGATTAAGTTGATGCTTAGATCTTCTAATAGCTTGTATGCTATTCGTTGAGTGATATCTATCTTCCTTTAGGTGAGACGCATCTTTGCAGTACCAACCAGAGGCTTTATTCCTTTGGATATTCTGGGAGTGCTCAATTGTTGAGAGTCGTGTTTTCTCTACGATTCTTCTTTGGCTTTACGAGAAAGGATTGGTCTTGTTGATATGACAATCGAGAATATGGACCAATCTGAGTAGCTTCAGGTGTATAAACACATTTACCTGTACACAATATATCCAACATGTGAGCTCATCTGTATATAACAAGTGACTTAATACTAAACTAAGTTTAGAACAATGTTTGTGCCTAGGATCAGACTCAAAGCGATTAGCTTTTGAATATAGCATGAGAACCTGCTCTGATACCAATTGTTAGTTCCCAGTAGGCACAATAGATCTAGAAGGGGGGGTTGAATAGATCCTTTTTGTTTTGATTTTAAATACTTTTCTGATTTATTTTTTATTGCTAATAATTTAGCATATGACAAACATAAGAATCTTTTCAAGCACAATGGAATAAGTAAAAGATCCCTTCATTGATATATTCATAATCATACATACATTGTTCGTAGAGTTAGTTCAAGTGGTAAGCAGTTAAAACATACATATAGCTTGATTATAGCGAGTTAATGTACATAATGTAAATGACATAAAATAAAAGACACAAGGGGTTTTAAGTGGTTCAGAGACTCAAACTCCTAATCCATTCTTCTTCTTTCAACTAGCGAGATTTCCACTACTACGGAAGGCGGCACCACAGAATCACTAAGATTCCTTCAGGCCGCTGACCTTGGGACTTGATTCACTAAGAACTCTTCAAGGCTAGCGACCTTGGAACTTCTCTAGTTCCCTAGGAACTCTTCAAGCCCAGCAGGCTTGGAACTTAATTTATTCCCTCTGGACAAGGACCCCTCAAGCCCTGGCTTCTTGTTGTTGTAGTTGTTGTTATTGTTGGTGCTGAGCTGCTAAGATGTCTTTAAGCTCTAAACATCTTTTGTACTTAGCAGCTTGGTGTGGTCCTCTTTCCATTCTGCTTTGAGTCTGGACCACATCTTCTTTGGTGCAGCTGATCTTTACTCTTTTCTGCTCGTCTTCATCTGATGTCAGCTGTGCACCATCACCATCTGGATTTGCTAAGTCCCTGAGCTTTTGGTAGACTTCTTCTGGCACTTAGCAATCCCTAAACCCTTCTTGAATGTTTTGCAGACATGGTTCTGCACTTGTTTAGTTTCAGCTTTAGGTTCATGGTTATTCGTAGAATGGCTCTTCTGATCTTCTTTGTACTCTGCCACTTTTCTAGATGCTATCTCTTTGGCCTTCTCGGCTGTCAGCTTGGCTGCCATCTTCAATGGAATTCTCATCTTTGTTGAGTGAAGTTCTAATCCGTTTAAGTCCTTCTTCAAAGCTGCTTCACTTCCACCTTGGTAGTCTCACTGTCACTGAGACTTGTTCTGTTGATCTTTGGTGGAACTTGTAGAGTCAACAATAGCATTCAACAACTCAACGATTCTGCAATATAGCATTCATCAGCAACTCTTGATCTTTGAGGCTCTGTTGATTTATACTGCTTTCTAATCTTCCCGTTGGAAAGTAGCCGTTGAAAACTATTCAAATGGCATCACAGATCTCGAGTTATTTGGTGCAGACTGCAGATGTGACATGACATCTTTTTCTGACTTTCTGACACTGCAGTCTACTGTTTCACCTACCCCGTTAGATATGTTACTTTGATGTCTCGGGCAGGTCGACGACTTTATTTCTCCCTTCTAATTTCTGGATCAGAGGTTGTCCTTGCATTGATGCTCTCAATAAGCTTTTGTCCGAATGCCAACCTTCAGATTGAACCGTTGCCAATGCTTCAATCCTCAGTTGTTCAAACTCAATGATTCTGATGAACTTGTTCTCGGTCCTGATCGTAGTGTCTTATTGACTGATGCTTATTGGCATGTATAGTCAACACTACGATCTTGAAGAGTGTTCACTTGATCTCTAGTGAAGAACAACTCTTTCTTTTTTTGTACAGTGCTTTAACACTTCTGTTTGCCTCAACTTTTCTCAGATACTGATGGCTTGACTCCTTGCTCTGGCCCCTTCTGAATAACAAGACACTTCAGATTTGTGGCGTGTCCAGCTCGCTTTCTCATTGTGATCTCCCGTTCACTTATCATCAATGGACTGACCCAATGCTTAATCACTTTAGCCTTGTTCTTCAGAGGCAGACCAGTATCTCTGTGTATACTTCATCAGTTCCTTCTTTGTTTGGCAAACACTACGATCCTGGTTACTTCCAAGATCGTTGTCATCTTTCTACTTGATAGCTACTGCACAAGCTGACTTTCCTTAGTCAGCTACTAAAGTCTTCTTATGATCATCTTGTGGAAGACTTCATTTTGAATGGCTTCATAACTCAATCTGGATGCTGATTAAGTTGATGCTTAGATTTTCTAATAGCTTGCATGCCATTCGTTGAGTGCTATCTGGCTTCTTTTAGGTGAGACGCATCTTTGCAGTACCAACCAGAGGCTTCATTCCTTTGGATATTCTGGGAGTGCTCAATTGTTGAGAGTCGTGTTTGCTCTACGATTCTTCTTTGGATTTGTGAGCACATCTGTTGAGGTCTTAGCTCTGCACTCTACGATTCAGTTTCAGCTGTGCAGACACTACGACTCCAAGATCAGATCTTGACACTACTATTTCTGTCGTTGTGCTTGTTGTCTTCATCTGATCTTCGAGTACGATCTCTGCCTTTGATACGATCAGTAGACTCTACGATTTTGAGTGTAGTCTACGATCCTTGACTTAGCTGTTAGTAGACTCTACGACTCCGAGTGTAGTCTACGATTCTTGACTTGACTTTGGCAAATGCTCGGTCGACTCATAGGCAGGCTGTCTCTACGATTCTGAACATGACTTCCTCAGCAGACTACAGCTCCGAGGAAGCTTTACTCGATATGCTACGATCCTTCCTTGTCTCTCCTGAAAGTCTACGAACTTCGAGATCTACTATCTTGCAGACTACGATTCTGCCTCGATAGCTCTTGAGTTATCCTTAACTCTCCTGGCAGACTACGATTTCTGGTGCAGTGTTCGACGATCAGACAAGCCTATCTATTACATCATAAGATCAACCTAACATGTTTGATCTTTCTATGTTTATAGTCCTTGTACATCATTTCTTTTTAAGGACTTTACAGAGCTGTTTTGCTTATGTAGGATCAACCTAACATATTTGATCAATTCATTCTAAGTCCTAGTACATATGTTTCTATAATCTATCAGAGGACTTTACAGCTTTTCTTAATGCAAGCATGCTTTCATATTCATTCACATATATATCATAATCAAATCATATATAAATAGGAATATCATTCATATATTTATTCCTGACAATCTCCCCTTATTTGATTATGACAAAAATAATAAGTGCATATGCATGTTATGAATGAATCTTATATACAATGAGCTGCTGTATTTCTAAAACAGATAATCATGAATGTCATTTATAATAATATGGAATTTAATACACTATGACATTTTACATCCTGGATCCAGAACATACCTAAGTAGTTAGAGATGTACCTCTTTGGCTCCATGTATGTTTACGGGATGTTTGTTGATCAGCTACTCATCTGTTTGATTTGTTTACTCCTCCTTCTCCTCTTCTTCTAGCTCCCCCTCAGTCTTAGGCTCATCATCCTTTGGCTCCCCCTCAGATGATGAACCATCTTCTTCTTCTTCTTTTTCTTCTTTTTCTTCTTCTTCTTCTTCTTCTTCTTCTTCTGCTTTCTTCTTCTTTGTCTTCATGATTTGTCTACTCCTGCTCTCCTTGCCTTTTCTTGAATGCCTCTTACTCTGCCTTTTTCTATGCCTCTTTTTTCCCCCTTTTTGTCATTAATCACTTGAGAGAGCTGTTCCATGTTGGACATAAGCCACTCCATTTGATAAGAAGAGTTACCAACTTCAATCTTGAGTTCTTGTTGGCTTAACTCAAGTTGCATAGAGAAGGACTGATTCATGTTTTCAATCTTGTCAGAGAGGACTTTTAGTTGTTCTTCATTTGCTTTTTGTGCTCGTAGAGCTTCAGCCTTTTGATCATGTATGGCCTTCAGATAGATGTGATCTCTCTCTTTCATTTTAAGAGATACATCTACCATAGTGGTTTGGATTCTCATCTTGAATCGGGTTATCTTACATTCTTTGTCAACATCTTTGACTCTTCATTGATTAGAAATATCTTCTCAACCAGCTCAGCAGAATTCCTCAACAGCTCCTGCTCCATAGGAATTTGGTCATCTGGTCTGGCAACTTCTCGTTGAACACTAGCTTGGACTCTACGATTTTCATCCTTGGACAGATTCTCGAAAGTGTTGACAATCTGAAAGATCGTTGAGTACCAATCGATATTGGAAGATGAAGGGATGTTGGGAAACAGTGCTTGAGTAGATGAAGGCTTCTCATCTTGAACTTAAACACTATCAGTGATAGAGTGAACAGACTCTACGATTATCTCCTTGGTCATAAACCTTCTGCTTTCAGAGTTCACTCTACGATCGTAGGTGTTAGTTCCCAGTAGGCACAATAGATCTAGAAGGGGGGAGGGGTTGAATAGATCCTTTTAATTTCAAATACTTTTCTAGTTTATTTTGTATTGCTAATAATTTAGCATGTGACAAACATAAGAATCTTTTCAAGCACAGCGGAATAAGTAAAAGATCCCCTTCATTGATATATTCATAATCATCTATACATTATTCATAGAGTTAGTTCAGTGGTAAGTAGTTAAAACATACATAGTCGTTATAGCAGTTAATGTACATAAAGTAAATGACATAAAGTAAAAGACACAAGGGGTTTTAAGTGGTTCAGAGATCGAAGCTCCTAATCCACTCTTCTGCTTTCAACTAGCAGGATTTCCACTAAGAAAGGGCAGCACCCTGAATCACTAAGATTCCTTCAAGGCCAGCAATCTTGGGACTTCAGTTCACTAAGAACTCTTCAAGGCCAGCAGCCTTGGAACTTCTTTAGTTCCCTAGAAACTCTTCAAGCCCAGTAGGCTTGGAACTTCATTTAGTCCCTCCGGACAAGGACCCCTCAGGCCCTGGCTTCTTATTGTTGTAGTTGTTGTTGTTGTTGGTGCTGAGCTGCTAAGATGTCTTTAAGCTCTGAACATCTCTTGTACTTAGCAGCTTGGTGTGGTCCTCTTTCCATTCTACTTTGAGTCTGGACCACATCTTCTTTGGTGTTGCTGATCTTTACTCTTTTCTGCTCATCTTCATCTGATGTCAGCTGTGCACCATCACCATCTGGATTTGCTAAGTCCCTGAGCTTTTGGTAGACTTCTTCTGGCACTTAGAAATCCCTGAACCCTTCTTGAATACTTTGCAGATATGGTTCTGCACTTGTTCATTTTCAGCTTTTGGTTCATGGTGATTCGTAGAGTGGCTCTCTTGATCTTCTTTGTACTCAGCCACTTTTCTGAATGCTATTTTCTTGGCCTTCTCGGCTCTCAGCTTGGTTGCCATCTTTAGTGGCATTCTCATCTTTGTTGAGTGAAGCTTTGATTTGTTTGAGTTCTTCTTCAAAGCTGCTTCACTTCCACCTTGGTAGTCTCACTGTCACTGAGAGTTGTGCTGTTGATCTTTGGTGGAACTCATAGAGTCAACTATAGCATTCACCAACTCAACGATTCTGTAACCTCACAATTATCAGCAACTCTTGATCTTTGAAGCTCTGTTGATTTATACTCCTTCCCAATCTTCCCGTTTGAAAGTAGCCGTTGAAAGTTATTCAAATTGCTTCACAGATCTCAAGTTATTTGGTGCAGACTGCAGATGTGACATGACACCTTTTTCTGACTTTCTGATACTACAGTCTACTGTTTCACCTACCTCATCAGAAATGTCACTTTCATGTCTCGGGTAGGTAGTCAACTTTATTTCTTCCTTCTGATTTCTAAATCAGAGGTTGTCCTTTTGCATCGATGCTCTCAATAAGTTCTATTCGAATATCAATCTTCAGATTGAGCTGTTGCCAATGCCTCAATCTTCAGTTGTTCAAACTCTACGATTCTGATGCATATCTTCTTGGACTTGATCGTAGTGTCTTGTTGACGGTTGCTTCTTGACTTGTGGAGTTAACACTACGATCTTGAAGAGTGTTCATTAGATCTTCAATGTGGAACAACTCTTCCTTCTTTCGTGAAGTGATTCAACACTTCTGTTTGCCTCGACTGTTCTCAGATACTGATGGCTTGACTTCTTTCTCTGGCCCCTTCTGAATAACAAGACACTTCAGATTTGTGGCGTGTCCAGCTCGCTTTCTCCTTGTGATCTCCCATTCACTTATCATCAATGGACTGACCCAATGCTTAATCACTTTAGCCTTGTTATTCAAAGGCTGACCAGTATCTTTGTTATACTCCATCAGTTTCTTCTTTGTTTGGCAAACACTACGATCCTGATTACTTTCAAGATCGTTCTTATCTTTCTACTTGACAGCTACTGCATATGCTGACTTTCCTTAGTCAGCAACTAAAGTCTTCTTATGATCATCTTGTGGAAGACTTTCCCTTAAATAACTTCTAAACTCAATCTGGATGCTGATTGAATTGATGCATAGATCTTCTATTAGTTTGCATGCCATTCGTTGAGTGCTCTCTGGCTTCCTTCAGGTGAGATGTATCTTTACATTACCAACCAGAGGCTTCATTCCTTTGGATATTCTGGGAATGCTCAATTGTTGAGAATCGTGTTTGCTCTACGATTCTACTGTGGCCTTGTGAGCACATCTGTTAAGGTCTTAGCTCTACACTCTACGATTCAGCTTCGGCTATGCAGACACTACGACTTTGAGATCAGATCTTGATACTACGATTTCTATCGTTGTGCTTGTTGTCTTCATCTGATCTTGCTCGACTACGATCTATGCCTTTGATACAATCAGTAGACTCTACAATCCTGAGTGCAGTCTACGATTCTTGAATTGGCTTTGGCAGATGCTCGGTCGGCTCGTAAGCAGGCTGTCTCTACGATTCTGAACATGACTTCCTCAGCAAACTTCGGCTCTAAGGAAGCTTTACTCGACACACTATGATCCTTCCACGTCTCTCCTTGTAAGACCCCAACTTTTTAATAAAGATGATTTTCTATAAATATCATTTTTAAATATTATGGAATGAAAGTGATATAATGTTATAGTTGTGGGTAATATTTATAAATTTTGCAAAGTACGCAAGTTGTTATATTATATTCGATTGGTTGGGGAATATTCGTTTTAACAGGGAATATTCATACGACGGCACAATCATTGGTGGACCCCACAACAGAATTATTGTCGGATTGAGAAAACGACAAAAATATTTTATGAAAATAGCGGCAAAAGTTTTACCGTTAACTTTTGAAACACCCGGTGTTAAAAGTACAGGAATACACGTGGTTGCATAGTAGCACACGGTATTGATTATTGATGCTTACGTGAGAAGTCACTCAGTTTTATTCAATTATTGTTACAATAATTGCTGCATAGTATCTCACGTTATTTGATTCAATTATTGTCGATATTTTATATATTATTAAATCAATAATTGAGATAACAAAGTTATTAATATTATTATTTACAATATTAACGATGTCTAGAAGTTCTATCAAGGAGAGGTTTGGTCACCTAATTAAGGCGCCCAATAGGGAGAAATCCTTATTGAAAGCCCCTCTTTCCAGAAACGACACAGTCGATTAATATTGTGAATTATAATAATGATGATAAATGTTGTTAAAAATATTGAGAGGATTTTTGTGAAGTATTTGATGTTGTTTTATGGACCCCACTTTACTCATTTCTCAAAATAGTGTGGTATGAGTGTGATATATATATATATATATATATATATATATATATATATATATATATATATATATATATATATATATATATATATGCTTAGGATATTACGGGTGGGGTGGGGGGTTTGGTTTTAGTGGCATGATTTATATTATATATATATAAAATATAAATCAAGTGGGATGTTTTCAAGCAATATCATGGGATTGAATCCCGTGAACTTTTCTCTTTTAAACATATGTTGTTTATATATATAATATATATTATATTTAAAAGATTTTATTTTATTAGAATATTTTATAGTAAACCAATCTGGACCGTCCGTTTAAAAGTAAATCAATCTGGACCGTTCAGGAATTAGTTACTATTCAGATCCAGGTCTTACATAAATAGAAGCTCATTCCTTCATTATTTCTTACGAATTCAATTGAAACTCTAAAGAGAGAAACTATAGAGAGAAAGAAGAAAAGTGTTCTGCTACTTCACTACTCCTATATACGATGACTCTTCTTTCTAAGGTAAGGGTATTATTTCTTTTGTATTCATGAAGAGAACTTCATTATTCCATTCTTTATTATTACATTGGAATAACTTTTGTATCTGCTGATCCTACCATATACTTGGTGAAATTCTTACATTATTCCATTCTTTATCATTATGTTGGAATAACTTTTATACATCTGAGTACCGCATACATGGTGAAATTCTTCCATTATTCCATTCTTTATTATTTTGTTGGAACATCTTGTACAATGCGTTTACGCATGACTTCAGTTCCGTTATTTATTATTCTGTTGGAACATCATGCCGGTCTTAATTTCGCTTTGACTTTGTTCCGTTATTTATTATTATGTTGGAATATCCTCGTATGCGCGCTTACGACACTGATTTCGTTATTTATTATTACATTGGAATAACTTTTCTGCATGCGATATCGTCGATGCCCGGTGATTTCTTTTGTTATTCCATTATTTATTATACTCGGTTGATTAAAGTTTTGACTTCTATACTCCATGAAGTTAGTGGAATATCCTTGATGTTTGCGCTTCCAAAGATATCTTTCATAGAAATATTCTTCCGAGCATTCTTGAATTTTACTCTACAAAGAAGTATCATGTTGACAATTTGGACGTTATTAGTTCCTGGATAAATTAATTCTTGAACTTGTTTTATTGAATTCTTATATCATTGTCATCATCCTCATGTTTATATTATGTTGAAAGTCATATGTGGCCTGTAGTGCATAGATGGAATTGGTATGATTATGACCAGGGATTAATCGATATAATCATGACCGTAATATTACAAATGATGTGGTAAAAGTCCTCATTGGCCCTTAGTGCATTGATGGATAGTTGTTGGCATGATCATGACCATTGATGAATACACGAATATCCTTGGCCCGTAGAAAATATGGATAATTTGTGGTTGTGATACTAATGAATATCCTTGGCGTAGTGCGGGGATGATGTGGATTATTTATTAAAATTTAGTCCCAAATGATAAAAGTGATGAAAACCTTTTAAATCATAAAAGATAGTAGATTTTATTCTCTACTTGACTCTTTTAATGGATTGCTTATTCATTGCAGCTTAAACTTGATGTTTGTTATATTGTATCGGTTTAACATCTTTGAAGGCTAACGATAATTTATTACGCATTATCTTAGTAATAATATTTCTTCTTTGGGTTAGTTGAGCTCACCTTTTTACTTTCATTGTTCTTCTTGAAATGAGAACGTAGCGAGGACTAGTCGGGGACCGGGTGACGGTCCCGTATAATAGCATTAGTAGTTCTCACTATTCTGTTAAATAGTGTGATAATAAATGTAATGAGGACTCAATTCAGTGTGGATATTGTCTAGATGACAATATTTGTATTAAAACTCACAGCATATGTTTTGTCGTATTTTACACGACTGTTGTATAGTTAAGTTGTATTTGAATTTTGTACAATGTATTTGGCGACTCAAGATGGGTGATGTATACCTATTTTGGGGGCGTCACACTCCTGGAAGTCTACGAACTCTGAGATCTACTATCTTGCAGACTACGTTTCTGCCTCGATAGCCCTTGAGTTATCCTTGACTCTCCTGGTAGACTACGATTTTTGGTGCAGTGCTCGACGATCAGACAAGGCTATCTATTACATTATAAGATCAACCTAACATGTTTGATCTTTCTATGTTTATATTCCTTGTACATCATTTCTTTCTAAGGACTTTACAAAGCTGTTTTACTTATGTAGGATCAATCTAACACATTTGATCAATTCATTCTAAGTCCTTACATATGTTTCTATTATCTATCAAAGGACTTTACAACTTTTCTTAATACAAACATACTTGCATATTCATTCATATATATATATATATCATAATCAAATCATATGTAATAGGAATATCATTCACATGCTTATTCCTGATAATCTCCCCCTATTTGATTATGACAAAAATAATAAATGCATATGCATGTTATGAATGAATCTTATATGCAGTGAGCTGCTGTATTTCTAAAACATATAATCATGAATGTCATTTATAATGATGTGGAATTTAATACACTGACATTTTACATCCTGGATCTAGAACATACCTAACTAGTTAGAGATGTACCTCTTTGGCTCTATGTATGCTTCCAGGATGTTTGTTGATCAGCTATTCATCTATTTGATTCCTTTGCTCCTGTTCCCCTTGGGATGTGGAGCTATTCATTTCTTCTTCTTCTTCTGGTTCTGGCTCTGGCTCCCCCTCAGCCTTAGGCTCATCATTCTTTGGCTCCCCCTTAGATGATGATTCAACTCCCCTGGTGTTGTCTTCTTCTTTTCTTTCCTTTTGTTCTCCTTGATCTATCTAGAGTGCGTCTTATTCTTCCCCTTTCTATGCTTCTTTTTCTCCCCCTTTTTATCATTAATCATTTGGGAGAGCTGCTCCATGTTGGACATAAGCTGCTCCATCAGGTAGGAGGAGTTACCGACTTCAATCTTGAGTTCTTGTTGGCTTAACTCAAGTTGCATAGAGAAGGACTGATTCAAGTTGTCAATCTTGTCAGAGAGGGCTTGTAGTTTCTCTTCATTTACCTCTTGTGCTCGTATAGCTTCAGCTTTCTGATCATGTATGGCCTTTAAATAGATGTGATCTCTCTCTTTGATTTTGAGAGATATATCAGCCATAGTAGCTTGAAGTCTGTGTTGAACTGAATTATCTGTTGTTGTTGTCAGCCTCTGGGACTCTTCTGTGATTTAAGACATCTTCGCAATCAGATTATCAGAATTTCTCATCAGCTCATTCCCCATAGGAGTTTGGTTGTCTGGTTGGGCAGTCTCTTGTTTATCCTCAGACTGGACTCTACGATTTTCATCCTTTGACAGATTTTCGAAGGTATTGAGAATCTGAACAATCGTTGAGTACCAATCGCTATTGGTGGATGAACAAATGTTGGGCACTTGTGCTTGAGCAGATGGAGGCTTCTCATTTTGGATTTGAATGCCATCAGTAATAGAGTAAACAGACTCTACGATTATTTCCTTGGTCACGATTCTTCTTCCTTCAGAATCGACTCTACGATCATACGGAATATAATGGTTGCCAGCATGTCGGTAGACTTTGTAGTGGGGCTTGTCATTTATCGTCATGGTTGCAAACTTCTTTACCCTTGGGAAGTTTTGTGACACCAGCTCTAGATTTGGAAACTGAGAATAGCACCAACTGAAGTAGCTCTCATCAGCATTAGTATGTGCCTTCAACCATGGCATCCACGGGAAGAACCATCTTATCAGAAGGTCTTCAGAGTTGTACAGTATTGTTGTGCAGTCTAATTCCATGTTTTTCCAGTTGTGAAGCACTTCATCTGTGGTCATTCTTACAACTCGAAGTTGTTCATTTTCTTGATTTATCCACCTTGCTGGTGGTTCAGCTGGTGGTTCATCAAAGACTTCCACTACAATTCTTCTGTTGATTTTGGCTGGAGAGAGAACAGGATAGTATTACGTTCCTCCGATTTACGATGTCTGAAATCGAGAATCTTTCTCTATCTCTTCCTTTGTTGAGCCTGAATCTTGCTGATTCCCTTCATCAGATTTATCAGTGAATTCTTCTTGTTTGTCTTCCTTTTCAGAACCTTCTTCAGCAATGTCTTCCTTGGAATGCTCTTCTTTAATGTTGATCCTATCTTTAGCATTCTCTTCTTGTGATTCAGATTCATCATTACTTAATTCAATGACTATATTAGAGTGATCACTTCTCCTTTTGGAGGCAAATTGAGCTATCAATTTGTGGCTCCTCCTTCTTCTTGGAGGTTCAGTTATGGGAGAATCAGATACTTCTTCTTCTTCAGACTCTGAGGTCTTTGAGTCATCAGACAAGCTTTTTTGATTTTCAGCATTGATGGGGGCATATCTTTCTTCTTCAGAATCATTTTCATTTATATCACCAGACAGGCTAGCTTGATGTTCAACAATAGTAGGGGCCTGTTTTTCTTCCTCAGACTCTACATCTTTTGAGTTTGTTAGAGCGTTTGCTGTAGAAGATATTGTTGTGTCAACCTACAACCTTTCTTTCATGGATTCAACTTCTTCCTCATTGTTGAACTTGCTCCTTGAGGATTCAATCTTTGAACTTTCAGTTCCTTTCTCATCTTTAGGCTCTTCATGTTTTTCTTGGTTGGATGGACTTTCCTGGGGAGCTGGGGCTGATTTCTTCATCACTTTTGCTTTCTTCTCGGGTGGTTCTTGGAGTAGTCTGTTACTCCTTCTTTTTGGGTTTTCAGCAGTTGATTCTGGTTACTCATTCAATCTTTGAACTTTCAGTTCCTTTCTCATCTTTAGGCTCTTCATGTTTTTCTTGGTTGGATGGACTTTCTTGGGGAGCTGGGGCTGATTTCTTCATCACTTTTGTTTTCTTCTCGGGTGGTTCTTGGAGTAGTCTGTTACTCCTTTTTGGGTTTTCAGCAGTTGATTCTGGTTTCTCTTATGCTCCTTGTTTCTTCTTGTCAGTGGAGACATGGTTTAACGAAACCTTTGCATTCTTCACACTCTTGAAACTTCTTCTTTCTTGATGTGATGAAAGAATCGATGCAGAGTCATCAGACTCATAGCTTTCCACCTCCTTTGCTTTTCTCTTCTTTGTAGAGTTCTTTCTGCTGCTTCCTGCTGTAGTTAACCTTCTATTCTCCTTTGGCTTTTTCTTCCAATTCACGAACAGTTGTGGAGACATTACTTTGTGAACATTCAAGGGTTCTCCCTCATCATCCTTGATCTTGCTTCCCAGCCTTTTCTTTATCACAATACTCAGCAGTCTTCCATGAAACACCTTTGTAAGTGGTTTTTCTGTAGACTTCTTCAACTCAGCCTTTTCCACCCATTTTGAGATTTGATCGAACAGGATAACTCCAAAGTTTATTTGTTGCTTCAGAACTATTGTAGACATAATCTGTAACAACCCGGAAATTCGGATCGTCCAGAAATTAAGAATTAGTTATTAATAAAATGAATTTTTATTAATAATATTATGTGTTATGTGTTTATTAATCATTCTAGAACCTAGGATGATTATAAGTCGGGAGGATTCTGGCTATGAGCTAGACTGAACGAGTAATAATTTTCAAGACAAAAATGAAAATTTTTCGGGAACAAAAATATTTTCAGGAAAAAGACGAAATAGGCACAATTCACCCGACGAAACCTAAGGGTTAGGGATTGAATAACCTAAGCCTTTCCGAGAGTTCGGTATGTCGAAATGACATTTCGTCGAAAGATTTGACAATAATATGTTGTGAAAAGTTAAGTAAGTCGATAAAAGTTTTTCTCGAAAAATGTACAGAAATCGAACGAAATAAAAATGACGAAAAGTAATGTTATGTACTTTTCATTTGTTTAGCTACGTTAGGGGAAAACGTGAAAGAAAACGCTTAACACCAAAAATAATTTTTCAGTTTTCAGAGATTCGAAGAATACGTAAAAGTTAATCGGTAAAGGAAAGACGAAATATCCAAAAATATTTGGATTCCGAGAATCGCAGTTTTTAAAACTATCGGACGAAAACCCAAAAGATGGAACCACGAAAATTAAAGGCTAAGTAGACTTAAGGCCTAAGTTAACTTAACACTTAAGTCATGAATAGTAAGAAGGTGTGAATAGTAAGGAGGTTAGGGGCGAAATGACTAAAATACCCCTAGCTTGAAAATTCTATAAATAGGAAGCTTAATTCATTTATTTGGGATTTTGAAAATCCTACACCTTAGAGAGAGAGAGAGAGAGGGTTTGGACGAAGAGGGAGAAAGAAGAGCATGAGCATGATTGATCGGATCGAAAGTGTTCGTGAAGTAGAAAAGCTAGCAAATCGTCGGTTTTGTCTAGCGGAAGAAAAATGAAGAGAAAAGGTATTAAAACCTAACTCCTAAGTTAACTTTTCTTAAGTTTTTATGTTCAAAACATAGATTAATAAGAATAAGAAGTAAATGATGTTAGGAATGATTTCATATGGTTGAAATCGTAAGAAAATGAAGAAATAAGAATTAAAAGTTTAGTTTATAAATTTCTTAAGGAAGTATAAGATTCGTGATGAATTAGAACAATTCGAGTGGATTATATGAATAAGTAGGTGAAATAAGTAAGGAATGATGTTCTATAACATCAAATTCGAATAAAAAGTGAAATCGTAATCCAAAATATCGATTAAAAATGAAGAACGAACAAAGAACACGAAGAACGTTGTTGATGGACAAATTTAAAACCATCGTAGGATAATTGTTGTTGATGGAAAAGTTTAAAACCATCGCGTATAAGTTAGATTCATATTGCTTGGTTAGGAACGGTAGAGACGTTCATGAAGAACGGATTAAAACTTAGCTATAACGAAGTTATGGCAAAAAATTTCGTAAAAGACAAACGAGAATTAAAAAGTAAGTAAATGAACCCGAATGTGTAGGGTTTTATAAGAATGTAAGACAATATAGAAAACGTGAGTCGTGGACTCAAGAACGAACAAATTCCAACTTCGGATGACCGAATTACGGACGAACAAACGAAGAGCGTTAAAAACATAAAACGAATGAAAGGTGAAGATCAAGACAATTGAATGGCGCGTTAACAGATTTAGAATGAAGTCCTGTCCGAGGGGGATTGAAGTACGTAAGATAAGGAAGAGAATGGCTTTGGAACGACCTCGTTCCGAGTTATAACGAATAAGTTATGGAAGCGGGAAGTAAGCGTCTCAGAACGATCAAAGACTTAGAGAAATTTTCTAGGGTTGGGGCTTGGCGCATGCCACCATGCCTGCTCATGGTAACGCAACGCAAGACACCGCATCAGTGGAGCTCATCAAACTCATGCCGTGGCGCGAGAGATAAAGAAGAGAGTGGCGTCATGGCGCCGATAGGAGAAAAAAAGCCAGAAGAAGAGCTTTTAACTGCTCAACTCTTGGGGGAAACGTACGGGAAGATAAAGAACATAATGTTCAACTAATATAACACTTAAACAAGTTAATTAAACCTTTAGTACAGGTTGAACAAAATGATCAAAAGAGATTAAAAGACCAAAAAGGTAATGAACATAAACGCAATGCAGATGAGTTAAATAACCGGTCTTAGCATACAGCGAATTGTATGGCTTTGACATTAAGGAAGAATAATGAATGGTATTAAGAAAGCCGTAATGAACGATAAAAAGATTAATGAAAGCCGAATGTGAGTCGAATGAGAATGTTAGAATAAAATGTAAGTGTTGAACACTTTAACCGACGTGAAGGTTGAGGGTACGCAAATATTAAACGGATAAAACCTACACCCCATGTATGGTTTGACCGTAAGATGATGAAGATCAATGATTAAACCATGAATGGTAAAAGATTGAATTAAAGACAATGACGTTAACATAACGAAGCTGAGTAATGATTAACTTGAATGATCGCTCTGAGTATACAAAAGACTGTATGACTTAGACGATAAAGAGTGAATACTGAGGTGTGGCATTTAGTTGCTAGGAAGCCATAAGGAATGAGAAATTGACTTGGCGAATGTTATAGTGTTAATGGTTCGGATAAGTTAAGATAAGTTTAGGTTGTAGTACAATCATAACCTTTGATGGTTGACATATGGGAGCTGGGCTATACAATTCCTTAAGAGAGCGAAGGTATATACAAAACTGGCAACCGGTCTAACTCACTATTATGGGCAGTGTAGATGAGATGGGAACTTGTTTGTTGGTTATTTGGGGGAAACCACTCAGAGTACCATATGGACTACTAGTAGAGAAACGATGTGTGCTGAGTCCTAGAAAAGTTATAAGTAGAAGATAAGAATGTAAACCATCAAAGATGATGAACGTATAAGTAAGACATCTCCGTATGTCATGAAGCCGTAGAACGATAATGAACGTGGTCGCGTAAACTTAGGTTGCAAGAACGCGAACCCTAAGAAGTAAAGTTAAGAAAACTAATGCATTAGTCAAATATACATGACTAATTGGGGTATGTGTTATTTTTCTTATGTGCTACATAGGAATTGGAATGAGCAGTTCAGCGTAAGATGTAGCTGTGCGTAAGGCAAGTTTCCTAACTTCATTCATATTTCAAATGAATGCTAGTTTCTTAAACTTCTCAGATGTTGAACTTGAGAAGTTTTGTCTATGTGCTAATGTGCGATATTTGTGTAAAGTGGTAGAACATATGAGGCCTTGTGCCATAATGTGAACACTTCGGTGTTTCTATGAGATGAACTGTTCTGTGATTTAACTATTCAATAAGAGAATGCTCTGTTCATACACGATCCGTTATTGTTAAGTCTGTAAGCTAATGATTCTAGCCGACGACGAATGTATGAAAAAAAGGTAGAAGAATGAAAGTATTTTAAAATAAAAGTGAATATTATTTTAAAATGATAGGAATCGAGATTATTCCTGTTATTCAAGCTGCTTCATAACCTTTGTTCGGTTATTGGAGTTTTAAAAGAATGTTTGAACTCTTGAAGATGTTTGTTCAACTGTTATGACTTGTTGGGCAATTGAATGCTCACACTTGCTTTAAATGAAAAACATTTTCAGCGAACGATGTTAGAAGAACTTAAGGATCCCGAAAAGATCAAGCTGACGGTATCCAGATGAAGTGCCATTCAGAATATGGATGAGCGAGAAGATCGAGCGAAGACTTGTAATATATAATAAGTTAAATGAACTTTAGATTAGTTTGAAGAACTGTTATGTATCCTTGGTGGCGGATAAAAGTCACTCTTGTAAGATGAAATGAATAATATATTTATAATTATTTGTAATGAAAATTGTATAAGGTTTCTAGAACCTGGGATTTGAGAGTATATGTTGTTATATTTTAGTATATAATGATGTATGTTTGGAAGAAGATGGGATCGTGATGTATAGAATCCGGGTGTGAAGATAGACCGGATTTCGGGGCGTTATAGATTGGTATCAGAGCTGATAGGTTATAAATCCTAGGTAAGAGTATCTAAGACTATAATCGTAGAGAGATGGATAAGAAGATCACCACGTGATCATAGTGAATCGTAGTAACAGATGAGCTGTTAAATGATAAATGATTTATAGTACTACGAAGTAGTACGGGAAGAAGAACTCATATTGAGTTGTAAAGGATAGCATACGAATTAAATAAAATTCGTATTTAGTAAAGAGAGATTTAAAAGTTGTAAAAATTTTAATTGAGGACTTATGTGATAGCTAAGTTGTATGAACCTTTCTTATGGGCAGAGGTTTGTGCTTGGTGTAACAACTGCTTAGCTTATTACAGTGATAATCATTGGAATTGGTCGCACTGTCAAGATGTATATGACGAGAAGGTGAATCTTTTCTCATGTATATACTTGTTAGGTAGAGAACGATAAGGTAGGTGCGAGTTCTTGAAACTCATATTTATGGTACGTTCGTGACTCATAATGATATGGTAGGTTTTTGAACTTCTCAGCGAATGGACGCTTATGGTCTATTTGAGATAGTTCATAAACTCATATTATTGTGGAAAGTTCCCGAACTCATAATGTGTGGTAAGTTGATGGACTGCACTAAGGTAGAGGGATGTTTAGACTGAAAATAAGTTATTTTCAGTAGGCTTAGTATTGAAGGTGCTAGAGAAGATTAAGTATTATCGCAGTAAGACAATGAAGAAAGATGGAGAATAGGATATTCCAAGTCATCTAGCTATGCTAGATTTCAAAGTTTATCGAAATCGTGCTTATGTGTTCGCATTTTGGAAATAAAAGAATTGGTTCAACTTTTGGAGCCAATAGATTTTTAAAAGAACTATTCCTGGTATGTCTATGCTAATTGTTTCGGCTGGACATAAATTGATTTAAAATATCAAAATGAATTTTATATCATCAGTTCATTTGATGCAAGGATGATAAAAAGATGGAGTTATTAATGCAATTGAACCTGGTGTTGGATGTGATCTTAGGATCAACAACCCGCTATGGTATGATGTATAATGACGAAGTCACAAACTGGAGAAGTCCTCAACGTCTTCGTGAAAATACGGTATCATATGCGCCATAAAACGTTTTGATGTATTGCGAAAAGAATTTACATAAGTAGTCAATGTCAATTGAGTTGATTAGACGAATGTTTCACATTGATAACCAATTTATTGGTATGGTCTAAGCTACTTGATCCGGCTAGACAAATGGTATGTCATGTTTAAAAGAAAATCGAGCTTTCTTTGAAGAAGTTGTGCCAAACCAAATTGTTTTGGTGCGGAATCTAATGATTAAGTCTAAGGTGAACATTTCCCGAAATGGGGTATACAATGGGTAAGAGGTAGTTTGCTTTCTTTATGATTGTAAACTGACCGTGGAAGAAAGGTTACGGCGTCATGCTGTTAAACCTAGTAAGAGTTCATGGTCGATTTGACCCTTCAGCAAAAGTATGAAATGTTTTAAAAGGAAATTTTATATTCCTCGTTATTATTTCTACTTCATGACTCTTGATAGGTTATGGAGGTTAGGAATGATGGAAAGATAAGAACTCTGTTGAAGGGAGGTTGAGAAGAAGGGTAAGCTAAAATTTCGAGGACAAAATTCTATGAAGAAGGGGTGAATGTGATGACCCGGGTAAGGGTGTGATTTTAAAAAATTCCGAGGATGGAATTTTTATAAGAGGGGAAGAGTGTAACGACCCAAAAATTCGGATCGTCCAGAAATTAAGTTTAAAGAATTAGTTATTAGTAAAATGAAATTTTATTAATAATATTATGTGTTATGTGTTTATTAATCGTTCTAGAACCTAAGATGATTATAAGTCGGGAGGATTCTGGCTATGAGCTAGATTGAACGAGTTATAATTTTCAAGATAAAAATGAAAATTTTCAGGGAAAAAAAATATTTTCGGGAAAAAGACGAAATAGGCACTATTCACCCTACGAAACCTAAGGGTTAGGGTTTGAATAACATAAGCCTTTCCGAGAGTTCGGTATGTTGAAATGACATTCTATCGAAAGATTTGACGATAATATGTTATAAAAAGTTAAGTAAGCCGATAAAAGTTTTTCTCGAAAAACGTGCAAAAATCGGACGAAATAAAAATAACGAAAAAGTAATGTTATGTACTTTTCATTTGTTTAGCTACGTTAGGGGAAAACGTGAAGGAAAATATTTAACACCAAAAAGTGTTTTTCAGTTCAGAGATCCGAAGAATACGTAAAAGTTAATCGGTAAAGGAAAGACGAAATATCCAAAAATATTTGGATTCCGAGAATCGTAGTTTTTAAAACTGTCGGACGAAAACCCGAAAGACGGAACCACAAAACTTAAAGGCTAAGTAGACTTAAGGGCTAAGTTAACTTAACACTTAGGTCATGAATATGAAGGAGGTGTGAATAGTAAAGAGGTTAGGGGCGAAATGACTAAAATACCCCTAGCTTGGAAATTCTATAAATAGGAAGCTTAATTCATTTATTTGGGATTTTGAAAATCCTACACCTTAGAGAGAGAGAGAGGGTTCAGACGAAGAGGGAGAGGGAAGAGCATGAGCATGATTGATCGGATCGAAAGTGTTCGTGAAATAGAAAAGCTAGCAAATCGCCGATTTTGTCTAGTGGAAGAAAAATAAAGAGGAAAGGTATTAAAACCTAACTCCTAAGTTAACTTTTCTTAAGTTTTTATGTTTAAAACATAGATTAATAAGAATAAGAAGTAAATGATGTTAGGAATGATTTCATATGGTTGAAATCGTAAGAAAATGAAGAAATAAGAATTAAAAGTTTAGTTTATAAATTTTTTAAGGAAGTATAAGATTCGTGATGAATTAGAACGATCCGAGTGGATTATATGAATAAGTAGGTGAAATAAGTAAGGAATGATGTTCTATAACATCAAATTCAAATAAAAAGTGAAATTATAATCCAAAATATCGATTAGAAATGAAGAACCAACGAAGAACACGCGAAGAACATGAAGAACGCTGTTGATGGACAAATTTAAAACCATCGTAAGATAATTGTTGTTGATGGACAAGTTTAAAACCATCACGTATAAGTTAGATGCATATTGCTTGGTTAGGAACGGTAGAAACGCTCATGAAGAATGGATTAAAACTTAGCTATAACGAAGTTATGGCGGAAAATTTCGTAAAAGACAAACGAGAATTAGAAAGTTAGTAAATGAACTCGAACGTGTAGGGTTTCATAACAATGTAAGACAATATAGAAAACGTGAGTCGTGGACTTAAGAACGAACGAATTCCGAGTTCGGATGACCGAATTACGGACGAACAAACGAAGAGCGTTAAAAATATAAAATGAATGAAGGGTGAAGATCAAGCCAATTGAATGGCACGTTAACAGATTCAGAATGAAGTTTTGTCCGAGGGGGATTGAAGTACGTAAGATAAGGAAGAGAATGGCTTTGGAACGACCTCGTTCTAAGTTATAACGAATAAGTTATGTAAGCGGGAAGTAAGCGTCTCAGAACGATCAAAGACTTAAGAGAAATTTTCTAGGGTTGGGGCTTGGCACACACTTCACCCATGCCTATGGGTGGCACTGCAAAGCACCGCACTGGAGCCGGTCATCAGTAAACTCATGCCGTATGCGAGAGATAAAGAAGAGAGTGGCGTCGCAGCGCCAGTGTAGGGAAAAACCCGAAGAAGAGCTTTTAACTGCTCAACTCTTGGGGGAAACGTACGGGAAGATAAAGAACATAATGTTCAACTAATATAACACTTAAACAAGTTAATTAAACCTTTAGTACAGGTTGAACAAAATGATCAAAAGAGATTAAAAGACCAAAAAGGTAATGAACATAAACGCAATGCAGATGAGTTAAATAACCGGTCTTAGCATACAGCGAATTGTATGGCTTTGACATTAAGGAAGAATAATGAATGGTATTAAGAAAGCCGTAATGAACGATAAAAAGATTAATGAAAGCCGAATGTGAGTCGAATGAGAATGTTAGAATAAAATGTAAGTGTTGAACACTTTAACCGACGTGAAGGTTGAGGGTACGCAAATATTAAACGGATAAAACCTACACCCCATGTATGGTTTGACCGTAAGATGATGAAGATCAATGATTAAACCATGAATGGTAAAAGATTGAATTAAAGACAATGACGTTAACATAACGAAGCTGAGTAATGATTAACTTGAATGATCGCTCTGAGTATACAAAAGACTGTATGACTTAGACGATAAAGAGTGAATACTGAGGTGTGGCATTTAGTTGCTAGGAAGCCATAAGGAATGAGAAATTGACTTGGCGAATGTTATAGTGTTAATGGTTCGGATAAGTTAAGATAAGTTTAGGTTGTAGTACAATCGTAACCTTTGATGGTTGACATATGGGAGCTGGGCTATACAATTCCTTAAGAGAGCGAAGGTATATACAAAACTGGCAACCGGTCTAACTCACTATTATGGGCAGTGTAGATGAGATGGGAACTTGTTTGTTGGTTATTTGGGGGAAACCACTCAGAGTACCATATGGACTACTAGTAGAGAAACGATGTGTGCTGAGTCCTAGAAAAGTTATAAGTAGAAGATAAGAATGTAAACCATCAAAGATGATGAACGTATAAGTAAGACATCTCCGTATGTCATGAAGCCGTAGAACGATAATGAACGTGGTCGCGTAAACTTAGGTTGCAAGAACGCGAACCCTAAGAAGTAAAGTTAAGAAAACTAATGCATTAGTCAAATATACATGACTAATTGGGGTATGTGTTATTTTTCTTATGTGCTACATAGGAATTGGAATGAGCAGTTCAGCGTAAGATGTAGCTGTGCGTAAGGCAAGTTTCCTAACTTCATTCATATTTCAAATGAATGCTAGTTTCTTAAACTTCTCGGATGTTGAATTTGAGAAGTTCTCGCATACATGTAATAATGTGTGATATTTGTGTAAAGTGGTAGAACATATGAGGCCTTGTGCCCTACAATGTGAACACTTCTTGTTCTATGATGAGATGAATTATTCTGTGATTTAATTATTCAATAAGAGAATGCTCTGTTCATACATGATCCGTTATTGTTAAGTTTGTGCTAATGATTCTAGCCAGACATAATGTGTATGAAAAAGGTAGAAGAATAAAAGTATTTTAAAATGAAAGTGAATATTATTTTAAAATGATAGGAATCGAGATTATTCACATTATTCAAGTCGCCTTCATAACCTTTGTTCTTGTTATTGGCATTTTAAAAGAATGTTTGAACTTTTGAAGATGTTTGTTCAACTGTTATGACTTGCTGGGCAATTGAATGCTCACACTTGCTTTAAATGAAAAATATTTTCAGTGAACGATGTTAGAAGAACTTAAGGATCCCGAAAAGATCAAGCTGACGGTATCCAGATGAAGTGCCATTCAGAATATGGATGAGAGAGAAGATCGAGCGAAGACTTGTAATGTATAATAAGTTAAATGAACTTTAGATTAGTTTGAAGAACTGTTATGTATCCTTGGTGGCGGATTAAAGTCACTTTTGTAAGATGAAATGAATAATGTATTTATAATTATTTGTAATGAAAAAGGTTATAAGGTTTCTAGAACCTGGGATTTGAGAGTATATATTGTTATATTTCAGTATATAATGATGTATGTTTGGAAGAAGATGGGATCGTGACGTACGGAATCCAGGTGTGAAGATAGACCGGATTTCGGGGCGTTACATAATCTTCAGTTGTTGATCAAGCACAGTGTTATGTGCAGTATCCTTGCATAGTATAGATTTGCCTACTATTTCAGCAAGGAACTCGAATTCCTCTGGAAACTCCTTTTTCTTCATGTCCTTCATACTAGGGTTTCTTTGGTACCCCATAATCTCCTTTGCTTTCTCAGTGTCAATCTCATCAAGGTTTTTCAGTCCTAGGTCAGGAAAACCTAAGCATTGGTTGATATCAGATGATTTTAGTTTTAGAGACTGACCTTTAACCTTGGTTGAAAGAGTTCTAGCATTTATGGATGCATTTGAGTAGAATTCCTTAACCAGATCAGTGTATACTCGAGTACTTACCTCAAGACATTCTGAGAATCCAGCTTTCTTCACGAGTTCAAGAATGTCTCTGAACTTCTTTTTGAATTTCTCAAATGACTTGGTTCCTAGTTGAATGCCAGTGATTACTCGCCAGACTTCCATTTGAATGATTCGAGGAATATGGATATTGATTCAGGGAGATTTATGGAGTATGGCTGATTATGATTTGGACTCTGGAAATTTGAGTGGTTTGGCTTCGAAGAGAATTCTAGGGTTTGAAAATGGGAGGGAGAGAGGTTCAAGAGGTTCTGATAACTGTTTGCAGATTTGAATCTGTCTTTATGGCAGTTCCTTCTGACTCTGCATACGCTGTGATGTGTCACCTAGTCATTGGTTGCACGATGCCCAGTAACAAGCTGTAACTCCCTAGTAACTTGTCAATTAGTTGTCTCTTTTAGAAGAGTGGACGTTTGATTGACGTGGATTGACCTTTGACCTCTTGAGTTCGTAGAGTAACATGATAGGGCGGCTATGGACTCTACGATTTCCTTTGTTAACTCAATGATTAACTTTTGAGAGATGATGCAGTGGATGGTTTTGACATTACTTCTCACTTTGAAGTTGTATATCTCAGCCACTGATATTCTTCATGAAGCCTTGGGCATTTCTCTTTAGCAAGACATCTTTCCAATCAGCATTCGAACTGGTCTCCCATAATCTGAATATTTCAGCAATTGACCTATTCTTCCATGCTTCTTATAGGTTAAGAGTAGCCTCTTGTAAGACTTCGATCGTCGAGTCTGTTTTTACGATTGCTGAGGTTGTACTACGATCGGAGAGGTTACATCACGATCGTGGAGTTCTCTCAAACTCTAATCTGCGATCGTTGACTGTCTTGATCCTTGAGATGAACTTGATTAAGCAATTCTTTTGAGTTAAGGTAGCTCAGGAAGGGCCAACCTCTTAGAGTGAGCTAAGGGTCAAGTTTATCCTTGAGGCGCTTTTCAGATGAAGTATTATAGGAGTAATTTGCACTGATATCTCTTTTGACCTTTTCTGTTGGGGAGGTCCTCTCCCAATCTTTAGTCAATTTCATTTGTAGTAATCGTGGTGTCCTCCTGCTCTTACACTACGATCAGATATTTGATTGTAGGCACTCCATGATTTTAAGTTGGGTGGCTGATAGGTTATCAGTAGTACATTTTGAGACGTTCCTATTGACTCTGGATCTTCATTTGGTTCATCAGCCATAATGTTTTGGGACTCTGTAGCTGGTACATTACTTCATAGAATATTTCAGCGCTATTGTTCCTTAACAGATCACTGCTCACCCATGGTTGATGCTGTCTTTTCAGTGAGGTGTGATTTCCTTTTCTTCATGCATGTAAGAAAGCATCCTTGCATATCTCCTTCTGATTGAAGTCATTAAATATTCTTATATCGTAGAAATGGGTATCTTCAGGGTTGATCATTCTACGATCCTTTGATAGCACTACGAACGTAGTCTTCCTCGTTAGCTTGTACTCGTGAAGTTCTGCTCCCGCAATAAGTTCCTAATGTTTGATGCTCGATAGTCCTTTGATGTGAGCTTCCTTGAGGACAAGTTTTGCTTACTTGAGCATCTAAGACTTCTTTCATATAAAGGTTAGCAGCCATGTGAGCTTCATTTAGGTTAACTCAGCGGGTCTTCAAGGACAGGCTTAGACATTTAGGAATTTTATCAGAATCATTTCTGAACGGTCCCTAGCCTTCTGTTGGTTGAGTCTTCTTGACTGAAGTCTTCTGCTTCAGCATTCCTTAGTGTGGCCTGATAGACCAGGTACCTGCAGATTAGATACATTTCTATTTTTGGTACCCACAATTAAATGGGTCCTGCTAGTTTAGTTTTCTAAACCCCTGTTCCTCATATATTTAGATAATCATCATATTTATTACCAACAGTCATGTCCATGCATGTAACTAATTTAGATAATACATTTTGAGATGCATGATGGTGAGTGTGTGTGAGATTTGCTATTTTAATAAACCACTCTTTTTCTTTGATGGTTTCATCATTTACTAGGTTATGTTCACAGGGTTTAAATGTTCATAGAGTGAGAATCAACTCTACAATTTATTTGTATCTGGTTGATTCATAGAGGTGATCAGTTTCTACGAATATTCAAGATGCTCTTGTATACTGATCATACTCTGTGTGTTATTAAACACTTAGACCATAGGTTGTATATACATACTAACCCATCAGCAAAGATTACTTCACATAAAATTATTTTAACATGTGATGCTATTATGATCCATTTCAAATTTCTTTCAAGATGTCATCTTCAACCTAAACTTAGATGGAGAGAAAGTTTATAGGCATTTGAGTTTCCACCCTCAGTGTACTTTCTCTCTTCACCTTTTTAGGTAGATTATGATTCCTTGAAAGAATACTATTATATTTCATAAGGGGTGCAATCATGATGTATATATTTATATAAGTGAGGAACCGTACCTTTTTACTGTCAGTTTCTTAACAGTCATTTATCTAAGATATACTGAGTTTAGGAATTGATGTGCATAGTTTCTCAATTTCTCCTAACAGCTAGCTGCTCCAGTTGACCTTCAATCAATCAGTCGTGGTCTTGAAGATGAAAGATTGACCGTGAGCAAGGGTTGGTCTTGTTGATATGGCAATCAAGAATATGGACCAATCTGAGCAGCTTCAGGTGTATATGCACATTTGCCTGTACACAATATTACCAACGTGTGAGCTCATCTGTATATAACAAGTGACTTACTACTAAACTAAGTTTAGAACAATGTTTGTGCCTAGGATCAGACTCAAAGCGATTAGCTTTTGAATATAGCATGAGAACTCCGCTCGATACCAATTGTTAGTTCCCAATAGGCACAATAGATCTAGAAGGGGGGGGGGGGTTGAATAGATCCTTTTAATTTCAAATACTTTTCTAGTTTATTTTGTATTGCTAATAAGTTAGCATGTGACAAACATAAGAATCTTTTCAAGCACAGCGGAATAAGTAAAAGATCCCCTTCATTGATATATTCATAATCATCCATACATTGTTCATAGAGTTAGTTCAGTGGTAAGCAGTTAAAACATACATAGCAGTTATAACAGTTAATATACATAAAGTAAATGACATAAAGTAAAAGACACAAGGGGTTTTAAGTGGTTCAGAGACTCAAGCTCCTAATCCACTCTTCTGCTTTCAACTAGTAGGATTTCCACTAAGTAAGGCGGCAAGACCTCAATCACTAAGATTCCTTCAAGGCCGCTGACCTTGGGACTTCATTCACTAAGAACTCTTGAAGGCCGGCCAGACCTTGGAACTTCTCTAGTTCCTAGGAACTCTTCAAGCCAATGAGGCTTGGAACTTCATTTAGTCCCTCCCAGACAAGGACCCTCGTGCCCAGCTTCTTATTATTGTAGTTGTTGTTGGTGGTGGTGCTAAGCTGCTAAGATGTCATTAAGCTCTGAACATCTTTTGTACTTAGCAGCTTGGTGTGGTCCTCTATGCATTCTGCTTCGAGTCTGGACCACATCTTCTTTGATGCAGCTGATCGTCACTCTTTTCTACTCATCTTCATCTGGTATCAGCTTTGTACCATCACCATCTGGGTTTGCTAGGTCTCTATGCTTTTAGTAGACTTTGTCTGGCACTTAGCAATCCCTGAACCCTTCTTGAATACTTTGCAGATATGGTTCTTCACTTGTTCAATTTCAGCTTTTGGTTCATGGTGATTCATAGAGTGGCTCTCTTGATCTTCTTTGTACTCAGCCACTTTTCTGAATGCTATTTTCTTGGCCTTCTCGGCCTCACCGACTTTTGTCATCTTTAGTGGCATTCTCATCTTTGTTGAGTGAAGCTTTGATCTATTTGAGTTCTTCTTCAAAGTCGCTTCACTTCCACCTCGTAGTCTCAATCATCATCGAGACTTGTGTTGTTGATCTTTGGTGGAACTCGTAGAGTCAACTATAGCATTCACCAACTCAACGATTCTGCAACCTCACAATTATCAGCAACTCTTGATCTTTGAAGCTCTGTTGATTTATACTCCTTCCCAATCTTCTCGTTTGAAAGTAGCCGTTGAAAGCTATTCAAATTGCTTCTCAGATCTCAAGTTATTTGGTGCAGACTACAGATGTGACATGACACCTTTTTCTGACTTTCTGACACTGTAGTCTACTGTTTCACCTACCTCATTAGAAATGTCACTTTTATGTCTCGGGCAAGTAGTCAACTTTATTTCTTCCTTCAGATTTCTAAATCAAAGGTTGTCCTTTTGCATCGATGCTCTAAATAAGTTCTATTCGAATATCAATCTTCAGATTGAGCCGTTGTTAATGCCTCAATCTTCAGTTGTTCAAACTCTACGATTCTGATGCATATCTTCTTGGACTTGATCGTAGTGTCTTGTTGACTGTTGCTTCTTGACTTGTGGAGTTAACACTACGATCTTGAAGAGTGTTCATTAGATCTTCAATCTGGAATAACTCTTCCTTCTTTCGTGAAGTGATTCAACACTTCTGTTTGCCTCGACTGTTCTCAGATACTGATGGCTTGACTTCTTGCTCTGGCCCCTTCTGAATAACAAGACACTTCAGATTTGTGGCGTGTCCAGCTCGCTTTCTCCTTGTGATCTCCCATTCACTTATCATCAATGGACTGACCCAATGCTTACTCACTTTAGCCTTGTTATTCAGAGGCTGACCAGTATCTTTGTGTATACTCCATCAGTTTCTTCTTTGTTTGGAAAACACTACGATCCTGATTACTTTCAAGATGGTTCTCATCTTTCTACTTGACAGCTACTGCATATGCTGACTTTCCTTAGTCAGCAACTGAAGTCTTCTTATGATCATCTTGTGGAAGACTTTACCTTGAATGGCTTCTGAACTCAATCTGGATGCTAATTGAGTTGATGCATAGATCTTCTATTAGTTTGCATGCCATTCGTTGAGTGCTCTCTAGCTTCCTTTAGGTGAGATATATCTTTGCATTACCAACCAGAGGTTTCATTCCTTTGGATATTCTGGGAATGCTCATTTGAGAATCGTGTTTGCTCTACGATTCTACTGTGGCCTTGTGAGCACATCTGTTAAGGTCTTAGCTCTGCACTCTACGATTGATTTGGTTTGTCTGGACACTTTATGACTTTGAGATCAGATCTTGATACTACGATTTCTGTCGTTGTGCTTGTTGTCTTCATCTGATCTTGCTCGACTACGATCTCTGCCTTTGATACGATCAGTAGACTCTACAATTTTGAGTGCAGTCTACGATTCTTGAATTAACTTTGGCAGATGCTCGGTCGGCTCGTAGGCAGGCTGTCTCTACGATTCTGAACATGACTTCCTCAACAAACTTCGTCTCTAAGGAAGCTTTACTCGACACACTACGATCCTTCTTCGTCTCTCCTGGAAGTCTACGAACTCCGAGATCTACTATCTTGTAGACTACGATTCTGCCTCGATAGCTCTTGAGTTATCCTTGACTCTCCTGACAGACTACGATTTCTGGTGTAGTGCTCGACGATCAGACAAGCCTATCTATTACATTATAAGATCAACCTAACATGCTTGATCTTTCTATGTTTATAGTCCTTGTACATCATTTCTTTCTAAGGACTTTACAAAGTTGTTTTACTTATGTAGGATCAACCTAACACATTTGATCAATTCATTCTAAGTCCTTGTACATATGTTTCTATTATCTATCAAAGGACTTTACAGCTTTTCTTAATGCAAGCATACTTGCATATTCATTCATATATATATATATATCATAATCAAATCATATGTAAATAGGAATATCATTCACATGCTTATTCCTGACAGTAGGGAATATAGAGATTGCCAGCATGTCAATAGACTTTGTAATGGGGCTGATCATTGATCATCGTAGTTGCAAACTTCTTTACCCTGGGGAAGTTTTGTGACACAAGTTCCAAATTTAGGCGAGTAGACCAGCACCGGTGAAGTAACTCTCATCTCTCTCGTTATGTGCTTTTAGCCAAGGAATCCATGGAAAGAACCATCTCAGCAGAAGATCTTTAGAATTGTACAATATAGTTGTGCAATCTAACTCCATATTTTTCCAGTTATGAAGCACTTCATCTGTGGTCATTCTTTCAACTCGAAGTTGTTCATTTCCATGATTTATTCATCTTGCTGCTGGTTCAGCTGGTGGTTCATCAAAGACTTCTACTACTATTCTTCTGCTGATTCTAGCTGGAGAGAGAATGGGATAGTATTCTGGTTCCTTTGATTTTTGAGGTGCAGAATCAGAATCTTTCTCTATTTCTTCCCTTTTTGATTCAGAATCTTGCTGACTTCCTTCATCAGATTCATCAGTAAAGTCTTCTTGTAGAATTTCATTTTTAGAACCTTCTTCAGCAGTGTCTTCCTTGGATTTATTTTCTTCATCACTAGTTCCATCTTCAGCACTTTCTTCCTCAAATTCATCATCACTTGCTTCAATGACTGCAGTAGAGTGATCACTTTTGTTGTTAGAGGCAAATTTAGCCAGTAGTCTGTAGCTCTTCCTTCTCCTTGGAGGTTCAGCTATGGGTGAATCAGATTCTTCTTCTTTTTCAGACTCTAAGGCCTTTGAGTTATCAGGCAAGCTTCCTTGATTTTCATCATTGGCAGGGGCAGGTGTTTCTTTTTTGAATTCATCATCTTTTGAGCCATCATGAGGGCTTATTGGAGCATTTGCATTTGGAGATTCAGATGAGTCATCTTACAGCTTCTCTTCAACTTTAGAGTGAGTACTCTGAGAGTTAGTCACAGGACTTTCATATTCCTTTTCTTCATCATCAACCTTGGTTCTTTCTTTCATAGATTCAACATCTTCTTCATTTTTGAACTTGCTCCTTGAGGGTTCAATCTTTGAACTTTTAGTTCCCTTCCCATCTTCAGACTCTTCATGTTCTTCTTTGTTGGATGGACTTTCCTGAGGAACTGGGGCTGGTTTGTTTACCACCTTAGCTTTCTTTCTTAAAGGCTCTTGAAGCAATCTGTTGCTTCTTCTTCTTTTTGGGGTTCTGACGATGATCTTTGATTTTCTTCCTTCCTTGTTTCTTCTTATCAGTGGAGACATAGCTTGACGAAGCCTTTGCATTCTTCACATTCTTAGACTTCTTCTTTGTTGGTGTGGCAGTAACTGATGTAGAGTCATCAGACTCAGAGGTTTCTTCCTCCTTTGCCTTTCTCTTCTTTGTAGAGACTTTTCTGCTGCTTTCAGTTTGTGATAGCCTCCTGTTTTCCTTTGGATTTTTCTTCCAATTTATAAATAGTTGTGGAGACATTACGTTGTGAACATTCAGAGGTTCTCCCTCATCATCCTTAATCTTGCTTCTCAGCTTCTTCTTCATCACAATACTTAGCAATCTTCCATGAAATACTTTTGTAAGTGGTTTCTCTGTAGATTTCTTCAACTCAGCCTTTTCTATCCATTTGGAGATTTGATCGAACAGAATGGCTCCAAAATTGATTTGCTTCTTCAGAACTATCGTAGACATAATCTTTAACTGTTGATCGAGTACAGTGTCGTGTGCAGTATCCTTGCATAGTATATATTTTCCCACTATTTCAGCAAGGAACTCGAATTCCTCAGGAAATCCTTCTTCTTCATGTCCTTCATGCTAGGGTTTCTTTGGTACCGCATTAGCCTCTTGCCTTCCTCAATGTCGACTTCATTCAGGTTTATCAGACCTTGATTGGGAAACCCTAGACATTGATTGATGTCTGATGCTCTTATTTTTAGACTTGATCCTTTCATATTAGTGGTCAGAATTCGTTGAAGCAATTGAGTAGAACTGTTTTACTAGCTCTGTATAAACTGGAGTGTTGGCCTCCAAGCACTCCCAGCTTTCTTTACGAGTTCAAGTATGTCCTTGAACTTCGTCTCTGATTCTTCAAACTTTGTAAACCCGAGTTGAATACCAATTATAACTTTTCATTCTGCCATTTGAGGAGTTCAAGGTATATGGTATGTGATTCGGAGAGATTTAGCTGAATGTGATTTGGGCTCTAAAAGTTTGATTGGTTTGGTTTCGAAGAGGATTCTAGGGTTTGAAAAATGGGAGGGAGAGAGGTTCAATAGGTTCTGGTAACTATTTGCAGATTTTGAATTTGTCTTTATGGCAGTTCCTTCTGACCCTGTATACGCTTAGACGTGTCAAATAGCCATTGGTTGCACGATGTCCAGTAATGAGCTGTAACTCACCATTAGCTTTTCAGTTAGATGTCTCTTTTAGAAGAGTAGACGTTTGATTGACGTGGATTGACCGTTGACCTCTCTAGTTCGTAGAGTAGCATGATAAGGCAGCTATGGACTCTACGTTTTCCTTTGTTGACTCAACGATCAACACTTGAGAGATGTTGCATTGGATGGTTTTGACATTCTTCTCATTTTGAACCTGCAAGGTTCAACTACTGATGTACTTCATGAAACCTTGGGCACGTTTCTTCAGCAGGACATCTTTCCAACCAGTCTTCGAACTTATCTCCCATAATCTGAATGTTTGAGCATTTGTCCTGTTCTTCCAAGCTCCTTATAAGTTAAGAGTAGCCTCTTGTAAGACTTCGATCGTCGAGTCTGTTTCTAGGATTACTGAGGTTGTACTGCGATCGGAGAGGTTACATCACGATCGTTGAGTTCTCTCAAACTCTACTCTGCGATCGTTGACTGTCTTGATCTTTGAGATGAACTTGATTAAGCAATTCTTCTAGGTTAAGGTAGCTCAGGAAGGGCTAACCTCTTAGAGTGAGCTAAGGGTCAGGTTTGTCCCTGAGGAGCTTTCCAGATGAAATGCTTTAGGAGTAATTTGCACTGATATCTCTTTTGACCTTTTCTGGTGAGGAGGTCCTCTATCAACTTCAGACAATTGCATTTGATGTGATCGTGGTGTCTTCTTGCCTTTACACTACAATCAGATATTTGATTGTAGGCACTCCACAATTTTGAGTTAGGTGGCTGGTAGGTTATCAGTAGTACGTTTTGAGACGTTCCTACTGACTATGGATCTTCATTTGGTTCATCAGCCACAAAGTTTTGGGACTCTGTAGCTAGTACATTGCCTCATAGAATATTTCAGTGTTGTTATTCCTTAACAGATCACTGCTCCCCCATGGTTGATGTTGTCTTTTCAGGGAGGTGTGATTTTTTTTTCTTCATGTACATTGGGAAGCATCCCTGCATATCTCCTTATGGCTAAAGTCATTAAATCTTCAGAGTTGATCATTCTCCGATCCTTTGACAGCACTACGAACGTAGTCTTCCTTGTCAGCTTGTGAAGCTCTGCTCCCGTAATAAGTTCCTCATATTTGATGCTCGATGGTCCTCTGATGTGAGCTTCCTTGAGGACAAGTTTTGCATGCTTGAGCATCTAAGACCCTTTTTCATCTTTAGTTGAGTGGCTTGCTTTCATATAAAGGTTAGCAGCCATTTGAGCTTCATTTAGATTAGCTCAGCAGGTCTTCAAGGACAGACTTTGACATGTAGGAGTTTTGGTCAGAATTATTTCTGAACAGTCCTAAGGCTTCTGCTGGTTGAATCTTCTTGACTGAAGTCTTTTGCTTTAGCATTCCTTAGTGTGGTCAGATAGACCAAGTACCGGCAGGTTATACATTTCTAATTTTTGGTACCCATGTTAAATGGGTCCTGCTAGGTTAGTTTTCTAAACCCTTGTTCCTCATATCTTAGGATAATCATTGTATTCATGCATATACTTAATTTAGATAATATATTTTGAGATGCATGGTGGTGAGTGTGAGAGAAATCTTCCATTTTAATGGAACACTCTTTTCCTTGATGGTTTCATCATTTGCTAGGTTATGTTCATAGGGTTTAAATGTTCACAGAGTGAAAATCAACTTCTACAATTCATTTGTATCTGGTTGATTCATAGAGGTGATTAGTTTCTACGAATCTTCAAGATGCTCTTGTAGAGCTGATCATACTATGTGTGTTATTAAACACTTAGACCATAGGTTGTACACACATATTAACCCATCAGTAAAGATTACTTCACATAAAATTATTTTAATCTTGTGATGCTATTATGACCCATTTCAGATTTCTTTCAAGATGTCATCTTCAACCTAAAGCTTGGATGGAGAGAAATTTTATAGGCATTTGAGTTTCCACCTTCAGAGTACTTTTTCTCTTCACCTGTTTAGGTAGATTATGATTCCTTGAAAGAATACTGTTATAGTTTGTTGGAAGAATGCATATTTTGATTTGATGTTTTAAAGTAAATGCTCATGATTATATGTAAAGTCCTTCAAGGAATATATGTACAAGGAGATCAAAATTGTTAGGTTGATCTTAGCCTTTAATGTTCACTTGTGTAGATAAAGAGATCAAAAATGTTAGGTTGATCTATGATTAGAAAGAAATAGATAGGCCTTGAAGAGAATCGTAGTCTATCCAGCTGATCAACAGAATGCAGAAGCTAAGGCAGGATCGTAGAGCCAAGATGATTGTAGTGTATCTACCTTGAAGGGCCTCTCCAAAAATCGTAGAGTGGTCCAGACATTTACCGAAGCTAACTCAGAGATCGTAGTATGCTCTCGGAAACGTAGAGTCTGCATGACGAGCAATCAAAGATCGTAGTGTGGAAAGATCATAGCATGAAAACCCTTGAAAGAAATCGTAGTGTTCTATTCAGATCAACCACAAATATGAAAAGACACCACGATATGCATCGTAGAGTATCATCTGTCTTGTGTCAAAAGCATCGAGCCCTATCTTTTGTTTGGAAACAAATTCCAACAAATGTGGAATGGGTTTTGAACGTTGAAGCACTCACCTGTCCCAACGGTACAAAAGATATCCTTAGTATTGATCAAAAGGAACGTATTCAAGAAGCTAAGAAAAGGACCATTGGGCAGAGAAAAACACCTTTTCAAGAGTTAGGTGAAAAAGCAGTCTGCTGTGTCAGTGGGCCAGATTGCAATTCAAAAGATGTGCAGAAAAGTCTCCATCAAAGCTCAGAAATGTCAAACGCATTTAATGCCTCATCAGATGACTTCAACGGATAGATATAAAAAGATCACATATATACAGAACACAGATAGATGAGAGAAGTAAGCAAGCATTGAACAAAAACGCACAAGAACACTCAACGCTCAACTCTATGATCTAAGAAAAAGAGAAAGTTTGCTCAGCTACTCAGTCCTTTCGAACAAGTGCTTAATAGCAACTGAGTAGCACCAATCACGATCTCAACAACAACTAATCAACTGAAGTGAGAGTTCCAAGTCTAAAGGACTTGAAGAGTTCTAAGTGAACTGTGAAGAACCAAGTCTGCTGGACTTGAAGAGTTCAAGAGTGAACTAAAGAAGTGCTGCATCACTTGGTTCAGAAGGAATCTGTGAGATTCAAGAAGTGTAACAAACATCCTTAGTGGATTTCCTACTCAAGGAATAGAAGAGTGGATTAAGAGCTTTAAGTGCTCTGAACCACTTAAAACTTTTGTGTCAATTATAACTGCTATAACTGCTATAACTGTCATAACTGCCTCACTCTCATTAATTCAAGATATCTAAAAGAAGGTTTATCAAATATTCATTCCGTTGTGCATTAATCACCATCATACTAACTAGTTTAAAAGAAAAGTTTTTAATTATCTATTCAACCCCCCCCCCCCCTTTTAGATATCTATTGTGCCTCCGGGAACTAACAATTGGTATCAGAGCAGGTTCTATAAGATAGCCTACAAATCTTGAGTAGATCCAATGGCACACTTACCTAGGGAATCAAAGACAGGAGGAGGCAGCAAACCACCTATGTGCAAAAAAGATAAATTTGATAACTGAAAGGTTAGAATTCAATGAGGTTGGCCCTTCCTGAGCTACAAGGACTCGGTTAGACTCGACGATTGATATTCAGACTCGACGATCACAGGTCAGACTCAATGATTGCAGCTCAGACATGAAAACTGCTGAACAGACTCAACGATGGTAGAACAGACTCGACGACTCCAAAGACCATCTCAACGATCGTAGTCCTCCCGAAGAACATATTATCCCAGAAGAAGTCAAGGGCAATTCAGTACAATCCTTCTCAGTCAAATTCGTAGAGCCAAGCAGAATTCGACACCTATCCCACTAAGAAAAATGGAGAGAGGGAAGTTACTTGTACCATTTGAAAGCGCCTTTTCGAAAATCAGAAGTTCAAAAGCTTATCTCTCTCCTTATCTCTGCAAAAAGAAACCCTAATCTATCAAGCTCAATCAATCATACACTCTGCAAAGAAATCAATGGCAACCTCCGACGTTATCTCTGGCTACAGACTTTGCTTTGACGAGTTCAAGACAGCTAAACCCCAATTTCACAAGACTTTGTCATTACTGAAGAAGACGGGTCTCGAAGAAGCCTTGGGTACAGACACATTGATCTACCCAAAGCTGGTAAAAGAATTCTACAATAATGGTGTATTTGAAAACAACATCATCACTGCGAAAGTTAGGAACGTAGAAATCAGATTAAAGGCTGAGGACATCAATCTAGCCCTAGGTCTCAAACCTGAAGGGTATCCGTCCATAAATGGCATAGACTTCCATAAGGGACTCAAAAAGATGCATCACAAGAAATCACCATCTATCAAAGGATATAAGAAGAAGGAGTTTCCATAGAGGTATGAATTTCTAGCTGATATTGTTGGAAAATGTATATGTTGCAAGAGCTCTGGTCATGACTCTGTAATTTAGGTGCAACTCAAGCTCATGACTGCCATATGTTATGAAATACAACTTAACTATGGGGCTCTATTACTTGAATGGATTGGGAAGTGGTTAATCAGCTCAAAGAAGACAAAGAGCTCTCAAAAGATGCTCTATGGGCGATTTATAAGCATCATCCTACAAGCTGATTTGGGTGACAAGATTGAGGACGACGAAGGAGAAGCCATTAATCCAAACCAGCGAATGACCCAACAACTTTTTGAAAACTGGAAAAGGAATCCAGCTGAAAATGTGCGGATGATGTCTAAATCCAGTGGAAGAACTGGTGAAATAAAGGAATCAGGAGTGCCAGGAAATATGTCAGTTGTCAGAGAAACTGAAGAAGAAGAAGAAGAAGAAGAAGAATAAGCTAACAAGGAAGAGCCCATTGCTTTGATCAGAAAAAAGTAAGGGCAAAAGAAAGTCGAAAGCGAACTACGAAGAGCCTCGAGGATCCACTACCGATAAGCCCGTAGAGTCCTCGGACATTGAGACTCTAAGGATCCTAAGAAGGAAGCAACAAAGAGTGAGAAAGGCGTAAGAAGATAGAGCTACCATATCTCAGCTGTTGAAGAAGAATAAAATCAGCCACAAGTCCAAACAGCCATCAATCTCTTCGATCGTTGAGTCTCTACCGATCGTAGAAACCAGACCAAAAACATCAAGTAAGGAAGTAGCTGAATCAAACATTCTGGTTGATCAGCAGGACAAAACTGAAGTCCAAGAAAGTCCTGAGGTTGTTGCTCAGCCTAGAAAATCAAGAAGAAAACTGGTCAAGAAATATATATTCTTGTCAATGAAGAAGTACTAAAGAGGGAAGACAAAGAATTGGTTGTTGAAAAGGAACCAAAAAGTGCTCCCATCCTAGAAAGTGCTCAAACTGAGGGGGAGACACCTGAAGATCTGATAGAGAATACACCTGCTGAGGGGGAGATGCCTAAAGCTCCCATCCTAGAAAGTGCTCCATTTGAGGGGGAGCTATTGATAGTACAAGAAGATGATCAAGTTGAGGGGGAGGCTCATGACATCTCTATGACAGAAAAGGAGGTCCCTGCAAGAAATGAAGAAGAACCAGTGCAAGAACATTATGAAGCCATTAAGATAAAGGAATCCTCCAACGAAAGCAGAAAAGAGGATGAAGGGGACGAGGTCGAGATTATAGCTGTGGGCATTGATGGGTACAGAAGAGCCAACTATGAGCAACTGTTTGTATATCTACCTATGATGCCTTTCCATCAAGCTCAAATTCTAAATTCTTGGAGTCACATATTTTGGAGCTTCAAAGAGTATCCGGCCATCTCAATGCTAGCTAATGGATTCCCAGGAAGATTCAACTTTGCCAAGAAGTTACTCGCAAACAACTCTTCCTCAAAGAATAAGCCTGAGGTACTGTCTATCCCAACCCTCTTCAGAGTTAATCACTTGCCATCATCCTCATTTAATCAGTTTTATGAATTCTCGCGATGGTTGGAAGTAATTCTTCATCCACTAAACCAATTTCCAGTTACAGAATCCCAAAATTATGTAACTGAGGAACCAAATAAGATCAACTTCATAATGCTCCCACATCCTATCATCTCGACGATCACTGACTCTAGCCCCATTGTAGAGTCTCCACCTCAAATCATAGAGCCACCAAAACTTAAACATCCAAACCCAGGCCCCTCCATCAGATATTCCCTCCTCATCTAGCAATGAGTACTTCAATCTTGATCTTGCCCTCTATTCATTGCAAGATCAATTCAAGAACACACCACCTCCTTCATAAATTCCTCAACTGAATAAAATTCTTTCAGAATTGTCCATGAAGGTTGATGTGTCAGAAATGTCTGCAAAAGTGATCAAGGCACTCGATGACAGTCTTGAAGATCACACTGCACTTATTCAGCTGAGATTAACATCAATGATCAATGCTGCAAATAATCTTCCAAGCTCACTAAGCTCTGAGCTCTCTAAAACGCTTAAAGAGATCATCAAAGAAATGCTTCAAAACATAAAAGACAGGGATGACATTCACTTTATCGCAGTCAAAAAGCATCGGGATGTTGTCTTGATCTTACAGAAGACTCAAGAATCTCAGAACGATCTAATGATAAAGAGCATCCAAAGTCTTCAAACTGCAGTAAAGGAATTTCAAGATTTCTCCATGGGTCAAATGCAGCAGACTGAAACTGTCCTAAACATCCTTCAACGACATGAAACTCGTTCTGATGCTTTGATCCAAGAAAATTGCGAGGACATTGCTCAAACTCAGAGTCAAATCAACGAGCTTGTCCAAGGAGTCACTCGCCTCTCTGAAGACATTCGAACCCTTGATGATGACATAAAGTAGGAGAATAAAGGGAAAGGAGATCAGGGAGGCAAGGGCAGAGGCAGAGGCAGAGGTCAATTTTAAACTCAATCCTCGAGGAATCCTCCTGCAAGGCAAATCCACCAATAGACTCCACAATCCAGCCATCAGACCCAACGAGCTAATCAGCAGGAAGTTTTAATGGCTCAACCATTAAGGAGTCTAAGGCCAACTACCAGCTCTCATGAGGTGACAACAACAGGCCTAAAAATGCCAATTGGAGATCCCGCATTCATGAATAGGCATGATCACAATCCTGAACTAAGCCCCAAGTGAAATTTGAAGATTTAGCCGGAAAGAGATGAAGCAAGCGAAAAAAGGAGAGCTGAGGAATATGCAAATCCTCCAAGAAGCAAAAGGCCGAAGAAATAGAGATAAGTTGAATTTTAAGTCGTATTGATGTATTCAAACTTAAATGTAATATCTCTCTTTATACATCAATAAATTCATGCTTATTCTCTAGAAATTTCAGCTACTCACTAAAATAATAAGTCATGTTTACTTTGCTGCAACTGCATATAAAATTTAATAATCATGACAACAAATCTCCTTGGTTATGTCAACATCAAATAGGGGGAGATTGTTGGAAGAATGCATATTTTGATTTGATGTTTTAAAGTAAATGCTCATGAATTTATGTAAAGTCCTTCAAGGAATATATTACAAGGACTTAGTGATAGATCAAAATTGTTAGGTTGATCTTAGCCTTTAATGTTCACTTGTATAGATAAAGAGATCAAAAATGTTAGGTTAATCTATGACTAGAAAGAAATAGATAGGCCTTGAAGAGAATCGTAGTCTATCCAGCTGATCAACAGAATGTAGAAGTTCAGGCAGAATCGTAGAGCCAAGATGATCGTAGTGTATCTACCTTGAAGGGCCTCTCCAAAAATCATAGAGTGGTCCAGACATTTACCGAAGCTAACTCAGAGATCATAGTATGCTCTCGAAAACGTAGAGTCTGCAAGACGAGCAAGCAAAGATCGTAGTGTAGAAAGATCGTAGCATGAAAACCCTTGAAAGAAATCGTAGTGTTCTATTCAGACCAAGCACAAATATGAAAAGACACCATGATATGCATCGTAGAGTATCATCTATCTTGTGTCAGAAGCATCGAGCCCTATCTTTTATTTGGAAACAAATTCCAACAAATGTGGAATGGGTTTTGAACGTTAAAGCACTCACCTGTCCTAACGGTACAAAAGATATCCTTAGTATTGATCAAAAGGAACGTATTCAAGAAGCTAAGAAAAGGACCATTGGGCAGAGGAAAACACCTTTTTAGGTGTTAGGTGAGAAAGCGATCTAATACAAGGGCAATGGGCGGATTGCATTCGGAAGATGTGCAGAAAAGTCAACATCAAAGCTCAGAAATGTCAAACGCATTTAATGCCTCATCAGATGACTTCAACGGATAGATTTAAAAAGATCACATATATACAGAACACGGATAGATGAGAGAAGCAAGCAAGCATTGAACAAAAACGCACAAGAACACTCAACGCTCAACTCTACGATCTAAGAAAAAAAGAAAGCTTGCTCACCTTTCTCGGTTCTTTTTCAACAAGTGCTTAATAACAGAATCGAGTAGCACCAATCACGATCTCAACAACAACCAATCAACCGAAGTGAGAGTTCCAAGTCTGAAGGACTTAAAGAGTTCTAAGTGAACTATGAAGAACCAAGTCTGCTGGACTTGAAGAGTTCAAGAGTGAACTAAGAAGTGCCTGAGCTCACCTGATCTGAAGGAATCTGTGAGATTCAAGAAGTGTAACAGACATCCTTAGTGGATTTCCTACTCAAGGAGTAGAAGAGTGGATTAGGAGCTTTAAGTGCTCTAAACTACTTAAAACTGTTGTGTCCATTATAATCAAGTATAATCTGTTATAACCGCTATAATCGCCTCTCACTCTCATTAATTTAAGATATCTAAAAGAAGGTTTATCAAATATTCATTCCGTTGTGCATTAATCACCATCATACTAACTAGTTTAAAAGAAAATTTTTTAATTATCTATTCAACTCCTCCCTTCTAGATATCTATTGTGCCTCCGGGAACTAACATAGTTCATAAGACAGTGCAGTCATGATGTACATATTTGTATATGAGGAACCATACCTTTTTACTGTCAGTTTCTTAACAGTCATTTATCTAAGATATACTGAGTTTAGGCATTGATGTGCATAGTTTCTCATTTGCTCCTGACAGCTAGTTACTCCAGTTGACCTTTAATTAATCAATCATGGTCTTGAAGATGCAAGCTAAGAGAATATCAGCATCTTTAGTTCTTTGACATCCTTGAGTTTACAAACCTTACATCCAGTTATTGGTTGGCCAGATATATGTTTGAGAAGTTCTTCTTTCTTCTATGAATACAGACATTTCTTAGCATGTATGGCCTTTTCATCTCTTCAAGCTGGTGGATGTTTGACTCTTTTCTGTTGATGTCATTTGAGCTTTCTAGCCTGGTCTTCAAACAACAAGATTGACTGCGAGCAAGGATTGGTCTTGTTGATATGGAAATCGAGAGTATGGACCAATCTGAGTAGTTTCAGGTGTATATACACATTTACCTGTACACAATATATCCAACGTGTGAGCTCATCTGCATATAACAAGTGACTTAATACTAAACTAAGTTTAGAACAATGTTTATGCCTAGGATCAGACTCAAAGCGATTAGCTTTTGAATATAGCATGAGAACCTGCTCTGATACCAATTGTTAGTTCCCAGTAGGCACAATAGATCTAGAAGGGGGGGTTGAATAGATCCTTTTTGTTTTGATTTTAAATACTTTTCTGATTTATTTTGTATTGCTAATAATTTAGCATACGACAAACATAAGAATCTTTTCAAGCACAAATGAATAAGTAAAAGATCCCTTCATTGATATATTCATAATCATACATGCATTGTTAAGTAGAGTTAGTTCAATGGTAGCGGTTAAAACATACATAGCGATTATAGCGAGCTTAATGTACATAATGTAAATGACATAAAATAAAAAAGACACAAGGGTTTTAAGTGGTTCGAGACTCAAGCTCCTAATCCACTCTTCTTCTTTCAACTAGCGAGGATTTCCACTAAGGAAGGAAAGCACCTCAATCACTAAGATTCCTTCAAGGCCGCTGACCTTGGGACTTCATTCACTAAAGAAATCTTCAAGGCTAATGACCTTGGAACTTCTCTAGTTCCCTAGGAACTCTTCAAGCCCAGCAGGCTTGGAACTTCATTTAGTCCCTCCGGACAAGGACCCCTCAAGCCATGTCTTCTTGTTGTTGTAGTTGTTGTTGTTGTTAGTGCAGAGCTGCTAAGATGTCTTTAAGCTCTGAACATCTTTTGTACTTAGCAACTTGGTGTGGTCCTCTTTCCATTCTGCTTTGAGTCTGGACCACATCTTCTTTGGTGCAGCGATCTTTACTCTTTTCGCTCATCTTCATCTCGATGTCAACCTGTGCACCATCACCATCTGGATTTGCTAAGTCCCTGAGCTTTTGGTAGACTTCTTCTGGCACTTAGAAATCCCTGAACCCTTCTTAAATGTTTTGCAGACATGGTTCTGCACTTGTTCAGTTTCAGCTTTAGGTTCATGGTTATTCGTAGAATGGCTCTCCTGATCTTCTTTGTACTCTGCCACTTTTCTAGATGTTATCTCTTTGGCCTTCTCGGCTCACTCTCACTGGTGCCATCTTCATATGCATTCTCATCTTTGTTGAGTGAAGCTCTAATCCGTTTAAGTCCTTCTTCAAAGCTGCTTCACTTCCACCTTGGTAGTCTCACTGTCACTGAGACTTGTTCTGTTGATCTTTGGTGGAACTTGTAGAGTCAACAATAGCATTCAACAACTCAACGATTCTGCAACATAGCAGTCATCAGCAACTCTTGATCTTTGAGGCTCTGTTGATTTATACTGTTTTCTAATCTTCCCGTTGGAACGTAGCCGTTGAAAACTATTCAAATGGCTTCACAGATCTCGAGTTATTTGGTGCAGACTGCAGATGTGACATGATATCTTTTTCTGACTTTCTGACACTGCAGTTTACTGTTTCACCTACCCCGTCAGATATGTTACTTTGATGTCTCGGGCAGGTCGACGACTTTATTTTGTCCTTGCATCGATGCTCTCAATAAGCTTTTGTCCGAATGCCAACCTTCAGATTGAACCGTTGCCAATGCTTTAATCCTCAGTTGTTCAAACTCAACGATTCTGATGCACTTGTTCTCGGTCCTGATCGTAGTGTCTTATTGACTGATGTTTATTGGCATGTAGAGTCAACACTACGATCTTGAAGAGTGTTCACTTGATCTCTAGTGAAGAACAACTCTTTCTTTTTTCGTGCAGTGCTTCAACACTTCTGTTTGCCTCAACTTTTCTCAGATACTGATGGCTTGACTCCTTGCTCTGGCCCCTTCTGAATAACAAGACACTTCAGATTTGTGGTGTGTCCAGCTCGCTTTCTCCTTGTGATCTCCCACTCACTTATCATCAATGGACTGACCCAATGCTTAATCACTTTAGCCTTGTTCTTCAGAGGTAGACCAGTATCTCTGTGTATACTTCATCAGTTCCTTCTTTGTTTGGCAAACACTACGATCCTGGTTACTTCTAAGATCGTTGTCATCTTTCTACTGACAATTTCTCGCATGGTGACTTTCCTTAGTCACCATCAAGTCTTCTTATGATCATCTTGTGGAAGACTTCATTTTGAATGGCTTCATAACTCAATCTGGATGCTGATTAAGTTGATGCTTAGATCTTCTAATAGCTTGCATGCCATTCGTTGAGTGCTATCTGGCTTCCTTTAGGTGAGACGCATCTTTGCAGTACCAACCAGAGGCTTCATTCCTTTGGATATTCTGGGAGTGCTCAATTGTTGAGAGTCATGTTTGCTCTACGATTCTTCTTTGGCTTTGTGAGCACATTTGTTGAGGTCTTAGCTCTGCACTCTACGATTCAGTTTCGGCTGTGCAGACACTACGACTCCAAGATCAGATCTTGACACTACTATTTCTGTCGTTATGCTTGTTGTCTTCATCTGATCTTGCTCGACTACGATCTCTGCCTTTGATACGATTAGTAGACTCTACGATTCTGAATGTAGTCTACGATCCTTGACTTGGTTGTTAGTAGACTCTACGACTCCGAGTGTAGTCTACGATTCTTGACTTGACTTCGGCAGATGCTCGATCGACTCGTAGGCAGGCTGTCTCTACAATTCTGAACATGACTTCCTCAGCAAACTACGGCTCCGAGGAAGCTTTACTCGACACACTACGATCCTTCCTCGTCTCCCCTGGAAGTCTATGAACTCCAAGATCTACTATCTTGCAGACTATCACGATTACTTTCGATAGCTCTTGAGTTATCCTCGACTCTCCGGCGGACTCACGATTTCGCGCAAAGATTGTTCGACGATCAGACAAGCCTATCTATTACATCATAAGATCAACCTAACTTGTTTGATCTTTCTATGTTTATAGTCCTTGTACATCATTTCTTTTTAAGGACTTTACAGAGCTATTTTGCTTATGTAGGATCAACCTAACATATTTGATCAATTCATTCTAAATCCTTGTACATATGTTTCTATAATCTATCAGAGGACTTTATAGCTTTTCTTAATGCAAGCATACTTGCATATTCATTCACCTATATATCATAATCAAATCATATATAAATAAGAAATTCATTCACATGTTTATTCCTAACAGTGTACATTCCTGCAAACTTTCTACCTTGAATCCATCAGCTACAGAGACTGTCATAGGTTTAGTATTTTGAGTGGAAGCCCTGATCCTTTTGGCAGCTTGAGGATCTAGGAAGTTGTTTGTACTTCCACTGTCAATCAATATCCTTAGACTCTTTCCATTTGCCATTCCCAAAATTCTAATAGTATTATTAACCATGTGTCCTGACAAAGCATGTAGGGTAATATGAGCCTCATGTACTTTACATTCATTGTCATCTGGAGGTTTTTCATCTTCACAGCAGTCCCCTATTTCTTCTTCATTGTCACAACCTTCTTGAGAAGGTAACATCAAAAATAGGTGAGGTTTCTTGCATTGATGTCCCACAACATAGGGCTCATCACACGAATAACACAATTTCTTCCTCTACTTTTCTGCTAGTTGCTCCCTGGTTAATCCTCTAATAGGCAAATTCTTTTCAAACTCCATACTAGGTATAACAGTGTTACTAACTCCTAATGAAACCACTCCTGTTGGTTTGTTTCCAAGCATTGGACTGGTTCTCAGTTGACTACCAGGGCCCCCTATTTTAAACCCCATCCTGCTCCTTTTAACTCATGCTTCCAACTTTGCTTCTTCGACCCTAGCCATTCTAATAAGCTCTTTAAGGGTTTGTAATTTCAGCTCTTGAATACCCAACCTTATTTCCTCTTTCAACCCTCCCAAGAAACAATCTATAAAGAAGGCTTCATTCAAGGAAGGATTCCTGATCAAAGACCACCCCTTAAGTTCCTCAAATCTCTTCCTGTACTCATCCACTGTCCCAAGTTGCTGCAAATTCTTTAGTTCCCCTATAGGGTTCATCTGATTCTCTGGACTAAACCTAGCCATAATTTCATCCACAAATCCATCCCAAGTCAACTCTGGAACTTTATGCACAAACCCTAAATACCATTCCTCAGCCTCACCTTCCAGATTCATAGTAGCTAGGTAGAGTTTGTGGTTATCAGCCACTGAGTGATGTGAGAACAATTTATTGCACTTTCGAATCCAAGGCCTAGGGTTACTACCATTAAATCTGGGAAATTCAAACTTGATTGATTTGAATATGCTAGGGGTACCCTTGTCATCCTGATTTAGATTTTCAAAAGTCCCTAGAACTGAACCAGCATGAGCGTCTGGATTACCTGTGTTGTTTGAAGAAGGAGGCAACCTTAATGAGAGTATAGCTTCAAAACTCCTCATCATTTGCTCCATCTTTTGATTTAACCTCTCCTCAAAATCCCGCTTCAAACTACTGATAGAGTCATCCAACCGGGTCAGAAGCTGTTAAATAGAGTTGGACTATTCACCAATATAGCCTTCCAAGTTGGAAATTCTCTGAGTGTTATTACCCATGATCGGATTGAAGCTTGGATTTGATACCAATTTGTAACAAGCTGATAAGTTCAGTTGTTGCTTAGGCAAGCAGCAACAACAATTCATAAGAAATAAGGAATGAGTTAGATAGAATCAGAAGGAGGGAGTAGATTTTTTATGCCGAAATTATATCCTTAATGAATTGGATATCACATTATACAATGTGTATAGTTCTCTCAAAATAGCAAGAGAATTATGGGATTCCTTGGATAAAATATATAAAATAGAAGATGTTGGCACGAAGAAATTCGTAGTTAGCAGGTTTTTGGACTACAAGATGGTGGATTCCAAGATAGTCATCAACCAAGTCCAAGAATTACAAGTAATCATGCATGAGATATATGCTGAAGGTATATTCTTAAGTGAATCTTTTCAAGTTGCTGCTATTATTGAAAAACTACCAACTATGTGGAAAGATTTTAAAAATTATCTCAAGCATAAACGCAAAGAGATGAAACTTGAAGACTTAATCGTAAGATTAAGGATAAAAGAGGACAACCGTGCTTCTGAGAAGAAAACGGGAAGGACCTTTGTGGAATATAAAGCTAATGTGGTGGAACAAGGTCCTAAGTCTAAAAAGAGAAAGTTCTCTGGTAATGGGCCTCAACAAGGAACAAATAAGAAGTTCAAGGCAAATGCTACATCTGTGACAAGCCTGGACATAGGGCAAAGGATTGTCGAAAGCGTAAAAGACTAGAACAAGAAGTCCGCACAAGCCAATGTAACGGAGATGGATGGTCTTCTTCAAGATGTTTTTGAAATGAACCTTTTGGCGGTTGTTTTAGAAATACATATGGTTGAGAATCCAAGAGAATGGTGGGTAGATACTGGAGCAACCCGCCATGTGTGTTCCAACAGGAAGATGTTTTCCACATATCAAGAAATTGAGAATGGAGAACATTTATACATGGGAAATTCTTCTTCATCCAAGATTGCTGGATAAGGAAAGGTGATTCTGAAGATGACATCTGGCAAGGAACTCACCCTCAACAACGTGCTCCATATGCCTGATATTAGGAAAATTTAGTGTCAGGATCCCTTCTTAGTCAAAAGGGATTTAAATTAGTCTTTGTATCAGACACATTTGTCTTAACTAAAAATGGGATGTATGGTTATATGAGCAATGGGATCTTCAAAATGAATGTAATGACTATTGTACCTTCCAATATTAATAAAATTACATCTTCTACTTATATAATTGAGCATTCTAATTTATGGCATGGTAGATTAGGACATGTTAATTATAATACTATACGTAGATTAATTAATATGGAATGTTTGCCTAAATGTGAGATTAACTCTAATCATAAATGTGAAATTTGTGTTGAGACAAAACTTCAAAAATCTTCTTTTAAATCAATTAAAAGAAGTACAGAACCTCTTGAATTGATACATACTGATATTTGTGATTTAAAGTATATACAGACAAGAGGAGGTAAGAAATACTTTATCACTTTTATATATGATTGTTCAAGATATTGTTATGTTTACTTATTGAGAAGTAAAGATGAGGCTTTGAAAATGTTTAAACATTACAAAAATGAGGTTGAGAAACAACTTGATAAAAAGATCAAGATAGTTAGAAGTGATAGAGGTGGGGAATATGAATTTCCATTTGTTGAAATTTGTTCATAACATGGTATAATACACCAAACAACTGCACCTTATTCACCACACTAAAATGGTGTTACAAAAGGAAAGAATAGAACTTTAAAAGAAATGATGAATGCATTATTTTTAAGTTTTGGGCTACCTCAGAATTTGTGGGGGGAAGCAATTCTTTCAGCAAATTATAATCTCAACCGAATACCTCAAAAGAAGTTTAATGTTACACCCAATGAATTATGGAAATGACGTAAGTCATCTTATAAACACTTAAAAGTGTGGGGGTGTAAGACCTTGAATTTTATGAAATAAAAGTATTCAATTTTTCTTATAATTATTATTCAGTAAATGGTTAAATTGATAAAAGTTTAAAGTTAACGGTGATATATATAAAATTTTCAAAATACGCAAGTGGTTATAAAATACTCATTGTTGTCGGGGAATATTTCGTTTGTCGTGGAATATTCTTTTTGTATTTGAATATCCGTACGACACGTGCAACCAGTTGTGGGCCCCATAATAGAATAAATGTCGGATGAAGAAAACGACAAGTATGAGTTTTTATAAATAACAGCGTAGTTGTTACCGTTAACACTATTGGAATACCCGGTGGTTAAAAATACAGTAATATGTGTGGTTTCACAGTAACACACGGTATTGCACAGTATTTTTGAATTATTAATCCTTACGTAAGAAGGCATGACTCAATAATTGTTACAGTAATTACTGTTCAATATTTTATTTTATTGATTCAATAATTGCTGCGTTGATATTTTATATTATTATTGTTTCAATAATTGTCACGACACAGTATTTTCAATTGTCAGATCAATAATTCATATTATTTGAATAATATTATTAGATAGCATTATTGACAATGTCTAGAAAGTTCTATCAAGGAGAGGTTTGGTCATCTAATTGCGCGCCAGTAAGGAGAAATCCTTATCGGAAAGCCCCCTCTTTCCTGGGAACAGCCTCGTTGTCATAATTGTGATTCTGTAATATTATTTGTGAATAATTAATTATTGATTTATATGATAAGGAAATATTTATTTGATGTGGATATAAGTGATGAATTTATTTATTTTATGTGGTTATAATTGAAGGAATTAATGTTGAGGTGTTTTATCAGTATTTTGTCGGAAAGAAGGTATTAAAAATCAAACCAGTGTTCTTGTGATATATTGCGTGAGTTATAATTTTTAATCCGACCGTTGGATCGTTGTGATTTTTGAATATGTTATACATATATAAGTTGAGTATATGTCCACAAATTTTGAACCATTAAAAATAAAAGTATAAATTGTTATGAATTTTAAGAGGTGACTGGTTCAGAAATTGTTGAAGTTTCGAAATTTATCATTTTGGTGAAAAATTCTAGAATGTGTGGGCCCCCACTATGGTTGGTGAAGAAATGTGCTAAAATTGTATTTCAAATGTGGTGGGTGGCAATAGTAGCAGGTTAAGCCATCAGGTAACAGGTCAAGTCTGCTTCGGTGCTAACATTTTCCTATAAATAGAGGGCTAAGTTAGAATTGAAAATCACACCAAAAACATAAACTCTTTCTTTCTCTCTCTATATTATCAAGCGTATTTTGTGAGTATTTAGATACTTTGAGAGTTTCTATTCAGTGCAAGATTCCTTTGGCTTTACATTCCGGTTAGAAATACTGCTCTTTCGAGGTAAGGGATTGTAAAGGATTTTAAGGGTTATTATATTTTTCAGTATCGAAATTTTTCTGAACCTTCAAAAATTCTAGAAAAACTTGAAATGATAATTTGATGAGTTTCCTTGATTGTGTCCAAAATTAGCGATTTTTGGATGTATAGATTAGGAGTTATGGATTTTATGAGAAAAGACTATTTTAAAACTAAACCCTTATAACTCCTTGTGGTTAACTCCAAAATTAATAAAATTTTTATTGGGAGTACATTTATATAATATTAGTATATCTTGTAAATTTCGAAATTTTTGGATAAAAATACAATTTATGATAAATGTCTAAATATTCGGCAGTTTTGACCATGTGAAAAATAGTAAATAAATTTTAAAAATTCCGAGAAAAATATATGTTCAATATAGGACTATGTTATACTAAATCCCAGAAAAGAAATATTTTTGGAACTGATTTGGTATTTTTCATGAAAATGGACTAGTTATGAGTAAATAAATTAAATATGTTATGTGAAGTAACAAAATTGAAAAATAGAATTTTATGGCTTGGGAATCCTATATATGGTATATGCAAATTTTTTGATGAGGTTGTTGGTTATTGGTGATGAAATCTTATGAGTTTGACATTTTAGTATGATTAAATGTATTAATTAGTAAAGTGTAAACAATTAAAATAAATTGTTTATAAGTTTAAGAAATGATTAAGATGTTGTGGTAATATTAATAATATTAGATTATGAGATTATTAAGTGATTTATAACATTTGGATTAAGGTGTTATGAAATCCTTGATTTATGAATCTTACTTTTGAAATTAAATGCGATTGTTGATCATATTGTTATTATCATATATAACATTTTATAATCCCTTGTGATGAAATTTTCTCTTTGACTTAAGTGTAAAGATGGGTAGATTATTGGTATGATCGTGACTATGGGTTCTCTTTGGCCGATGGTGCAAAGATGAATTGTTGACTAAAGTATGATTATGACCATTGAATTTACAATTGAATATTTTTAAATTTGAAGTGCAAAGGTGAATTGATCAACATGATTATAATTATGGTTTATATAAATTCTGAAATGATTGTATGTTTCTTTGAGATATGAATATCTTTGGCCTATAGTGCAAAGATCAATTATTAATGAATATCTTTGGCCTGAAGTGCAAATATGACCTGTTGTTGAATATCTATGGCATGTAGTGCAAAGATGAACTGTTGATGAATATCTTTGGCCCGTAGTGCAAAGATGAACTTATTAGTATGATTATGAACAGGAACTGTGATTTGGTATAACCATGATCTTTGATGTTTCAGGTAGAGACATGTGATGAAAAATATCTTCGTCTTGGATGAGAAGAGAAAATTAGAACTACAATTATGATTATGAGTTATTCATACGACCGTGAATGAGGATCTCATTGATTAATGTTACAGAGGTTAAAACATTGTTGGTGGACTTTTAACATGGAGAAGATAATAGACTTTATGGTCTATTTGACTCTTCTAATGGATTGCTTCGTTCACCGCAACTATGGTTGAAAAGTTTTATCATCTACCATATGTCCTAAATCTACGATTTATTCGATGAAGGCTATTGATAATTTAATTATCTTTAGTCATAATATTCTTTATCGAGCTAGTTGTGCTCACCCTTTTTGCTTCACAATTCCTTTTAGGTAATAAGAGTGTAAATTTGGGGTCGAAATGGGATAACAGAGGAATAGTGTGGTGGTCCGAGACTGTCAAAGTTTCTCAACACATTATAAAACGACATGACATACAATATATAATTGTATTGAGGACCTAAGATGTGTGTGTCGTATATTATGCGTCACTTAATAATTGATTTTGGTGAACAACAATAGGATGAGGTGAACCCAACTTTGGAAGGGTGTTTTGCCACTATCATACAAGATGTCTAATGACATACAATCTCGTGTTATCATAAGAAAGGGTTGTGCACATCCATTTGCTGAGTATATCTACGAGCACTACCTATATGATCTTGGAGTTGGGTTGAAACATAATGTTCAATCGTAGACGGTGGAGATAGTTATATGTCAAGAGAAGACTCACCATTGGAAGGAACATGATAGTAATCTTCTCGTTTTTCTTTGGGGTCTATTGGATCAACCAAGGATAATTCTCTGGACATATGATATCTATCATAACTTAGATTCATGGCCTCCTATGTACGTAGGTTTCCTTGAGCACTTCCCAAAGATTTTAATTTCTAAAACAGTTCTAGATTGTACCTTTATGTAAGGTATCACTGTGAGGTGTTGTCCATAGTTGGGACATGAGTCACAGTTCGTATATATATTTGTATCAAAACTCACAACATATTGTTGTATTTTGCACGACAATTGTAGTAATAAAGTTGTAGTTATTTTCTGTACCATGTAATTGGCGACTCAGAATAGGTTGGATGGATTGGACCTATTTTGGGGGCGTCACAGGGGGTGTTTAGCAAAAGTAATGGTTCCTCCACCCAAAAAGGTGAAAATAGGACCGAAAATAATAGATTGTATATTCATTGGTTATGCTAATAATAGCAGTGCATATAGATTTTTGGTTAATAAATCAAAAATAGAGGAAATACATGAAAATATTATTATTGAGTCAAAAGATGTTGAATTCTTTGATATAGAATTTCCTAATAAAAAGGAACAAGAGCAAAGTTCAACGAACAAGAAACAAGTTCATATAAAAGAACTTATGATGCTGTTAATGACAGTAATCATGGTTTAGAAGATATTGATGAACCTAGACGTAGTAAATGTGCTAGAACATCAAAATCTTATGGTCCAGATTTTCTAACCTACTTGTTAGAAAATGAGCCTCAAACCTATAAAGAAGCAGTATCGAGTCATGAAGCTCCATATTAGAAAGAGGCTATAAATAGTGAAGTAGAATCTATTTTGCACAATCATACGTGAGAATTAGTATATCTCCCACCAGGCTCTAAACCTCTTGGATATAAGTGGATATTCAAAAAGAAAATGAAAGCAGATGGATTTATGGACAAATATAAAGCAAGACTTGTAACCAAAGGATACAGACAAATAATATAAGCAAGACTTATATTATTTTGATACTTATTCTCCTATGACAAAAATATCCTCAATTAGGATGTTAATAGCCATTGCAGCTATATATAATTTAGAAATATATCAAATGGATGTAAAAACAGCTTTCTTGAATAGAGATTTAGAAGAAGAAATCTACATAGAACAACCAAAAGAATTTATTGTTCCAGGACAAGAAAGGAAAGTTTGTCGGCTTGTAAAGTCTCTTTATGGATTAAAACAAGTACTTAAACAATGGCATAAAAAATTTGATAATGCAATGTTATCAAATGGTTTCAAAATAAATGAGTCTGACAAATGTGTGTATGTCAAGGACACTAAGAATGTGTATGTCATTATTTGTCTTTATGTAGATGATATGCTCATTATGGGTAGTAATAATGAAATCATTAAAACTACTAAAAGAATGTTAAATAATATGTTTGACATGAAAGACATGGGTGTTGCCGATGTAATATTAGGAATTAAAATTTCTAAAATATCGAATGGATTAGTGTTATCACAATCACACTATATTGAGAAAATACTAAGAAAATTTAATCAATATGATTGCAATCTTGTGGGAACATCGGTAGATATAAATCTACACTTGTTTAAAAATAAAGGAGAGAGCATATCACAACCTGAGTATGTACAAATAATTAGAAGCCTTATGTACTTAATGAATTGTACACGTCCTGACATAGCACAACCTATCAATAAATTGAGTAGATTTACAAGCAATCCAGAACAAAATCACTGGAAAGCAATTATAAGAGTTTTAAGGTATTTAAAATACACTTAAAATATCCAGCAGTACTTGAAGGATGCTGTGATGCGAATTGGATATCGGATACAAAAGACTCTAAATCCACAAGTGGTTTTGTGTTTACACTAAGTGGAGGAGCAGTATCATGGAAATCTTCTAAACAAACATGCATTGCTCGATCAACGATGGAGTCTGAGTTTATTGCATTGGATAAGGCTAGAGAAGAAGCTAAATGGCTTTGTATTTTTTTAGAAGATATTCATATGTGGTCTAAACCTGTGCCACCTATTTGTATTCATTGTGATAGTCAATCAACAATTGGAAGGGCACAAAGTCAGATGTATAATGGTAAGTCTAGACATATTCGTCGTAGACATAATACCATAAAATAATTGCTCTCTAACGACATTATGTCTATTGAGTACATAAAGTCGAAAGAAAATATAGCGGATCCGTAGACTAAAGGTTTGACTAGAGAGCAAGTAAAAATAACTTCGAGGGGAATGGCTTTAAAGCATATAAACAAGGATCGTCATAATGGAAACCCAACCTAGTTGACTGGAGATCCCAAGATCTAGGTTCAAATGGACAACTAAATTGTAAATGATTCAACCAAATCACTATGAAGAAATTAATTTCTTCTGCTCATTCCTATGATACGAGATAGTGATATCTGCAGCGGTTACAGGATAAGCTATGCTTTTAACGATTCTTAAATCTTGATAAACATGTGGAGTATTGCATGATACTCTTACTAAGAATCACTTATGTGAGTGTGAACTGGGCTAATTCTATGAGAAGGATAGGGCTATACTTCTCTAAAGAACTCATAAATCTGGGATTGTTCAGGGCCAAAATGAACAAAAACATGAGAACCAAATAATGTCTAGAAAGATTCTGTGTGAATTACTATTGTCTCGATTTACACAAACGATTGGACAGTTCAAGACATCACGTTCACTGGACAACCAGTAAACCCGATAGTAATTCACAAGGGAAGGTTCAAAGCCAAAAGTGTCCTCTCTCGATACAGATGATTTCTAATCTTTTCTCTCTCTCTCAGAGTCTGCATAACATTTACATAAGGCTAGTAGTCAATATTATTCATGTGGGGAATTATTAGTATTTGAGCCTAAATAAATGTTGATGTCATTAATTATTTTTAATGATTCCATATATTAATGTGTTCTACTCCATGAGTAGATTAAATTAAGTATTTGGAAGCTCAAATCCATGGAGTAATGAATGAGATATTAACTCCCAAAGATCACACTTGGAAATGATAAAAGATATTAAATACATGTGGGAAAAATCAAGTTCCACATAGATTAGGAATTAAAATTTTCATATGTTTATATACAAGGAAAGTGCTCTTGGGTTTGGGTCCCAAGGGGCACTCCACTTTTGTGGAAGGTAGAGGACCTAGCAAAGGCTTGGTTCAAACCATGCATGCAGCCGACCGATCGCCGTGGCTGGCTCTCAACGCGTGGGGTCGTGGGCTGAGCTTTGGTGCAGGGCCCTTGTATATAATTTTTTAGACAAGATTTATTTAAATTTTATTTATTTAATTCTATTATCAAAACTGTGTCATTTTGATAAACGGTATTTATTATTATCAAAACTGTGTCGTTCAAAACTACGTCGTTTTGTTGCGCCTTTTCTACTAAGGCTAAAACTACGTAGTTTTGATTCTGCTAACGCTAAAACTACGTCGTTTTATAGGTCCGAATAGACGTGCCAATACTGTATATGATCAAAACTACATACCCATCCGAAAGGTCACCAACCCCTCCTATAGGAGGGGGCAGCCTTCATATTCATTCAATTTCATAAGCAACTAAGCATTTTAGTCATTTCAGTCTTTAGTTTTCCATCATTAATTTCATAGTTATAAAAAAAAGAGTTAGAGCATTTATTTTTTGGTTCATAGAGTATACTTTTTGTAATGCTGCTAAAGTATACAGTGTCACATGTATCCTGGAAGACAAGTGCTATCAACTCTAAGCACCATACGGAGGGTATAATTGTCTTAAAGACATGATATCAAGTACTAGCCTTGACAAATATTTTTCTACAAAATAAATTAATATATATATAGTTTCCTTTAAGTTTCTCAACATATTTTTTTTAAATGACATATTTTGTGTCATTATGTATCAACCCGTGCTTTAAGCACGTGTTAGTTTCGGTAATTCAATTTAAAAATATGGTTTGTCATTTGGTGTTATAATTAGAATATGACCATCAATACATTGAACATGTAATTAAACATTTATATATTATGTATATCAAAATAAATATATATATTTTCTAAAACATGTAAATCCTTCGAATAATATAGGATAAGATACAAAAAATTGTATCAGCATAGCATACATAGATAAACTTTGGACTACGTCACAACAAAAATGATCCAGCCAATTTACCAGTCGAAATAATACAATTTAAGTTTTATACTTCAAAATGGGCACTCTTTTTGTTACCCAAGTATATTTCATATTAGCTTCAGGCCCTGCTGCCATTTGCTCGTCTGGGTTCCCCGCCGACTGGACAAAAAGCAACGCAGAGACATCACACAGATGAATTGACTTCTTTAAAGCAATCCAACGGTTTTGGTAAAGAGGTTTGCCAAACCATGTCCGATAGTGGAGCACGTTCATAATATTTAAGGCATAGCTAGTCGGACCACAATACGAAAAAGACTTGAAAACAAGGGGAACTGCCATTGATTACATTTACACTATTGATGCCTAAATAATATTTTATGGCAGATTCATAAAATATACAAACATTTCATATACATTATGTCAACTCTACACGTCAAGGACTCTCTTGTCGATGCATGAGAAGATTGATGCTAAAATTTTCAGCTAAATACAAAACGTACTCAAATATATAGCTATGAATTACAAAATTGTATGTACAGTAATTAATTTCTCCAGTCAGCAAACCCTATCTTCCCAATCTTTCCCGATTCAGATGCAAGACCCTCTAAAAGATATTAATACATCCATAAAATTTTCGTAATTGTATCATTCAATGATAAGCGTGGCTTTAAGCTAAAGTGAAACACTTCGTTTCCGGTTTTCTTCTTATCCCTCCATTTTTAAACTTCCAGGCAGTGTAAAATAATCAGATACATGTACACACGGGCTTGATTACATAGAGAGAGAGCATACAATCTTCAACATCCTTCAACTGGTAAAAGTGAGGAGCTATTTCAACCAGCCACTCTGGTTTTAGTTCTAATTTAAGAAAAACTGAAGGAAAGAGACAAAAATTTGAGACAAATTTAGCTCTCCAACGAGCTAGGACACGAGTAGAGACGATCAATGCGATTTCGGAACTAGTCGGTATCACTTTTAATTATTGTTTCAAGTGTATTTCATCGCAAACTACCTTTGACTATGTCTTCCCATGATTTACTCGCAAAATTAGAATGAATCTGAACCGTCCTTGTAGGCTGACCCAAAGCTTAACGATTATACAGGCTGACCCAAAGCTTCAACCAACCTCCAAAAATTGAACAGATTACTGACTGAGTTGTGCTTGGTGAGATTGGAGAGATAGATTACTGAGTTCTAGTATTGTCCAATTTTTCAAAAAATACCAAACTAAAATGAGAGAGGCTGAGCTTGACCTTCTTTAACGGTGTGTGGATGACACTTTTCTAGAAAAGGAATGCTTGAAAAGGAATGATTGATGACTCTTTCTGTAGTTTCGTTTTCAAACAACCTCTTACTATTGGGTCTAATTTTCCTTTTTTTAATTGTTTGGATTAAATTGTACGAATCAACTGAATTGTGCTTTAAATTAAAATTGTTTTTATCATGATTTTTTTATCAAGTGAATCAACCATTAGCATCAGTTAAATATTCTTATCTATTTCATCATAGCTTGAAATCTTTAACTTAAGTTGCCGAATAGCTTCAGTTAAAGATTCTTATCTATTTCATCATAAGTCTTCTTATAAAATAATCAATACAAATAATATTTAAAGTCGACGAAAACTTCAGTTGTTGAATGTTGGTGTTTAATTTGGGTGTTTAATTTGTGTTCTCACTCTATCTCTATCTCTCTCTCTCTCTCACAGCAGTAGCACACACACATTTGCACACGAATGTTAAGTTGTTTTTTTAACTTGGGTATCTTTTAATTTGCTTGTTTTTATTTTTATTATGAAATAGGTTTTTTATTATGAATGTTATGATTGAATGGATGTTGAGTTGGTTATTATTAAGTGTTCACTTTGTGAAATTTGTAGGCTAATTTAGGTTGTCTTTTTCCTTAATTTTGGTTATGGGAATTGGATGTGTATGTACTTTTGTGAATGTATTATGTAATTGATGTTCATTATCCATATCTTATGAAATTTGTTGTGTAGCTACAACCGTTTCAACTGCACATTCATCAACCAATGGATGATGTTATATTTGGTAGTGTAAGTTTATCATCTGATTAACTCTCCCTAAATAGATCTTATTTATTTTTTTAATAACTTATTTATTTTCATTAATGTCGTGACATATGGATGACAACCTAAAAAATACCGTATGATAATTTTTTCTTACTCATCACTTTCTTACTTTTTATCTTATCTTTTTACCAGCTTATTTACTATTCAACGTTTTTTGGTCTACAAGTTTGAAGACTTCTTCATAATAATGTAGGAGTGGTAATTCGCAATGAGTATGAACTAAATTGTCTCCGTATACGTGAGGTAGTGTATCCTCACACCTATTTCTCATTCATTTTTTCTTTTCTAGCCAAATTTGACGAAAGCCAAATTTAAGGGAAAACAAAAATCAACCTCTTCTAGCCAAGGAACAAAATATAAAGATTGCCAACTGGTATCACTTTTAATCCTATTCTTTTCTCTCTGTTTTTAAAATTGATTTGGATGTTATTAAATTTAAAAAATTTGAAGTGTCGTTTTATGTAAAACGTTTGATTTGTCAATATGTTTTTGGTTTGTCTCATTTAATATTACTTCTTTTTTTTTTATCGTGTTCTTACACAGAAGGAGAAATAAAGGTCTGATGCTTTGACGAATGCCAAATTTAAGGGGAAACAAAAATCAACCTCTTCTACCCAAGAAACAAAATATAAAGTTTGCCAACTGATATCACTTTTAATCCTATTCTTTTCTCTCTGTTTTTAAAATGGATTTGATTGTTATTGAATTTTAAAAAATATAAGTTTCGTTTTATGTAGAACATTTGATTTGTCAACATGTTTTTGGTTTGTCTCATTTAATATTACGTATTTTTTTATCGTGTTCTTACACAGAATGAGAAAAAAAATTTAATGCTTTGGCGAATGCCAAATTTAAGGGGAAACAAAAACCAACCTCTTCTAGCCAAGGAACAAAAAATAAAGATTGTCAACTGGTATCACTTTTAATCCTATTCTTTTCTCTCTGTTTTTACAATGAATTTGGATGTTATTGAATTTAAAAAAATTTAAATTTCGTTTTATGTAGAACGTTTAATTTGTCAACATGTTTTTGGTTTGTCTCATTTAATATTAGGGAGAAGGTTCAAAAATGCCCGACTTTTACCTCAAGGTCTATCGAGCACCCTATACTTTTTTTTTCTTCCAAAAATACCTTTTAACGTTACATTTTTTGGGTCGCCCGTGCCTCTGGATCGAACGAAATTGCCATATAGACTAACGTTGCTAAGACGTGGCCTTATTTTGCTGACGAGGCTTCAATTAAAGTTAGAACGAAGACTTTCTCTTTCTCAGACAAAACATCTGTTCCTTTTTCAAAAGGGGCAAAAAGCCCTAATCGACATCTTTTACCATAAAGAAAAAGAGAGGAGAAATAGGAGAAAAGGAGAGGTGAAGCCCTAATCCTGCCATTTCTTTTCTTTAGTCGTATAGAGGAGAAGAAAACACAGTCCTAATCGTCCTTTCCATGGCTCACTATTCGTCGTCATCTTCATCCTCTGCTCGAAGACGCGCCATTGATGTTGATTACGAAGCTATGCCGTTGTGTTATTATGGGATAAGAACTCCTATGTGGACCTCACGGAGCAAAACAAATCCTAGAAGGAGGTTTTTCTCATGTTCGAAATTTAGAGTAAGTTCTGTAATTTAGTTTAATTTAGTTTTGTAATCCTACAAATTGACTTGGAATTCTTATAATTTAGTTTGATTTAGTGTTTGGAAAAGGTTTTTACTTACAACAATTTCTTAAAAGTTGAATTTTTTGGTTTCAGGAAAGGGGATGTGGGTTCTTTGTATGGCATGATCCACAGATATGTGATAGGGCAAAGGTTGTCATAAATAATTTGAAGAGGGAGAACAAGATTTTACTGAACAAGGAACTAAATAAATTTCCTCAAGTTGAAGAGGCATCTGAATTGAAAGAATTGGTTCAGGAGCTAAAGAATCTGAAGTCAAATGGACATGAATCTTCTGTGAAGCAAATTAAATAAGTAGATTATTTGAATAGGAAGTGCATTGCTATGTTATTTGTAGTTACAATTATCTGCATTTCTTTTATGCTACTTAGGTAGAAAAATGGTGTTAGATGAATGGGTAGTGTGGAGAATTGTAATGTAATGCAATTTGAAATGTGAAGTTAACTTAATGTATTGGTGAATGGAAGTCAATAGTTTCCCATAGTTTTGTTGGTATCTTTTGTGTGTATATTTTGTTTGTTAATGGAAGTCCTTGTTTGAGCACTGCTTGGTTAATTGGTAGTTTAGGTGATTGTGTTGGTTTATCTGTTAATTGGTAGTTTAGGTGAATGACTTGTAATGTTTCTTTTACATCAATGTCAAATAATTATTGAATCAACTTGGTTTATCTTTTAGTATCTTTTAATATGTTACACGATCACATGTAAATATTACATCAGGTAAAACATTGTTGATATAAGTTCCCATGATAAAATGACAGTGTAAATACTACAAGACAATGAGAGTAACAATAGGATGCCATTGTCCTTGACCTGAAGTCTGGAAATAGTGAGGTACAATGGAGTTTAACACATTAATCAAATAATCTGGTTGTCAATGAGTTGAGTAAGTGTAATATAATGAACAAAACACACATACCAAAAGATAGTGCTAAATTATATTTCCAAAATATAGGCTTCAAAAGCATGTCCATTACATTCACTTGACACTGAGCATAAACACTTGCAAATATATTGCTCAGTTCCAAAAGCATAATTACAAAATAAGTTTAATGGACAAATTCCCAAAAAAAACACATCATTCGAAGTTCAGTTGTCTCCACTACCATTAGGATGAATTCCTTGTGACTTGCTTGCATTGATGCTCCTACCAATCCTCTCATCCCTATTTGTCATAAGTTGTGTGGTAATGATGAAACTTCTACCTCTCCATTGCAGTCCCGGAGGTTTGAAAGGCATGTTGGACATGTTTACAGGGCCACCACCACCTCTGTGGTTTATTTTTCTACTTCTCCCTGAAGATGATGCTTTGTTTGTAGCTTTGACTGCTCTTAGTTGAGCTTCATTGGGGATTAAAAATCTGGTATTAGGGTCGACAATAGGTGGTTGTGTCCGACTTCCTTAATTGATAATTGTTGAAGATGTGCCACTCTGCATATATACAAAACAACATCATTCTTTGCCACTCTAACCTTGCACATCATATTATGTCAATAAAACTGAAGCACATATTCATTACCTTGTATGTTACCCCACCAGTGTTGTCATCATATAACAACCTAAATCCTTCACCCAAATCGACCTTGACTGGCTTGCTTCCTTGAATGAGCTTTTGCAGTAACTCGAACTTGTAATTTTGAAGGCTTTGGCCTTGAAGTAGGAGGTGCATGATTGGCTGACTATGCATTAAACCCTAGGTAACAAGAACACAGTAGAATGTTTTAGCATGGCTGACTGTGCATAAATCAACTATAATTAAACAAGGCATAACCTTACATATCATACATGGGTCAGCTTGACAAGGAGGTGTGTGCACTGTAGATCCAGTTTGGGACTGAACATCCTGTTTGTGATTGGCTTGCATTGATAGGTGTAGACTGAGCTGGGACTGACCTTCCTCCTTCTGATTGGCTTTGATTCTGATATAGGGCAAATGTGGTCACCAATACACTATTATGAAACATAATTAATATATATGACATTATTAACTTAGACACATAATTAACTTAAGAGACATTACCTTCGAACAACTTGCTTTGTTGTGTCCTTGTTGCTTACACATACTACATGTAACTGAATTACCTTTCCTAGATAGTTTTGCCACTTTATTTGTAGGTCTGACCTCAATTTCCTCTCTTCTTCTCTTAATCTTGGGTCTTCCCCTATTCTTTTCAACCTTTGGTTGCTTAGTAGGTTTATATTTGTCCATTTCATAGAATCTCTTCCCTCTCACTGGCATAATCTTGTACTTGTAAGCAGCTTGGTATACATCTTTGTGATACCACTTTGAAATATGGTTCATTGGGTCCTGCTTGCTGCGAACTAGAGCACATATAGCATGTTGGCAAGGGATTCCAGTGAGATCCCATGCCCTACATGTGCAAGAGTTTTTGTCCAAGAACACAGTGTGGGTGTCCTCACCCTCCCTGATTTCATAACCTGTGTCTCCATTATAGACCATAGTACATCCAACTGCCATGCTTTTATTTGACTGAAATATCTCATTACTATAAGGACTAAAATAATTGATCCACCTTTCACATTCTCCACCAAGAGTTCCCAACCTCTCCATGGATTTTACCCTAATGTATTCTATCATTAGTCCTAATGTGTAAGACCCCGAATTTTATGAAATAAAAGTATTCAATTTTTTTTTATAATTACTATTCACGAGTTACTATTCACGAAACATGATAAATTTTTTTCGTAAGAAGGCACTACTCAATAATTATTACAGTAATTACTGTTCAATATTTTATTTTATTGATTCAATAATTTCTACGGTGATATTTTATATTATTATTGTTTCAATAATTGTCATGGCACAGTATTTCCCATTATCAGATCAATAATTCATATTATTTGAATAATATTATTAGATAATATTATTGGCAATGTCTAGAAAGTTATGTCAAGGAGAGGTTTGGTCACCTAATTGCGCGCCAGTAAGAAGAAATCCTAATTGGAAAGCCCCCTCTTTCCTGGGAACTGTCTGGTTGTCATTATTGTGATTCTGTATATTATTTGTGAATAATTAATTATTAATTTATATGATAAGGAAAATATTAATTTACGTGGATATAGATGGAGAAAATTTTGAATGTGACACTTGTTAAAAATTGGTATTTTATCTTTTACGATAAAATAATTCATTTAAATATATTATTATATTTTAATAATATAATAATGGTGATATTTTTACAATGAATGTGTGATATATGAATAAATGAGGAGGAAGAGTATTTTGTTACTATAAATGCTAAACACATGTTAAACATGTTGGTGGGCAAATTGTTTAGCTGAAATTTGATTATAGCCCATAAAATCGTCTGTATGTGAATTTGATTCCAATTTACATTTGGAATTTGAAAAACTTTCTTCTGCAAAGTTGTAGAAATTAAATTTCCTATAGAATGGATATAAGATTTGAATTTTTTCGATAAAAGGGCAATTTATTATGAATTATTGAAGTTCTAAAATATTGGAGTGCGAATTGATTTTGTTTCTGAAAATTGTTTAAAACATGTTTTTCATTTTTGGTGAGTTGGTGGGCCCCACTAACATGTGTGAATTCTTTGAATTGATTGTAAGGTGTGCATAGGAAATTTAAATATAAATATTATTATTTTATTAAATTTTACGCTTTGGTGTTCTAAGCATTTTCCTATAAATAGGTCTTGGGTTAGAATTGAAAATCACACCGAAACTCAAGTTTTCTCTCTTTATATTATCGGCGTATTTTTGTGAGTATTTAGATATCTTGAGTGTTTTTATACTGGTTTGCAAGTTCGTTCGTCATTATTCGATCGAAGTAATGCTTTTTTGAGGTAAGGGATATTGTCGTTATTATGTAAGGGATTTTAAGGGTTATTATGCTTTTCAGTTTCGAAATTTTTCTAACCTTCAAAAATTCTGAAAAAATTTAAAATGATAGTTTGATGAGTTTCCTTGATTGTGTCCAAAAATGGCAATTTTTGGATGTATAGATTAGAAGTTATGAATTTTATGAGAAAAGACTATTTTAAAAGTAAACCCTTATAACTCCTTGTGGTTAACTCCAAAATTGATAAAATTTTTATTGGGAGTACATCTATATAATATCAGTATACCTTGTAAATTTCAGAATTTTTGGACAAAATTACAATTTATGATAAATGTCTAAATATTCGGCAGTTTTGGCCATATAAAAAATAGTAAATGAATTTTAAAAATTCTGAAAAAAATATATGTTCAATATGGGACTATATTATGCTAAATCCTTAAAAAGAAATATTTTTGGGACTGATTTGGTATTTTTTATGAAAATAGACTAGTTATGAATAAATAAATTAAATATGTTATGTGAAGTAAGAAAATTGGAAAATAGAATTTTATGGCTTGAGAATCCTATATAAGGTATATGCAGATTTTTGATGAGAGTTTTGATTATTGGTGATGAAATCTTATGAGTTTGGCATTTTAGGATGATTAAATACATTTATTAGTAAAGTGTAAAAATTAAAATAAATTGTTTATAAATTTAAAAAATGATTAAAATATTGTAGTAGTATTAATAATATTAGATTATGGGATTATTAAGTTATTTATAACATTTGACTTAAGGTGTTATGAAATCATTGATTTATGAATCTTACTCTTGAGATTAAATCTATATGTTGATTATATTGTTTTTTTATTATATATAACATTCTTATAACCCTAATGATGATATTTCTCTTTGACTTGAGTGTAAAGATGGGTAGATTATTGGTATGATCGTGACTATGGGTTCTCTTTGGCCAGTAGTGTAAAGTTGAATTATTGACTAGTATGATCATGACCATTGAATTTATAATTGAATATCTTTAGCTTAAGTGCAAAGTTGAATTGATCAACATATATGGTTATAATTATGGTTTATATAAATTCTGAAATGATTATGTATTTCTTTGAGATATGAATATCTTTGACATGTAGTGCAAAGATCAATTATTGATGAATATCTTTGGTCCGTAAAGTGAATGCAAAGATGACATGTTGAATATCTTTTGGCCGTGTAGTGCAAAGATGACTTGTTGTTGAATATCTTTGGCATGTAGTGCATAGATAAATCTGTTGATGAATATCTTTGGCCCGTGGTGCAAAGATGAATTTATTAGTATGATTATGAGCAGAACTGTGATTTGGTATAACCATGATCTTTGATGTTTCGAGTAAAGACAATGATGAAAATTATATTAGATTACGGATGAGAAAAGGAATTTGGAACCACAAATATGATTATGAGTTATTCATATGATTGTGGGCGAGGCTGTTGATTGATGTTACGAGGATAAAACATTGTTGGTGGACTTTTAACATAGAAAATAATAGACATTATGGTCTATTTGACTCTTCTAATGGATTGCTTTCGTTCACCGCAACTATGGTTGAAAAGTTTTATTATCTACCATATGTTCTAAATCTCGATTTATTCTTGATGAAGTCTATTGATAATGTAATTATCTTTAGTCATGATATTCTTTCTTTGGGCTAGTTGTGCTCACCCTTTTGCTTCACAATTCCTTTCGGTGTAACAAGAGTGTAGGCTTTGTCGAAATGGGATAACAGAGAAAATAAAAAGGTGGTCTATAGTTTGTTGAGGTTCTCCTAAAATAGTATGAAAATAATTTTATTGAGAACTTTAGATAAGTGTGTGTAAGTATTGTATCGTCATTTGATATTTAATTTTGGTGAACCGAATAGGGTGAGGTGAACCCAACTTTGGAAGGGTGTTTTGTAACTATCATACAAGATGTCTAATGACATACAACCTCGTGTTATCATAAGACATGTTTATGCACATCCACTTGTTGAGTATATCTACGAGCACTACCTATATAATCTTGGAGTTTGGTTGAAACATAATGTTCAATTACAGACGGTGGAGATAGTTATATGTCAAGAGAAGACTCACCATTGGAAGGAACATGATAGTAATCTTCTCATTTTTTTTTTCGGTCTATTGGGCCAACCAAGGATAATTCTGTGGGCATATGATATCTATCATAACCTAGACGCATGGCCTCCCATGTACGAAGGTTTCCTTGAGCACTTCCCAAAGATTTTAATTTCTAAAACAGTTATTGACTGTACTTTTATGTAATGTATCAATGTGAGGTGTTGTCCATAGTTGGGACATGAGTCACAGTCGGTATTAAAACTCACAGTATATGTGTTGTATTTTGCACGACAATTGTAGTAATAAAGTTGTAGTTGTTTTCTGTACCATGTATTTGGCGACTCAGAATAGGTTGGATGGATTGGACCTATTTTGGGGGCATCACAGTTGGTATCAGAGCTTAGGATATGATCTTTGACGGAGATTGGGGAATAGAACTAGGAGGGGAGAGACGAGTAAATCCTTCGCTAGTGTGTGTCCTACCTAAGCTGAATTTTCTTACTTAAGTTGACAAATTGTGATATGTCAATTAACCCTTGTTTTGAAGCTGTATTCTAGAATAATATCTGAAATACAGGAGATAAGCAATGGAGAAATCATGAGGACAGGGAAGATGGAATCTGAAATGAAAGTAAGGTATTCTCAACTCTTTGAAATATCAGGTACGTAAATTTCGGGGACAATTTCATAAGGAGGGGAGATTGTAAGACCCTAAATTTTATGAAATAAAAGTAATCAATTTTTTTATAATTACTATTCACGAGTACTATTCACGAAGCATGATAAATTTTTTTCGTAAAAAAGCACTACTCAATAATTATTACAATAATTACTGTTCAATATTTTATTTTACTGATTCAATAATTACTACGTTGATATTTTATATTATTATTGTTTTAATAATTGTCATGGCATAGTATTTTTCATTATCAGATCAATAATTCATATTATTTGAATAATATTATTTGATAGCATTATTGGCAATGTCTAGAAAGTTCTGTCAAGGAGAGGTTTGATTCTGTAATATTATTTGTGAATAATTAATTATTAATTTATATGATAAGGAAAATATTAATTTACGTGGATATAGATGGAGAAAATTTTGAATGTGACACTTGTTGAAAATTGGTATTTTATCTTTTCTGATAAAATAATTCATTTAAATATATTATTATATTTTAATAATATAATAATGGTGATATTTTTACAATGAATGTGTGATATATGAATAAATGAGGAGGAAGAGTATTTTTGTTACTATAAATGCTAAACACATGTTAAACATGTTGGTGGACAAATTGTTTAACTGAAATTTGATTATAGCCCGCAAAATCGTCCGTATGTGAATTTCGGTCAATTTTTGTTTGGAATTTGAAAAAACTTTCTTCTGCAAAGTTGTAGAGAATTAAATTTCCTATGGAATGGATATAAGATTTGAATTTTTCTGATAAAAGGGCAATTTATTATGAATTATTGAAGTTCTGAAATATTGGGTCTGAATTGATTTTGTTACAAAAATTGTTTAAAACATGTTTTTCATTTTTGGTGAGTTGGTGGGCCCCACTAATATGTGTGAATTGCTGAATTCAGATTGTAAGGTGTGCGTAGGAAATTTAAATATAAATATTATTATTTTATTAAATTTTCTGCTTTGGTGTTCTAAGCATTTTCCTATAAATAGGTGCTTAGGTTAGAATTGAAAATCACACCAGAAACTGAAGTTTTCTCTCTTTATATTATCGAGCGTATTTTTGTGAGTATTTAGATATCTTGAGTGTTGCTATACGGTGCAAATTCGTTCAGCGTTATTCCAATCAGAAGTAATGCTTTTTTGAGGTAAGGGATTTTAAGGGTTATTATGCTTTTCAGTTTCGAAATTTTTCTAACCTTCAAAAATTCTGAAAAAATTTAAAATGATAGTTTGATGAGTTTCCTTGATTGTGTCCAAAAATGGCAATTTTTGGATGTATAGATTAGGAGTTATAAATTTTATGAGAAAAGACTATTTTAAAAGTAAACCCTTATAACTCCTTGTGGTTAACTCCAAAATTGATGAAATTTTTATTGGGAGTACATCAATATAATATCAGTATACCTTGTAAATTTCAGAATTTTTGGACAAAAGTACAATTTATGATAAATGTCTAAATATTCGGCAGTTTTGGCCATATGAAAAATAGTAAATGAATTTTAAAAATTCTGAAAAAAATATATGTTCAATATGGGACTATATTATGCTAAATCCCAGAAAAGAAATATTTTTGGGACTGATTTGGTATTTTTTATGAAAATAGACTAGTTATGAATAAATAAATTAAATATGTTATGTGAAGTAAGAAAATTGGAAAATTTCCTATGGAATGGACATAAGATTTGAATTTTTCTGATAAAAGGGCAATTTATTATGAATTATTGAAGTTCTGAAATATTGGGTCTGAATTGATTTTGTTACAAAAATTGTTTAAAACATGTTTTTCATTTTTGGTGAGTTGGTGGGCCCCGATGAACGTGAATTCTTTGAATTCAGATTGTAAAGGTGTGCGTAGGAAATTTAAATATAAATATTATTATTTTATTAAATTTTCTGCTTTGGTGTTCTAAGCATTTTCCTATAAATATGTGCTTAGGTTAGAATTGAAAATCACACCAGAAACTGAAGTTTTCTCTCTTTATATTATCGAGCGTATTTTTGTGAGTATTTAGATATCTTGAGTGTTGCTATACGGTGCAAGTTCGTTCAGCGTTATTCCAGTCAGAGGTAATGCTTTTTTGAAGTAAGGGATATTGTCGTTATTATGTAAGGAATTTTAAGGGTTATTATGCTTTTCAGTTTCGAAATTTTTCTAACCTTCAAAAATTCTGAAAAAATTTAAAATGATAGTTTGATGAGTTTCCTTGATTGTGTCCAAAAATGACAATTTTTGGATGTATAGATTAGGAGTTATGAATTTTATGAGAAAAGACTATTTTAAAAGTAAACCCTTATAACTCCTTGTGGTTAACTCCAAAATTGATGAAATTTTTATTGGGAGTACATCAATATAATATCGATATACCTTGTAAATTTCGAATTTTTGGACAAAAGTACAATTTATGATAAATGTCTAAATATTCGCGATTTTGGCCATATGAAAAATAGTAAATGAATTTTAAAAATTACAAAAAAAATATATATTCAATATGGGACTATATTATGCTAAATCCCAGAAAAAAAATATTTTTGGGACTGATTTGGTATTTTTTATGAAAATAGACTAGTTATGAATAAATAAATTAAATATGTTATGTGAAGTAAGAAAATTGGAAAATAAGATTTTATGGTTTGAGAATCCTATATAAGGTATATGCAAATTTTTGATGAGAGTTTTGATTATTGGTGATGAAATCTTATGAGTTTGGCATTTTAGGATGATTAAATACATTTATTAGTAAAGTGTAAAAATTAAAATAAATTGTTTATAAATTTAAAAAATGATTAAAATATTGTAGTATTAATAATATTAGATTATGGGATTATTAAGTTATTTATAACATTTGACTTAAGGTGTTATGAAATCATTGATTTATGAATCTTACTCTTGAGATTAAATCTATATGTTGATTATATTATTTTTTTATCATATATAACATTCTTATAACCCTAATGATGATATTTCTCTTTGACTTGAGTGTAAAGATGGGTAGATTATTGATATAATCGTGACTATGAGTTCTCTTTGGCCAGTAGTGTAAAGTTGAATTATTGACTAGTATGATCATGACCATTGAATTTATAATTGAATATCTTTAGCTTAAGTGCAAATTTGAATTGATCAACATATATGGTTATAATTATGGTTTATATAAATTCTGAAATGATTATGCATTTCTTTGAGATATGAATATCTTTGACATGTAGTGCAAAGATCAATTATTGATGAATATCTTTGGTCCGTGGTGCAAAGATGACATGTTGTTGAATATCTTTTGGCCCGTAGTGCAAAGATGACTTGTTGTTGAATATCTTTGGCATGTAGTGCATAGATAAACTGTTGATGAATATCTTTGGCTCGTGGTGCAAAGATGAATTTATTAGTATGATTATGAACAGGAACTATGATTTGGTATAACCATGATCTTTGATGTTTCAGGTAAAGACAGGTGATGAAAATTATATTCGTTCTGGATGAGAAAAGGAATTTGGAACCACAAATATGATTATGAGTTATTCATATGATTGTGGGCGAGGCTGATGATTGATGTTACTGAGGATAAAACATTGTTGGTGGACTTTTAACATAGAAAATAATAGACATTATGGTCTATTTGACTCTTCTAATGGATTGCTTTCGTTCATTTAACTATGGTTGAAAAGTTTTATTATCTACCATATGTTCTAAATCTACGATTTATTCTTGATGAAGTCTATTGATAATGTAATTATCTTTAGTCATGATATTCTTTCTTCAAATTAGTTGTGCTCACCCTTTTGCTTCACAATTCCTTTCAGGTAACAAGAGTGTAGCTGGGTCGAGCGGGGGTAACAGGAAAATAAAACGGTGGTCTATAGCTGTTGAGGTTCTCCCTAAATAGTATGAAAATAATTTTATTGAGAACTTTAGATAAGTGTGTCGTATTGTATACGTCATTTGATATTTAATTTTGGTGAACCGAATAGGGTGAGGTGAACCCAACTTTGGAAGGGTGTTTTGTAACTATCATACAAGATGTCTAATGACATACAACCTCGTGTTATCATAAGACATGTTTGTGCACATCCACTTGTTGAGTATATCTACGAGCACTACCTATATAATTTTGGAGTTTGGTTGAAACATAATGTTCAATTACAGACGGTGGAGATAGTTATATGTCAAGAGAAGACTCACCATTGGAAGGAACATGATAGTAATCTTCTCATTTTTTTTTCGGTCTATTGGGCCAACCAAGGATAATTCTGTGGGCATATGATATCTATCATAACCTAGACGCATGGCCTCCCATGTACGAAGGTTTCCTTGAGCACTTTCCAAAGATTTTAATTTCTAAAACAGTTATTGACTGTACTTTTATGTAATGTATCAATGTGAGGTGTTGTCCATAGTTGGAACATGAGTCACAGTTGGTATTAAAACTCATAGTATATGTGTTGTATTTTGCACGACAATTGTAGTAATAAAGTTGTAGTTGTTTTCTGTACCATGTATTTGACGACTCAGAATAGGTTGGATGGATTGGACCTATTTTGGGGGCGTCAAATAATGGGCTTGTGACTAGCTTCAAGAATTTTGAAACTTTCCAACATGTTATCTACTGCCAATGATTTGCTTCTGCTACTAAAGTAGGCTCTGCACCATGTATGAGATGGATAATTTATGAGATCCATTGCTCCTTTTGAACTCAACTCACCAAGGGTCTTCATATTGTCCTTAAATTTTTTCTCAAATGTAGACCATGCTGCTTGTCAAAATTTCTTCTTCAACTCTCCACCCCTATGTTTGTTACACCAATTTGCATATATATGACGAGCACACCATCTGTGCTCAGCCCCAGGCAGTACATCAATAACAACTTGTATTAAACCCTACATTAAAACATTAAAAGTTACACAAAGCTATAAATGTATAATGACTACATTAACTTAAATACATAAAATCAAGATGAAATAAATAAACATTAAAGTTATAACAATTAAAACATTCATACCTTTTGCATATCAGATATGACGGTGTACTGACTGCCATCTGCCAAATCAAGTTGTTTTTGCAACAAAGTCAAAAACCAAGTCCAATTGGTCTTAGTTTCACTCTTCACACATGCCCAAGCTATAGGGAAATTATGCTCATCCCCATCTCTTCCTAGAGCTACAAGTAATTCTCCTTTATACCGTGACTTCAAAAAACACCCATCAAGGTCAATAATAGGCCTACATCCTTCCTTCCAACCTCTCTTACAAGCATCTAAACAAGCAAACATTCTTTTAAATACTCATCCCTTCCCTTAATTCATCTGTGGACAACTCCACTTGAATTTTAGACCCTGGATTACTCCTCACTAGTTCTGCTGCATAAGCCTCTAACTCAGAAAATTCAGTAGTAAAGCTCCCTGAGAATTCATCCATAACCATCCTCTTGGCTCTCTTGCACTTGGAAAAGCAAACATTCATTTTCCAGTCTGTTTCCAATCTTTTTTTAAGTCTTTGATCTTGTAGTCATACTGCTCAAGTATTTTTTGTTTGTAAAGTTTGGCCAAGAACATTGCTGAAACCCTAAGGTTGTTGAAAATCCTATAACAATTATGGTCTTCATTTAGTGTCTTGACTGCCAACCCAGGGTTACAGCCGTCCTTTAACACATACAAGACAAAAAGGCACCCATCCTCACACTTTACCCTTATTCCATATGGTTCACTTCTCACATATTTCAATGTCACTCCCCTAGATAATGCATACTTTGATATAGATTTCCTAACTTCAGTTGCATTAGCAAATGTCATTCCCAAGCTAAAATAGGGTGTCTGATCATTTACATTAAAACGGACAGGATGTCTTATCTCACATGGCACTTGACCCTCATCAGTCATTCTCTCACTATCATCATTATCATCCCCTTCTTCTCTATCATCATTGTCCTCACTATCATCACCTTTCTCATTATCATCACTTTCCTCACTCTCATCACTCTCCTCTTCATATGTAGCTTCGTCACTATCCTCACTCTCCTCTTCATATGTAGCGTCCTCACTGTCCTCACTCTCCCCTTCCTCACCTACCCTGCTACCTTGTGTGTTTAATACCACAATAGGATCATCCCTTCTTTCATGTGCTCTATTAATGCTATCAAAATCATTAAGTACTTCAACACTTTCCATGAAAGTGTCATCACTATCCTCACCTTCCTCTTCAAGTTCATTTATTATAGGCTCAGGTGGAACAACTGGAGGTGATTCATCATTTATTATAGGTTGATCTATCTCATGCTTTGCAAAGAACTCTAGGACAGTTGTGTCATCATTTATTTTACTCAGAAATCCTGTAGTCATCCTCAAGTACAAAGAGTCCTTCGTCAATACTCAGTCCAGGTTCCAAATAATAGACTTCTTTAACATTGGGATATTTTAATTCCTCTATATATGTATTCTTAATGCAAATAAGAGAAAGGTAATCTACATCAAAGTTCTTACATATATAGACATCACCTCCCACATATCTCCACAGAGGATCCTCCAGCCATCTGCCCTTGTGATGTAAATATACATCTACACGCCCAACCATTCTGTCATTCAAAAAAAACAACCCATAATTAGGGCTTCAGATATCAGCAAATTACAAGACATGAAAGTACTCTGAAGTATTAACAATGTAATAAAGAATAATATAAGGGACCACATGTCCCCTACTAGACAACACCCAACTGAAACATGGACCAGAAGTGATGACCATATTTTACTTATTCACCCATATAAAATGCACTTTATCAATCAAAAGCAGATATGAAAGTACCTGTGAAAATCTAAGAGATTCCTTTTCTTCTTCTTAAACGACCAACTTGGACTTTATGCTTTCGATTAGACGCACGTTCATACCATGAACTGACTACAAAGCAAAGTTAGGGCTTTTTCTATTTCGTCGACCAACTCAGTAAGGGCTTTTCCTTCGTCTTCGTCTTCGCCTCTTCTTCTCTCCAATTTCTCCTATCTTCTTCTCAAGGTTCAAAGATGTCGATTAGGGCTTTATGCACCTTTTAGCTTTTTGCCCCTTTTGAAAAAGGAACAGATGTTTTGTCTGAGAAAGAGAAAGGCTTCGTTCTGACTTTGGTTGAAGCCTCGTCAACAAAATAAGGCCACGTCTGAGCAACGTTAGTCTATGTGGCAACTCCATTCGGTCCAGGGGCACGGGCGACCCCAAAAAATGTAACGTTAAAGGTATTTTTGGGAAAAAAAAGTATAGAATGCTCGGTAGACCTCGGAGTAAAAGTCGGGGGCATTTTTGAACCTTCTCCCTTTAATATTACTTATTTTATTTCCTGTTATTCTGTGTATACAATTGAATTACTGAGGAACTATGTTTTTTGTTAGTTTTGTAGTTGAGAGTTTTAGTTTCTTAATCTTAATTTGTAGCCTTTAACTTTTCTTATGACATAAAATTTGAATCTTTTTTGGGTCCCATTTTTTAAAACTCTAAATTTGTTTGAACAATCCATAATTTGAAACATCAATCAATAGTGAAACTTCAACCTTTTCCAGTAGTTTTGATCGAACATATTACTATAGAACAATGTGTTGGATGCAACTGTGTGGCTGTGGTGTTTTAGTTTTGCATCAAACAAAAACTTTATTATAATTATAATGTTGATAAATGGTTAGGTAGATAGTTCTGTTAATGCAACACTTTATTGTCATGTTACCTCACATTGCTATATATACAAAGCGAAAAACGATACGATAAACTTTAAATCAACAAAATAATTACTTTTTTATGAGTTTGTGATTTAGGCACCAAACTATAATGTTATTTCAACATTGCCGCAATGTGCAAGGATTGCTCCAAAAATGTGTTATGCTGGGAAAGAAAATGAGTGCTCAAAACGTCAATTGGGACAACTTGCACGTCACGAAAGAGAGCGATCAAAAAAATTGTGCCCCGATTAAGCTTAGATTTTTTCCTTCTTTACCACCGAGGTAAATGCATGAGCATGCCTAGAACAAGAATAAAATAAAAGGTCCTGCCTTCAATCAATGACTTGTCTACCAAAATTTCACATCCTGTAACAAACAGTATAGTGACAACAAATGTTTTAGATTAATCGTCAACCATCTTGCTTCAAAATCTTAATGAAGACACTACAAAAATTGTTTCACGGTGGTTGTCTGTGACCATCATGAATTAAGAAAATCCTACTCAAAATCTTGAAGAAGGCACACCCAACAAATATCTCAAGGGTGTCGCCTGTGACTACCATGCTCCAAGACTTGCCTCCTCAAAACCTATACAAAAGAACAACAACAGTCTTGGAACCATTCTCTCCATGTTCCCCAGGGGGTATCGTATATGACAAACATGTTCCAACAAATGCATAATTCGAATGAAGGCACCAGGTGTTCGCTATAAGTTTTAATTTTCTATTCTCACTCTTGTTGTCTTATTCATGTTCTCCTTTTAAATTTGTATTTAATTTATATTATAAAATTGTATGACATCTATAATTTTATTGGTAGTTCTTACACAGTAGATGGTGTAACTATGGATGTTGCATTTAATCCTCGAAACCATGAAATTCTATATCGTCATTCCCTCGGCTTGATAAATCGAACATGTCTTCATTGTTTTGCCTTACACTTGTTTGCTGAAAAATTAACAAAATCATCTATATCAAATCCTCTCTTTGGTAAATGTTGTTTACAAGGAAAAATTAGACTACCTTCACTTATTACACCTCCTTTAATGCTTAAAGCATTGTATGACGACAATGATAAACAATCAAAATCGTTTCGTCAGCACACCCGAGAGTATAATGCAGCTAATGAGTTTATGAGTCTTGGTGCTACTTTGGAAGACAAATTAATTGTCGGGTGGGGGCCTAGAACATTCACCATCCATGGAGAATTACGCCATCGAACAGGATCGCTTATGCCACAGCCAGGGTGTGAACCAATTTACTCTCAATTGTACATTTGATCCTAATTCAGCTTTAGATGTTCGCAACAACAAAAATCCTAACTTGAGAAGAGATGTTTTGAAAACTATACAAGATTGTTTATTGCAAATAAATCCATTTCCTATGAAATTTCGACAGGCTCACAATTTTAAGTGAATTGGAATTGATGGGGGTGAATTTACCGGCCTATCTTCACTATAGTTCTGTAACAGACCGACGTCGATACAATCTCCTAACAATCGATGAGATTGCAATAATATTATCGGGAGATGTAACTGAATCAAGTGGAATGAGAGATATTGTGTTACATTTGAGATGAGATAATGGTTTGATGCAAATTAATGAGTTTCATCCAGCCTATTTGCCATTGCATTGTGTTATTGTTCCTTTATGGTGAGCTAGGATGGAATCCAGATTTGAAACATTGGAACGCTTCCCAAGGTGGACCTTCATCTACTCGACTGACACAATTGCAATATTACAGTTATCGTATGTTCCAACGTGACACTGAGTATTCGGCAATTTTGAGAGCTGGAAAACTATTTTAGGAATTTGTAGTAGATGCTTGGGCCGCTACTGAACAAAATCGGTTGACATACTACAAGTTGAATCAATCAAAGCTTCATGCAGAATTTTACTAAGGTCTTACATATGTTTGTGCAGATGAGCTTGGTCCTGAACAAGTTGGTCAACGAATGGTTTGCCATCTTCATTCACTGGCTATCTGGGTGTTGATTATACCGCGTGATAGCCATTGAATCTTGAAAATTAGTAAAGTTCTGCACGAAGCTTCGATTGATTCAACTTATAGTATGTCAACCGATTTTGTTCATTAGCGGCCCAAACATCTACTACAAATTCCTAAAATAGTTTTCTAGCTCTCAAAATTGTTGAATACTCAGTGTCACGTTAGAACATACGATAACTGTAATATTGCAATTGTGTCGATCGAGTAGATGAAGGTCTACCTTGGGAAGCATTCCAATGTTTCAAATCTGGATTCCATCCTAGCTCACCATAAGGGAACAATAACACAATGCAATGGCAAATAGGTCGGATGACACTCATTAATTTGCATCAAACCATTATCTCCTCTCAAATATAACACAATATCTCTCATTCCACTTGATTCAGTTCCAATTCCCGGTAATATTACTGCAATCTCATCGGTTGTTGGGAGATTATATCGACGTCGGTCTGCTACAGAACGATAGTGAAGATAAGCCGATAAATTCACCCCCATCAATTCCCATTCACTTAAAATTGTGAGCCTGTCGAAATTTCATAGGAAATGGATTTATTTGCAATAAACAATCTTATATAGTTTTCAAAAGATCTCTTCTCAAGTTAGGATTTTTGTTGCTACGAACATCTAAAGCTGAATTAGGATCATAAATGTACAATTGAGAGTAAATTGGTTCACACCCTAGCTGTGGCATAAGCGATCCTGTTCGATGGCGTAATTCTCCATGGATGGTGAATGTTCTAGGCCCCCACCCGACAATTAATTTGTCTTCCAAAGTAGCACCAAGACTCATAAACTCATTAGCTGCATTATACTCTCGGGTGTGCTGACGAAACGATTTTGATTGTTTATCATTGTCGTCATACAATGCTTTAAGCATTAAAGGAGGTGTAATAAGTGAAGGTAGTCTAATTTTTCCTTGTAAACAACATTTACCAAAGAGAGGATTTGATATAGATGATTTTGTTAATTTTTCAGCAAACAAGTGTAAGGCAAAACAATGAAGACATGTTCGATTTATCAAGCCGAGGGAATGACGATATAGAATTTCATGGTTTCGAGGATTAAATGCAACATCCATAGTTACACCATCTACTGTGTAAGCACTACCAATAAAATTATAGATGTCATACAATTTTATTATATAAATTAAATACAAATTTAAAAGGAGAACATGAATAAGACAACAAGAGTGAGAATAGAAAATTAAAACTTATAGCGAACACCTGGTGCCTTTATTCGAATTATGCATTTGTTAGAACATGTTTGTCATATACGATACCCCGGGGAACATGGACAGAATGGTTCCAAGACTGTTGTTGTTCTTTTGTATAGGTTTTGAGGAGGCAAGTCTTGGAGCATGGTAGTCACAGGCGACACCCTTGAGATATTTGTTGGTGTGCCTTCTTCAAGATTTCAAGGAGGATTTTCTTAATTCATGATGGTCACAGACAACCACCGTGAAACAATTGTTGTAATGTCTTCATTAAGATTTTGAAGCAAGATGGTTGACGATGAATCTAAAACATTTGTTGTCACTATACTATCTGTTACAAGATGTGAAATTTTGATAGACAAAGTCATTGATTGAAAGCAAGACCTTTTATTTTATTATCGTTTCTCATAATAATGCGATTTAACAACTCGATGGTAAAGAAGGAAAAAAATCTAAATCAATCTGGGCAATTTTTTGATCGCTCTCATTCGTGACATGCAAGTTGTCCCAATTGACGTTTTGAGCACTATTTTCTTTCCGAGCATAACGCATTTCTGGAGCAAGCCTTGCACAGTGCGGCAATGTTGATTTTGACATAACATTATAGTTTTGTGCCTAAATCACAAACTCATAAAATATTAATTATTATTTTGTTGATTTAACGTATATCGTATCGTTTTTCGCATTGTATATATAGCAACGTGAGGTAACATGACAATAAATTGTTGCATTAACAGAGCTATCTACCCAACCATTTATCAACATTATAATTATAATAAAGTTTTTGTTTGATGCAAAACTAAAACATCATAGCCACACAATTTCACCCAACACATTGTTCTATAGTAATATGCTCGATCAAAACTTTCAAAGTTTCACTATCGATCGATGTTTCAAATTATGAATTGCATTTTAAAAAATGAGACCCAACAAAAGATTCATATTTTATGTCATAAGAAAAGCTTAAAGGCTACAAAGCAACATTAAGATTAAGAAACTAAAACTCTCAACTACAAAACTGACAAAAAAACATAGTTTCTCAGTAATTCAATTTTATACACAGAATAACAGGAAAAAAAATAAGTAATATTAAATGAGACAAACCAAAAACATGTTGACAAATTAAACAATCTACATAAAACGAAATTTAAAATTTTTTAAATCCAATAACATCCAAATTCATTGTAAAAACAAAAAAAAAAAAAAAGGATTAAAGGTGATACCAATTGGCAATCTTTATTTTTTATTCCTTGGCTAAAAGAGGTTGATTTTTGTTTCCCCTTAAATTTGGCATTCGCCAAAGCATCAAACCTTTTTTTCTCATTCTGTGCAAGAACACGATAAAAAAATATGTAATATTAAATGAGACAAACCAAAAACATGTTGACAAATCAAACGATCTACATAAAATGAAACTTAAAAATTTTTAAATTCAATAACATCTAAATCCATATTAAAAACAGAGAGAAAAGAATAGAATTAAAAGTGGTACCAGTTGACAATCTTTATTTTTTGTTCCTTGGGTAGAAGAGGTTGATTTTTGTTTCCCCTTAAATTTGGCATTCGCCAAAGCATCAGACCTTTGTTTCTCTTTCTGTGTAAGAACACGATAAAAAAATAAGTAATATTAATTGAGACAAACCAAAAACATGTTGACAAATCAAACGTTCTACATAAAACGATACTTATAATTTTTTAAATTTAATAATATCCAAATCCATTGTAAAAACAGAGAGAAAAGAATAGGATTAAAAGTGATACCAGTTGGCAATCTTTATATTTTATTCCTTGGCTAAAAGAGGTTGATTTTCGTTCTCCTTAAATTTGGCATTCGCCAAAGCATTAGACCTTTTTTTCTCCTTCTGTGTAAGAAAACGCTACTTAAAAGAAAAAAAAGAAAAGAAAAAATGAATGAGAAATAGGTGTGAGGATACACTACCTCAAGTATACGGAGACAATTTAGTTCATACTCATTGCGAATTACCACTGCTACATTATTATGATGAAGTCTTCAAACATGTAGACCAAAAAACGTTGAATAGTAAATAAGCTGGTAAAAAGATAAGATAAAAAGTAAGAAAGTGATGAGTAAGAAAAATTATAATACGGTATTTTTTAGGTCGTCATCCATCTGTCACGACATTAATGAAAATAAATAAGTTATTAAAAAAATCAATAAGATCTATTTAGAGAGAGTTAATCAGATGATAAACTTACACTACCAAATATAACATCATCCATTGGTCGATGAATGTGCAGTTGAAACGGTTGTAATTACACAGTAAATTTCATAAGATATGGATAATGAACATCAATTACATAATACATACACAAAAGTACATACACATCCAATTTCCATAACCAAAATTGAGGGAAAAGACAACCTAAATTAGCCTACAAATTTCACAAAGTGAACACTCAATAATAACCAACTCCACATCCATTCAATCATAACATTCATAATAAAAAACCTATTTCATCATAACTATAAACATATTTCATAATAAAAATAAAAATAGCTAAATTAAAAGATACCCAAGTTCAAAAAACAACCTAACATTCGTGTGCAAATGTGTGTTTTGTGTGTTGTTGTGTGTGTGTGCTACTGCTGTGAAAGAGAGAGAGATAGTGATAACACAAATTAAACACCAACATTCAAAAACTGAAGTTGTCGTTGACTTTAAATATTTTTTGTATTGATTATTTTATACAAAGACTTATGATGAAATAGATAAGAATATTTAACTGAAGATATTCGGCAACTTAAGTTAAAGATTTCAAGCTATGATGAAATAAATAAGAATATTTAACTGATGCTAATGGTTGATTCACTTGATAAAAAAATCATGATAAAAACAATTTTAATTTAAAGCACAACTCAGTTGATTCGTACAATTTAATCCGAACAATTAAAAAAGGAAAATTAAACCTAAGGGAAAATTAGACCCAATAGTAAGAGGCTGTTTGAAAACGAAAACTACAGAAAGGAGTTATCGATCATTCCTTTTCAAGCATTCCTTTTCTAGAAAAGTGTCATCCATACACCCTTAAAGAAGGTCAAGTTCAGCCTCTCTCACTTTAGTTTGGTATTTTTTGAAAAATCAGACAATGCCAGAAGTCAGTAATGTATCTCACCAAGCTCAACCCAGTTCGTAATCTGTTCAATATTTGGAGGTTAGTTGAAGCTTTGGGTCAGCCTGTATAATCGTTAAGCTTTGGGTCAGCCTATACAAGAACGGTTCATATTCATTCTAATTTTGCGAGTAAATAATGGGAAGACATAGTCAAAGTAGTTTGCGATGAAATACACTTGAAACAATAATTAAATTTTGGAACATACACTTCTTTTCTATACCACCTGGACCAAGGTCGTCACCCTAATCAATCCCGTTGTAAATTAAAATATAAACTCTTGAAAAATTGAAGTAATTCAAGAGCTTGTTCCTAGTCAACATGTGCACATGGTGGTTTGCTCCTACTTAACTTGGTATAGGACATTTAAAAATGTAACTTTTATTTAAAACATTCATCAAAAACAGGGCAGATTAAAACATGGTTCCCAACCACTACTTGCTCCATCACATACTACCAGACCCATCTTCTGTTTTAGGGATCAGAAAGCCAGAAGTTGCTTTTAATACTCATTTTCATGCACCTCCCCTAAAATGGATCTTGAAGGTACTTTGAAGACTGGTTATATAAAATGGTAACTAAGGCTAGGTATTGGGAAATCAAAAGGTCAGAAAAGTATAAACTTGAGAAGGTGAAAGTAATATTTAAAAAATGAATCTTGAACTTTGATCGTATCAAAGTTAAACATTTCCTATACAATCTTAATAGTTGGCACCTTCGTGATCATGCCTTTGAAACAATGTGTTGCCTTCTTCCTTGTATTCTTGGGACAGGGTGATGAAGACAACAATGTCTTCATCAAATGACTTTGAATTTCGATCCAAAACTTTGTTCTGCTTCATATTTCCATCTGACCCATCTTGATTTTTTTTCTTCCCAGTTGGTTTCCCCATTTTTAATCAAATATTTAGTTCTAAAACCCCAAAAAAAATAAAAACCATAAATTAACTCTCTATCCTTTATTTATAAACACAAACCCAACTAACAAATCCAATCAATCATACAAAACAATAATCATACAACACTACACGAATTTAAAATCATCAACCATTACAAAAAAAATAAAAAAGAAAGAAAAAGATTATGTGCCCTAGTTTCAAAGCTTTATATGCAATAGTTTCAGATCAGAAGAGATTAATTTTCAGACATTACCTTCCTTTATACCAAACCCAATTCTCAAACAATTTTTTATTTTTTAAAAAAAGCAGTAAAAGAAATTTAAAAATAAAATAAAATTAAGAACTCGTTACCTCGGGTAATCTCTCTATTAATCAGAATCCCCAAAATTCTACATTCCCTTGCATCAATTTGATGATGGTGATCGAAAATGAAGAATTCCAATCCGAATTACCTCTAAAAAAAGGCTTGATTTTTCGGAAAATTACCAAGGAGACAACTTTCTCTCTCCTCAAAATGATTGGAAATGGAGGAAATGCCCGTTTTTTACCAAGGGATTTGGAGGTAGAGGAGAGTACAAGGAAAAAGGAGAAGGCGGAATGAGAAGGGGGCAGAAGTATAAGGCGGGATTTGGGTAGCGTGTAGGTGGGGTTTGATTTGGGCGGGTTTTTTTGTGTGTGAAATGAAATATGAGCCTTTAGATTAAGAAAAAAGAATTGAGATGAAATCTGAACCGTTATTGTGCTTTCTCAAATTTTAAAGTGGGAAAAGATTCAAATAATATGTTTTATTATATAGATGTCCGAGAGCTTGAGGATGTGAAGCTATTAAAGAATCTCTCACACCCGAACATCGTTGTGAGTATACTTTTTGTTATTTTGATAATGTGTGCAAGTGTTAGTATGTATTAAAGAACCATTTTTATTTTATTTTATTTTTTCAGATATATTTGGGAACTGCTAGAGAGGAGGATTCACTGAATATATTGTTGGAGTTTGTTCAAGGAGGATCAATATCATCACTCCGTGGGAAATTTGAGTCTTTTCCTGAATCTGTAAGTGAATGCAATTTGTTCAATTTTTAAAACTAAATATTTAAAGTATAACATTAACTAGAGAACATTAGCAGTTTAAAAATGGTTGTATAGTGGCCTTTATTAGACTGCATAAAGGTACATTTTGTTTGATTGAGTCTGTTTGACATGAAGATCATGAAATAGGTCCATCAGCAACTGTCCTAAACCTTTATCCCTCTCATTGTTGAATCTTCTATGTTTCCTTAGTTCTGTTTCTTATTTTATCCCTCTCATTATTGAATACACTTATCAAAATATAATTTTTATGCATATCAACTATCAAGAGCCTGTCAATGTAGTGGATAATGGTAGTTTGTCTTTTAGCTTTTTGATGCGGATTAGCAGCCACTAATATTACACTTTGAAAAGACAAATTACACTAAAATAAGAGTACAAACTAAACTTTCCTAAAGATTTAATTTTACCTTTGGTTGAAAAGCAATGTCCCACTAATGTACTTCCCCATTGTTACATTTTTCAGATTCAGAATACTCATAAAATTACAACTCCTTGCCGAATTGTGATATAAAGTCCCAGTCAATTATATCTAGCTTTTTCCCTGCTTCGTTCTCATAGAATGTTGGGCAAAGTTGTTTGATTTTCTGTTTTCTATGGTAAGAAATTCCTTTCTGAGCTACCAATATTCTTCAGAAATGTTTTGGGTAGTTGAGGATCAAGTTCTTTTAAATAGTTACTCGAAAATTTTGACTCAACACATAAGGATGCATGTTCCGTCTTTTGTAAAGTTAATTAATTACATATGGTTATGATGATTTTGGGTATGGAATGATGGTTATTTTGGTGGTTTGAATATATATTGATGATTGTAAGTTTTGTAGACAGGTTTAGATTTTTCTGGATATCTATTTTTAAAAGAAACTCTGCCGAATTTTTTTGAAATTAGTAGCGACTAGCTTGATGTTTTGGTGGTTGCATATGTGTTGATGATTGAGTATGTATTATTATTGTGGTGGTATAGTGAATTATGATAATTGTTATGTCTGATTGTAAGTTATTTTAGGTTGCAAAAAAGTCTTTAGGTAATGTAGTATTTTTCGTTATGCCGTGCCTTTAGGCACGGGCAATTACTAGTTTTATAATAAAATAAGAAAATCATTTACCTGTCGCATGTACTCTTTAGTTGTCAGTACCAATTCACGGTAGACAACCCATCTAGGAAGCACCTGAAAGAGACAAAGAAAACATCACAATAATGCGGATCGTGACAATAATGGTTTAGAAAATATATAATGAAATCATGCCATTCAACTAAATGAATCATGTATAAATATATAAATATATAATATATAAATACATTCATATTTAAGGTGCGATCGATAGTAGTAGTTATATTATAAAGATACATTGAGCTGGGATGTATACTGAAAAAATGTTTACATGCTAAACCTTAGCTCGGATGGATATGAACAGTTTGAAGATGTTTAACAGTTCTGTAGGATCCATTCTTCTGCAGCCTTGCAGAGTGGGGGAAGTATCCTGAAAATTGTTCAAAAAATGAATAAACCCAACATGAGACCAAGTGCACGATTCACTGTCTTTTTGAAACAGGAATAAAGTGTAGTTGCATTAGAACCTGATGTTATGGCCTTCTTTATAGCTTCCAAATCACCCGGATTTGATACAAATTCAATTTCAACCCTCTCCAATAATCCCTCCAATTGATCCCGTGTATCTCTAGCACGTTTCATACTCCTGACCTGATATATATCACAGAACCTATATGAATATTGCTCATCTATGAACAACTTCATTAACTCAAAAATTGGTTCCAAATTTATCATCTTGACTCGTAATAGCTATATTTATAGTGACCTACAAACTTCATACATTGTGACAGTATACTTGAAATTTCTACTTTCTAGTTAGTTAAATCTTTAAATTGGTTTCTGAATCATAAACTATTTGGAAATGCAAATGAATTTCCTGTATTCATCAATAATGCAAAGGGAACCCTAAGCAATAGGATAGAATAAATTAAGGTGGGACCATTCTTAATTCTTTCATATCCCATGTATACACATACGTCGATATTTACTATCGACATGAATTTGTCGTTATACATAGCAAGATTCTGATGCAAATAAGTTTTGAGCATTCTTTTAACACTACTACACATAATTTATTAATATATATATATATATATATATATATATATATATATATATATATATAAAATAAAAACTTGTATAAAAAAAAGCGGCTAAATTAACAAAAATATTTGAATTTATTTTCATGGATAAACTAACGAAGCCCTTGACAAAGTCTAAACGAAATAGTTGGGATAATCCACTGGGTTGCCATTTTATACGGCAACAATTTAAAAGTAAGGGAATATATATAAAAGCACCTGGATGTAATTCTCATAGCACCACTGAGTCGAGAAGTTAGTTTCCTTCCAAGAACAGTACACCTGAAAGAATAACCCAAAAAAATATGGTAAATCACCACCACAAGCTAATCTACTCTAGTATGAGTAGATTCACTTCAAGAAACAATCTAATCTCCACTATCTTACAAAATTGCATATTACACTAACCCTACCATTCAACTTGAGGATAATTTTAACTGGTGAATTAGAAGTTTGCGCACACACTGTGTCGCGTGTGTGCACTGTGGGTGTGCGTGCACAGTGTGGAGTATCCCCTGATGAACGCAATTTGATACTGAAGAAAATAATCATGTTTATCATGTTACTACATCAAATGAAATATCATAGCAAAATATGAAAAAAAAAGTATATACCAAATTCCCCAAATATACAGATAAGAATTAGGCAACGGACCTTGAGTAATGCAATATGATCTCCAACATTACCCATATGAAAATTCATTCGTGCATTGTCCGCATGGACCTGTTTGTCCTTTGGCCGATAAAAGATTGAACTTCCAATAGAAAACATTGCAGCAATTGATATGATCTCATCAGAACACTTGTACTTGTCAGAAGCAACAATCATCTTGGACAGCATGGGATCAAGAGGAAACTTGGCCATTTTTCTGCCCACCTTTGTTAGCTCACCATGTTTATTAAGTGCACTCAACGCAAAGAGCAGCTCCAGGGCTTTCAGTAAAGACTCAGCTGGCAGTGGATCCATGAAGTCAAAATTCAACAAGTCATGTATGCCAAGGCTCTTAAGACTAAGCACAACATTTGCAAGATTGGTTCGTTGTATCTCCGGGACACTATTATCTTCCAAATCATTATAATAGTTGTGGGAAGTATAGAGCCGAAAACACTTCCAGGACCTGTTCGTCCAGATCGACCAACCCTTTGATTTGCCGATGCTTTTGAGATGGGGGTGACCAGTAAGGACTCCATCCCAGTCTGAGGATTATAAGATTCCATCATCACAAATCCTGGATCAATGACGTACTTGATCCCATCAATTGTCAACGATGTTTCTGCTATATTTGTGGCCAAGACAACCTTCCGCGCACATTCTGGAGTAGCTTCAAATATTTTTGCCTGCAGCTCTGTTGGGAGGTTTGCGTATATTGGGCATATAATCAGCTCCGCTATTTTAGTTCCCAACCCTCTTGTCTGATGCTTAAGAATCTCCTCAGCAGTTTCAATTTCCTCCTGGCCAGTGAGGAAGACCAATATATCACCATCTCCAGGGGGTTGAGTGACATGAATTTGAAGAGCAGTAACAATTGCTGCGTCCAAGTAATCAGCTTCTGGTGCTTTTGTGTAGTTTATTTCATCAGGGAACCTCCTTCCTGGTACTTTAAAAATTGGAGCACCATCAAAATAATCACTGAACTTCTCTGCATCAAGAGTTGCACTAGAGATGAGCAATTTGAGATCAGGGCGAAACCGAGAAATATCCTGTCAACAACAACAATAGTTTAGTCAGGCAAGAAATTGTATCTTCTCTACCTCCCACTTCCTTACATTTTTAAGAGAAAATATTGAAATTTACACGTCAGAGTTTCTTCTCGCCTTAAGCAAACCAAACAAAATGTCAGTTGAAAGTGTTCTTTCATGGGCCTCATCCACCATCACCACACTGAAATGCAGAATCAATAAGTTTCAATTTAAAACCATCTGGCACAACGATTAAATTGCATCTAAAAATGCACACCTGTAACTTGATAGGTCAAGGTTCCCCTGGAAACTCCCGCAATAACATTCCATCCGTCATATATTTGATAACTGTCTTCTCAGAAGTGCAATCTTCAAATCGTATGGAGTAACCAACCTGAAATCGGATACAACAATTGTTAGAGAATCGCCTGTCTGGCTGTGCAATATCAGAATTGATAAACAAGTGCAATATCAGATTTGATAAACAAGTGCAACGATATATGACACCACAGACAAACCTAATACTAAAAGTTTTCTAATACCACTTAACAATTCATGGGAAAGCCACAGTTGAAATTGCTTTGGAATTGCAGTGACATGTAGGTTGATCATTTAGGTAATAAAAACTCCATGGATGTAACATCAGTATTACAGGCAACTATCTCATAGGGCCACTCCATTATTAGCACAAAATTATAGATATTCTAATGTTAAGGCATACAACACCAAAACAGTTCATTTAAAAAACGTTAAAGTAGTATTCAAATATGAACCACATTACAGGTAAATTGACTAAAAAGCCAACACAGAGTGGTCTTCTGGAGAACTAATAACTTGTATAAATAAGGCATAACTCATGTCCAAGTTTGACACCCATTTCTTGAGAGACTCTAGCAGAAACACTCATAGCAGCAACTCGCAGGGATTGGGTACATCCAGTCTGTGAAAAAGCAGAACAGGGTTACAAATTCAAGGATTTCAAAAGATGTTAGTTCCCACCTGATCCACTGATTGATTGCTAACCTTGAAATATATACAATTATAACAAAGCAGGATGCAAAATTGTTTCCTACTGTATTAATGTCATGACAAGTACTCAAAAACTCAACACTAAACGAATGGGAACTAAGTTTCCATGTGGAAATTACTGATTCAATTTTCCATACAGAAACTAAGATATAGTAACCGTTAAATATTCTGTGCTTTTTCCAGCAACCACATACGACTTCAATAACAGAAACCTACAACAATTAATTTTAAGTTTTTCAAGAAACAAATAGGTTGCTCGCCATGCAAGGAAATCAATTGATAATGTAAATAAATAAGAGTCTGATAATTTCTCTGGCAAAATAGGGTTGCATTTACTAAATGGAGTCATCAGTGAAGCATCGGAAAAAGAAAAATAAACATCGACTAAGAAGTAACAAAAGAAACTTTTAACTAACTGAAGGCAATTAATAGCAAACAAAACAAGATGAACAAAATAAACCTCATACCTTTCCTAGTTTTGTATACCCAGCCTCATGTAGATATTGGGGTATCTGAGTAGTCTTTCCAGAACCAGTTTCCCCAACAATGACAAGAACCTGCAAAACCGGGTTCGTATCTCAAATAGAGACTAGTAGACTACTACTATGTTTGTTTAAAACCCTAGACTCTAATAAGTTTTGGCAAAGGTCAATAACAATTAATAGATGAAAAGGTAAATGAAAATCACTGGTCATAATTAGGAAACAGAACACATTGTAGAAAATTAACCTGCTGTTCTTTAACAGCTATGGATAGACAGGTAGGGTTTTTCTATCCTCCTGGAGCAAAAAAGTAAGACTTTTAATTCTTTTCTACCCAATTATCATTCTAAAAATAAAACGTACTTAATAAAGATATTTTTTATGGATTTTGTCTTTACTATGATTTTGTTCCCCATAATATCTGTGTAATCCTACCGGCTGAGGAGATCATTACTATTGAGAGTATTGGTTATTCAAATTATAGTTTGATTACAGACGCAAGTGATCTCTAAATACACTGCGGGTTAGAGTATAAATGAGTTAATCTCAGCGAACAGCTTAATGTTCAGATTCGGTTCGATTCAAAAAAATTGAGTTCGGATTTTTATTTTTGTGCCAAATTCGACTCGGATCTGCTCGTTCGTAAGTACTAAACTCGTTTACAAATGAGCCTTCAAATCGAGTTTCGAATATGAACCATTTCACTTAAAATTAAACCATTACATACTAAATTGGTTACTTAACTAATATTCATATATAAAACTTTTTCACTTTTATTTATGTATAGAAATTATAAATAATGTAATATGAATTGACATTCAATTCATTAATTTATTCAAGTACAAGTTTATACAATTTCATACGACACTTTATAAATTATAAAAATTGATACAAATATCACATATTTAGCTTACTAGCATGGATCAGACCAATATTCGAATATAATCCATGAGTATGATTCGAGAAAAAATGAAATATTTGAACTCTAATCTGAGCGAACATTGGTATGCTCGAATTCGACTCGTGTATCATTAAACAAAAAATGAGTATAGATCAAATTCGATTCGGATCAATTTCAAATTCGAACTCGAGCTACTTCGCTCGACTTACATCCCTACTGCGGGGCGGCCAATTTCTTTGTGGAGATGGGCAATTTCTATCTTTTCATTATTATTCATATTTTCAATCTTGTCCTACATAAAAAATGATGTCTTGGCTAATGTGGCCTTATCCTGGGCATAGACTTGAGACGTATTCTTTGATATCATATACAATCTCTATAACTTATAGCTCTCTTAAAATATTCAAGATTTGTTAATTCTATTGAGATATTTTTTTTATAAAAAAACAAACGCCAAGTAACTGTTTGGTCTTTATACGAAGAACATATACCGTCTGGAATTCCCTATAGCTTCCGAGCTTTAACGTGGTGTTTTTCAATTACTGATGTCTTGGTTCACTTATTACTTTTCCCTTTCAACTTGTATGTGTTTAAAAAAGAATTTTTCAATCTGACTCAAGGAAAGAACTGTTCCCTTCCTAACCACTTCAATCTTCCATATTTTCCAATTCAAAACTTCACCCAATTATGACCCCACTACTAGATAGACACCGAGAGAGGTGAGATAAACACACATCTAATCATTGGCATCATTTGCGAGGTGGCCAAATTATAGTAGAGTGCTGAACTATACAAAGGGGGCTTTAACTGAGAGAGATTTCGACATCTTTGTGCATGTTTCCAGCCAAAAACAAGTCATTTAAACTCTTAAAAAAAGGAGACCAAAAGATGCATACCTGTAGCTTCTCAAATGCCGTTCTTGCCAGAGATTTCTCAAGTGACTCACTATGTGGTTCTTCTGCATACAGCATGCATAGAGTGACGTTTTTAAAAGAAAATTCACTAAGACCTGGGGAGCATATCTATGAATAAAAGTTTTCACCATGCATCACTTCATCCTGTATGAACTCAATCTGGTTCTCAAAAACAAACCTATTAAAGAAAACATACAGGACAGCTTCAGAATGAGTGCTCATACATGTATAAAACATCATTCCTATTTTTCATTAGTCTAAAAAGGTACATGGAGAAAACAAATAACTGATCGAGTTAGCTCTGCTATACATATTATTCATCTATTTTCTAAGACAAACAAGATTTTCCAAAAAAAAAAGGACCAAGAGAATAAATAATTACTAACATAAGAAAGAGTAACCACATAAACGCTTACTCTTTCAAAGTTGCCTTTCCTGCAAATGTAATGCCTCCAGGATTAGAATGTCAAAAATCATTGGTTTGTCATGAATCACACATGCAAAAACATTAACCAAGAGATACCAATCTGATGATCTTCCCATGCTTCTTCTGCAAAAGGGTTCATTTTATCTGCAGCGTTTGAATTCCTAGAGAAGTAGAAAACATGGCCATCTCAGCATCAGGCTAAATGAAGTTTCCAGGATGTATTATGATGTGTGCCAATGTGTGAAAATGGTTGTGATGATTTAATATCCAGTGCACCAAGAAATTAACTGACCTATAATGTAATACCCGAAAAAAAAATATTAAATAATAAAAATTATTTTGTTTTAAAACATATTAATTGGACTTTGTTATTTATTGAGTCAAATTAGTCATTTAATTTTTGTGGGCTGATGTATTAATAAGTGTTGAATAAATTAGATTGATAAAATTGGGCTTTAAATTAAGTGGGTCAAATTTATAATTGTGTAATTTTAAAATCCTATTAAAAATAGGAGAGTAAATGAGATATATTAATTAATTAATAAATAAATATCTAAAACCTAATTTGCTCACCATTAGTCCATTACGTCCGACACGAATTGACTGAAGGGAAAAGGAAGGAGAAAAGGGGCGGCGGTATTCCGGTAAGTAATTTATTGTGATTGATATAATTTTGTGTTGCAATTGGAATTGAAGAATGATTAGAATATAAACAAAACTATAGAGGCTAGTTAATATCATAATACTCACGTGGTGGAAGTATAAAATTATGTTGCTATTTTGGGCATCCATCATCATAGATATATGTAAATTGTGTCATAACAGTATATGATGCTATTGATGTATTAATAAAGTGAATATGAATGACAGGTAATAGATTCTTTATTATATATGATATAGTACCTATATATACTTATATATTCATATAACCTGTGTTGTCAACATTTATCATATTAATATGAGAAATTGATTTCTTTAGATTAAATTATTTTATTTCTTACGTATGAAACTTACAGGACTTTTAAAAGCATCAATGTTGTGTGTGTGTGTGTATACATATATATATATATATATATATATATATATATAAATATTGTATAGGACGAATTAAAAATAGTATATATACATTCTAATTAATTAATTTGTTGATAAAATTATAAAAGTTACTTAATAATAGATTTAACAGTGTGATGTTAGTAATGGTTAGATTTATAATAAAATTTTATTTTATTTTATTTTATTAGATCAGACGGAGGGAAATATATTTGGAATTTAAATTTTGGGTATTACATTGCTTAATCCAGGTATGGATTCCGTACTCTTTCAGCGAAACTCTTTTATTTTTAATTTATTCGTTTCGTTATTCGTTTCGAAATTTAGTTTTGTCTCTCATAATTGTTCGTTCTTAAATTCGTGAGAATGTTTTATTTTGGCATTAGTATTTGAAACTAGTATATGTACCCTTTGGTCTAGTGTGTCATGGTTAATATTTATTTCGATTTTCGTAGTGATGTACATGTTAGTATATTTTGGAGACTTGTGTTGATGATTTGTTCTATTTAACATGTACACGTTAGAACCCCTTTGTGTTGATATTGTGTCGCATGTGTTGTGACATGATATTCTTGTTAGAATATATCGTAGGGTATACTTGAGCTATAACCACCTGTGGGGGTACCACAGGCATGTCCTCTTGGCACCGAGGTGTGACATCTTCTGTGGCGGTGCGATCGATCCCACCTGCGTCTCAGTTTGTGCTCCTGTGGGAGTTGGTCATTTGGTGTTTTGTTGTGGGGGCGTATGGGTGGAAGCCTAGTTTTCTGTTATGTTACGTTACGCGGATTGGTGATGTTTGTGCCAAACACACCTTCCGATTTTACATGCATTGGATTCGCAATCGATGTGTGTGACTTACTGTGTGGCAAGGTATATTTCTGTTTTGTTCTGAGCTCGGTATGAAATAACACCCACCCATTTGATTCAAACCTTTATTATTTCGTTGTGTTAGTTTTGTTCGTTTCGTCTTAGTTCGTTTCATTTCGTTTCATTTAATTGAGTTAGTTATTTGATTTACATTATTTGTATTCTATATCCGTCTTTGGGCATTTGGCTCATCTTTGTATTTTTCTTCCTAAGGTAATCGGGGATCAAGGGCAAGTGTGATGAGAGCTCCATTCATTCAATGATTTAGAAATATTCTGTTTAGACTAGATGTGTCAGTTTACTTGGAATTATAATAATTATTTTAGATTGTGGTTTGAGACAGTTTGAGATTTATTATGGTTGACTTGTGGTATTTATCAGTTATTAAGACTATTCTTTTGTGGCTTTTAGCCTTGCTATTAAATTCATCAGTTTTGTTATGTTTTGAGTAACCTCTCTTTCTATTTTGGAAAGGGGGTGTTACAGAGTTGGTATCAAAGCTTAGGTTCTTCCTTGTAGAAAACCTATTTAGGTTTGACACATGAGCTATGGGTAGAACTTACGGTTAGGTTTTTGTTCTGTTTAATTTTCTGTTCAGCTATCATATCAGCTATATTCGAATTTGTCTCTAATTTGCTTTATTTATGTTCGTGATCTCTTTCTTAGATGGCTCGTAGATCCGCTAGAATTGTTGGGAGGCGAGGCAACAATAGGGGAAGAGGTGACGGTCAGCCTAATGAGCAACTTAATGATCAGATTAATGCTCAGTTGGCTACCTTGGTGAATCAGGCGGTGAACTAAGCTTTACCTCGATTGGTTGGTGTACAGGTTATGCAATGCATCTGTTGTTACCGAAATTCCTAAGTAGGAGAACCCGGGAAATAATGGTCCACAGGCAAACGAAGAGGAAGGGAATGTAGATGGTCATGATTAGCAGGTGGTTCGAATGTATCTATGGTTGGAAAGGTTTCAGAAGCAGAAGCCACAGTCATTCAGTTCAGCTCCAACTCCAATTGATGCAGAGAATTGGATTGCCCACCTGAAGAAGATTTTTGATGTGTTGGGGTGCTCGGATAATCAGAGAGTATTGCTTGCAGTTTACAAGCTAGAAGGGGATGCACAGAGACGGTGGAAAGCGATGAAGATGACAAAGGGTGATGGGTATGTTGAAACACTTGGTTGGGCTGAGTTTTGTGAGGTCTTTTATCGCCAGATTTTCCAAATTAGCGATAAAGAGGCTTTATCTTAGAGATTATCTGTCTATTCGGCAGAAAGATGATGAGTCCATCACGGATTTCATGACAAGGTTCACTAGGTTGGTAAACTTTTATGAACTTCAAAGAGGACTGCGGCGAACAAAGCGAGAAATTCAAGTGGAGGATCCATTACATGTATCGGCAGCATCTCATTAACACCAAGTTTGCAGATGTGTCAGCAGTGGCCAATGCTGCCAAGAATATTGAGATGGAGAGACATGACTTTCGGTCTTCTAAACCGGAAAGGAGTCGAAAGAGGGACAGAGATGACCAACAAGGTCAAACTTCGGGTCAGCACGGGAAGAATCAGGGTGGTCAGTGGAACAAGAATCGTGGTGGTCGGCGAGGGCGATGGCGTGGCGAGAATCGAGCATCAGGGTTATCGGCGAGATGCCTCGGCAAAGGGCAAAATCGTCGACCTTGACTACCTTGGCATGGTCAGAATCGCCAGTAGGGGCATAATCGTCAGCAGGGGCAAAAACAGGGCCGTTACTAGCTGGTGGGGGTAACCCAAATCTCATTCTGATAGCTCCTTGTGCTACTTGTGGGGCTAATCATCAGGGGAGGCAGTGCCACAAACTCACAGGTGCATACTTCTTGTGTGGACAGATGGGTCATATGGCTAGGGATTGTACCAGGCCACGTGGAAATGGTGGAGGTGGCGATAATGGTGGCAATGGAGGTCAACGTCAGGGTGGTCGAGTGTTTACCTTGACGTATAACCAGGCGGCAGGTGCACCAGGTACTGTTTTTGGCACTCTTTTCATTGGCAATCGTGAGGCATCTATTTTATTTGATACGGGTTCTACTCATTCCGTTGTTGCTCAGTCTTTCGTTCGGCACCTGTGTGTGACCCCAGATTTTATGAATAAAGATTTAAATTTCTCGAAATATTTTTTTTAAATATTTTGGAGTGGATTTGATATAATGTTATAGTTGTGGGTAGTATTTATAAATTTTGCAAAGTATGCAAGTTGTCATATTATATTCGATTGGTCAGGGAATATTGTTTTTGTTAGGGAATATCCGTATGACGGTACAATCATTGGTAGACCCCACAACAGAATTATTGTCGGATTGAGAAAACGACAAAAATATTTTTATGAAAATAACGACGGAAGTTTTACCGTTAATACTGTTGAACTACTCGGTAGTAAAAGTACAATAATACGCGTGGTTGCATAGTAGCACACGGTATTGATTATTGATGCTTACGTGAGAAGTCACTCAGTTTTGTTCAATTATTGCTATAGTAATTGTTGCATAGTATCTCACGTTATTTGATTCAATTATTGTCGATATTTTATATATTATTAAATCAATAATTGAAATGCGAGTTATTAATATTATAAATTGCAATATTAACGATGTCTAGAAGTTACGCCAGGAGAGGTTTGGTCACCTAATTGCGCGCCAATAGGGAGAAATTCTTATTGAAAGCCCTTTTTTCACGGAGCGACACAGTCGATTAATATTGTGAATTATAATAAAGGTGATAAATGTTGTTAAAATTATTAAGGTGATTTTTATAAAGATTTGCTTATTTTATGGACCCCTATTTATCCATTTTTCAAAATATTCGGTAGAAAATTTTTATAAAGGTGGGGCCCACATGTGGGGCCCATTTGTGTTGGAAAAATGATTTTAGAAATGGAAGAGTATATGTATGGAAGTATATGTATGTATTGAGTGTATGGTGGGAGAAAATGATATGTGAAAGTGATAGGTGTGTGGTGTGTGTGTGAGTGGAAAATGGTGGAAAAGTGGTAGTGTGATAGTGATGTGTAAGAGTGTAGTGAAATTGATTTTTGGGTGGGTGGGGGATTGATGTTGGTTATGGGGGAGAAAAATTAAGTGGGAGATATATTATATATATATATATTTATTTATTTATTTAGCATGTGTTTATATATATATATGTCTTATATTTTATTTTTGCTTGGATCCTATTGGTTAGTTGATTGACATTTGCATTGGTATGATATCAAAACCTTGATACGTAAATCTGTAGAATTATTTCATCTATGAACAGTGCCCTTCCATTCTCCTATAAATAGAGGTTCATTCCTTCATTATTTTCTTACGAATTCACTGAAACTCTAGAGAGAGAAATTATAGAGAGAAAGAAGAAGAGTTTTTTTTGTTACTTCACTACTCTTATATCCAGTTCTTTTACGGTAAGGGATGTTATTTCTTTTGTATTCAAGAAGAGAACTTACATTATTCCATTTCTTTATTGTTTTGTTGGAATAACTTTGATCGCCAGGCTACCTATACTTGGTGACATTCTTCTATTATTACATTGGAATATCACATGCATGCGTTTTACTGTGGGACTGGTTCCATTATTTATTATTCCGTCTTTATTATTACATTTGGAATATCACTGTCATGCGTTTTATGCTTGGGACTGGTTCCATTATTTATTATTAGTATTTATTATTACATTTGGAACATCCAGTCGATTGTGAATTTCACCCGACTGGTTCCGTTATTATTATTATTACATGGAATAACTTTGTTTATCTGCAATCGCAGCATGCATGTTGATTTCTTTTGTTATTCCATTCGTTATTATACTCGGTTGGTTAAAATTTTGACTTCTATACTCCATGAAATTAGTGGAATATCCTTGATATTTGCGCTTCTTCCAAAGATTTTTCATGGAAATATTCTTCTCGAGCATTCTTGAATTTTACTCTACAAAGCAAAGATATCATGTTAACAATTTGGGCGTTATTAGTTCTGAATAAATTAATTAAGTGAACTTGTTTTATTGAATTCTTATATCATTGTCATCATCCTCATGTTTATATTTTTTGAGTCATCTCGTGGCTTTTGTAGTGCATGCATAGATAGACTTGGTATGATTATGACCAGGGATTATTCGGTGTAATCATGACCGTAATGTTACAAATGATGTGATAAAAGTCCTCATTGGCCCGTAGTGCATTGATGGACAGTTGTTGGCATGATCATGACCATTGATGAATACACGAATATCCTTGGCCCGTAGTGCATGGATAATTTGTGGTCGTGACCCTGATAAATATCCTTGGCCGTAGTGCAGGGATGATGTGGATTATTTAATAAGCTGAGTCTCAGCGATAAAAGTGATGAAAAACCTTTTAAATCATAAAAGATAGTAGATTTTATTCTCTACTTGACTCTTTTAATGGATTGCATGTTCCGCTGCAGTTAAACTTGATGTATATCAGTTTAACATTATTGAAGACTAATAATATTTTATCCTGCATTATCTTAGTCATAATATTTCTTACTGGGCTAGTTGAGCTCACCCTTTCTTTCACTGTTCTCTTCAGGAAATGAGAACGTAGCTGGGACGAGTCGGGGAACGGAGTGATGGTCCTAGATGGTGTATTAGTAAGCCTCACTATTCTGTTAAATAGTGTGACAATAAATGTAACGAGGACTCTATTTGAGAGTGGATATTCTCTAGAAGACGATATTTGTATTTAAACTCACAGCTCTCTTGTTGTATAATTAAGATTGTATTTGTATTTTTTTACCATGTATTTGGCGACTCAGAATAGGTGATGCATACCTATTTTGGGGGCGTCACAACCTGGGTGTGCCATCTCAGTTATTAGATTTTGTTATGTCTATTGCTACCTCGATGGGGACTTCTGTTGTTATTTCTGATTTATATCGAGGGTGTGCGATCAGTTTTGGGGATAAGATTCGTAGGGCTAATCTCCTTCCGATGAGTATGCACGATTTTGATGTCATTCTTAGGATGGACTGGTTGGATAATCACCAGGCCACTATCGATTGTTAGGCGAAGAAGGTTATATTTGGAGATGTGATGTCTCCAGAATTCGTGTTTCAGGGTTCACAGCCGAGTAGGGTGTTGAAGTTGATTTCAGCTTTGAAGGCTGGGAAGTTGGTAGCAAAAGGTTGTGAGGGGCATTTGGCATTTGTGAAAGATAACTCTAAAGGTGAGTCCCGTATTGTGGATGTTCCAATTGTTCGTGATTTTTTCGATGTATTTCCTGAGGAGTTGTCAGGTTTGCCACCGCAGCGAGAAGTGGAGTTTGCTATTGAGCTTGTTCCTGGTGCGGAGCCTATCTCTAAGGCGCCGTATCGGATGGCACTGTTGGAGTTGCAGGAGTTGAAGGAGCAGTTGCAGGAATTGTTAGATCATGGTGTGATTCGGTCGAGTGTTTCGCCGTGGGGTGCTCCAGTCTTATTTGTAAAGAAGAAGGATGGGTCTATGAGATTGTGCATAGACTACAGGGAGTTGAACAAGATTACCATCAGGAATCGGTATCCATTGCCGAGGATTGATGACTTGTTTGACCAACTTCAGGGGGCAAAATATTTTTCAAAGATAGACTTGAGGTCGGGCTATCATCAGTTGAGGGTGAGGGATGAGGATATCCCTAAGATAGCTTTTCGCACTCGATATAGGCATTGCGAGTTTCTGGTGATGCCATTCGGTTTAACTAATGCTCCGGCGGTGTTTATGGATTTGATGAATCAGGTGTTTAGGGAGTACTTGGACCAATTTGTTATTATCTTTATTGATGACATTTTGGTTTACTCCAAGTCTAAGGAAGAACATGAGGAGCATCTTCGCACAGTGTTGGGGATTTTGCAAAAAGAGAAGTTGTATGCTAAATTCTCTAAATGCGAGTTTTGGTTGGAGCAGGTTGCATTTTTGGGCCACGTTGTTTTTGCTGAAGGCATTAAGGTGGATCTTGCGAAGGTTGAGGCTATCACTAAATGGCCGAGACCTACTACTGATGACGTGATTATTAGAGTTTCTTGGGTTTGGCAGGGTATTATAGGCGGTTTATGGAAGGGTTTTCCTTGCTTGCCTTACCATTGACTCAGTTGATGAGAAAGGGCGTGAAGTTTATGTGGAATGAGGAGCGGGAGAAGAGTTTCGAGGAGTTGAAGAAACGACTCGTGATAGCTCCTATACTTACATTTCCGTCGGGGACTGGAGGTTACCAGATTTATAGTGATGCTTCTAAGAAGGGTTTGGGGTGTGTTTTGATGCAACACGGTAAGGTGATTGCTTATACTTCTAGGCAGCTTAAACCTTACGAGGTGAACTACCCCACACATGATTTGGAGTTGGCAGCCGTGATCTTTGCCCTGAAGATTTGTAGACACTATTTGTATGGAGAGACTTGTGACATCTTCACCGATCACAAAAGTCTTAAATACATCTTCACTCAGAAGGAGCTCAATATGAGGCAGAGGCGTTGGTTGGAGCTTCTAAAGGATTATGATGCTAGAATTCAGTATCACTCGGGAAAGGCAAATGTGGTTGCAGATGCTCTTAGCCGAAAGAGTTTTGGGAGTGTAGCAACCCTTATTACACAACCTCAGCTTATTTCGGATATGGAGCGGATCGAGTTGGAGTTGTATGTACTAGGTTCAGATGGGCTTTTGGCAGGTATGACAGTGGATCCCTCTCTTATCTCGCGGGTCAAAGAAGCTCAAAAAGAAGATGGGGAGTTGTGGGGTCTGACGCATAATCTAGAGGAGGGCAAGCAGCCCGAGTTTCGTATTGATGACCATGGTGTGATTTGGTTGGGTGAGAGGTTGTGTGTACCGTCGGATCCAATCATTCGGGAGGCTGTGTTGGCTGAGGCTCATAGTTCGCTATTTTCTATTCATCCAGGTTCAACGAAGATGTATAGGGACTTGAAAAAGAATTTTTGGTGGAATGGGATGAAACGAGATGTGGCTGAATATGTTGGGAAGTGCCTCACTTGTCAACAAGTGAAGATAGAACATCAACGGGCTAGCGGTTTGCTGCAACAGTTAGACATTCCAGTTTGGGAGTGGGAGGATATCACAATGGACTTTGTGACTGGTTTGCCAAAGACTTTCAAGAAGAATGATGCCATATGGGTAGTGGTGAACCGGTTGACCAAATCGGCACACTTTTTGGCTATCCATGAGGGTTACTCGGTGGATAGGTTGGCACATATCTTTCAACAGGAGATTGTTAGACTTCATGGTACTCCAGTATTTATTGTTTCAGATCGGGACCCACGGTTCACTTCACAGTTCTGGAAAGGGTTTCAACGAGCTTGGGGCACTCGGCTCAACTTCAGTACTTCTTTTTATCCGCAGATTGATGGGCAATCCGAACGGACTATTCAGATGTTGGAGGACATGTTGAGGTCTTGTGCACTTGAGTGGTCGGGTAATTGGGATGATTACTTGAGGCTAGTTGAGTTTGCTTATAACAACAGCTGGCATGCAAGTATTGGAATGGCTCCTTTTGAGGCGCTGTATGGTAGAAAGTGTCGGGCACCAACTTGTTGGGATGAGGTTGGCGAAAGGGCCATAGAAGGGCCTGAGTTGGTCCAAATCACTACGGAGAAGGTAATGGTGGCTAAGGAGAAATTGAAGTTGGCTCGATCACGGCAGAAGAGTTATGCTGATAAGCATAGGAGGACTTTAGAGTTTGAACCTGGTGAACATGTGTTTCTAAAAGTTTCTCCTTGGAAGGGCATTCGGCGATTTGGGTTGAAAGGGAAGCTTAGTCCGCGTTATATTGGCTCATTTGAGATTCTGGAGAGAGTTGGTGAAGTTGCATATCGGTTAACTTTGCCTCCACAGCTAGCTCATGTGCATAATGTGTTCCATGTGTCGGTGTTGAGAAGTTACAATTATCATCCATTGCACGTGGTGCAATATCCATTCGATAAGATTCGGGAGGATCTTACTTGTGAGGAACAAGCCGAGGCGATTTTGGATCGTCAAGAATGGATTATGAAAAGGAAGAAAATTCCGTTTGTTAAGGTTCTGTGGAGGAATCATTCGGAGCGGGAGGTTACATGGGAAATGGAGGAGTCTATTCGAGCGGAGTATCCGTATCTCTTTAAAAATTAGGTGCATCCCATTCTTTTGATTCCGGGGACGGAATCCTTTTTAAGGGGAAGGTGATGTAATACCCGAAAAAATAATATTAAATAATAAAAATTATTTTGTTTTAAAACATATTAATTGGACTTTGTTATTTATTGGGTCAAACTAGTCATTTAATTTTTGTGGGCTGATGTATTAATAAGTGTTGAATAAATTAGATTGGTAAAATTGGACTTTAAATTAAGTGGGTCAAATTTATAATTGTGTAATTTTAAAATCCTATTAAAAATAGAAAAGTAAATGAGATATATTAATTAATAAATAAATAAATATCTAAAACCTAATTTGCTCACCATTAGTCCATTATGTCTGACACGAATTGACTGAAGGGAAAAGGAAGGAGAAAAGGGGCGGCGGTATTCCGGTAAATAATTTATTGTGATTGATATAATTTTGTGTTGCGATTGGAATTGAAGAATGATTAGAATACAAACAAAACTATAGAGGCTAGTTAATAACATAATACTCACGTGGTGGAAGTATAAAATTATGTTGCTATTTTGGGCATCCATCATCATAGATATATGTAAATTGTGTCATAACAGTATATGATGCCATTGATGTATTAATAACGTGAATATGAATGACAGGTAATAGATTCTTTATATATGATATAGTACCTATATATACTTATATATTCATAAAACTTGTGTTGTCAACATTTATCATATTAATATGAGAAATTGATTTCTTTAGATTAAATTATTTTATTTCTTACGTATGAAACTTATAGGACTTTTAAAAGCATCAATGTTGTGTGTGTGTGTGTGTCTATATATATATATATATGTGAAATATTGTATAGGACGAATTAAAAATAGTATATATACATTCTAATTAATTAATTTGTTGATAAAATTATAAAAGTTACTTAATAATAGATTTAACAGTGTGATGTTAGTAATGGTTAGATTTATAATAAAATTTTATTTTATTTTATTTTATTAGATCAGACGGAGGGAAATATATTTGGAATTTAAATTTTGGGTATTACATTGCTTAATCCAGGTATGGATTCCGTACTCTTTCAGCGAAACTCTTTTATTTTTAATTTATTCGTTTCGAAATTTAGTTTTGTCTCTCATAATTGTTCGTTCTTAAATTCGTGAGAATGTTTTATTTTGGCATCAGTATTTAAAACTAGTATTTGTACTCTTTGGTCTAGTGTGTCATGATTAATATTTATTTCGATTTTCGTAGTGATGTAAATGTTAGTATATTTTGGAGACTTGTGTTGATGATTTGTTCGATTTAACATGTACACGTTAGAACCCCTTTGTGTTGATATTGTGTTGGATGTGTTGTGACATGATATTCTTGTTAGAATATACCGTAGGGTATACCTGAGCTATAACCACCTGTGGGGTACCACACAGCACGTATCTCTTAACACCGAGGCGTGACACCTTCCGTGGCGGTGTGATCAGTCCACGACGTCTCCATTTTGTGCTCCGGTGGGAGTTGGCCATTTGGTGTTTTATTATGGGAGGCGTATGGGTTGACCCTAGTTTTCTGTTATGTTCTGTTCTGCGGATTAGTGATATTTGTGCCAAACACACCTTCCGATTTTACATGCATTGGATTCGCCGTCCAATGTGTGTGACTTGTCTGTGTAGCATTATTTGATTTGCCTGTGTGGCATTATTTGACTTGCCTGTGTGGCAAGGTATATTTCTGTTTTGTTCTGAGCTCGGTATGAAATAACACCCAGCCATTTGATTCAGCCTATTATTTCGTTGTGTTAGTTTTGTTCGTTTCGTTTCAGTTCGTTTCGTTTCATTTCATTTAATTGAGTTAGTTATTTCGGTTCATTATTTGTATTCTATATCCGTACTGATCATTTGACTCATGCTGTGTTTTTTCTTCCGGCAGGTAATCAGGGGGATCAAGGGCAAGTGTGATGAGAGCTCCATTCATTCCAATGATTTAGAAATATTCTGTTTAGACTAGATGTGTCAGTTTACTTGAAATTTTAATAATTATTTTAGATTGTGGTTTGAGACAATTTGGGATTTATTATGGTTGACTTGTGGTATTTATCAATTATTAAGACTATTCTTTTGTGGCTTTTAGCCTTGCTATTAAATTCATCAGTTTTGTTATGTTTTGAGTAACCTCTCTTTCTATTTCGGAAAGGGGTGTTACATATAACGCTCCACAGCCACATAAAATCTCTTCTCCTGATTTACACCACCATCCTGATCATAAGCATCAGACATTTTGTACTGTACTCTAAACAAAAGAAAATTGTTTAAACTAATCCAAATCTTTAATGTACAAAAATAAATACAAACAATATAGAATTAAAAAGGTTTGACTTATAATTAAGACAACTTGGGCATTAGAACAATGGTGCTTTGCACTGTACCCACGACCCACATATTCATTTACCGCTAGTTGGCCACTCATATACTTCTTAGTTCCAAAATATAACATCATTAAATAACTTTTGGAGTCAATTTGAGTCATGATAAATATTGTAAATTATCTAAAAATACAACTAATTATAAGTTTTATGGTTTCGTAAATTTTGATGAATCTTATCAATTCCGAATTTGAAAATGTTTCAAGAAGTCGATCTTATAATTTGGAATGGAGGGAGTATAAGGTTAGTTTCACTATTTAAGCTTGATCTGATGAGACTTGAGAGTAAACTTGTTCAAAGAATCGTGTCATGCTGAGACAGAAATTCATGAACTATAACAGTAGTACTCTGGCTCTGCTACATTTTTATCCAAAATAACTACAAAAAGCAACAGCTATTGTAAAAAGTACTTGGGTACTCTCCCTCGGTCCTAAAAAGTCATTTTTTTTAATTTATAAACCTCTGTCTTTAGACACATCAATACTTACAATGTAATTTAGTGGCACTTATTTAGAATAGAGGGAGTAGATGTTATGAAAAGTGAATGAACACTATATATATGTTAACTTATCTGTTGTACACCAATGCAGATAAACCGTATGTCAAGGTTAGTATTTTGTACTATGTCCTTAAGATAATTATGTCCTCCTGCTAAAAGTTTTATAGTACTTGTCTCCCAGGATACAATGACAACGTGTGTTATAGCAGCATTACAAATAACACACTCAACGAACCAAAATAAATGCTCTAGACTCTCTTTCAATATAAACTATAAACTGTTTATGAAAAAAAGAAGAAGACTTAGAATGTTTTATGCTTGAATGAATTGAGTGAATCAAATGGTTGCCCCCTCCTATCTATTTATAGGAGGGATTAGTGACCCTTAAGAAGGGACATAACCCATTGAAAAAGCACCATTAAGCCAAAACGACGTAGTTTAAAGCTTATAAGAAGAGGCGCGTCTTTTCGGACCATAAAACGATGTAATTTTAGCTTTAATAGACCAAAAACGATGTAGTTTAAGGCTTAACAGAAAAGGCGCGTCCGTTCAGTTAAAAACGACGTAGTTTTGCAGCGCCTGTTCAGGCAGATAACCTTTCTCAAAACGACACAGTTTAGACGCATCCATTCGGCAGGTAACGCTTCCCAAAACGATAGAGTATAATGATAATAAATTATCAAAACGACATAGTTTTTGATAATAGAACTAAATAAATAATAAAATAAATTTTTAATTAAAACTTTAAATAAATTTTGTCCAAAAAATTATATCACCCAGACTCTTGTGCCACGTGCCTGAGCTAGGTCGGTCGACAGTGCACGTGTGGGTTAGAATCAAGTCTTGACTAGGTCTTCTCCCTTCCACAAAAGTGGGATGCCCTTGGGGCCCAAACTTAAGAGCAATTTTCATGTATATAAACCTATTAAATCTTTAGTTCTTCACTAATGTGGGACTTGGCTTCCCACATATATTTATTATCATTTCTAAGAGTGATCTTTGAGAGTTAATATCTCATTCATTACTCCATGGATTTGAGCTTTCAAATATTTAATTTAATCTACTCATATAGTAGAAAACATTGATATGTGGATTCACTTAAAATAATTGTTAAAGTCCACTTTAATTTTGGCTCAAATTCTAACGGTAGAAGAATCGATGAAAACTAAAAGAAGATTGAATCAATATTTACAAAATAAATATCAGATTACCTCATTTATGTCATCAACCTCTTTAGATTGCTTCTTAACAAGATCATATATTTGTTTCTTGTATCTGCAAACATATTAGGATATCAATCCAGATGAAACAATAAATCTTCCTCGTAAACATGGCAAAATAACATAACCACAAAAGCACAGAGCCACATACGGATTTGAAACCTTTATTAGCATTGCAAAAAGAAGTTATAGATCTTTAATGTCCCGCTTCAAAGTAAATCCCACCATGAAAAAATAATATAAAAAAGTGACATGCTAGATTACAAATTGATGATGCACAACTTAATATAGTGAAACAAGAGTGTTACAGCATGTGTAGCCCTCATATTTGTTGAGTTGTGCATGAGGAACAAGATGCGAGTAAATCAAAATCAGGTTTCCAAGAGGGGAAGGAAATTGTCACAAATTAGTGCATCTTATTTTAGTCCTGCTATTTAGTTATTAGTCTATTTTGTTTAAATAAGTCGAGCCTTTGGTTGCTGAGGTGTAATAGTAGTTATTTTGTTATCTAAATTTATGCAGTTGACAAGGTCTTTTAGGATTCTATTTCTACTGAAGTTGGTACTGCTGTTAGCTATTTTTGTTGTAATAGTGGGTAGCTTTTGTGATTTCTTTTTGCTATAAATTTGTAATCATTAGTTTGCAAGAAATAAGAAATCAAGTTTCCATCTTTATTATTTCTTTTACCTTCTTAGCTCTCAAGTGTTCGAGTGTTGTATTCCTTCTCTACAAAAGCTCTTTTTGTTTACATGGTATCAGAGCCCAAGGTTAGAAAGTGGGTTTTTTTTTTAGACAAGGTGTTTATTATTTTATCTTTTATTCTCGTGACAACTAAGATGGAGTTCAACAATAATGACAGTAGTTCCACTCAATATGATATTGAGAAGCTTGTAGGCACAAACTACAAGTATTGGCGATTGTGCATGGAAGCTTACCTTCAAGGTCAGGATTTGTGGGATCTTGTTTCCGGCGCAGATTCAGAACCAAAAGAGACTCCGAAGAATGCTAAACCGTGTCGAAAATGGAAGATGTGGTAAAGCTCTATTTGCACTTCGAACATCGATCAGTAAGGATTATATTGATCATGTTCGAAATGAGAATTCACCAAAGAAGGTGTGGGACACTTTGGCAACACTTTTTAGCAAGAAGAACAAGAAGGTATGTCAATTTCAAAATATTTTTTAAAGATTAAAATATATGTTCTGAAATTTCAAAATTAGATGTTGATGAGAATATTAGTGAGGCGAGATTAAGGAGGTTTCTAATTCGCGGATTGAAGAAAGAATACTCATCATATATTATGTGATGCCCCCAAAATATGTATACATCACTCATTTTGAGTCGTCAAATACATGGTACAGAAACAACTACAACTTTATTAATACAATAGTCGTGCAAAAACGACAACACATAAACTATGAGTTTAAATATAAATATTGTCTTCTAGACAATATCCACACTTAGATAAGTCCTTATTACAATTATTGATACACTATTTTTACAAAAATAGTGAGGACTGCTAAAACAACTGTCTAGGACCATCACTCTATACCCCGACTAGTTCCTGCTATATTCTCGCTTCCTGAGAAGAAAAATAGAACAAAAAGGAAAAGGGTGAGCTCAACTAGCCCAGTAAGAATATTATGACTAAGATAATGTACAACAAATTATCCTTAGTTCTCAACAAGGAAAAATCTGATAGAATATAATAGACAACAAGTTTTAGATCAACATTTGCAGCGGAAACAATAATTCATTAGAAGAATTAAGTACAGAATGAAATCTACTATCATCTATGAATTTAAAAGTCCATCGTCAATATTTTATCCATGTAACATCAATCAATATACGTCTTGCATCAAATACTCATCTTTGCACTACGGGCCAAAGATATTCATTTGTATCGCTAGTTGGTCATGTTCATCTCAAAACCTATTCATCTTTGCACTACGGGCCAAAGATATTCATCAAGTAATCATTCATCTTTGCATTACAGGCCAATGATATTCATCAAGTATCACCATTAAAGATTGAGGATGATGAAAAACATTTTAGAGAACGAATCCAGTGAGATAAAAGGACAAAGATTAGAGATTCGTACTTTAGATAATTCAAGTTTAAAAATACCCCATAATAAACCATAATGGAAGAATATTCAAGAATGAAGATCAAAACATGGATACAATCAAAGATAGTAACCATAATAGACATCTGGGACAAAGAAGAGAAAATTTTATTTTTTGGTGAATAGTGTCGTATTCGTGAATAGTGCTGTATACGTGAATATTATCGTATACGTGAATAGTAACCCCGACACAAAGAGGTATAAATTCCATAATAAAATTTATACCAATATTTCAGTATAATGATATTGAAAGAAATAATATCATTTACGAAGAAAATAACATCCCTTACGTCAAAATATATAACAGTACTTCTGACTGGAATAGCCGAAGGAAAGCTGAAGGAAACTTGCACTGAATAACAACTCTCAAAGTATTTAAATACTCACAAAATACGCTCGATAATATATATATATATATAGAGAGAGAGAAAAAAAAACTTGTTTTTGGTGTGATTTTAAATTCTAACTAAGCACCCTATTTATAGGAAAATACTAGAATGCCAAAGGAGACTAAATTAATAAAATATTATTATTATTTTTCTTTCTTCTGCGCATGCCTTTGAATAGCCCACCACATTTGAAAAATTAATTCAGCACATTTTTCCACCAAAAACAAAAGTGGGGCCCACCCATGTTTTTAATAAAAATATTTAATTTTTGAAACTTCAATAATTCATAATAAATAGTCCTTTTATCAGAAAAATATAAATTTTATGTCCATTTCATAGGAAATCAAATTCTCTACAACTTTGTAGGTTTAAGTTTTTCCAAATTCCAAACGAAAAATGTCCGAAATCCACATACGGACAATTTTTAATACCTCAATTCTGACAAAATACTGATAAAACACCTCAGCATTAATTCCTTCATTTATATCCACACAAAATAAATATTTCCCTATCCATCCACATAAAATAAATATTTTCTTATCATATAAATCAATAATTAATTATTCACAAATAATATTACAGAATCACAATTATGACAACCAAGTCGTTTCCAAGAAAGAGGGGGCTTTCCGATAAGGATTTCTCCTTACTGGCGCTCAATTAGGTGACCAAACCCCTTTCCTAGATAGAACTTCCTTAGACATTGCCAATAATGTCATCTAATAATATTATTCAAATAATATAAATTATTGATCTGATAATGGGAAATACTATGCAATGATAATTATTGAAACAACAATAATATAAAATATCAACGCAACAATTATTGAATCAATAAAATAAAATATTGAACAGTAATTACTGTAACAATTATTGAGTAGTGCCTTCTTACGTAAGAATCAATAATTCAAAAATCATCGCAATACCGCAGCTACTTTGCAACCACGCCATTCATCGTATTTTAACCACAAGGTAATCCAACAATGTTAACGGTAATAATTACATCGTTATTTATAAAAAAAAATTAAACTTGTTGTTTTCTTCATTCGATGATTATTACATTATGGGCCCACAATGGGCTCAAGCTAATAAATGCGAATATTCCCCGACAACAAGAATATTCCACGACCAAACGAATATTTCCCGACAAAAATGAATATTTTATAACCACTTACTTATTTTGAAAAATTTGCACATTTCACCCATAACCAAAGCATTATATCAAATTAATTCCTTATATTTCAATATAATGAATAGAGGAAATTCAATTTTATTTATAAGATGTTGGGGTCTTACAACCTCCCCTTCTTATGAAATTTCGTCCTCGAAATTGACGTACATACCTGATATTTTGAAAAGGTGAGGGTACCTCGCTTTCATTTCCGATTCCAACTCCCAGGTTATTTCCTCCATAGCATGGTTCCTCCACAAAACCTTAACTTGTGGTATAACCTTGGTGCGTAGGACATGCTCTTTCCTATCCAAGATCTTAACAGGTACCTCCTCGTACGTTAAATCTTCGGCTATCTAGTCTGGTTCTAACGCAATAATGTGGTTTGGGTCTTTCACATATTTATGAAGCATAGATATGTGAAAATCATTATGAACACGAGACATGCCTGGAGGTAATGCGAGCCTATAAGCCACATTTCCTATTCGGTCAAGACTCTCAAATGGACCAACAAATCGTGGATTGAGCTTTCCTCTCTTCTCGAATCTTGTAACTCCCTTCCATGGAGCAATACGTAACAGTACGTGATCTCCAATATTAAATTCTACGTCCTTTCGATGAAGATCAACATAACTCTTTTATCGATCTTGTGAGGTCTTTATACGTTGCCAGATCATTTGAATCTTTTCTGTAGTCATGCGTACTAATTCTGGTCCCAACAACGTTGCTTTACCCACCTCGTCCCAATATACTAGAGAACGACATTTTTGTCCATACAACGCTTCAAATGGAGCCATGCCTATACTTGCTTGATAACTGTTGTTGTAGGAGAATTCCACCAATGGTAAGTACTTATCTCAACTCTCTTTGAAATCTAGGACACAGAGTCTTAATATATCTTCAAGAGTTTGAATAGTCCTTTTTGATTGCCCGTCCGTTTGAGGATGGTATGCCGAACTGAATCGTAAATCCGTGCCCATAGCTTTCTACAAACTAACCCAAAATCGTGAAGTGAATCTTGGGTCACGATTCAAAAATATGGATACTGGCATGCCATGCAATCTCATAATCTTATTTACGTACATACGAGCAAGACGTTCAAGGGAATAAGTCTCATGTATAGGCAAGAAATGAGCAGACTTGGTTAATCTATCAACAATAACCCAAATCACATCTATACCTTGAGAAACCTTGGGAAGACCCATAACGAAATCCTTAGTAATGTGTTCCCACTTTCATTTAAGAATCTCAAGTGGTTGCAATGGACCCTTTGGCACTTGATGCTCCTCCTTTATACGTTGACAAGTTAAACACCTCGAGATAAACTCCGCGATCTCTTTCTTCATATTGCTCCACCAAAATGTATGTCAAAGATCATGATACATTTTGGTACTCCCAAGATGGATTATAAATGGTGTGTTGTGTGCCTCCATCATGATTCTATGCTTTAAGTCAAAATCGTTAGGAATGCAAAGTCTGGAGTTGACTTGAAGTATTCCTTCTTCATCGATTCTTGCTTCTGGAAGAACACCTTCTTGTACTTTCTTCTTCATACGTATCATCTTTGGGTCTGTGGCTTGAGCAGCTTTTACTTTATCGATTAAAGTCGGTTCTACTCGTATGTTTGATATCATCACGTGGGTACTTGGAGCCTTTAACTCTATCTCCATCCTTTGTAAGTCGTATAAAATGGGTCTTTGTGTTAACAACATTGCACTCGTACCTGCATACGATCTTCTACTCAATGCGTCAGCTACCACGTTCGCTTTTCTAGGATGATATTGAATGCTATGGTCGTAATCTTTCAACAGCTTGAGCCAATGTCGTTGCTGCATATTGAGTTCCTTTTGGGTGAAGAAATATTTGAGGCTTTTATGATCCGTATAAATCTCCACTTTCTCCCCATACAGGTAGTGTCTCCAGATTTTCAATGCAAAAATGACTGCTGCCAACTCCAGATCATGAGTAGGATAATTCCTCTCTTATTCTTTGAGTTGTCATGAGGCATAGGCTATGACTTTCCCATGTTGCATGAAAACATATCCTAACCCTTTGTCTGAAGCATCGTTGTAGATAACAAATCCATCCGAACCAGATGGTATTGTTAGAACAGGTGCTGAAATGAGTCTCCTCTTTAGCTCTTGGAAACTCTTCTCGCATTCCTCGCTCTATACGAATTTTGTACCTTTCCGAGTCAGCTGAGTTAACGGGGTAGCGATTCAAAAAAAATAATTCTTCCACGAATCTCCGATAGTAACCACCTAAGCTTAGAAAGCTAGATATTTCGATTACTGACTTAGGTTGCTCTCAAATGTGACTCATATCCCAATCTTGGATAGCACGTCACAATGGCACCTATCGTTACCACCACACAAATATAGAGTCCCCTACGGAGAGTCTGGCTTTAGTGCATTCCACAAAGGAAGTCACCAGATAGAGGCTCGGGTACCAACTCTTGTAGTTGGGTTTTTAATTCCTGAAGTTCAATAGGAGCCATTCGATATGAGATTTTAGAAATGGGGTTTGTACCAAGTTTAAGGTCGATACAAAATTTGATATCACGCTTTGGGGTAGGCAAGGAATTTTTTTAGGAAATACGTCAGGAAATTCACTAACAACAGAAATATCATTCAAATCTGACGTATTTTTGTTTAAATTCATGACATGGGCTAAGAAAGCTTGACATCCATTTTTAACAAAAGAATGGCTTTATGGCTTGATATGACAGTGATTGAATTTAGTGGTTTGGTTGCTTGAATTTGCATAACAGGTTGGTTAGGAATATGAAAACTAACAACCTTACAAAAATAATCAATTTTTGCATGATGAGTGGTTAACCAATCAATCCCTAAAATCACATCAAATGCAAGTATCTTTAAAGAGATAAGATCAACAGGTAATGTGATGGTGCTAACTTGGATCAAACAAGATTTATAAATAGTGGATGTAACAAAAGTTTCTCCTAACGGAGTCTCCACAGATAAGTCAAAGTCTAATTTCTCTAGAGTCAAGTTTAAATGTTGAGCACAAGCAGGAAAGATAAAAGAATGGGTAGAACTGGTATCTAGTAAGGTATAAACTTCGCAAGAGTTCAAGATTAGCTTACCCGTGATCACCTTGTTCGGGTTTCTCGCGTTTTGGCCAGTCACGACAAATGCCCTCCCTTGAACCACCGACTTTGTTTTGTCCGTAGTCGCCTTTGGTGTCACTGTCCCAGCTGGACTTGACTTCGTTACCGGACAAAATCGGGCTATATGATCGTCTTTTCCACAACTGAAACACACCTTGGAAGGCTGTGAACAGTTTGGACTTATGTGTCCCTCCTCTCCACATCTGTAGCATCTAACTGGCGGTTGTTCTCCTCCCCTAGAATTTTTTGTTGGTGCTGGTGCTGGTGCTGATGTCTTCTCGTCATTGTTGAATCTCCTCTTTTTAAAATTTCCACTTGACTCACCTCTCCTATTATCATGGCCACGATTACCACCCGAGTGGTTACCGCTTTTGTTCGTATTTTTCCCTCCTCGCTGGTTATCATCGCTCCGATGACTGCTGTCACCGGTATGACCCTGGTTGTGGCCCCTTGGTTAAGCATACTCATTATCTCGCTCTAATAATTGAGCCCTATTGACAACATCTGAATACAGAGAAAATTTGTGAGAGATAAGGTATTGACGAATCTCGGGTTTTAGACCTCTCAGAAACATCCGCGTCATACGTTCCTCATTCTCTACCAAATGAGGTGCAAACACGGATAACTCATGAACTTCGCCAGATCTTTGGGACACCGCCATATTGTTCTATTCGATCTAATAAACTCTACCTCCTTCATATGACGAATACTTTTAGGAAAGTAGTTGTCATTGAACTGTCAGATCTTTCCCAAGACATGTTGAGTGCAATTTGGTACGAGTGCAGCTTCACAATTCCTACCAGATGTCACGCCTCACCACGGAACATAAAGGTGGCGAATGGAACCTTCTATTCTTCTGTGCATCCCAAGACATCGAATATCTTGATAATTTGCTTGACCCACGTTTCCGCATTAATCGGATCCGGCTTTCCCCAGAAATTTGGTGCTCCCAACTCCTTGAACTGCTTGGCCGTGACAAACCGTGCGTTGCTATTATTTCCACCCGTATTTTGTACACGAGTCTCCCTCGTCTGATTTTGCATGAACTGCAAAAAGCTTCTAAACATCCCATCATTCATCGTTTGCTCGGTAGTATTGTTTACAAAAGGAATATTTCCTTCCTGTTGCACGTTCTCCTGGTTGGTGATTGAAGGTTGTTCCACGGTCTCATACACTTCATTGTTAACGTTCTCAGCTGTCATTCTTAAAAACTGCCATAAAACAAGGGTTAATTAAACAAATTAACATATCACATAATATCCCTATATTATGACCTTCCAACAAATAAGCTTAGGTATGACACACTAGCGAAAGATTTATTCGTCTCTCCCCTCCTAGTTCTATTCCCCGATCTCTGCCAGAGACCATATCCCTAAGCTCTGATACCAACTGTGACGCCCCCAAAATAGGTATACATCACCCATTCTGAGTCGCCAAATACATGGTACATAAACAACTACAACTTTATTAATACAATTGTCGTGCAAAATACGACAACACATAAACTGTGAGTTTAAATACAAATATTATCTTCTAGACAATATCCACACTCAGATAAGTCCTCATTATAATTATTGATACACTATTTTATAAAAATAGTGAGGACTGCTAAAACAACTGTCTAGGACCATCACTCTATACCCCGACTGGTTCCTGCTATATTCTGACTTCCTGAGAAGAAAAATGGAACAAAAAGGTAAAGGGTGAGCGCAAGTAGCCCAATAAAGAATATTATGACTAAGATAATGTACAACAAATTATCCTTAGTCCTCAACAGGGAAAAATCTGATAGAATATAATAGACAACAAGTTTTAGATCAACAACTGCAGCGGAAACAACAATTCATTAGAAGAATTAAGTAGAGAATGAAATCTACTATCATCTATGAATTTAAAAGTCCATCATCAATATTTTATCCTTGTAACATCAATCAATATACATCTTGCATCAAATATTTATCTTTGCACTACGGGCCAAAGATATTCATTTGTATCACCAGTTGGTCATGTTCATTTCATCACCTGTTCATCTTTGCACTACGAGCCAAAGATATTCATCAGGTAATCATTCATCTTTGCACTACAGGCCAAAGATATTCATCAAGTATCACCATTAAAGACTGATGATGATGAAAATCATTTTAGAGAACGAATCCAGTGAGATAAAATGACAAAGATTAGAAGATATGTACTTTAGATAATTCAAGTTTAAAAATACCCTATAATAAACCATAATAGAGTAAAATTCAAGAATGAAGATCAAAACATGGATACAATCAAAGATAGTAACCATAATAAACATCTGGGACAAAGAAGAAAAAATTTTATTTTTCGGTGAATAGTGCCGTATACGTGAATAGTAACCCCGATACAAAAAGGTCGAACTTTCACAATAAAATTCATACCAATATTTCAGCATAATGATATTGAAAGAAATAATATCATTTACAAAGAAAATAACATCCCTTACCTCAAAATAACAGTACTTCTGACTGGAATAGCCGAAGGAAAGCTGAAGGAAACTTGCACTGAATAGCAACTCTCAAAGTATCTAAATACTCAAAAAATACGCTCGATAATATAGAGAGTGAAAAAACTTATTTCTGGTGTGATTTTCAATTCTAACTAAGCACTCTATTTATAAGAAAATGCTAGAACGCCAAAGGAGACTAAATTAATAAAATAATATTATTATTTTTCTTTCTTCTACGCATGCCTTTGAACAGCCCACCACATTTGAAAAATTAATTCAGCACATTTTTCCGCCAAAAACAAAAGTGGGGCCCACCCTTGTTTTTAAGAAAAACATTTAATTTCTGAAGCTTCAATAATTCATAATAAATAGCCCTTTTATTAGAAAAATACGAATTTTATGTCCATTCTATAGGAAATCGAATTCTCTACAACTTTGTAGCTTTAAGGTTTTCCAAATTCCAAACGAAAAATGCCCAAAATCCACATACGAACGATTTTTAATACCTCAATTCTGACAAAATACTGATAAAATACCTCAGCATTAATTCCTTTATTTATATCCACACAAAATAAATATTTCACTATCCATCCACATAAAATAAATATTTTCTTATCATATAAATCAATAATTAATTATTCACAAATAATATTACAGAATCACAATTATGATGATCGAATCGCTCCCCGAGAAAGAGGGGCTTTCAGATAAAGATTTTTTCTTCTTGGTATGAATTAGGTGACCAAACCCCTTTCCTAGACAGAACTTCCTTAGACATTGCCAATAATGTTATCTAATAATATTATTCAAATAATATGGATTATTGATCTGATAATGGGAAATATTGTGCAATGATAATTATTGAAACAACAATAATATAAAATATCAACGCAATAATTATTGAATTAATAAAATAAAATATTGAACAGTAATTACTGTAACAATTATTGAGTAGTGCCTTCTTCCATAAGAATCAATAATTCAAAAATATTGTGCAATCTGGTAATATTCTTGTGCAACCACGCCAGACATCAGTATTTTTAACCACAAGGTAATCCAACAATGTTAACGGTAACAATTACGCCGTTATTTATAAAAAAAAATTAAACTTGTCATTTTTTTCATCCGACAGTTATTCTGTTATGGGCCCACAAATGGCTGCGCCATTGTAAGAATATTCCCCGACAACAAGAATATTTCACGACCAAACGAATATTCCCCGACAAAAATAAATATTTTATAACCACTTGCTTATTTTGAAAAATTTGCACATTTCACCCATAACCAAAGCATTATATCAAATTAATTCCTTATTATTTCAAGATAATGAATAGAGAAAATTCAATTTTATTTATAAGAAGTTGGGGTCTTACATATTACCTCCATTCAAGGGTGGCCTGTTTAACCATCAATTGAAAAATTAGAGAACTTGCTTGCCAATCAAGAAGCCTTGGCAAAGCAAATGTCTTTAAAACCGGTGTATGAATCCAACAATGCTCTCTTCTCAAAAGAAAAGCCCAAGGAGAAGCATGGTGTGACGCCCCCAAAATAGGTATACATCACCCATTTTGAGTCGCCAAATACATGGTACAGAACTTAAATACAAACTTCATTTATACAATACGACAAAACGTAGCTGAGAGTTTTGACACGAATATTATCTTCTCGACAATATCTAAACTCAAATGGAGTCCTCATTACAATTATTATCACGCAATTTCACAGAATAGTGAGGACTATTACAACCACCATCTCGGACCGTCACTCCATTCTCCGACTAGTCCTAGCTACGTTCTCATTTCTTAAAGAGAACAATGAAAGCAAAAGGGTGAGCTCAACTAGCCCAGTACAAAATATTATGACTTAATTCATTTATCAATAGCCTTCATCACAATAAATCAGAGATTTAGAACATATGGTAGATAATAAAAGTTTTCAACCATAATTGCAGCGAAATCAACAATCCATTAGAAGAGTCAAGTAGAACATAATGTCTACTATCTCCTCCAAATTAAAAGTCCATCGTTAATATTTTATTCATGTAATACTCATCAACAGTTCTTTGTTGTACCCAAGACAAAGAGAACTTTCATCACCTGTCTTTACGTGAACCACTAAAGATTATAGTTAAATTCACAATTCATATTTATAATGTGACGCCCCCAAAATAGGTATACATTACCCATTCTGAGTCGCCAAATACATGGTACAGAAAAATAACTACAACTTTATTAATATAATTGTCGTGCAAAATACGACAACACATACTGTGAGTTTAAATACAATATTGTCTTCTAGACAATATCCACACCCAAATAAAGTCCTCATTACAATTATTGATGCACTATTTTACAAAATAGTGAGGACTACTAAAAACAACTATCTTGAATCATCACTCCATTACCCCATTAGTCCTCGCTAAACTCTCACCTCCTGAGAAGAAAAATGGAACAAAAAGGTAAAGGGTGAGCGCAAGTAGCCCAATAAAGAATATTATGACTAAGATAATGTACAACAAATTATCCTTAGTCCTCAACGAGGAAAAAATCGATAGAATATAATAGACAACAAGTTTTAGATCAACAATCTGCGCAATGGAAACAACAATTCATTAGAAGAGTTAAGTAGAGAATGAAATATACTATCATCTATGAATTTAAAAGTCCATCATCAATATTTTATTCTTGTAACATCAATCAATATACATCTTTGCACTACTGAGCCAAAGATATTCATTTATATCACCAGGTTGGTCATGTTCATCTCAACACTGCTCATCTTTGCACTACTGGGCCAAAGATATTCATCGAGTAATCATTCATCTTTGCACTACTGGGCCAAAGATATTCATCAAGTATCACCATTAAGGACCCAGGATGATGAAAAACATTTTAGAGAATGAATCCAATTGAGATGTAAGGACAAATATTAGGGATTAAGTATTTGGTTTATCCAAATTCAATAATACTCCATAATAACCAAGTGTGAAGTAGAATTCAAAAATAAAGATCAAAACATGGATACAATCAAAGATAGTAACCATAAAAGACATCTGGAAGAAAAGAGAAAATTTCATTTTTCTATTGAATAGTCTTTATATTTGTGAATAGTGCCATATCGTGAATAGTAACCCCAGAGCACAAAAAGTTCCAAATTTGATTAAAATTTAGATCAATACTTGACATAATGATATTGAAAGAAATAATATCATATATGAAGAAAATAACATCCTTACCTTAAAATAACCGCAGTACTTACATTTGGAATCTTTGGATATAATCTTTGAAGGAACTTGCAATCAGATATAACACTCAAGTATCAAAATACTCATAAGAATACGCCGATAATATAGAGAGAGAGAGAAAAACTTTGTTTACGGTGTGATTTTTAATTCCAACTTAGCCCTCTATTTATAGGAAAATGTTAACACCTTAAAGCCAGACTTGACTTTACTATCTTGATGACTTTACCTGCTACTATTGCCACCCACCACATTTGAAATTCAATTGAGCACATTTCTCACCAACCAATTCTAGAATTTTCCAAAATGTTTTATCATTTAAACAATAATCAGAAACTTTAACAATTCATAGAAAATCGCCCGTTTATTAGAAAAATACGAATTTTATGTCCATTTCACACGAAAATCGAATTCTCTACAACTTGTCAGAAGAAAGTTTTTCCAAATTTCAAACAGAAAATATCCGAAATCCACAAACGGATGATTTTTAATACCTCCAATCTGACAAAATACTGATAAAATATCTCAACATTAATTCTTTCATTAATAACCATATAAAATAAATAAATTCATCATTTATATCCACATCAAATAAATATTTCCTTATAATATAAATCAATAATTAATTATTTCCAAATAATATTACAGAATCACAATTATGACAACCCGTAGTTCCCGAGAAAGAGGGGCTTTCAGATAAGGATTTTTCCTTCTTGTAATGATTAGATGACCAAACCTCTCCTTGACAGAACTTTCTAGACATTGCCAATAATGCTATCTAATAATATTATTCAAATAATATGAATTATTGATTTGATAATGGGAAATACTATGCAGTGACAATTATTAAAACAACAATAATATAAACTATCAACGCAGCAATTATTGAATCAATAAAATAAAATATTGAATAAAGAACTCACATAACAATTATTGAGTAGTGCCTTCTTACATAAGAATCAATAATTCAACTATACTTTGTGCAATCTGGTGCCACTCTTTGTAACCACGCCGTATTCATCGTATTTTAACCACCAGGTATTCCAACAGTGTTAATGGTAACCATTACGTCGTTAATTATAAAAACTCATACTTTGTCGTTTTCTTCATCCGACAATTATCCTGTTATGGGACCCACGAACGACTGCGCCGTCGTACGGATATTCCCGACAAAAAGAATATTCCACGACCAAACGAATATTCCCCGACAAAAGGAATATTTTATAACCACTTGCTTATTTTGTAAAATTTGCACATTTCACCCATAACCAAAGCATTATATCAAATTAACTCCTTACTATTTCAAGATAATAAATAGAGAAAATTTAATTTTATTTACAATAAGTTGGGGTCTTACATATAATCATGTAAATCAACAGTTTCTACTTGCCACAAAGGCTTAATAGAACATTTACTCAATATCCTTACCCCAAAGGCTAAAGATATTCAAATGTAATAACAATGATCATACCAATCAGTTGTCTATCTTTACACTACGTGCCAAAGATATTCAACTATTAAACCAATGGTTATGATCATATCAATCAATTGTCTGTCAGTGCACTACGACCAAAGACATACAATTGTTAACTAATGGTCATGATCCTGCCAATCACATCATCGAATTATCCATGCACTACGGGCCAAGGTTATTCGTTAGTATCACTAGTGGTCATGATGATGTCATACACCTGTCCATCTTTGCACTACAAGCCAAAGCTATCAATTAACAGTTTGTCTTTGCACGTAAGCCAAAGATATATAACTGTAAAACCAATAATCAACAGTCCATCTTTGCACGTAAGTCAAAGATATACAACTGTAAAACTAATAATCAACAGTCCATCTATGCACTACGGGCCAAAGATATACAATTGTAAAACCAATAATCAACAGTCCATCTATGCACTACGGGCCAAAGATGACTTTCGTTATAATATAAGCACGAGGATGATGACAATATTATAAGCATTCAATTAAACGAAATTAAGGATAAATATTAAAGACTTTAAATTTATCCAGAGTTTAAAAATGTCCAAATTGGCAACATGATAACTGCTTTGTGTAGTAAATTCAAGAATAATATTCACGTATCAAAAATAATTTGGACAGAAAAGAATCACTTTTTCATCGTGAATAGTACTTCGTGAATTGTAACGATCGAAAAACTTTGTAATTTAATTTAAATATTTATTGAATTAAATAAATATTTTAAATAATTTATTTATTGAGGGAAATAAATAATTAATGAATTATGGTGAATCAATTTAGTAATTAAATTGATTAGTGTAAATTAAATTGAGTAATGATAATTTTATTTAAAGGATTTAATTTAAGGAAATAATTAAATTAAATCAATTGCTTAATATTTAAGAAGATAATTAAATTAAATGAATTGTTTAATTTAAAGGAAATAAATAAATAAAGTGATGTTTCTAATTTTTTTAATTAAATTAGATATATAATTATTTATTAATTATAAGTATAATGATAATAAGAATTTTATTATTATTATAAGTTATTTAAAATTAACTAAACTAAAATTATTTAAATTAACTAAATTAATGGTGTGACATGAAAACTATATAATATAAATAATAATTTAATTTGGGGGGAAAAGGTGTTAGCCAAACAAGGTCTTGTGGCCTTTGGCTTATTCCAACTGACGTCTTTTGTTTTCTTTAACTGAAAGAGAACGTGGGAGTCAGTATATGTGGGTTATGCGTCTTATTTTTTCCTAAGGCTTGATAAAATAGAGATACAGAGAAGAAGGAATCACAGAATATTGAGAGTGAGAAATTGAGAGAGTAATCTCTGTGAGTTTGCCAAGAGAAGAAGAGATTCACTATCTTTTGCTAGCATTCAATCAAGGATTTAAGGTATAATCTACCCCTAATTCTAATTCTCAGTTTTGTAATTTTCATTTTCTGGAATTGGGTTTTTGTCAAGTGTTGATTGTAAGATATGGGTTATGGGTGTGTGATAGTATTGTAGAATCTGTTATTGGAATGTATATATAAAAGGGGTAGCAATCAAACACGTGAAATTGAATTGTAAGAAGGAAATATAACTAACAGTGTTCATATTTGAAAAAGGGCTTTAGGAAGTATGAAAGTTGATGCTCTATATGTGTTATAATCTATAATTTGTTATTGGATAATGTTAGTAGGTTAAGAAACGAAAGCGGTGTAGTTTAAATCATGTCAATTGATTAAGAATCGAATTCGCTAAAAGTGTCAAAATTGAAGGAATTTGGAAAAATATGGTTTTCGATTCTTCGAATTCGTGTGCATGTGATGTTTTTGTATATAGAATGATGTTTAGCATGTGTAGCTATGATATTACAAAGTTTTCGATGTTGAAGTGGGGTGGAATTCTGTGGAATTGGGATTTTTGGCCAGAGCAGAGTCTGATTTTGAGTTTCTGCAAAACTAAAACTGATGCTTCACTGGTGCTATTGTTCATGTCTATTCTTCTTTGCTGCTGTGTGTATTGTAATCTAGTGTAAAGCTGGCCTTGACCGCTAGTAGTCGATCGAACTTAGTAATGAGTCATTAACAACATAGATTGAAAATTGTTAACTTAACATATTTTAATGATTTGTAAATGACCTAAAACATGTTACAAGGCATAGTAGTGTATTGTAATCATAACGCCAAAATTATAGATTATGAATTAGTAAGTTGTGGAAGTTCGTAATGTGATGTCATTTGAATTGGAATTGTTTTACAATCACCATGTCGTATACTATGATATAATTGAGAATTCAGTTTCGTGGTACGTAAATGAGTAGGATAATCAAGTCCTAAGTTAAGGATTATATACTTGATTAAAATGAAAACTAAACTAATGAAATGGGTGTTAATGTAACTAATTGTTGTTGCGAATTAAATGTTATATGTAGGGTAATTGGAGATTATTTTACATTTGTGTAGCTTACATACAAGGCAAGTTTCTAAACCCTAACTCTTTACATTGAGTAAGCTTTCTAACTTCATTCTTTTCATATTGAATGCAAGTTTCCATTCCTAAATTATTATTGTACAAGTTCTTAACATTCTTTGTAAAGTTGAGCAAGCCTAACCTATCTTGTGTATGTTTGTACAAGCCTATGTAACCTAATTCGTTACATCGAGCGAGTTTTATTTTCCTAATTATTATTCAAAGCATATATCGTTCTAGTACATTGATTCAAGTGAGTTTGTTCTAGTTCTTTTGGTTATAGCACTTTGCATATTTATCATGTTTATTCAATTATATATAATGTTGATATCCAATCTTTGACCTTGATAGCCTTGTTCAGTTATACATTCTTGTATTAAATCTTTATTGATGGAAATTGAATAGTGTTCTAAAATTCTAGAAACACTGATAAGCTAGTTCCAAACTAAACTTTCTTTAGTGCAAAAATTCTAAATTCAAACTGAGACGAATAACCCTAACATAGGGGATTTTATACGTGTAACGTTAGATGTTTGTGCACAATACATGGTACAAAGGGATGATCCCCCTAAGTACGTTAAGAAGGGTCTGTATAGTCTAAATGACTGTTAAGGTTGGGTAATAATACCTAAGTACCGGGGACATAGTTCGTGGTCTTAAGACCCTCAGATATTAAAATTCGAACTTGTTTTCTATTTTGATTCGTAGAACAAGTTCATTATTATTCAGCATTTGTTGTACACTCTCATATTGTTATCATTACTACTTTCTATATCAGTGAGTATTTGTTTGCTCACTCTTGCAATTAACACTGTAGCTAAAGTGGAGAAAGTTGATGAGCCATCTACTAGCAAAGGGAAGGGTAAACTGTCCAAGTGTTGAGGACTTATGGAAGTTAATTTAAATGTTTTATGTTACCAGACTTGTTTTATTTTATGATGTATTCTGCAAACTGATGTAATAAATTTAAGGTTAGATTACCTGGGATTATTTTGAGAAGATGATGTAACCCTTTAATGGGAAAGATTAATGTTTAAGTTATTTAAATTATCTCTTTATCCTTTATGATGGGTAGTTAGATGTAATGGTTTTGGTAAGTGAACACCAAATCCTATGGGAATGGAGTACCTGGATTTGGGGGTGTCACAGGTTGGTATCAAAGCTCTAGGTTATGAACCTTAGGTGGGGGAAACCTTAGGAAGTAACCTTTAAGGAAACAGAAAACATAGAGGTGTCCAACTCTTATCGAGTTTTAAGGTGTGGATTAAGGCATCCATTGAAGCTAAATAATAAAAGACATTATGTGCTATGTGTTAATAACTTATGTGCTTGCGAGTATCGAAAATGTTAAGTAAAACCTAAAATATTTTGTTGTCAGGATGTCTAACGAAGGAGGATCCAGTCCAGCTAGGGAAGTGATACCTCAGGTACCTAGAGATGACGAATCCCGGGATATTCATGTTGTGCGGGAACAGTTGATCTAGGAGGATGAGCCTATGACCGATCCCGAGGAGGATAGTTCTGAGGAGATAGAGGAGGATGATGAGGAAGAGGATCCTAAGGAGTTTCCACCAAACCCCATATTAGCAGAGATGTATGATGCTCTATACGACCATAACATAGAATTACAAGACGAGGTTGAGGAGTTGAAGGAGATGGTTGAGATGCATCATGCTTCGATGAAGCAGAAGGATGCAGAGATTCAGGAACTTAACTCACGCCTTGGAAACACGGAGTGGGACTTAGTTCATACCAAGGGTCAGCATGAAGACCTGCTAGCAGTAAACGAAAAGATGAAGACTGACATGGAAAAGTTGAAAGATGACTTCAAAGAGGAATCAGCTAAACGTTCCAGAGCAGAGGACGCTTGGATGAAGGCAACTCAACGTGCAGACCGTGCAGAGGCTAAGGTCCAAGTGAAGAAGGCTAAGATGAAATAGATGGATTACACTTTTAATTCTACGATTGATAGGGCTCAGGATTGAGTATTTTATTATCCACCTCAGTTTGAGAATTCACCGTGGTTCGTGATGGATCGCAGAACGACTTATCGTATCATGGAGGAAGAGCGTCGGGAAGCCTTACGACGTCTTAATAAGACTGATAATAATATGTGGTTAATTATGTGAATAAATAAAATGTGAATCCCTTATTTTGAGATAAATAAAGGGATAGCATGAGTATGTAATCCTGAAACGTGTTTAGTTCAGGAAAGTGGATGTTTATAGTGGTTATGCTATCTTTAACATGTTTTAAAACATTATGAATGAATAAAATATCAAAGTTTATTTGAAATGTTATGTGTTATAGCTTTAATCTTGGAATGTTTAAGTTAAACTTCAAATACCTAAGAAGTTGAGTAAGGAACTAATAAGCGTATATTTTAACAGAAAATGCCTCCTAGAAGAAGACAACCACGTCAAAAAGCACCTCCTGAGGGGTCTACTAATTATAACAACGAGACTAACGCTAATCCGGTTTAGCAGTTGGTAACAATCAAAGCTAGTATGCAGAATAGATATTTTGGACAAAAAAAAATTTCATTTTTCGGTGAATAGTCTTAGTATTCGTGAATAGTCTTTGATATCGTGAATAATGTCTTAGTATCGTGAATAGTAACTCGACACCAAAAAGATAAAAATTTCACAAAAAACATCATCACGCTTCGTGAATAGTACTCGTGAATAGTAACTCGTGAATAGTAACTCATAAATAGTAACTCATGAATAGTAACTCATGAATAGTAACCCCGACATAAAAAGTTCCAAATTTGATAAAAAGTTCCAACCAATATTTCGGCATAATGATATTGAAGAAATAATATCATTTACGAAGAAAATAACATCCCTTACCTTGAAAGACAGTACTTCTAGTTGAAACACCGGATATATGCTATGACTTGAACTTGCACCGTATATCAACACTCAAAGTATACTCACAAGAATACGCTCAAAATATCGATATCCTATCCTCATAACATCATCACGCTAAGAAAAAGATAAAATATTAATTTTTAACAATTGTCACATTAAAAATTTTCTCCATCTATATCCTCATAAAATCAATATTTTTCTCATCATATAAATCAATAATTAATTATTCACAAATAATATTACAGAATCACATTACTAACAACGAGTGCGCTCCTGTGAAAGAGGGGCTTTCCAATAAGGATCTCTCATTACTGGCCTTGATTAGATGATGAAAACCTCTCCTTGATGTAACTTTCTAGACATTGCCAATAATTTTATCTAATAATATTATTCAGATAATATGAATTATTGCTCTGATAATAGAAAATAATGTGCAGTGACAATTATTAAAACAACAGTAATATAAAATATCAACGCAGCAATTATTGAATTAATAAAATGTTTGAATTATAATTATCGTAACAATTATTGAGTAGTGCCTTCTTACGTAAGAATCAATAATTGGTGCAATACCGCAATCTTCTTTAACAACGCGTATTAGTGTGTTTTAACCACCGGGTATTCTAACAAGATAATTGTGTAACAACTACGCCTGCTATTTATAAACAACTTATATTTGTCATTTTCTTCATCCAATCGCTTTCCGTTATGGGGCCCATAAAAGATCGTGCATTCGTCATTTAATATTCCCGACAAAGATGAATATTCCACGACCAAACGAATATTCCCCGACAATAATGAATATTTTATAACCACTTGCTTATTCGAAATATTTGCGTATTTTACCCATAACTATCCACATTAATCAAATCAACCCTTACTATTTCAAAATAATAAATAGAGGAAAATAAATTTCATTTATTAATAATTTGGGGTCTTACAAAGGTTGCTTGACCTTTATTGATGTGTGTATCAATGGTTGCATTGCGTTGTAACCCCCGTCGGGGATACGTAGATGCTTGAAAGATGTGCGTTGTGACCCCTGCCGGGGATATGCAATCATTTGATAACTTCGACGTTGTAACCCCCGCCGGGGAGGTTTAGGGTTGTGACCCTGCAATGACGGCTTCGGACCTTTGTGAGGTATTATCGAGCATAATCTGTGAAAGCTGAGCTCATCGGTATAGTATACCATGCATTCAGGTGAATACCAATGAGATGGCGGGAATTCAATTTTGACCCATACGAAACCAGGATTCCAGGCTATTCCGCTCAATCGCGTAGCATTTTTATTTTTGATTTGGCCTTTTTAGCTTGTGAGACCTCGTTTACAACTCTAACTGGAGTGAGCCAGAGGTATGGGACCCACGTAAGTGTGCCGCAGGTACATCTGCAGTAGCCACAGGTGGAACTACGGCCAACCGTGGCTATGTAAAGACCAAAGGTTGCTTTTATAAGTCATTTTCAAGCTGCGTTGTGAAGGAAATCTGAGAGCTCTTCTTCAGATCTGCTGAGTTCGGGCAACGTTCTGCATATTCTGCCACCGTACAAGCGTTCTTCACTGTCCTGGTAACATATGCATGTATTTTTTCCAATTTCTATCCGTTGGAAAATCACTTATCACATAAAATGCATTTAGACACATAGTAGTGAATATGCATGCTGATATGACTTGATAAAAAATATTCAACATAGCAAATATTAGTATTAAACCATGCTGAACATAATGATGTGAAATTTTTTTGACTTTTGAAACAGTCAAATTGGCACCTTTTACTGTCATTTCTTATCCTATCTGAGGACAAGTGAGTAAAGGTAGAAAAGCAAAACAATCCTGGTAATTAGACTACACTTACGGATTTTTTTACTGTGATGAAAATGCATGTAGGATGTATATGACTGCGTACAGGTGTGCTACTTGAATGGCCACCTAGTCATGCCTATGTGCATGTGGATAGTCCCATTTACAAAGGGGGCTATGGCAGAATTTTCCAAAAATGTAGGTATTGGATAGTCATGCATTTTTAACTCTACTGTAGACGTATGTTAAAACAATGCATGCATGCATGTAATCATAAAATGCATTTTAAAAAGCTCCAGGTAAGAATTTACCACACCCTTTCTGAGGTGATTTGGAGATTTGTTGTCCAGATATTATGGATCCGGATCAACCGAGTAGTTCTCGTAGGACTACTTCTGGTATATGGAGGAGGGCTTCTGAAGAGCCTCAACGCCGATCTGTCAGACAGCCTCGTCGTTTGGTGGAGGCGGTGATACGTCCTATTCGGGTTGAAGTGCCGAATGTCGAGGACAAGGAGGAGGATGTACCGATCGAGGTTCCTGCTCCTACTGTACGTGTTCCCCGTAGGGAATTTCCAAGTGTTCAAGTGGAGAACCCAGATCTTCTGGGTGACTTGAGTAGGCATCCTTCAGTATACCTGCACGCAAATGAGGTATGAAGTTAGATCTTTAATCTTCCTTATTTCCTATTGATGAGGAGTCAAGGATTATGATGTTGATCTGCATTTGATGTAGGTTCCCGGCTTCACACATCCTCAAGGGAACTGGTTTAGCATCCACTCTATGTACCAGGCTTTGCATGATGACTATAGAGAGATTGTACATGGCTGGGGATTTGGGATGTTCTTCTCCATTCTTCCTCGTCGTTGTCCCTAGGGTTACCTCAGGGCATTGTCTGAGCGGTGGTTTCACCAGACTCAATCACTCCATTTGCTGGACTGTGAGGTGATGATGACGCCGATGGATTGGCGGTTTATCATAGGTATGGAGTTTGGAGGGGATCCAGTGCCTTGCACATCAGATATTACCCTCCGTCATCGAGATCCTTGTTGGGAGTTTTGGCGAGGCGCTCAAGGCGGAGACTATTTATGCGGGTCCTTTGGCGTAGATGCTTATGATGATGGCCGAGTGAGCCCATACCAGATGATGTGAGAGTCAAGGATCGCATTTTTCCTCGATTGTTCTTGATGATCATTAGGGGCTGCTTCATAGCAGATAATTCCTCTACGGTGTCCTTCGCTTTTATCAGCGGTACTCGATACGTGGACCGTATAGGAGAGTATGGTTGGGGTTCCTACACCTTTGCCTACTTCCTCAGGGGAATGTGCATGCGATCGCAGGGCTTGATCGAGGTGTGGTTAGGATTCTACCCGTTTCTGCTGGTGAGTGTTTCTCTTGTCTTTTTCTATGTACATGTTAAGAGTGTTGACTGACAGCAGATGTTGCCTTTGTGTTGGTAGTTTTTGGCCTATGAGAGGCTTCCATGTTTGCGTCCAGTGAGCGTGCTAGGCTTAGATACTTATCCACGAGGATGGAGATGGCATCATTCCATACTGGCGGAGGTCCCTGTTGCTATGGGTTTCACTCATTGTCGCCTACAGCTGAAGTTGTTGGCAGCGGATGTCATCACATGGGTTCCCTACTCTGGAGAGCATTTGGGAGTTGGATTTGAGGATGGGTACCCAACTGGAGTTGAGTACGTCATTTCCACCCGCAGGATTCCTCTTTTTACAGATGGAGGATGGGAGCTCTATTTAGGAGAGCGTGCTATCAGGAGCCCTACAGTAAAGATTCGCATGCCGATCTTGCTTCATGTCAGGCGTTATTGGCCTGTTTCACAGTCACCCATCATTGACATCCCATTGATGGGGATTGACGGTTTTACATTGTCAGAGGGCCCCTGGTCTCAGGAGATGTTCCAGCATTGGTGGATCCCTCATACTATTGGAGCTCAGACCCGCGCCACACAGTTTATGGGGGATATGGTTCCAGGATCCGTGATGATGACGGATTGGCTAGCCCATGTCAGAGATCTGACTCATGTGACACAGATTAACATATTGACCCGGCAGCTGGACCGAACACATCTTTTCATTCGGCATTTGGGCAGAAATCCTTCAGAGGTAGATACTTTTGATCCTTCCAGCTCTGGCGCTAGCCCCTCAGGTGACCCATATGGCTTTGTCGGTGCAGATCCTCCCTTGTATCGGCCTGACATCCCTATAGATAGAGATCCAGTGACTCAGGAGGAGTTACATCAGATGGACAGTGTCGATGATGGTCATCGACACCATTGACTTTTTCTGATGTATATTTCTCGTTATTTTTGATAGGCCTCTGTTAGCTGCTGGGTAGCTTCGCCCCATTCTCGCTATATCTTTTGATAGGCCTCTATTAGATGTTGGGTAGCTTCGCCCCATTTCCCTGTATTTTAGCTGTACAGAGATGTATTAGATGATGATATACTTAGGAATGTATGTACAGTTTTCCATTCCTTATATCATATTGCCATCTATTGTATCATGCATGTTATTGTTATGCATATGTATGTATGTCCAGAGATATTCAGTATTGACCCCTGGATGGTCTTATGACACGACCCGTACAGATGTCTTCTTCGACAATTAGCCGTATTGATCATACCCCACCATTTTTGATGGTATCTGGTATGCGCTCATGGTATGATAGTATATCACCATCGATATGGTGATCGTGAGATGATTCTTTGCAAAGATACTATGACCCTGTTGATGTTTCAGGTTCCCACATGATTTGTAGAGGGTATGCTAGATCACTGGGTATCGAAGAGGCAGGTTTTCCAATTTGGGACCCAGGAGTTGACTCCTGCTTTGGAAGAGTATGCACGGTTGACGATGACCATGCGTGCATATGGCTATCGGAGACATGAGCAGACAGTTCATGACCCTCACCGGATTGAGGCATAGAGTGGTACAGGATGAGATTACATCCGGCCACGTGATATCCCAACATTTTTTGTTTGACAGATTTGGCTCTGAGGATAGTTATGCACGGCATTCCGGGGATTTCACCACACCGAAGGATCATTGGCATTCAGCCAGGATGGATGTACTGCTTTTGTGCATATTGTCATACGTTTTCATGTCGCGGTACATGGATGAGTTGGATATCGGCATCATTATGGTAGTGAGAGCTCTGAGGGAGGGTCATACCGTGGTACCGATGATCATAGCAGAGACTCTGAGGTCAGCTACATACTGCTGCACTTATCCGACAAGAGTGTTTACAGGTAGCTCGGTTATGCTGTATGTGTGGTTTATGTCACACTTGAGACCGATTGGCACACTTAGACGACAGGGGTTTTGATTCACCCATGATATAGCCATGTCGTACTCCTTTCAGCCTGCGGAGTGTACAGATGCTGCATCGTGGTCAGCTTTCCTAGTAGGGATTAGGGATCCGTTTGCCATATTATCGTGTTCAGGGCTTAGTTCACCCTACACCTTCATCATGCTCTGGGCATGGATTATCTCCCTCTGGCTGGATTGAGGGGTATAATTACTTACCATCCACTGGCCGTGATGTGTCAGTTTGACTAGTTTCAGGATTTTCCCCCTTATGAGGGGGCAATGAGTCAGCGCTTCTCTTCACACTATTTATCAGCTGAGGACAGATCCAGGTTGTATGCCTGTTGGGATTAGTGAGAGCTGGATGGATTTTCTGTCAGTCATCCGGGTTGTTCTGCAGAGTATTCCGCATGGATGGAGACAGAGACTGCATCAACTGCGGTAGTATCCACAGTACAAGAGACTGATTTTGACGATGAGGAGCCTATAGAGGAGGCTGACATTCCCATTGATGACTTGACTGCTGGGCTTCCAGCATATGTGATGGATTCTCCCACCCCGAAAAGCCATCATGTTACCAAAGATTCAAGACAAGATTTGGCGAGCAGAGCTTACATCTGATGACCTATGATAGAGATCAGGCTAGGGCCGCGATGTTGACAGCTCTTGATGAGAGAGACGCCGCTCTATTAGAGAGGGATGAGGCTAGATCAGCTAGGGATGCATTGATTGTGGAGCGGGATACCGCATTATCTGCTAGGGATGTGGCCATTGCGCATGCGAATTGATGAGATCCCGGATGGTACCGCGTACCTTGCCGACGTGAGTGAGTACTTACATTGATGAGCATTATGCCACCATGCAATTAGCCTCTGATTTGCTAGCTCGTGTAGATACCCTTGGGCAAGAGCTAGCAGTGCTTCCCCCGTCTTCAGAGAGGGATGCCATGTTAGATCTGATAGTTCGCATACACATAGATCTGTAAATAGCTTTGTATTTTCCTGCACAGACTAGCTTAGCCATTTTGTCATGTACAACACAGATGTATATATCAAACATTATTATGTATGGCAGGGAAATATATTTTGATTCACTTCCCTTTTAGTTATGCCTTGATACTTTCTTGATACTTGCCTGTTTCTTCAGGGCCTTGTGATCTTGATGCATTCTGAACTTATCCTTGATAGGTGGACATTGAGACGTCGCAAGATCTCTTAGAATGGATCATTGATTTCTGTATATCCCTACCATCTTTGGTGTCTTGGGACTGGTATTTGTATGGAAAAGTGGAGAGGAGGGTGGTTTTTTGTAAGACCCCAACTTATTATAAATAAAATTGAATTGTCCTCTATTCATTATTCTAAATTAATAAGGGTTAATTTGATATAATGCTTTGGTTATGGGTGAAATGTGCAAATTTTACAAAATAAGCAAGTGGTTATAAAATATTCATTTCTGTCAGGGAATATTCGTTTGGTCGTGGAATATTCTTTTTGTCAGGAATATCCGTACGACGACTCAATCAATTATGGGCCCCATAACGGAATAATTGTCGGATGAAGAAAACGACAAAGTATGAGTTTTTATGAATAACGGCGTAATTGTTACCGTTAACACTGTTGGAATACCCGGTGGTTAAAATACGATGTCTGGCGTGGTTGCAGATTGTTGAATTATTGATTCTTACGTAAGAAGACACTACTCAATAATTGTTACGATGAGTTACTGCTCAATATTTTATTTTATTGATTCAATAATTGTCATATTGATAGTTTATATTATTGTTGTTTCAATAATTGTCATTGCCAAGATTTTCCATTATCGGATCAATAATTCATATTATTTGAATAATATTATTAGATAACATTATTGGCAATGTCTAGAAAGTTACATCAAGGAGAGGTTTGGTCACCTAATTGCGCCACCAGATGAGGAGAAATCCTTATTGGAAAGCCCCTTTCCTAGAAACGCTGGTTGTCATAAGTGTGATTCTGTAATATTATTTATGAATAATTAATTATTGATTTATATGATAAGGAAATATTTATTTGATATAATTGATGGATATATTTATTTTATGTGGATATAATTGAAGGAATTAATGTTTGAGGTGTTTTATCGATATTTTGTCGGAAGGAAGTATTAAAATCACCCGCTTTATGGATTTGATATATTTTACATTTGGAATTTGGAAACACTCAAAGCTACAAAGTTGTAGAGAATTCGATTTCATGCGAAATGGACACAAAATTAGTATTTTTCTCGATAAACGGGCTATTTTCTATGAATTACTTGAGTTTGAAAAATAAAATGATTTTAATAAATTATGGGTGGGACCCATTTTTTTTTAACATGTGGGCTTCATGAAATTTCATTTGGGCTGTCGATGGGCTTTCAAAATTGGTTGGTAAAGGGTGTGCATAGAGTTTTGATTTATAATAATAATATTTTATTATTTAGTCTCCTTTGGCGTTCTAACATTTTCTTATAAATAGACGCTTAGATTAGAATTGAAAATCACACCAGAAACAAGTTTTCTTTCTCCCTAGATTCTCGAGCGTATTTTTGTGAGTATTTTAATACTTTGAGAGTTGTTGTTCGATACAAGTTTCCTTCGGCTTTCTATCCGCTATTCTGATCAGAAGTACCGTTATTTTGAGGTAAGAGATGTTATTTTCTTCATATATGATATTATTTCTTTCAATATCATTATACCGAAGTATTGATCTAAACTTTTTAATCAAATTTGGAACTTTTGTGTCGGGGTTACTATTTATGTATACGACACTATTCACGAATACGACACTATTCACCGAAAAATGAAATTTTTCCTTTTTGTCCAAGATGTCTATTATGGTTATTATCTTTGATTGTATCCATGTTTTGATCTTTATTTTTGAATTCTGCTTCAAAATTGGTTATTATGGAGTATTATTGATCTTGGATAAACTGTTATACGAATCCCTAATATTTGTTCTTCTGTCTCACTAGATTCATTTTCTTTAAAATATTTTTCATCATCCTCAGTCCTAAATGATGATATTACGGAATATCTTTGGCATGTAGTGCAAAGATAAATGATTAACTGATGAATATCTTTGGCCCGTAGTGCAAAGATGAACAGGTGTTGAGATGAACATGACCAACGGGTGAAATAAATGAATATCTTTGGCCTGTAGTGTAAAGATGAATATTTGATTAAAAGATGTATATTGATTGATGTTACAGGGATAAAATATTGATGATGGACTCTTAAATCTTAGAAGATAGTAGAATTCATTCTCTACGTGACTCTTCTAATGGATTGCTATTTCTGCTGTATTTGTTGATCTAAAACTTGTTGTCTATTATATTCTATCAGATTTTTCCCTGTTGAAGACTAATGATAATTTGTTGTATATTATCTTAGTCATAATATTCTTTACTGGGCTAGTTGAGCTCACCCTTTTCCTTTTGTTCCATTTTTTTTCTTCTCGTGAGGTGTGAGAACATAAAGGAGGATCGAGTCGGGGTATGGAGTGATGGTTCTAGAAAGATGTTTTAGCTGTCCTCACTATTTCTGTAAAATAGTATATGAATAATTGTAATGAGGACTTATTTGGGTGTGGATATTGTCTAGAAGACAATATTTGTATTTAAACTCACAGTATGTATTGTCGTATTTTGCACGATAATTGTATTATTGAAGTTGAGTTTGCTTTCTGTACCATGTATTTGGCAACTCAGAATGGGTGTTGTATACCTATTTTGGGGGCGTCTCATTTTTCCTCTCTGAGATTTACCGTACCACAGATGGTCGCCAGTACTTCTATTTGTGAGAAGCCTAGTTAATTCCATCTCTTATGGGTTGGCATTGCTCTTTGAGGCATGATCGCAGCTTAGATGGTCACCGAATCTTCTATTTGTGAGAAGAGGTTGGGTAATTCCATCCCTTTGATCTGAAACTGATGAAATGTAGTGAATTGAAGGTTGATCCTAGTACCGCGTGACAAGTATTTTTGTTCTGGTAGGGGTTAGACTGAACCATGAATGGCTGCCTACGTACTCCTATTGAAGAGGAGATCAAGTCTGCGTAGTTCAAACCTGTTATAAGAGGTTCAACGCTGAATGCGAAAGGCAGATAGGTGTAGAAATGTTTTTGTTGTTTTTGTGAAGAAAGGGTAGAAATTTTTTTGTTGTTTTTGTTATTTATTGCGACTGGGCCATATGGAATATGGTTGCCTACGTACCCTGGGTATCAGGGAGATCAGGTCGACGTAGTTCTCCCCTCAGGATGAATCACAGCCAAAGAGAAGTGTAAATCCCATGTGCAGGATATACTGCGGGGAGAAGAAAGTTTGATCCCATAATGGGGATAAACTGCAGGTGTGGAAAAAGTTTGATCCCGACTTCAGGACAAACTGCAAGCGTAGAAAAGTTTAATCCCGTCTTCAGGATAAACTTCAAGTGTGAAAGGTTCAATCCCATCTTCAGGATAACCGAAATTATATGAAAGGTTTGAAATGAAGTGAAACCAGGCTGCTGGTTTGAAGTGTATGTTTCCCTGAGGGGCAGAAGAGTATGTAGAAAGGAAAGGGTTTAAAACTGGAATGACTGGTGATTTGATGATCAACACCAGGATGTTTGTTTGATGGTAACCTCAGACATAGTACCGTTTCATAGTGTCCGAGTTGATAAGCTATGGAATCATCGCCATCCATTTCCTGCAATCTGAGAGCACCTCCTGTCAATACCTCCTTGATAACAAATGGGCCTTCCCAGTTAGGAGCGAATTTTCCCTTAGAATGATCTTGGTTGCCAATGATCTTCTTTAAAATAAAGTCATGTTATTTGAACTGCCGTAGTCGGACTTTTTTGTTGTAGGATCGTGCGATCCTTTGCTGATATAACTGACCATGGAAGATAGCCGCGGTTCGCCTTTCGTCTATTAGAGACAATTGGTGATACCTATCTTGTACCCATTGGTCTTCATCCAACTGAGCATCCATCAACACTCGAAGGGATTACATTTCCACCTCTATGGGGGAGCACTGCTTCCATCCCAAAGGCTAATGAGTAGGGGGTTTCCCCAGTGGAAGTACGCATAGAAGTTCTGTAGGCTAATAAAGTCAGAGGCAATAGGTCAGGCCATCCTTTGTGATTGGCGAACAATTTTCGCATAATCTTTTTGATGTTTTTATTAGCCGCTTCAACAGTACCATTCATCTTTGGACGGTAGATGACGAAGTTAATGTGTTTGATGTAGAATTTTCTGCATAACTCCTCCATCATTTTGTTGTTGAGGTTCTTAGCATTGTCTGACACAATTACCTCTGGTTGTCCATATCGACAGATGACATTGTTTCTGATGAAAGCAATGATGACTTCTTTAGTAATCCCGGGGAAGGATGCTGCTTCTACCCATTTGGTGAAGTAGTCGATCATGGTGAATATAAATTGATGTCCATTACTGGCTTTGGGCTCGATGGGCCCGATCATGTCCATTCCCCACATTGAGAAGGGCCATCGCGAACTCATATTATGGAGTTCCCTTGGATGGGCGTGGATGGAATTTCCATGAATCTGGCATTGATAGCACCTCTTGATGTGATCATCATAGTCAGCTTTGAGTGTAAGCCAATAATGTCCTGTTCTGAGGATCTTCTTGACAAGTAGGGGTCCACTCATGTTAGGGCCACATACTCCACCATGGATCTCATCCATGAGTCTCTGAGCTTGGTCTTTATCCAAACATCTGAGGAGACCTAATCCTGTATCTTGTTTATAGAGTGCATCTCCACTCAGGTAGAATTTCATAGCCAGTCGATGAATCCGCCTCTTCTCAGTTAGGCTCGCCTCAACGGGTGTAGATCCATCTCGCAAATACTCCTTGATGTGATGATACCAAGGGTTGTGGATGGGAGGTAGTTCATCCGATACTTCTCCAACATAGTTCCCATAGACTGGGGCTTTTTTCAGAGCAAACGTGATGCTTGGCATGTTTTCCTTGTCAAATATATGAACCAAGGAGGTCAACGTTGCTAATGCATCCGCAAAATCATTCCTATTGAGAGGAATGTGTAGAAAGGAGATTTCTTCGAACTCCAAAGCCATCTGTAGAACTTGCCGATGGTAAGACAATAAATATAATTCTTTGGTTTGATAGATTCCCGTGGATTGTCTAATTACTAATTCGGAATCCCCAAAGACAGTTAACCGCATGATGCCCATTGAACGGGCAAGTTTTAGCCCATGATACAGCCTTTATACTCAGCTGTGTTGTTGGTGCTGACAAACTGTAATTTGACGGTGACGGGATACTGCTCCCCCATACCGCATACTAGAACTGCTCCAGCTCCAAAACCTTATGCGTTAACAGCTCCATCAAAATACATTTTCCACGTCTTTTATGTATCGTCTCGATGTTGTTCTTTGAATCGCATTACCCCTTCATTGGGGAAGTATGTTTCAAGGGTTTGTAGTCCCTACAGTGAGATTACCATTGATCCGCAATTCCTTGACCGCCGATGGACTTTTTATATCCACGTAGACGATGTCAAATTGCTGTAGGATCAACTGCCATCTGGATAGTCGACAATTTAGTATGGGCTTACTAAACACATACTTAAGAGGATTCGCGCGGGATATGAGATGGGTTGTGTTACCATGGAGGTAATGATGTAACCTCATGGAAGCCCATGCTAAAGCACAACAAGTCTTCTCAATCAGAGTGTACTTGTGTTCATCGATCTTTGAATCTTTTCTTTGAGATAATCGATAGCTCGTTCTTGGCCTCTATCATCTTTTTACCCCAGCATACAGCCCATGGCATTGTCATTAATGGATAGGTACATGAATAGGGGAACATCATCCCTGGGAGGTACCAAAACAGGAGCGTTGATCAATTGCTCTTTAATGGTAAGGAAGGCTTTCTGACACTCATCGTTCCATTTCATGGAGGAGTTCTCCCTTAACATCTTAAAGATTGGCTCACGGGTTACTGTGAGTTGAGAAATGAACTTGCTAATGAAGTTGATTCTTCCCAAAAATCCCTGTATTTCCTTCTCTGTCTGAGGAATGGGCATTTCCTTGATGGCCTGGATTTTGGTAGGATCCATTCAATCCTTTGTGGTGACTAGAAACCTAGCAACTTACGACTTAACGTAAAAGGCGCGCGACTTGGGTCGGATTCAACTTCAAGTTGTACTTACGCAACCTGTTGAAAAGTTTTTTGAGATGGTCTAAGTGGTCATCCTCCTTTCGGGATTTGACAATGATGTCATCCACGTAGATCTATATCTCTTTGTGCATTAAATCGTGGAAAAGAGCCATCATAGCTCGCTGATAGGTTGCCCCGGCATTGATGAGGCCGAATGACAACCGTCTGTAGCAAAAAGTTTCCCAAGGCGTGATGAAAGCAGTTTTCTCACGGTCCTCCTCAGCGACCATAATTTGATGGTACCCCGCAAAGCAATCAACAAAGGAGTACATGCCGTATTGAGCAGTATTGTCAATAAAAATGTGGATAAATGGCACGGGAAAGCTATCTTTAAGGCAAGCTTTGTTCAAATCCTGGTAATCCACGCAGACTCGTACCTTTCCTCCTGGTTTAGGTATGGGAACAATGTTGGATATCCACTCCAGATATGTAGACACCATGATGATGCCAGCTTGAAATTGTTTCATAATTTCTTCTTTAACCTTTAAACTCCACTCAGGTTTCAATCGCCTAAGTTTTCGCCTAACTGGCCTGAATCCTTCTTTGATGGGAAGGCGATGAAGAACAATGTTAGTGGACAAACCCACTATGTCTTCATGAGACCATGCAAACACATCCTGGAATTGGGTTAATAGTGCAACCATGTCATTCCTTTGATTTGTGGTAAGGTCTGAACCAATTTGGATAAGCTTAGGGTTGTCTAAGGTTCCAAGATTGAAAGAAGTGGTTTGATCAAGATTGGGTTTGGGTTTATCTGCGACCCATTCCTTAATCTCCTGAGGTGTCTCAATGTCCTCTTGGATGTCCATCAAGTCTGAGTCCAACTTTGAATCAAAGTTACAGCCCTTGTGGAGAGAAGGCACCTCATCAGCAAGTACAGGCACATCTAAATTCAGAGTCCTGAAACAAAATATTCTTTCACTTAATATATGCAACTGTTTGATCATACAAAAGTGTTAGCATGTACTTGATAAAATAACTGCTAGTACTGTAAAGAAAAACAAGCAATTAAAGTTATCTACAGGGCAGAGGGATTTTTCTGCCCATTTTAACCTCGTCAACCAATGCATGGAGTGCTGCTCCAATTGTCGAAGGCAAAGTCCTGATGGACTGCAGTGATGGAAGGATCGTTATTGTCCTCCTTCTCCCGAATGATAACCATGACATCTGGGCAATCATCGTCTGGGGTGTATCTGTTTGTATGTTCATCATGAACAATGACGCGTATGCCTGCCATCATCAAGGCAACGTCATGTTTGCGTTTCCATTCCTTTTCTTCCACTTCGGGATCAGGAATCAACACCTCTTTAGCTTTGATTGGCACTAGTTTAGGAAACAGCATGGACACAACATGGGCTGACACCTTTACTGGAGACTGTATTAGCTAATGGGGTAAAGGTATAGAAAATCGCTGTGCGGCGGAAGCTTGAGGAACCTGCTTATGCTTATGAGGATTCCTGTGACTGGAATTGGCAGAATAGCCTAGCCCGACTGTTCCAATTTGGCTGGACACTTGGATAGGGTGCTTAACACCCTGCTTATCTTTACCAAGCCCTTGTCCAGGTTGATAACCCAATGACATCATTTCTTGAGTGGACGACATAACCTCGACAGAAATCTTGGGTATGGGAAGTGGCGCTCCAATAGAATGGTATTGCGTGGTACTCACTTCCAGAGTATGAAAACTGGTCGGTTTAAATTCTGAATTGAAGCTGATGATTGGTAGAGTTCCTTGTTCAGGACATTCCGACTCAGCGTTGACAGTGACTAGACTGTTGTTGATAATGTATTTAAGCTGTTGATGTAGCATGAAGGGAATGGCTCCAGCCATGTGTATCCATGGTCTCCCCAATAGCAGGTTGTATCCTGAATCTATCTTGAGGATGTGGAAGGATACATTGAATGTATTTGGACCAATCTCAATTGGCAATTCAATCTTTCTGACGACATTTCATCGGGATCCATCAAAAGCTCTGATAACCATATGGCTGCTTTGGATCTGCTTGAGATTGACATTCATCTTCACCAAAGTGGCATAAGGACAGATATTTAGAGATGAGCCTCCATCTATCAAAACTCCAGCTAGCATGTACCCGAAAGACAAAACTGCAATGTGCAATGGCTTACAATGACCGATCCCTTTGGGCGGTATGTCGTCATCAGTGAAGGATATCATATTGTTGTTGAAAATGTGATCAACCAAATGTTGAAATTTTTCCACATCCACTGATTTTGGTAAATAGGCTTCTTTCAAAACCTTCAGTAAAATCTTCCGATGATCCTCGGAAGAGAAAACCAAGTCCAGTATAGATATCTGGTGTGGAGATTCTCGCAAGCTTAAAACCACTTTGGCTTTATTGTGGCCCATAGTGCAAAGGAATTTTTCAATCTTCTGTATGGGAACCTTACGCTTTGCTTCACAAGTAGGTTTCATAACCCGTTGAGGAAGATACAATGGATTTTCCCTCGACACTGTAGCAGAGATATGAGACGTGGATCCTTCAGCTTCTCCATAATTCCATGGAACTTTGTGTAAGCTGACAACAGGATGTTGTGGTCTGAAAGGTAAAGAAATTGGCTCTGGTGCGACCACTTTCAAAGGATTGTCAACTCCTTTGAGTTGAATTGGTTGTATGTGAAATATTTTGATAGTCTCATCATCAACTTCGGATATAACTGCTATTGATCCCTTCCATTTGGTAGGACATGCATTCCCGCCCTTGAGTTACACAGTGTAATCATCTGCTATTTGCAGGACACTGCTATCAATAAGTCTGAATGAGATGGCGGAGTGCCCAGCATTCTTCTGTGTTGTGACCACGATAATGTGAATGATATTGACACACTTCATCAGAATTGAACCGTCCTAAGCAGGGATTGATTGGAGGCAGAAGGAAGGTAATTCTTCCTTCATTGATCAACATTTGCAATATCTCTTCCATAGATTGGCTAAGATAGGTAAATTCCCTTTGATTGGCAAAATCCCGACGGGCTTTAGCATTGGCTCTCTTTGGAACCTTATCCTCCATAGCTTCACTTTCTGAAGGTGGTGATGCAGCATTCATAACAAAAGGAAGGAGATAAGCATGCTCCTGCCTGATTAATTGGCGTGTGACTTGATGCTTGTGGGTCACCAGTTCTGTCAATTGCTCAATTTGTTTGCAAAGAGCTTTCATCTTTCGTTCCATAGTGAACTGGAACTTTTCATAATCCCATCTGTTAACACCTTCTTTGAGGGTTTGGGATGATTCACCATTAGAATTGGAACTCTGTCCAGTGCTCCAACTGATCATGTTGACCTCTTCTTCTTTGTGTTGAGGAAGAGGGTTGTCTTGCACATGAGGTTGATCTGGTTTGGTGACCACGATCTCATCGTTGTCTATTAAATCTTAGATCTTGTGTTTCAAGGCCCAACAATCTTGAGTATCATGTCCAGGTGCTCCGACATGATAAACACATTTTTGAGTAGCATTAAAACCCCTCCCATTAGGGTTGGCTGGTGGAAGAAGATGTATAATTTTCTTCTGAGTAGTCAGAAGAGTAAGAATATTCTCGAGCGAGTCCCCTAAGGGTGTGAACGTTCGAGGATGCTTTACTTCTCCACCTTTAGGCAATGGAGGGTTTGAATACTGTGCTTGAAAAGGGGAGTAGTTTTTCCTCTGTTGAGGCACGCTTTGATTGCCTTTTTGACCTTGTAGTATCAAGGAAACATCCTCCTCTTTCTTTTTATAGACCCTCCGGGGGTTGTTTCCATAAGAACCGGACTGGATGTGCTCAGCAACAGCTTTAAGAGCGGCTAGGTCTTGAATTTTACTAGACTTTAATCCCATTTCAGCCATCTCTCCGTGTTTGATCATTTCATAGAATGGTTTGCCAATACCAGCTAAGACTCTCTTATAGAAAGGAGCTTCCTGTACATCTATGAACGTCATAACCATTTCTGATTCCGTCATGGAAGGAATAACTTGAGCAGCAAGGCGCCTCCACCTTTGAGAATCTTGGTAATTTGGTACCGGTCAGGAGCCATCTGAGATTGAAAACTGTATTGAGTGAGGAAGGCATAGGCCAGCTCTTCCCAGCTATGGATCTTTGAGTTGTCTAATCTGGTATACCATAAACGGGCTTCTCCAGTCATACTCTTCTGAAACAGCTGCATTCTGAGCTTTTCATTTTCTACGTAAGACCCAAGTTCTCCAATGAACACTTTCAAATGTGTATAAGGATCCCTAATCCATCATATTTTTCAAAATCAGGGGTTTTAAATTTCTCTGGACAATGAACACTAGGGAAGATACACATGTCAGCATATGATACACTTCTATGTGTTCCAATCCCTTTGAGAACACGGATAGTTTCCTCCATTTGGAGTACTTTCTTCCTGATATCACCGGTGTCTGGATCTCCTTTGAGATGGGTGTTTTCAGGGTCTTTGTTGGTCGTATCCAACGGAGGTTCTAGATTTGTTTTATCTAGACCTTGTTTTCCTCCGTGTGTAGAGGATTCTGTATGTGGAGGGATTTTTGTACCCTGGTTGGACTGATCCAATTCTTTAAGCAGGACAGCCAAATTTGTGATTTACTGACTTAATCCGTCAAATTCTTCACGAGAAATAGGATTAATCTGGTCAGACGGAGACATGATTGGCTGTAGGCTCGTGGCCTTTTTGGATTTTGAGCGGGTAACAGGCCCAATGATTTCCCTACAAAAGACTTATGTAGTTTAGTCTTAAGGTAATGTAAATGTTATTATAACATGTCCATTTTAGGAATATGGTTCTGCAAAACCAGGTGTTAATTGATAACATGCATGCACAGATAATCTTCATATTTTCCATTACATAAAGATGAACATGGAATAAAATTACAAGTAAATGCTTTTACAAGTAATTAAAAATGGAAAGCATGAAGAAACTTTCCTCCGTGTTTGGTTTATCAGAGGTTGACCTATCTTAGGGTTTCTCTCGTGGCTTTTTAGTATGAAGGTTCCCATATCATCGCAATCTACTTGACGGGAAGTTAATCCGGTCTTTCAACTGGAGCGAATCTGGGTGGTGCTCATCACGAGCCTGTTGGAATTATTCTTCCCTCTGAGTCCAATGTCAAACACCGAAGCGAGGATAGCCTCTGATGGAGGAACCACACAACATACATTCACATACAACGTGTCTCACCGTTTTTGCAAAATGATGACATGTGCGAAGCACTAATATCGCAGATAAATATAGTATAGTGCAGTAAGTAAAATGCATTTGTACACATTCATCATAAATGTAAATGCAACATTCACACACAAGCATATAACAGTTTTGAAAAGCTTGTAATAGCGGCTTAAGCCCTCTTAATGGAGTCCCCAGCAGAGTCGCCACCTGTCGACGTCGGGATTTTTAGATGTCCCTTTTCGTTACTTGTTCTTTGGTGTTCTCATGTTAATGTGAGATTTGTTTGAAAAAACAAGTGAAAAAGGTCCGACATGTATAATGTCAACGATTTGACTTTAAGAGTCGCCAGTTGGTGTATTTAACTGGTTGCACCAACGCAACCAAAAAAGGTTTGCACATTGACCCAGTGATGTGACACTACTAAACGGGTCTGTGAAACCGAGATTCATTTAGGTTCAGGGGCTTGATTCATTTAGTTTCAAAGAAACTGTTATATGAATGTGTGTGTGTGTGTGTGTGGATCAATGTGCAATTATTTGGAAGTAATGTTGTACCTCGTTACTTTTATATACAAAGGGTTAGAATTTATATAAAAATTCGGTTTTAACGGATATATCAATGAAGTTTTGTAAAAAGAGGTTTTTAAACCACATGCTCAATAGTAATTGAGGCCTTTGATACTTCCATTTTATTATTAAATGTTAGAAATTTGTTTGCTTTTATTTTCGGGATCACGAACCATCTTGAGAAAATAATATACTGATGATCTCTTAAACTCCTCATGGGCATGACAAATCATCCAAGAAAATTCGAACAATTTGTAAATAATGTACAAGTTGCTTTCAATTTGAAAAATGTCCATTATGGGAACCGAATCTAGATTCATGAGATCAATCTGTGATCACATGATTCCTAGGCTCACATGATACTGCAATTTGTATAGAAAGTAGTAAGCGATTATATATATAAAAAAGTCATATATATATATATATATATATATATATATATATATATATATATATATATATATATATATATACAGACTTGATCAACCACCAAAAGCAACTCCATGGGGATCGGAAATGTAAATATATAAAAGCGGTAAATATATATATATATATATATATATATATATATATATATATATGGACATGATCAACCACTATGAAGTAAAGTCCAGGTGAGACGAAATGTAAATAAAGCTATAAAAGCGATCAACTGCCACGAAGTAAACTCGAGGCGGGGACGAAGCGTAAATAAAGTCAGAAAAGGCCAAAAAGGCCAAACTCCGGGCTTGATGAAATGTAAATATATATATATATATATATATATATATATATATATATATATATATATGTACAAATATATATATAAAAGCAATAAACGCATATAGGATGTAAATCAGTGCTCATCGGATATGTCCAGACAACAATTATATATATAAGTATATATATATATATATATATATATATATATATATAAAGTAGGTAAATGCTCGGATATAAAATCCGTGCTCATCGATATATAATAAATAATAGTTATATATATATAAGTATATATATATAAAAGCAGAGAAACGCTTCAGACAAAAGTCTAGGCTCATCAGACGACCACAATTTATATATATAAGTATATATATATATATATATATATATATATATATATAAGCAAATAAACGTTCCAGACATAAGTCTAGGCTCAATTGAGGCATTACTCGATAATGTTAGTCCATATATAAAATATATACATATATATAAGTATATATATATACAGACAGAAATGAAAATAATGGACCGAAGTCCGGGCAAACGCACACAACACGACTCTCAATGTGTATAATAGTGTGTGCTAATATAGAAAGAAGACTTTATAGAATGTAAGAAGGCTTACAGTGGGCTGCCAAAGTAGACTTCTATGACTCTATGTGGATAAACACTCAGCTCCCGCCGGATAAAAGTATAGCTATATGTGAGCTAATAGGTGTTTAAACTGAGAAAACACTCAATATGGGTGTATACAGAGTAAATTGGACAGGGCTTCCTCGCCTTTTCTCTCTCTTTCCTCCTCTCAAATGGCTAACCCCAAGGTCTATATTTATAGACTGATGGCCGCAGGTACACCTGCGGAAGCCGCGGTTATACCTGCAGCTGGTCGTGGTGCATCCGGGGCTTGCGGGTCCCGTCATCTCAAAGTACGTGCACTCGTACACTGTAATGTCCGCTCGAACTTACAGAACTTCAATCCGAGCATCCGAACAAGGTATATGTGACCTTCTTCGGACTGCTTGTGTCGAGAGTTACATAATGACATGGATTAGAGGTTGTACGAAGTCAGGAAGAGGGGTCTATGCCAATGGTCTTCAAGCTTCAAATTTTATCCAAAGTACTGTCATGCGTAATAGTCACTTGGGATTGTAACTCCTTGGTTCTTGTGGGACATTGTTGGATGTATGTATGTATGAAGTGTTGAGACAACGCGCAGGTGTTGAAGGGGGCAAGATGACGTTTGAGTCTTTGTCGGGGTTATCGTCGGTTTGAGTTGAAAGTAGATGTTGCTCAGGGTTACATCTGAGATTGGACTACTTGTTTGTATACCGCAATGTCATCTTGTGAGAGGAAATGTTGAGATGGCAAGATGACGTTTGACTCCTCACCGGGGTTATCACCGATTTGAGCTGAAAGTAGACGTTGCTCAGGGTTACATCTGAGATTGGACTACTGCAAGTGTTTGAATGCCGCAAGGTCATCTTGTGAATGTGCCTGTCTACCCGGTGTTTGCTCCGGGTCTGAGGTATGAGTGCCTCAGCGGGAGGTTTGAGCTTGAATCTGATAACATGTATTCGAAATAAGCATTTAGGAGTTATCATTAATCGCAACAAAGACTCCTCATAGGGTTATCGCCAAGGACGAAACTCGGGGTTATCTCCGAGGTTGGAAATGATCCTTCCAGTGTGTGTTCCGAGGTTGGAAATGATGTTCCCGGGGTGTGCTCCGGGGTTGGGATTGACTTCCGGTAGTATCCGGAATGGATGTAAGCTGTCTTCCAGGGTTATCTTTGAAAGACGAATCTGCCCTCCTACAATGTTAGTAACAGGCATGCAGAAAATTTTGAGTGTCTACACAGGGTGTTTAAACCATTCTTAGACAAATTTGTGGTGGTGTTTATTGATGATATATTGGTATATTCCAAAACCAAGGAGGAACATGTGGAACATTTGAGATTGACGTTTGAGACGTTGAGAAAAGAGAAGTTGTACGCTAAGTTCTCAAAATGTGAATTTTGGTTGGAACGTGTATAGTTTCTCGGGCACATTATTGATAAGGATGGAATTTTGGTAGATCCATCAAAGGTTGAAGCTGTAATAAACTGGGATCAGCCGAAGACACCGTCAGAAGTGAGGAGTTTCTTAGGATTAGCGGGTTACTACAGGCATTTCATTCAAGACTTTTCCAAAATCGTGACTCCGTTGACAAATTTAACTAGGAAAGCGGTTAAGTTTGTTTGGACAGAGAAGTGCGAGGAGAGTTTTCGAGAATTGAAGAAGAGGTTGAGTTCAACACCTGTGTTATCATTGCCTGATGATACAGGGAATTTTGTGGTGTATAGTGACACATCGCATAAAGGACTAGGTTGTGTGCTTATGTAGAACGGCAGAGTTATTGCGTATGCATCACGCCAGTTGAAAGATTACGAGAAAGGGTATCCGACTCATGACTTAGAGTTGGCAGCGGTGGTGTTTGCCCTGAAAATTTGGAGACATTATCTTTATGGTTAGAGGTGTGAGATATATACGGACCATAAAAGTCTGAAGTATATATTTACACAAAAAGATTTGAATATGCAAAAAAGAAGATGGTTGGAGTTGATCAAAGACTATGACTATGAGATTTTCTATCATCCCGAAAAGGTGAATGTTGTTGCTGATGCTTTAAGTAGAAAGGGACGAGAGAAGTTAATGTTGTTAACTGCTCAGGAGAAGTTAGTGTTGAAAATGGCTACGATGGAATTGGTAATTAAATATCCGATAGAATCCGGTGAAAATTGTTCCAGACAGGAAACGGTTCAACGTTGGTAGCTAAGGTGAAAAATGCGTAACTTCAAGATAAAGACTGTGAAAAGATAAAACAGAAGATATCTGAAGGTGAGGAAAACAAATTCAAAATTGATTCAGAGGGGTTACTTCAGTTCGAAGGGAGATTTTGGATTCCGCCAGTACCAGAAATTAAAGAAGAAATTCTGAGAAAAGCTCACAACTCAAGATATTCGATTCACCCTGGGAGTACAAAGATGTACCAGGATCTTAGACGTCATTTCTGGTGGCCGAATATGAAGAGGGATGTGGCTGAATGCGTGGCAAAATGTTTAACGTGTCAAAAAGTCAAAGCTGAACATCAAAGGCCAAGCGGATTGTTACAACCGCTGGAGATACCAGAATGGAAGTGGGAGCATATCACAATGGATTTTGTGGTAGGTCTTCCAACGACCCAACAAGGTTATGATGCCATTTGGGTGATTGTCGATCGACTGATGAATTTGGCAAATTTTTTACTAATTAAGATCAGATTTACCCTAGATCGGTTAGCAAAACTGTACGTGAAGGAAATTGTGTCAAGACACAGCGTATTTGTGTCCATTGTATCAGACAGGGATCCACATTTCACATCTAATTTTTGGAAACGATTACAAGAATGTTTGGGAACACAGCTAAGAATGTGCACAGCGTAGCATCCTCAAACCAATGGACAAAGTGAGAGAACCATCCAAACACTAGAAGATATGCTCAGAGCATGTATCATGGATTTCAAGGGAAATTAGGATGATCATTTGTCGTTGGTAGAATTTGTCTATAATAATGGTTATCATGCAAGTATTGGCATGCCGCCTTATGAAACGTTAGACGGCTGAAAATGCAGAACTCCGTTATGCTGGGATGAGGTAGGTAAACGTCAGCTATTGGGTCTAGAATTGGTACAACAGACTGTCAAGATCATCAAGGTTATTCGAGCGAGATTGATCGCAACACAAGATAGACAGAAGAAATATGCCGATCAGCATCGACAAAATAGAGAATTTAATGTCGGTAGTTATGTTTTCTTGAAAGTGTCGCCCTGGAAGGGAAAATTCAGTTTGGTAAGAAGGGGAAACTAAGCCCTAGGTTTATAGGACCTTTTGAAGTGCTTTGACGAGTTGGTGAAGTGGCGTACGAGGTAGATTTACCTCCGGAGTTAGAACATATTCATAATGTTTTCAATGTCTCGGTATTGAGACCATATAAGCCTGACTATAAGCATGTTATAGAATATGAGCCCTTACAGTTTGAGAAAGATTTGTCTTATGAAGAAGTCCTTGTTCAAATTGTTGACAGAAAAGAGCAAGTACTGAAGAATAAGGTGATACCTTCTGTTAAGGTAATCTGGAGAAACCACAATACTAAAGAAGCTACGTGGGAGCTTGAAAGCGTTATGATGGAAAATTATCCTTAGTTATTTGCTTGATCTTGTATAACGATTCTGGGGACAGAATCTTGTTAAGGAGGGAATAATGTAATGAATAAATTTTTCGAGTTGTGATTCTGGGGACAGAATCCTCTTAAGGAGGGAAGGATGTAACGATCGAGAAATTTGAAATTTAATTTAAATATTTATTGAATTAAATAAATATTTTAAATAATTTATTTATTGAGAAAAATAAATAATTAATGAATTGTGGTGAATTAATTTAGTAATTAAATTGATTAGTGTAAATTAAATTGAGTAATGATAATTTTATTTGAAGGATTTAATTTAAGAAAATAATTAAATTAAATCAATTGCTTAATATTTAAGAAGATAATTAAATTAAATGAATTGTTTAATTTAAAGGAAATAAATAAATAAAGTTATGTTTCTAATTTTTTTAAGTAAATTATATATGTAATTATTTATTAATTATAAGTATAATGATAATAAGAATTTTATTATTATTATAAGTTATTTAAAATTAACTAAATTAATAGTGTGACATGAAAACTATATAATATAAATAATATAATAATAATTTAATTGGGGGGGGGGGGGGAGGTATTAGCCAAACAAGGCCTTGTGGCCTTTGGCTTATTTCAACTGACGTCTTTTGTTTTCTTTAACTGAAAGAGAACGTGGGAGTCAGTATATGTGGGTTATGCGTCTTATTTTTTCCTAAGGCTTGATAACATAGAGATACAGAGAAGAAGGAATCACAGAATATTGAGAGTGAGAAATTGAGAGAGTAATCTCTGTGAGTTTGCCAAGAGAAGAAGAGATTCACTATCTTTTGCTAGCATTCGATCAAGGATTTAAGGTATAATCTACCCCTAATTCTAATTCTCAGTTTTATAATTTTTATTTTATGGAATTGGATTTTTGTCAAGTGTTGATTGTAAGATATGGGTTACGGGTGTGTGATAGTATTGTAGAATCTGTTATTGGCATGTATATATAAAAGGGGTAGCAATCAAACACGTGAAATTGAATTGTAAGAAGGAAATATAACTAACAGTGTTCATATTTGAAGAAGGGCTTTAGGAAGTATGAAAGTTGATGCTCTATATGTGTTATAATCTGTAATTTTTTATTGGATAATGTTAGTAGGTTAAGAAACGAAAGTGGCGTAGTTTAAATCATGTCAATTGATTAAGAAACGAATTTGTGGCGATCGAATTCGCTAAAGTGTCAAAATTGAAGGAATTTGGAAAAATATGGTTTTTGATTCTTCGAATTCGTGTGCATGTGATATTTTTGTATATAGAATGATGTTTAGCATGTGTAGCTATGATATTACAAAGTTTTAGATGTTGAAGTGGGGTGGAATACTGTGGAATTGGGATTTTTGGCCAAAGCAGAGTTTGATTTCGTGTTTACAAAACTGAATCGATGCTTGTGTGGGCGCTGCTTATCTGGCGTCTTCTTTGTCATGCTGTAGCGATGTGTCTTAACGCACGAACGCTATATCGATGTAAAACTAAGCCTTGTTATGCTAGTAGTTAGTTAAACTTGGTAATGAGCTGTTAACAGCATAGCTTGGAAATTGTTAACTTAACATATTTTAATGATTTGTAAAGGACCTAAAACATGTTACAAGGCATAGTAGTGTATTGTAATCATAACTGTAAAATCCCAAATTTTACGAATAAAGATTTAAATTTCTAATTTTTTTTTGAATATTATGGTGTGGATTTAATATAATGTTATAGTTGTGGGTAATATTTATAAATTTTGCAAAGTATGCAAGTTGTTATATTATATTCGATTGGTCGGGGAATATTCTTTATGTTGAGGAATATTCGTACGATGGCACAATCATTGGTGGACCCCATAACGGAATTATTGTCGGATTGAGAAAACGACAAAAATATTTTTATGAAAATAACGGCGGAAGTTTTACCATTAATCTTTATTGAACTACTCGGTAGTAAAAGTGCAAGTAATATATGTGTGGTTGCATAGTAGCACACTGCAGTATTGATTATTGATGCTTACGTGAGAAGTCACTCGGTTTTGTTCAATTATTACTACGATGATTACGACAAGTATCTCACATTATTTGATTCAATTATTGTTGATTGTTATATATATATATATATATATATATATATATATATATATATATATATATATATAAGTTTTGTTTTATTAGTATTATTAATGCAATAAAATGCGGAAAAGCTTTTTAAATAAAACATAATAATTTTATAAAGTTATTCTATAAATAGAATATATTATATTCTATTATGCATAGTGTTTTGCATAGTAAAATCTTTTTATATAAAACAGAATACTTTTATAAAGTTATTCTATAAATAGAATATATTATATTTTATTATGCATAGTGTTGCATAGTGCCTGCATAGTATTTTGCATAGTAAAATCTTTTTATATAAAACATAATACTTTTATAAAGTTATTCGTTTTATTAGATTATAAATAGAATATATTATATTTTATTAAAAAGATTTTGCTTTAAATCTGGACCATCCGATTAAAAGTAAATCAATCTGGACCGTTCATGAATTAGTTACTATGCAGTCCATTCTTCTATAAATAGAAGCTCATTCCTTCATTATTTCTTACAAATTCACTGAAACTCTAGAGAGAGAAACTATAGAGAGAAAGAAGAAAAGTATTCTGCTACTTCACTACTTCTATATTCAGTTTCTTCTATAATGTAAGGGGTATTATTTTTTTCATATTCATGAAGAGAACTTCTGTTATTCCATTATTTATTATTCTGTTGGAATAACCTGTATACGCGGTCTACCCTATACTTTCTGTTGTTATTCTATTCGTCATTATTCTGTTGGAACATCCTATCTGTGCGTTATACGTCGGACCTGGTTCCGTCTTTATTATTTTGTTAGAATATCCACATATATCGTTTTTACGTTGGACTGGTTCCGCTCTTTATTATTCTCGTTGGAATATCCTCATCTGCATGCGTTTCACGCCGCACTGATTCCGTTATTTATTATTACTGTTGGAATAACCTTTGTCATGTCTGAAGTACCTCATACATGGTGATTTCTATTGTTATTCCATTCTTTATTATTCTATTGGAATATCACGCTTATAATGTGCGTATTCGCTTTGACGATTAAGATTATTTATTATTCATTGGTAACATGTCTATGCCAATGCATGCATGCATGGTGATTTTTATTGTTATTCCATTCTTTATTATTACATTTGGAATATCCTCATACCGGTCGTATTCACGGGACTGATTCTGTTATTTATTATTCTATTGGAATAACTTTGTCCATGCGAAGTACACGTGGAAACTAGTCATCTAACAATGATAACCATCGTGGAAATTATCATGCCATGAATGGTAACCACTTGATTGGTAATCATGGCCAAGGTAATAAGTGGAAATTTTAAGAAGAAAGTTCAATAATGATGGAAAGACAATTTGCACAAGATTCGCTTTTCAAAGGAAGAAGAACGACCACCGGTCGTATATTTCAAATGCAGATAGAAGGGACACATCCATCTAAACTGTACGCAACAATCCAAAGTGTGTTTTAATTGCGGAAGAAAAGGTCACCTAGCTCAATTTTGTCGTATGGTGAAATCAAGTCCAGCTGGGATGGTGATGCCAAAGGATGTCCCGAATGCCAAAGCCGTAGTTTAAGAGAGCATTTTTTTCGTGACGACGAGAACCCGAATAAAATTATCACGGTAAGTTAATCATAAACGCTTCTGAAGTCTATATCTTATTCAATAATTGGGTTCTACCCACTCTTGTATTTCACCTAGTTGTGTTCAATGTTTGAACTTGGCTATTGAGAAATTAGACTTTGACTTATCTGTTAAAACTGTGTTAGGAGAAACCTTCGTTACATCCATTATTTATAAATCTTGTTTGATTCAAATCGACACTTTCACGTTACCTGTCGATCTTATCTCTTTGAAAATACTTGCCTTTGATGCGATTTTAGGAATCGATTGGTTAACTACTCATCATACTTTTCGTAAGGTTGTTAGCTTTTATATTCCTAACCAACCTATTATGCGAATTCAAGCAACCAAACCACTAAAGTCAATCATTGTCATATCAAGCCATAAGTAAAGATCCCTGATCCTTTCGTTGTTAACTTCCTTGTGTGGAATGCATCGAAGCCAGACTTTCTGTAGGCGACATCGTGAATGACGATGGCAAGTTGATAGGTATTAATGTGACGTACTATCCAAGTCTTGGATGAGAGTAACAGTTTTGAATGATATTTCTATTATTAATAAATTTTCTGACGTATTCTCAAGACTTCTAGCTTTACCCTAGGCGTGAAATCGAATTTTGTATTAACCTCAGTACAAAACCAATTTCTTAAACCCTCAAATATTTTTTCAACCAAAACGAACGTATAATGCGCCAAAGACGATGGCTCGAGCTGTTGAAGGTTACGACCATTCAATATCATCGTGGAAGAGCGAACATTGTAGCTGACGCGTTGAGTAGAAGATCGTATGCATTTACGAGTGCGATGTTGTTAACACAAAGACCCATTTCGTATAACTTACAAATGATGAAGATAGAGTTAAAGACTCTAGGGACCCATGTGAAGATAATGAATATCTGAGAGTAGAATCGACTTTAATCGATAAAGTTAAAGCCGCTTCAAACTACACACACGGAGTCGATGAATGTGAAGAAGGTTCGAGAGGCGTTATTTTAGAAGCAAGAATCGATGAAGAGAGGAAATCTCAACCCTCGATCTTATTGGCCCATTTGAAATCCTCGATCGAGTAGGAACTATGGCTTATAGACTCGTTTTACCGCCAAGTATGTTGTGTGTTCATAATGTTTTTAACGTATTGATGTTACGTAAATATGTGGACGACCCGAACCACATTATTGATTTAGAACCGGACGAGATAGCGAATAATTTAACATATGAAGATGTACCTGTTAAAATCTTGGATAAGAAGGATCATATTCAACACTCAAAGGTTATACCTCAAGAGTTAGAATCAGACGAAGTGTCCTCATCTGTTCGGCATACCAGGTACGTACGTAAATTTCGAGGGCGAAATTTCATAAGGAGGGGAGATTGTAAAATCCCAAATTTTACGAATAAAGATTTAAATTTCTAATTTTTTTTTGAATATTATGGTGTGGATTTAATATAATGTTATAGTTGTGGGTAATATTTATAAATTTTGCAAAGTATGCAAGTTGTTATATTATATTCGATCGGCCGGGGAATATTCTTTGTGTCGGGGAATATTCGTACGACGGCACAATCATTGGTGGACCCCACAACGGAATTATTATCGGATTGAGAAAACGACAAAAATATTTTTATGAAAATAATAGCGGAAGTTTTACACAGTTTATCTTGTTGAACTACTCGGTAGTAAAAAAGTACAATGTCGTGTGGTTGCATAAGTAGCACTGCGGTATTGATTATTGATGCTTACGTGAGAAGTCACTCGGTTTTGTTCAATTATTGCTACGATGAATTCTTTGCGTAGTATCTCACGTTATTTGATTCAATTATTGTTGATTGTTATATATATATATATATATATAAGTTTTGTTTTATTAGTATTATTAATGTAATAAAATGCGAAAAAGCTTTTATATAAAAATGCAGAAATACTTTTATAAAGTTATTCTATAAATAGAATATATTATATTCTATTATATGTAGTGTTTTGCATAGTAAAATCTTTTTATATAAAATAGAATACTTTTATAAAGTTATTCTATAAATAGAATATATTATATTTTATTATGCATAGTGTGTTGCATAGTACTGCATAGTGTTTTGCATAGTAAAATCTTTTTATATAAAAAATGAATACTTTTATAAAGTTATTAGTTTTATTAGATTATAAATAGAATATATTATATTTTATTAAAAAGATTTTGCTTTAAATCTAGACCGTCCGATTAAAAGTAAATCAATCTGGACCGTTCATGAATTAGTTACTATGCAGTCCAGTCTTCTATAAATAGAAGCTCATTCCTTCATTATTTCTTACGAATTCAATTTGAAACTCTAGAGAAAACTATAGAGAGAAAGAAGAAAAGTATTCTCGCTACTTCACTACTTCTATATCCGGTTTCTTACATAAGGTAAGGGGTATTATTTTTTCATATTCATGAAGAGAAACTTACATTATTCCATTCTTTATTATTACTGTTGGAATAACTTTTGATACGCTGTGATCTACCCTATACTTGGTGATTTCATTGTTATTCTATTAAATCATTATTACATTGGAACATCCATCGTGCATGTGTTATACATCGGACTGGTTCCGCTTTTATTATTTTGTTAGAATATCCTCAGATATGTGCGTTTTACTGTAGGACTGGTTCCGTCTTTATTATTCTGTTGGAATATCCTATCTGTACGTTTTACGCCAGACCTGATTCCATTATTTATTATTCTGTTGGATTAACCTGTCTATGCAAAGTACCACATGCATGGTGATTTCTATTGTTATTCCATTCTTTATTATTCTATTGGAATATCCTGTCGGTGCGTATTATGCCTGACCTGGTTCCGTTATTTATTATTCTATTGGTAACATGTCAATGCGAAGTATAGCATGCATGATGATTTCTATTGTTATTCCATTCTTTATTATTCTGTTGGAATATCCTGTCGGTGCGTATTACGCCGGACCTGATTCCGTTATTTATTATTCTATTGGAATAACCTGTCCATGCAAAGTACCGCATGCATGGTGATTTCTTTTGTTATTTTATTCTTTATTATACTCAGTTGGTTAAAGTTTTGACTTCTATACTCCATGAAATTAGTGGAATATCCTTGATATTTGCGTTTCATCTAGTATCTTTTCATGGAAATATTCTTCTGAGCATTTTTAAATTTTACTCTACAAAGAAGTATCATGTTGACAATTTGGACGTTATTAGTTCCTGAATAAATTAATTCTTGAACTTGTTTTATTGAATTCTTATATCATTATCATCATCCTCATATTTATATTTTGTTGAAAGTCATATGTGGCCTGTAGTGCATAGATGGACTTGGTATGATTATGACCAGGGATTATTCGGTGTAATCATGACTGTAATGTTACAAATGATGTGGTAAAACTCCTCATTGGCTCGTAGTGCATTGATGGACAGTTGTTGGCATGATCATGACCATTGATGAATACACGAATATCCTTGGCCTGTAGTGCATGGATAATTTGTGGTTGTGATACTTATGAATATCCTTGGCCGTAGTGCAGGGATGAGGTGGATTATTTATTAAGCTTAGTCCCAGCGATAAAAGTGATGAAAACTTTTTTAAATCATAAAAGATAGTAGATTTTATTCTCTACTTCACTCTTTTAATGGATTGCTTGTTCCGCTGCAGTTAAACTTGATGTCTATTGTATTTTATCAGTTTAACATTGTTGAAGACTAATGATAATTTATTCTGCATTATCTTAGTCATAATATTTCTTACTGGGCTAGTTGAGCTCACCCTTTCCTTCACTGTTCTCTTCAGGAAATGAGAATATAACTGGGACGAGTCGGGGAACGGTTTGACAGTCCAGATGATAGCATTAGTAGTCCTCACTATTCTGTTAAATAGTGTGATAATAAATGTAATGAGGACTTATTCTGAGAGTGGATATTGTCTAGAAGACAATATTTGTATTAAAACTCTCAGCTCTCTTGTTGTATATTAAAGATTGTATTTATATTCTGTACCATGTATCTGGCGATTCAAGATGGGTGATGTATACCTATTTTTGGGGGCGTCACAGTTGGTATCAAAGCTTAGGGATATGATCCCTGGCTGAGATGTGAGATAAGAACTAGGAGGGGAGAGACGGGGAATTCCTTCTCTAGTATGACCTACCTAAGTTTATTTGATATTTAATTGGTCGGTCAGAGTATAGGGATAATATGTGATATGTTAATTAACCCTTATTTTGTGGCAGTATTTGAAAATGGCATCCGAGAATGTTGAAAACATCAATGGAGCACAGGAGACCGTTGAGTCTCCACAGATCAATAATCAGGACAATGTGCATCATGAAGGCGACAATCCTCATGCAAACAACAACACTGATTAAATGACGAACGATGGTACGTTTAGGAGCTTTTTAGAATACATGCAACACCAAACGAGAGAGACTCCTATTCATAATACTGGTGGAAACAATGGCAACCCACGGTTGGTCACCTCTAAGCAGTTCAAGGAGCTGGGACCACCGGAGTTTTTGGGAAAGCCAGACCCACTTAAGGCAGAGACGTGGATTAAGTAGATCACCAAGATATTTGATGTCTTGGAATGCTCAGAGGAGCAAAAAGTTCTATTCACCACCTTTATGTTGCGTAAAGAAGCAGATCATTGGTGGGAATCTGTAAAAGCGATACTCGACTGGCCTTTCAAGATGTCTTGGGAGAAGTTCCAAGAGTTGTTCAACAACAAGTACTTTCCCAAAAGTATTCGTCACATGAAAGAGGTAGAGTTCATCAAGCTGGAGCAAAACAACATGACCGTGTCGCAGTACGAAGCCAAGTTTGCTGAGTTATCCCGGTTTGCATCCCATTTAGTTGATAATGAGGAACGACTGACGTGAATATTTCTAAGAGGTTTGAAACCCAATATACGTCAATACCTCATTTCTCACAAACTTTGTTTATATTCAGATGTTGTGAATAGGGCTCAGTTATTGGAGCGCGATAATGAGTCAGCACAACCAAAAGGCAACGACCAACAACACGATAATGATCTTACCTGTGGAAACGGTCATCGGAACAATGATAACCATCGTGGGGGAAATTATCATGCCATGAATGGTAACCACTTCGGTGGTAATCATGGCCAAGGTAATAGAAGTGGAAATTTTAAGAAGAGAAGGTTCAATAATGATGGAAAGACAGCTGCACCAGTACCCGTTTCAAAGGAAGAAGAACGACCACCGGTCGTATATTTCAAATGCAGATAGAAGGGACACATCCATCTAAACTGTACGCAACAATCCAAAGTGTGTTTTAATTGCGGAAGAAAAGGTCACCTAGCTCAATTTTGTCGTATGGTGAAATCAAGTCCAGCTGGGATGGTGATGCCAAAGGATGTCCCAGACAAGCCAAAGCCGGTAGTTTAAGAGAGCATTTTTTCGTGACGAGGAACTTTGAATAAAAATTATCACGGGTAAGTTAATCATAAACGCTTACGAAGTCTATATCTTATTCAATCTGGGTTTACCCACTCTTGTATTTCACCTAGTTGTGTTCAATGTTTGAACTTGGCTATTGAGAAATTAGACTTTGACTTATCTGTTAAAACTGTGTTAGGAGAAACCTTCGTTACATCCATTATTTATAAATCTTGTTTGATTCAAATCGACACTTTCACGTTACCTGTCGATCTTATCTCTTTGAAAATACTTGCCTTTGATGCGATTTTAGGAATCGATTGGTTAACTACTCATCATACTTTTCGTAAGGTTGTTAGCTTTTATATTCCTAACCAACCTATTATGCGAATTCAAGCAACCAAACCACTAAAGTCAATCATTGTCATATCAAGCCATAAGTAAAGATCCCTGATCCTTTCGTTGTTAACTTCCTTGTGTGGAATGCATCGAAGCGAGACTTTCTGTAGGCGACATCGTGAATGACGATGGCAAGTTGATAGGTATTAATGTGACGTCTTATCCAAGTCTTGGATGAGAGTAATGATTTTGAATGATATTTCTATTATTAATAAATTTTCGGCGTATTCTCACGAAGACTTCTAGCTTTACCCTAGGCGTGAAATCGAATTTTGTATTAACCTCGATAAAAACCAATTTCTTAAACCCTCAAATATTTTTTTCAACCAAAACGAACGATAATGCGCCAAAGACGATGGCTCGAGTCATTTGTTGAAGGTTACGACCCATTCAATATCATCGTGGAAGAAGCGAACATTGTAGGTAATGCGTTGAGTAGAAGATCGTATGCATTTACTGAGTGCGATGTTGTTAACACAAAGACCCATTTCAGATAACTTACAAATGATGAAGATAGAGTTAAAGACTCTAGGGACCCATGTGAAGATAATGAATATACGAGTAGAATCGACTTTAATCGATAAAGTTAAAGCCGCTCAAACTACACACCGGAGTGATGAATGTGAAGAAGGTTCGAGAGGCGTTATTTTAGAAGCAAGAATCGATGAAGAGAGGAAATCTCAACCCTCGATCTTATTGGCCCATTTGAAATCCTCGATCGAGTAGGAACTATGGCTTATAGACTCGTTCGCCGCCAAGTATGTTGTGTGTTCATAATGTTTTTAACGTATTGATGTTACGTAAATATGTGGGCGACCGAACCACATTATTGATTTAGAACCCATTTAGATAGCGAATAATTTAACATATGAAGATGTACTGTTAAAATCTTGGATAAGAAGGATCATATTCAACACTCAAAGGTTATACCTCAAGAGTTAGAATCGAATGAAGTGTCCTCATCTCGCATTACGGCATACCAGTAATGCGTACGTAAATTTCGAGGCGAAAATTTCATAAGGAGGGAGATTGTAAAATCCCAAATTTTACGAATAAAGATTTAAATTTCTAATTTTTTTTTGAATATTATGGTGTGGATTTAATATAATGTTATAGTTGTGGGTAATATTTATAAATTTTGCAAAGTATGCAAGTTGTTATATTATATTCGATCGGCCGGGGAATATTCTTTGTGTCGGGGAATATTCGTACGACGGCACAATCATTGGTGGACCCCACAACGGAATTATTATCGGATTGAGAAAACGACAAAAATATTTTTATGAAAATAATAGCGGAAGTTTTACCGTTAATACTGTTGAACTACTCGGTAGTAAAAGTGCGATGTCGTGTGGTTGCATAAGTAGCACTTACGGTATTGATTATTGATGCTTTACGTGAGAAGTCACTCGGTTTTGTTCAATTATTGCTACACATGAGTTCTTTGCGATAGTATCTCACGTTATTTGATTCAATTATTGTTGATTGTTATATATATATATATTATATATATAAGTTTTGTTTTATTAGTATTATTAATGTAATAAAATGAAAAGCTTTTATATAAAAAATGAATACTTTTATAAAGTTATTCTATAAATAGAATATATTATATTCTATTATGCATAGTGTTTTTTATATAGTAAAATCTTTTTATATAAAATAGAATACTTTTATAAAGTTATTCTATAAATAGAATATATTATATTTTATTATGCATAGTGTTGCATAGTACTGCGTAGTGTTTTGCATAGTAAAATCTTTTTATATAAAATGTAATACTTTTATAAAGTTATTCGTTTTATTAGATTATAAATAGAATATATTATATTTTATTAAAAAGATTTTGCTTTAAATCTAAACATCCGATTAAAAGTAAATCAATACGGACCGTTCATGAATTAGTTACTATATGGTTCCATTCTTCATAAATAAGCTCATTCCTTCATTATTTCTTACGAATTCATCGAAACTCTAGAGAGAAACTATAGAGAAAAAAGAAGAAAATTATTCGCTACTTCACTACTTACATATCCAGTTTCTTATATAAGGTAAGGGTATTATTTTTTCATATTCATGAAGAGAACTTACATTATTCCATTCTTTATTATTACATTGGAATAACTTTGTATCTGTGATACCCTATACTTGGTGATTTCATTTGTTATTCTATTCGTCATTATTACATTGGAACATCCTCATGCATGTGTTATACATCTAACTGGTTCCGCCTCTTTATTATTTTGTTAGAATATCCTCAGATATGCGTTTTTTACGCTTGACCGTTCCGCTTTATTATTACTCGTTGGAATATCCTATCTCTACATCGCTTTTCGCCGGACTGATTCCATTATTTATTATTCTGTTGGATTAACCTGTCTATGCAAAGTACCACATGCATGGTGATTTCTATTGTTATTCCATTCTTTATTATTCTATTGGAATATCACAGCTTGCGGTGCGTATTATGCGACGACAGGTTCCGTTATTTATTATTCTATTGGTAACATGTCAATGCGAAGTATAGCATGCATGATGATTTCTATTGTTATTCCATTCTTTATTATTCTGTTGGAATATCCTGTCGGTGCGTATTACGCCGGACCTGATTCCGTTATTTATTATTCTATTGGAATAACCTGTCCATGCAAAGTACCGCATGCATGGTGATTTCTTTTGTTATTTTATTCTTTATTATACTCAGTTGGTTAAAGTTTTGACTTCTATACTCCATGAAATTAGTGGAATATCCTTGATATTTGCGTTTCATCTAGTATCTTTTCATGGAAATATTCTTCTGAGCATTTTTAAATTTTACTCTACAAAGAAGTATCATGTTGACAATTTGGACGTTATTAGTTCCTGAATAAATTAATTCTTGAACTTGTTTTATTGAATTCTTATATCATTATCATCATCCTCATATTTATATTTTGTTGAAAGTCATATGTGGCCTGTAGTGCATAGATGGACTTGGTATGATTATGACCAGGGATTATTCGGTGTAATCATGACTGTAATGTTACAAATGATGTGGTAAAACTCCTCATTGGCTCGTAGTGCATTGATGGACAGTTGTTGGCATGATCATGACCATTGATGAATACACGAATATCCTTGGCACAGAGTGCATGGATAATTTGTGGTTGTGATACTTATGAATATCCTTGGTAGTAGTCGGGGGATGAGGTGGATTATTTATTAAGCTTAGTCCCAAATGATAAAAGTGATGAAAACTTTTTAAATCATAAAAGATAGTAGATTTTATTCTCTACTTCACTCTTTTAATGGATTGCTTGTTCACCGCAGCTTAAACTTGATGTCTATTGTATTTTATCGGTTTAACATTGTTGAAGACTAATGATAATTTATTCTCGCATTATCTTAGTCATAATATTTCTTCTTGGGCTAGTTGAGCTCACCTTTTCCTTCACCGTTCTCTCTTGAAATGAGAATATAAGCTGACGCGAGTCGAGAGCGGTTTGACAGATCCGGATGATAGCATTAGTAGTCCTCACTATTACATTAAATAGTGTGATAATAAATGTAATGAGGACTTATTACGAGAGTGGATATTGTCTGTAAGACAATATTTGTATTAAAACTCTCGACTCTCTTGTTGTATATTAAAGATTGTATTTATATTACGTACCATGTATCCGGCGATTCAAGATGGGTGATGTATACCTATTTTTGGGGCGTCACAAATTGGTATCAAAGCTTAGGATATGATCCTGGTGAGATGTGAGATAAGAACTAGGAGGGAGAGACGGGAATTCCTTCTCTAGTATGACCTACCTAAGTTTATTTGATATTTAATTGGTCGATTGAGTATAGGGATAATATGTGATATGTTAATTAACCCTTATTTTGTGGCGATGATTTGAAAATGGCATCCGAGAATGTTGAAAACATCAATGGAGCATGTGAGAGACGTTGAGTCTCCACGGATCAATAATCGAGGACAATGTGCATCATGAAGGCGACAATCCTCATGCAAACAACAACACTGATTAAATGACGAACGATGGTACGTTTAGGAGCTTTTTAGAATACATGCAACACCAAACGAGAGAGACTCCTATTCATAATACTGGTGGAAACAATGGCAACCCACGGTTGGTCACCTCTAAGCAGTTCAAGGAGCTGGGACCACCGGAGTTTTTGGGAAAGCCAGACCCACTTAAGGCAGAGACGTGGATTAAGTAGATCACCAAGATATTTGATGTCTTGGAATGCTCAGAGGAGCAAAAAGTTCTATTCACCACCTTTATGTTGCGTAAAGAAGCAGATCATTGGTGGGAATCTGTAAAACGTACCCAGCCTGACGCACTCAAGATGTCTTGGGAGAAGTTCCAAGAGTTGTTCAACAACAAGTACTTTCCCAAAAGTATTCGTCACATGAAAGAGGTAGAGTTCATCAAGCTGGAGCAAAACAACATGACCGTGTGTCGCGATGACGAAGCCAAGTTTCTTTGAGTTATCCCGGTTTGCATCCCATTTAGTTGATAATGAGGAACGACTGACGTGAATATTTCTAAGAGGTTTGAAACCCAATATACGTCAATACCTCATTTCTCACAAACTTTGTTTATATTCAGATGTTGTGAATAGGGCTCAGTTATTGGAGCGCGATAATGAGTCAGCACAACCAAAAGGCAACGACCAACAACACGATAATGATCTTACACCGTGAAAGCGGTCATCGGAACAATGATAACCATCGTGGGGAAATTATCATGCCATGAATGGTAACCACTTGATTGGTAATCATGGCCAAGTAATAAAGTGGAAATTTTAAGAAGAAGGTTCAATAATGATGGAAAGACAGCTGCACCAGTACCCGTTTCAAAGGAAGAAGAACGACCACCGGTCGTATATTTCAAATGCAGATAGAAGGGACACATCCATCTAAACTGTACGCAACAATCCAAAGTGTGTTTTAATTGCGGAAGAAAAGGTCACCTAGCTCAATTTTGTCGTATGGTGAAATCAAGTCCAGCTGGGATGGTGATGCCAAAGGATGTCCCAGACAAGCCAAAGCCGGTAGTTTAAGAGAGCATTTTTTTCGTGACGAGGAACCTGAATAAAATTATCACGGGTAAGTTAATCATAAACGCTTACGAAGTCTATATCTTATTCAATACCGGTTCTACCCACTCTTGTATTTCACCTAGTTGTGTTCAATGTTTGAACTTGGCTATTGAGAAATTAGACTTTGACTTATCTGTTAAAACTGTGTTAGGAGAAACCTTCGTTACATCCATTATTTATAAATCTTGTTTGATTCAAATCGACACTTTCACGTTACCTGTCGATCTTATCTCTTTGAAAATACTTGCCTTTGATGCGATTTTAGGAATCGATTGGTTAACTACTCATCATACTTTTCGTAAGGTTGTTAGCTTTTATATTCCTAACCAACCTATTATGCGAATTCAAGCAACCAAACCACTAAAGTCAATCATTGTCATATCAAGCCATAAGTAAAGATCCCTGATCCTTTCGTTGTTAACTTCCTTGTGTGGAATGCATCGAAGCGGACTTTTACATGGCGACATCGTGAATGACGATGGCAAGTTGATAGGTATTAATGTGACGTACTATCCAAGTCTTGGATGAGAGTAACAGTTTTGAATGATATTTCTATTATTAATAAATTTTCTGACGTATTCTCTGAAGACTTCCTAGCCTACCCCTAGAGCGTGAAATCGAATTTTGTATTAACCTCAGTACAAAACCAATTTCTTAAACCCTCAAATATTTTTTCAACCAAAACGAACGTATAATGCGCCAAAGACGATGGCTCGAGCTGTTGAAGGTTACGACCATTCAATATCATCGTGGAAGAGCGAACATTGTAGCTGACGCGTTGAGTAGAAGATCGTATGCATTTACGAGTGCGATGTTGTTAACACAAAGACCCATTTCGTATAACTTACAAATGATGAAGATAGAGTTAAAGACTCTAGGGACCCATGTGAAGATAATGAATATACGAGTAGAATCGACTTTAATCGATAAAGTTAAAGCCGCTCAAACTACACACCTGGAGCTGATGAATGTGAAGAAGGTTCGAGAGGGCGTTATTTTAGAAGCAAGAATCGATGAAGAGAGGAAATCTCAACCCTCGATCTTATTGGCCCATTTGAAATCCTCGATCGAGTAGGAACTATGGCTTATAGACTCGTTTTACCGCCAAGTATGTTGTGTGTTCATAATGTTTTTAACGTATTGATGTTACGTAAATATGTGGACGACCCGAACCACATTATTGATTTAGAACCGGACGAGATAGCGAATAATTTAACATATGAAGATGTACCTGTTAAAATCTTGGATAAGAAGGATCATATTCAACACTCAAAGGTTATACCTCAAGAGTTAGAATCAGACGAAGTGTCCTCATCCGTTTCGACATACCAGTGCGTCACGTAAATTTCGAGGGCGAAATTTCATAAGGAGGGGAGATTGTAAAATCCCAAATTTTACGAATAAAGATTTAAATTTCTAATTTTTTTTTGAATATTATGGTGTGGATTTAATATAATGTTATAGTTGTGGGTAATATTTATAAATTTTGCAAAGTATGCAAGTTGTTATATTATATTCGATCGGTAGGGAATATTCTTTGTGTTTGGGAATATTCGTGCGATTTAGACAATCATTAGTGGACCCCACAACGGAATTATTATCGGATTGAAAAACGACAAAAATATTTTTATGAAAATAATAATGGAAGTTTTACCGTTATCTTTGTTGAACTACTCTTTAGTAAAAAATGCGATGAATACGTGGTTGCATAGTAGCACACGGTATTGATTATTGATGCTTACGTGAGAAGTCACTCAGTTTTGTTCAATTATTGCTACAGTAGTTGCTGCATAGTATCTCACGTTATTTGATTCAATTATTGTTGATTGTTATATATATATATATATATATATAAGTTTTGTTTTATTAGTATTATTAATGTAATAAAACAGAAAAGCTTTTTATATAAAACAGAATACTTTTATAAAGTTATTCTATAAATAGAATATATTATATTCTATTATGCATAGTGTTTTGCATAGTAAAATCTTTTTATATAAAATAGAATACTTTTATAAAGTTATTCTATAAATAGAATATATTATATTTTATTATGCATAGTGTTGCATAATTGCTGCATATAGTTTTTGCATAGTAAAATCTTTTTATATAAAACAGAATACTTTTATAAAGTTATTCATTTTATTAGATTATAAATAGAATATATTATATTTTATTAAAAAGATTTTGCTTTAAATCTAGACCGTCCGATTAAAAGTAAATCAATCTGGACCGTTCATGAATTAGTTACTATGCAGTCCATTCTTCTATAAATAGAAACTCATTCCTTCATTATTTCTTACAATTCAATTTGAAACTCTGAGAGAAACTATAGAGAGAAAGAAGAAAAGTATTCTGCTACTTCACTACTTCTATATCCAGTTTCTTCTATAAGGTAAGGGGTATTTTTTTTTCATATTCATGAAGAGAACTTCTGTTATTCCATTCTTTATTATTCTGTTGGAATAACTTTTGTATCTGCTGATCCTACCTATACTTGGTGATTTCATTTGTTATTCTATTAAATCATTATTACATTGGAACATCCTGCATGTGTTATACATCTGACTGGTTCCGCTTTATTATTATTTTGTTAGAATATCCTCAGATGTGTGCGTTTTACTTGGGACACAGTTCCGCTCTTTATTATTCTCATTGGAATATCCTATCTGTCACGCGTTTCGCCGGACTGATTCCATTATTTATTATTACATTGGATTAACTTTGTCATATGCAAAGTACCACATGCATGGTGATTTCTATTGTTATTCCATTCTTTATTATTCTATTGGAATATCCCGTCGGTGCGTATTATGCCTGACCTGGTTCCGTTATTTATTATTCTATTGGTAACATGTCAATGCGAAGTATAGCATGCATGATGATTTCTATTGTTATTCCATTCTTTATTATTCTGTTGGAATATCCTGTCGGTGCGTATTACGCCGGACCTGATTCCGTTATTTATTATTCTATTGGAATAACTTTGTCCATGCAATCCGCATGCATGGTGATTTCTTTTGTTATTTTATTCTTTATTATACTCGGTTGGTTAAAGTTTTGACTTCATACTCCATGAAATTAGTGGAATATCCTTGATATTTGCGTTTCATCTAAGTATCTTTTCATGGAAATATTCTTACGAGCATTTTAAATTTTACTCTACAAAAAGTATCATGTTGACAATTTGGGCGTTATTAGTTCTGAATAAATTAATTCTTGAACTTGTTTTATTGAATTCTTATATCATTATCATCATCCTCATATTTATATTTTGTTGAAAGTCATATGTGGCTTCGTGTAGTGCATAGATGGACTTGGTATGATTATGACCAGAGATTATTCTATTGTAATCATGGTATGTAATGTTACAAATGATGTGGTAAAACTCCTCATTGGCTCGTAGTGCATTGATGGACGATTGTTGGCATGATCATGACCATTGATGAATACACGAATATCCTTGGCACCAGTAGTGCATGGATAATTTGTGGTTGTGATACTATATGAATATCCTTGGTCAGTAGTGCGAGGATGAGGTGGATTATTTATTAAGCTTAGTCCCAAATGATAAAAGTGATGAAAACTTTTTAAATCATAAAAGATAGTAGATTTTATTCTCTACTTCACTCTTTTAATGGATTGCTTGTTCATTGCGAGCTTAAACTTGATGTCTATTGTATTTTACCGGTTTAACATTGTTGAAGACTAATGATAATTTATTCTGCATTATCTTAGTCATAATATTTCTTCTTGGGCTAGTTGAGCTCACCCTTTCCTTCACCGTTTCTCTTGAGAAATGAGAATATAACCGGGGGCCGAGTCGGGGAGCGGTTTGACAAATCCGGATGATAGCATTAGTAGTCCTCACTATTCTGTTAAATAGTGTGATAATAAATGTAATGAGGACTTATTCTGAGAGTGGATATTTTCTAGAAGACAATATTTGTATTAAAACTCTCAGCTATCTTGTTGTATATTAAAGATTGTATTTGTATTCTGTACCATGTATCTGGCGACTCAAGATGGGTGATGTATACCTATTTTTGGGGGCGTCAAAATAACGCCAAAATTATAGATTATGAATTAGTAAGTTATGGAAGTTCGTAATGTGGTGTCATTTGAATTGGAATTGTTTTACAATCACCCTGTCGTATACTATGATATAATTGAGAATTCAGTTTCGTGTTACGTAAATGAGTAGGATAATCAAGTCCTAAGTTAAGGATTATAGACTTGATTAAAATGAAAACTAAACTAATGAAATGGGTGTTAATGTAACTAATTGTTGCTGCGAATTCAATGTTATATGTAGGGTAATTGGAGATTATTTTACATTTGTGTAGATTACATACAAGGCAATTTTCTAAACCCTAACTCTTTACATTGAGTAAGCTTTCTAACTTCATTCTTTTCATATTGAATGCAAGTTCCCATTCCTAAATTATTATTGTACAAGTTCCTATCATTCTTTGTAAAGTTGAGCAAGCCTAACCTATCTTGCGTATGTTTGTACAAGCCCATGTAACCTAATTCGTTACATCGAGCGAGTTTTATTTTCCTAATTATTATTCAAAGCATATATCGTTCTAGTACATTGATTCAAGTGAGTTTGTTCTAGTTCTTTTGGTTATAGCACTTTGCATGTTTATCATGTTTATTGGATTATATATAATGTTGATATCCAATCTTTGACTTTGATAGCCTTGTTCAGTTATACATTCTTGTATTAAACCTTTATTGATGGAAATTGAATAGTGTTCTAAAATTCTAGAAACACTGATAAGCTAGTTCCAAACTAAACTTTCTTTAGTGCAGAAATTCTAAATTCAAACTGAGACGAATAACCCTAACATAGGGGATTTTGTACGTGTAACGTTTAGATGTTTGTGCACAATACATGGTACAAAGGGCTGATCCCCCTAAGTATGTTAAGAAGGATCCGTATAGTCTAAATGACTGTTAAGGTTGGGTAATAATACCTAAGTACCGGGGACATAGTTCATGGTCTTAAGACCCTCAGATATTCAAACTCGAACTTGTTTTCTAGTTTGATTCATAGAACAAGTTCATTATTGTTCAGCATTTATTGTACACTCTCATATTGTTATCATTACTACTTTATATATCAGTGAGCATTTGTTTGCTCACTCTTACAATTAACACTGCAGCTAAAGTGGAGAAAGTTGATGAGCCATCTACTAGCAAAGGGAAGGGCAAACTGTCCAAGTGTTGAGGACTTATGGAAGTTAATTTAAATGTTTTATGTTACCAGACTTGTTTTATTTTATGATGTATTCTGAAAACTGATGTACTAAATTTAAGGTTAGATTACCTGGGATTATTTTCAGATGATGATGTAACCCTTTAATGGGAAAGATTAATGTTTAAGTTATTTAAATTATGTCTTTATCCTTTATGATGGGTAGTTAGATGTAATGGTTTTGGTAAGTGAACATCAAATCCTATGGGAATGGAGTACCTGGATTTGGGGGTATCATAGGTTGGTATCAAAGCTTTAGGTTATGAACCTTAGGTGGGGGAAACCTTAGGAAGTAACCTTTAAGGAAGTAGAAAACATAGAGGTGTCCAACTCTTATCAAGTTTTAAGGTGTGGATTAAGGCATCCATTGAAGCTAAATAATAAAAGACATTATGTGCTATGTGTTAATAACTTATGTGCTCGCGAGTATCGAAAATGTTAAGTAAAACCTAAAATATTTTGTTGTTAGGATGTCTAACGAAGGAGGATCCAGTCCAGCTAGGGAAGTGATACCTCAGGTACCTAGAGATGACGAATCCCGGGATATTCATGTTGTGCGAGAACAGTTGATCTAGGAGGATGATCCTGTGACTGATCCCGAGGAGGATAATTCTGAGGAAATAGAGGAGGAGGATGAGGAAGAGGATCTTGAGGAGTTTCCACCAAACTTCATATCAGCAGAGATCTATGACGCTCTATACGACCGTAACATAGAATTACAGTACGAGGTTGAGGAGCTGAAGGAGATGGTTGAGATACATCATGCTTCGATGGAGCAGAAGGATGCGGAGATTCAAGAACTCGACTCACGCCTTGGAAACATGGAGTGGGACTTAGTTCATACCAAGGGTTAGCATGAAGACCTGCTGGCAGTAAACGAAAAGATGAAGACTGACATGGACAAATTGAAAGATGACTTCAAAGAGGAATCAGCTAAACGTGCAAGAGCAGAGGACGCTTAGATGAAGGCGACTCAATGTGCAGACCGTATAGAGGCTAAAGTCCAAGTGAAGAAGGCCAAGATGAAAGAGATGGATTACACTTTTAATTCTGCGATTGATAGGGCCCAGGATCGAGTATTTTATTATCCACCTTAGTTTGAGAATTTGCCGTGGTTCGTGATGGATCGCAGAACGGCTTATCGTATCATGGAGGAAGAGCGTCGGGAAGCCTTACGACGTCTTAATATGCAATGTGGTTAATTGTGTGAATAAATAAAATGTGAATCCCTTATTTTGAGATAAATAAAGGGATAGTATGAGTATATAATCCTGAAATGTGTTTAGTTCAGGAAAGTGAATGTTTATAGCGGTTATGCTATCTTTAACATGTTTTAAAACATTATGAATGAATAAAATATCAAAGTTTATTTGAAATGTTATGTGTTATAGCTTTAATCTTGGAATGTTTAAGTTAAACTTCAAATACCCAAGAAGTTGAGTAAGGAACTAATAAGCGTATATTTTAACAAAAATGCCTCCTGAAAGAAGATAACCACGTCAATGAAGCACCTCACAGAATTCTACTAATAATAACAACGAGACTAACGATCCCGGTTTAGCAGTTGGTAACTCTGTTGATGGGTGCACTTGTGAATCAACCGCAAGCTCAAGTCACGACCTTTAAGGAATTCAAAGCGGTTGGACAGCCAGAGTTTCGAGGGTCTATTAATCCAGTGGAAGCCCAATCCTGGATCATGGAAATGGAGAAGGTGTTTGACGTTTCTAGAGTTAACGAGGATCAGAAGACTGTGTTCACAACGTTCATGTTGAAGTCTGAAGCTAGCTACTGGTGGCAGGCAAATAAGGTTCGTGGAGGACAAGGAGTGATAGCGAGGGATAGATTTAAGGAGATGTTCTTTGAAATGTACTTTCCAGTGAGTTCTCGTAATCAGTTGGAAGTACAATTTCTGGAGCTGAAGCAAGGAACTATGACGGTGCCAGAATATGCTGCGAAGTTTAATGAGTTGGCAAGATTTGCCACTTATCAAGTCAATACTGACGAGCATAAAGCGAGAAGGTTTGAACAAGGATTGAAACCCTGGCTGTATAGCGAGGTTTCAATGTTTCACCTGAATACATTTGCGGCTGTACTGGAAAAGGCAATTATCGCGGAAGGTGGAAGCGATGCCTTGACCAAGTACAATCAAAAACAAAAGAAGAGGAAGAATGAGAATGAAAATAAGGCTGGTGGAAGTAATGTTGGAAGTAACAATCAAAAGAATGAGAATGAAAATAAAGCTGGTGAAAGTAATGTTTGGTCAATTTAACATCCAAAAATCAACTATTATCGAAATAAATGTCAATTTCCACTAACACTAATAATCCCAACATAATGGAAATATTTTTATCAACAATTTCATCTTTGAAATTTTCGAAGTTTGTATTTTTCCGAAAAAGTCAACTGTTGACTTTTTAACCAAAAAGGCAACCCCAATAAATTTTGTGTTTATAGTCTATTTTTACTAATTTCATCGTTTCAGACTGAAATATCTCGTCTGCGTCTCCAAATTCAACTCCGAACTCAAATTCAATTTTTAATAACATTCATCATTAATATTATAAGTCACAATATTAACAACCATATCATTCCCAATAAAGAAGGGGCTTTCCGATAAAGATTTCTCCTTATTGGCGCGCAATTATGTGACCAAACCCTTTTCCTCGACAGAACTTTCTAGACATTGTCAATAATACAAATAATAATATGAATAACTTTGTCATCTCAATTATTGATTTAATAATATAAAATATTGTGACAATAAGTGAATCAATAACGTGAGATACTATGGAGCAATTACTGTGGCAATAATTGAATAAGACTGAGTGACTTCTCACGTAAGTATCAATAATCAATATAGTGTGCTATTATGCAACTACGCGTATTACTGTACTTTTATCACTGATTATTTTATGACAACTTGCTTACTTTGAAAAATTTTCACATATCACCCTTAACTTTAACCTTTTATCAATTTAACCATTTACTAAATAAAATAATAATTATAAGAAAATTGAATACTTTTATTTCATAAAATTCAGGGTCTTACAATCTCCCGTTCCTATAAAATTTTGCCCTTGAAATTTACGTACCTGGTAGTTCGAAGAGATGAGAATACCTTGATTTCTTTTCGGATTGTACCTTCCCAGTTATTTCCTCTATATCATGATTTTCCCATTGCTCATCTCCTGTATTTCAGATATCATTCTAGAATACAGCTTCAAAATAAAGGTTAATTGACATATCACAATTTGTCAACTTAAGTAAGAAAATTCAGCTTACGTAGGACACACACTAGCGAAGGATATTATTCGTCTCTCCCCTCCTAATTCTAATCCCAGATCTCCGCTAGAGACCATATCCCTAAGCTCTGATACCAACTGTGATGCCCCAAAATAGGTATACATCACTCATTCTGAGTCACCAAATACATGGTACAAAACTTAAATACAAACTTAATTTATACAATACGACAAAACGTAGCTGAGAGTTTTAACACGAATATTGTCTTCTAGAAAATATCCAAACTCAAATGGAGTCCTCATTACAATTATTATCACGTTATTTCACTGAATAGTGAGGACTACTACAGCCACCATCTCGGACCGTCACTCCATTCCCCGATTAGTCCCAGCTATGTTCTCATTTCCTGAAGAGAACAATGAAAGCAAAAGGGTGAGCTCAACTAGCCCAGTAAAGAATATTATGACTAAGATAATTTATTTATCAATAGCCTTCATCAGAATAAATCAGAGATTTAGAAACTATAGTAGATAATAAAAGTTTCCAACCATAATTACAGCGGAATCAACAATCCATTAAAAGAGTCAAGTAGAACATAATGTCTACTATCTCCTCCAAATTAAAAGTCCATCGTTAATATTTCATTCATCTAATACTCATCAACAGTTCTTTGTTGTTCCCAAGACAAAGAGAACTTTCATCACCTGTCTTCACCTGAACCACTAAATATTATAGTTAAATTTATAATTCATATTTATAATTATGTAAATCAAGAGTTTCTCCTTGCCACAAAGGCTTAATAGAACGTTTACTCAATATCCTTACCCCAAAGGCTAAAAATATTCAAATGTAATAAAAATGATCATACCAATCAGTTGTCTATCTTTGCACTATGGGCTAAAGATATTCAACTATAAAACCAATGGTCATGATTATACCAATCAATTTTCTGTCAGTGCACTGCTGCCAAAGACATACAACTGTTAACTAATGGTAATGATCATGCCAATCACATCATCGAATTATCCATGCACTATGGGCCAAGGATATTCGTTAGTATCACCAGTGGTCATGATCATGTCATACACATGTCCATCTTTGCACTATGGACCAAAGCTATCAAGCAACAGTTCGTCTTTGCACATAAGCTGAAGATATACAACTGTAAAACCAGTAATCAACAGTCCATCTTTTCATGTAAGCCAAAGATATACAACTATAAAACCAATAATCAACAGTCCATCTATGCACTATGGGCCAAAGATATACAACTGTAAAACCAATAATCAATAGTCCATCTATGCACTACGGGCCAAAGATGACTTTCGTTATAATATAAGCACGAGCTAGGATGATGACAATGATATAAACATTCAATTAAACAAAATCAAGGATAAATATTAAAGACTTTAAATTTATCCAGAGTTTAAAAATGTCTAAATTGACAACATGATATCTGCTTTGTGGAGTAAAATTCAATAATAATATTCATGTATCAAAAATAATTTGGACATAAAAGAATCACTTTTTTGTCGTGAATAGTACCCCGTGAATAGTACCCTATGAATAGTACTTCGAGAATAGTACTTCATGAATAGTACCGTATTTATGAATAGTATCCATGAATAGTACTGTATATATGAATAGTGCCCATAAATAGTACTCCGTGAATAGTACCGTATATATGAATAGTATTCATGAATAGTACCATATGAATGAATAGTACTGTATGAATAGAAATAACACCCCTTACCTTAATAGAAGGCTGTATACTGCAATAGTGAAGTAGCAGAATACTCTTCTTCTTCATCTCTATAGTTTCTCTCTCTATAGTTGCTCTTGTGAGTCTTAGTGAATTGGTGAGAATGAAAGAAGAAATGAGCTTCTATTTATAGGAAAACATAGTTTCGATAATTGCACGTTTAGGGACTCAATTTATTAGAGTTTTGTACCTTCATCTTTGCCTCTATTTTTAATTTAGTCCTTCAAGTATTATTAATCTTGCACAACCTCCCATAATAGTACATGCATATAAACCAATAGTTCCATGCATGTGAACAAATAGTTATTTGCATGTGAACTAATAGCAATTAATTACCCATTTGGTCAATTTAACATCCAGAAATCAACTATTATCGAAATAAATGTTGATTTCCACTAGCAATAATAATCCCAACACAATGGAAATATTTTTATCAACAATTTCATCTTTGAAATTTTTGAAGTTTGACTTTTCCAAAAAAGTCAACTGTTAACTTTTTGACCAAAAAGTCAATCCCGATAAATTTTTGTGTTTATAGTCTATTTTTACTAATTTCATCGTCCCGGACTCAAATATCTCGTCTGCGTTTCCAAAGTTAACTCCGAACTCAAATTTTATTTTTAATAACATTCATCATTAATATTATAACTCATAATATTAACAATCAGATCATTCCCACGAAAGAATAAGCTTTCCGATAAAAATTTCTCCTTATTAGCGCGCAATTAGGTGACCAAACCCCTTTCCTCGACAGAACTTTCTAGACTTTTTCAATAATGCAAATAATAATATGAATAACTTTGTTGTCTCAATTATTGATTTAATAATATAAAATATTGTGACAATAATTGAATCAATAACGTGAGATATTATGCAACAATTACTGTGGCAATAATTGAATAAGACTGAGTGACTTCTCACGTAAGCATCAATAATCAATAGAGTGTGCTACTATGCAACCACACGTATTACTGTACTTTTATCAACGATTATTTTATGACAACTTACTTACTTTGAAAAATTTTCACATATCACCCTTAACTTTAACCTTTTATCAATTTAATCATTTACTAAATAAAATAATAATTATAAGAAAATTGAATACTTTCATTTCATAAAGTTCGAGGTCTTACACATGGTTCAAAAGGTATTCCAACTAACAATAAGCATCTTGGAGTAAGTTCAACTTCGAAAAAGGATAATGCTGAAAAATGGAAAAATGTCAAATGTCATTGATGTGGAAATTTAGGCCACATCAAGAATTTTTGTCGTGTAAAGCTCAGTAACGATAATGCAAACATGGTGTCACAAATTGTTGATGAACCAAAGTGGGAACAATGTTTCTCAACTATAGTATTGGAGAGTAACATTGGAGGGTATATGGCTTCCATCAATTATGAGAAGGAATGAATCATAGACTCTGGTTGCTCACATCATGTATGTGGAAATGATTCGCTATTCTCGGAGTTGCATCAACATAATGGAGATCGAACAATTGTCACTGCTGATAATTATATGCATCCAGTCATAAAGGAAGGTGTTAGTTCCCAGAGGCACAAAAGTTATCTAGAAGGGGGGGTTGAATAGATATTTTAAAATTTTCTTTTACAAAATACTTGTCAGATTTGTTAATGATTTGATCACAGCGGAATTTAAGATTTGTTTATTTCCCTTTAAGATAAACCAAGTTAATAGGTGATAAGCAATTATGACAGATATAGCAGTTATAGCAAGAATATAAGAGACATAATGTTTTTAAGTGGTTAAGAGTACTCAAGGCTCCTAGTCCATTCTTCTACTCCTTGAGTAGGAAATCCACTAAGGATGTCTTTACAATCTTCGAATCACTTAGATTCCTTCAAGACCAACAGTCTTGGAACTTCTTAGTTCACTTAGAACTCTTCAAGTCCAGCAGACTTGGAACTTCTTAGTTCACTTAGAACTCTTCAAGTCCAACAGACTTGGAACTTCTTACTTCACTTAATGAGAGTTGAGTTCTTGAGTTTTGCTACTCAGTTGCCGTTAAGCATATGTTCGAAAGAACTGAGTAGTTAAGCAAGCTTTTTTTCTAGATCGTAGAGTTTGGCGTTTGAGTGCTCTTCAGCCTTTTGTTGTGTGCTTGCTTGCTTCTTGCATCTGCATTCGATTTGTATATATAAGGTGCCTTTGAAATATGTCCGTTTAAAGGCATCCGTTGAAGCATTAATTGTATTTGACATTTCTGAGCACTGATGGTGACTTCTTGGAAATCTTTTGTCCAACCGTCTGACCCACTAACACAGCAGACTGCTATCTCACCTAACACCTAAAAAGGTGTTTTCAGCCAACATGTAGTACTTTCCTTAGCTTCTTCAATACGTTTCTTTGTTATATACTAAGGATGAGTGTTGGGTCATTGGGATTTTCAAGAGTCTTAACGTCTATAATCCATTCCATATTTGTTGTAATTTATTCTTCAACAAATGGACAAAGCTCGATGCTTCTGATGCAAACAGATGATGTACTACAATCATGATCGTGGTGTCTTGTCACATTCGTGCTTGATGCGGACTGATAGAGGAGAATACTACGATTTCTCTTAAGCATTGGTAGACTACAATCTTTGCTTATTTGATTTACAGACTCTACGCTTCTGAGAACAGACTACAATTCTTGATTTGGCTCAGCAAACGTTTTGGACCAACTCTACGATTCTGAGTGAGGCCCTCCAAAGCAGACTACGATTTTGTAGCAACTTTCTTGATACTCTATGATTACGCCTTTGGCTTCTGAATCCCTCTACCGCTCAATGACTACGATTCTATTGGCCTTTGTATCTATTACATCTCAAAATAAATCATCCTAACAACTTTGATCTTTTCTTCTATATATTCATCTATAAAATGATAAACATTAAGCACAGATCAACCTAACAATTTTGATCTATCATCTAAGTCCTTGTTCATATGTTCTTTGAAGGACTTTACATATAAGCATGTTTATTTACTTTTAACATCAATTTTAAATATGCAATTCCCAATAGAAGGGATTATAAAGGAATGTAATTTTGTTCTTGATAGTGTTTATCATGTGCCAGGCTTGAAGAAAAATATGGTTTCTGTTCCTCAAATAACAGATTCTAGAAAATATGTTCTATTTGGTCCAAATGATGTGAAGGTTCTAGATAATGTAAAGAATGTAGTTGTTGATGTTGTTCTTGTTGGAGAGAAGAAAGATTCCTTATATGTCATGTCTGCGGTAGAAGCATATGTGCAAAAATTAAGTCAAAGTGACAGTACATCAATCTGGCATGCATAATTGGGCCATGTAAGATATCAAATGCTGCAACAAATTTGTTCAAAGAAGCTTCTTAATGGTGTTCCAGTTATGAAAGGTATCAACAAAGGCGTGGTTTGCCAAGGCTGTCAATATGGAAAATCGCATGTCCTTCCATTTAACAATTAGGAAAATCGAAGGAAGAGTCCATTTGAATTAGTTCATGAAAATTTAATAGGACCAACTAAAACTCCAAGTTATAGCGGATTTTATTACATGATGGTGATTATTGATGATTTCTCAAGGTTCTCTTGGGTGTCCTTCTTGAATGAGAAAAGTGAGGCCTTCACAAAGTTCCTGGAGTTCGAGAGCACTATTAAGAGGGAGTTTGGCTCAAATATTAGATGCTTAAGAACCGATAATGGAGGGGAATTCATGTCCAAAGAATTTTTCCAGCATTGTGATGTTAAAGGGATAAAGCGACAAATGTCTTGTCCAAACACTCCATAGAAAACTGGCGTTGTTGAAAGGAAAATTGCACATCTTTCAAGTGTAAAATTATCTTGGTTACATGACAAAAATCTTCTGCGGGAACTATGGGTGGAAGCTATGCACTGTGCTTGCCATGTCACCAATCGTTTACCTCCTTGGTTAGGCACTAAATCTCATTTTGAGTTTTTATACAATGTAAAACCAGATGTTGGTTATTTTCGTGTTTTTGGTTCTATTTGCTATGTTCATGTTCCAAAAATCGATAGAACTAAATTAGATTGCAAGGAAAAAAAATGTTTGTTTGTACGCTATGACTCAAATAGGAAAGGGTGGAGGTGTATGGATCCAAACACTAAGAGATATATCACATCACGAAATGTGGTGTTTGATGAGGTATCTCTGTACTACAATTCATCATGGGCAGCCACTCCAACTATTGCAGATGACGAGCAATTTGACAAAACGAAGGAAGATTTATCTTAGCTCGAGTCACTTGAAAAATCAGAGGAAGATTTATCTCAGCTCGAGTCACCTGATGATTCTGGATCAAAGGGGAATGTTGAAACCACAAAAGAAACACTCTAATCAGCAGCAAGAGACAATGAGAAATTATAATCTAATTCAAGAAGATTAACTAGAGCACGAAGGCAGCCTGATTACTTGAAGGACTATAACATCTATACAAACCAGATTTTCGTGAGTTCATGTTTCTTTCTAGGTGAAATAAACAACAACAAACCATCATGCTATGATGAAGAAAAAGACAATACTAAATAGGAATCTCCTATGCAAGAAGAAGTTGAAACAATGATAAAGAATGAAACTTGGGAACTTGTGACTAAGCTTAAAGACAGTGATGTAGTAACTTGAAAATAGGTTTACAAGTTGAAAAAGAGTTCAGATGGAAGCATTGACAAACACAAGGCTCGTCTAGTTTTTCGTGGATTTTCACAATGCTATAGGCTAGACTATGAGTAAACATTTGGTCCATTTGTAAAGATGGTGACGTTGAGAACATTCATCTCCTTGGCAGCATACAAAAGTTGGAAATTATGGTAACTCAATGTAAAGAATATGTTCCTTTATGGTGAACTAGATTGTGATGTGTACATGGAACAACCACAAGGTTTTATTTCTAAGCAGTTCCCTCATTATGTTTGTCAACTAAAGAAGGCGTAATATAGTTTGAAATAGGCTCCACGTGCTTGGTATGGTAAGATTTCTCAGTATCTTACATTTTGTGGTTTTATGGTATCAAATTTAGATTCTAGTATGTTTGAAAAGCTTAAATCAGGAAGACGAGTGGTGGTACTATTGTATGTAGATGATATGGTCATCACTAGAGACAATGATATTAAAATATCACATTTACAGGATGACTTATCAGTTCAATTTGATATGAAAGATCTTGGTGAAATAGGATGTTTTCTTGGCTTAGAAGTTCAGAGGCTAGAAGATGGTTATTTAGTGTTACAAAAGAGATATGCTAAAAGGTTGGTGGAACTTTTTGGCATGGGGAAGTCGAAAACAAAGTCAACTCTGTTGGGAAATTGCATATTTAAATTTGATGATAAAAGTAAATGTAAAGTCCTTCAAGGAATACATGTACAAGGACTTAGTAATAGATCAAATTTGTTAGGTTGATCTGTGCTTTAATGTTTATCATTCTGTAAATGAATGTATAGAAGAAAAGATCAAAGATGTTAGGTTGATCTATCTCTTGAGATGTAATAGATAGGCTTTCAACAAAATCATAGTCTGTCGAGCCAAACAAAAGATTGCAGAAGCCAAGGCAGAATCGTAGAGTATCGAGAATCATAGTTTGTCTTCTTTGGAGGGCCTCACTCAGAATCATAGAGTTGGTCCAAACGCTTGCCGAGCCAAATCAAGAATCGTAGTGTGTTCTCGGAAGTGTGGAGTCTGCAAATCAAACAAGCAAAGATCGTAGTCTACCAGTGCTTAAGAGAAATCATAGTGTTCTCTTTTATCAGTACCGAATCAAGCATCAAGGTGGCAAGGCACCACGATCATGATCGTAGTGCATCATCTGTCTATATCAGAAGCATCGAGCCCTGCCCATTTGTTTAAGAATAAATCACAACAAATATGGAATGGATTATAAACGTTGAAATCCTCGAGAATCCCAATGACCCAACAATCATCCTTAGTATAACAAAGAAGTGTATTGAAGAAGCTAAGGAAAGTACTATAGGTCAGCTAAAAACATCTTTTCAGGTGTTAGGTGAGATAGAAGTCTGTTATGTTAGTGGGGCCAGACAGCTAAACAGAAGATTTGCAGAAAGTCACCATCAATGCTCAGAAAGGTCAAATGCCTTTAATGCTTCAACGGATGCCTTCGAACGGATACATTTTCAAAGGCACCTTATATACAAATTAGATGCAAATGCAAAAGGTGTAGACACTCGAAATTTTCTGCATGCCTGTTACTAACATTGCAGGAGGGCATATTCGTCTTTCGGAGATAACCCTGGAAAACAGCTTACATCCATTTCGGATACTACCGGAAGTCAATCCCAACCCCAGAGCACACCCGAGAACATCATTTCCAACCCTGGAACACACACCAGAAGGATCATTTCCAACCTCGGAGATAACCCCGAGTTTTGTCCTTGGCGATAACCCCAAGGAGTGTTGTTGCGGTTCCGGTGATAACTCCGAAAATGCTTATTTCGAATACATGCTATCAGCTTCAAGCTCAAACCTCCCATCGAGGAACTCATACCTTAGACCCGGAGATAACACTGGGTAGATAGGCACATTCACAAGATGACCTTGCGGCATTCAAACACTTGCAGTAGTCCAATCTTAGATGTAACCCTGAGCAACGTCTACTTTTAGCTCAAACCGGCGATAACCCCGGTGAGGAGTCAAACGTCATCTTGCCACCTCAACATTTCCTCTCACAAGATGACATTGCGGTATACAAACAAGTAGTCCAATCTCAGATGTAACCCTGAGCAACGTCTACTTTCAACTCAAATCGGCGATAACCCCAACAAAGAGTCAAACGTCATCTTTCCCCCTTCAACACCTACGCGTCGTCTCAACACTTCATACATACATACATCCAAAAATGTCCCACAAAAACTGAGGAGTTACAAATCCCGAGTGACTATTACGCATGACAGTACTTTGGATAGAATTTGAAGCTTAAAGACCATGGGCACAGACCCCTCTTCCTGACATCGTACAACCTCTAATCCATGTCATTGTGTAACACTCGACACAAGCGGTCCGAAGAAGGTCACATATACCTCGTTCGGATGCTCGGATTGAAGTTCTGCAAGTTCGAGCGGACATTACAGTGCATGAATGCACGTATTTCAAGACGACGGGACCCATGAGGTTCGGATGCACTTACCACCGACCCTTGGTATAGCATCACTGCCGCCAGTGTACTGCGACCATCGATCTATAAATATAGACCTTAGGGTCAGCCATTTGAGAGGAGGAAGGAGAGAGAAAAGCGAGGAAGCCTCATCCCAATTTACTCAGATACACCCATATTGAGTGTTTCCTCGGTTTAAACACATTAGCTCATATATAGCTATACTTTTATCCTAAGAGAGCTGAAAGTGTTTATCCACATAGAGTCATAGAAGTCTACTTTGGCAGCCCACTGTAAGCCTTCTTACATTCTATAAAGCCTTCTTTCCATATTAGCACACACTGTTATACACATTGAGAGTCGTGTTGTGTGCGTTTGCCCGGACTTCGGTCCATGGTTTTCATTTTTGTCTGTATATATATACTTATATATATGTATATATTTTATATATTGACTAACATTATCGAGTTATGCCTCGATTGAGCCTAGACTTATGTCTGGAGCGTTTATTTGCTTTTATATATATATATATATATATATATATATATATATATATATATATATATATATACTTATATATATAATTGTTGTCGGACATATTCGATGAGCCCGGATTTACATCCTAAGTGCGTTTCTCGCTTTTACATATATTTGTACATATATATATATATATATATATATATATATATATATACATTTACATTTCACATCGAACTGCACAGAGTTTACTTATGTGGCCTTTTACAACTTTTATTTACATTTCGTCTCGCACTGGAGTTTACTTACGTGGCGATTGATCGCTTTTCTGACTTTATTTATAATTGCTCCACACAGAGTTTACTTAGTGGTTGTTGATCATGTCCATATATATATATATATATATATATTTATCGCTTTTATATATTTACATTTTCGATCCCCCATGGAGTTGCTTCGTGGTGGTTGATCAAGTCTGTATATATATATTTACAGCTTTTATATATATAACTGCTTACAATATCATGTGAGCCTAGGAATCATGTGATCACAGATTTAGTCTAATGAATCTAGATTCGGTTCCCATGATGGACATTTTTCAGCTGTGAGCAGCTTGTACATTATTTACAGTGTCTAAATTTCCTTGGATGGTTATCATGCCCATGAAGAGTTCGACACTGCTATATATTATTTTCTCGAAGATGCTTCGCATCCCGAAAATAAAAGCAAACAAGCCGAACATTTAATAATAAAATTGAAGTATCAAAGGCCTCAATTACTATTGAGCACAGGGTTTGAAAAACCTCTTTTTACAAAACTTCATTGATATATCTAGTTAAAACTGAATTTTTCTATAAATTCAAACCCTTTGTATATAGGTGCGAACGAGGTACAACACTACTTCTAAATAATTGCACATTGATCCACACACACACACATTCATATAACAGTTTCTTTGAAAAGTGGCGGTCACCGTGGTAACACGGATGTCGGGGGGTACCTAACACCTTCCCTCCGCATAATCAAGCCCCCAAACCTAAATGAATCTCGGTTTCACAGACCCGTTTAGCAGTGTCATATCACTAGGTCAAATGTGCAAACCTTTTTCGGTTGCGTTGGTGCAACCAGTTAAATACACTAACTGACGACTCTTAAAGTCAAATCGTCGACATTATACATGTCGGACCTTTTTCACTTGTATTTTCAAATAAATCTCACATTAACATGAGAACACCAAAGAACAAGTAACGAAAAGGGACATCTAAAAATTTCGACGTCGACAGGTGGCGACTCTACTGGAGACTCCAGTAAGAGGGCATAAGCCACTATTACAAGCTTTTCAAAACTATTATATGCTTGTGTGTGAATGTTGCATTTACATTTATGATGAATGTGTACGAATGCATTTTACTTACTGCACTATACTATATCTATCTGTGATATTAGTGTTTCGCACATGTCATCATTTTGCATAAACGGTGAGACACATTGTATGTGAATGTATGTTGTGTGGTTCCTCCATCAGGAGGCTATCCTGTCGGTGTTTGATTACTGGACTCATAGGAAAAATAATTCCAATGGGGCTCAGGAAAGGCACCACCCAGATTCGCTCCGGTTGAAAGACCGGATTAACTTCCCGTCAAGTAGATTGCGATGATCTGGGAACCTTCATGCCAAAAAACTGCGAGAGAAACCCTAAGATAGGTCAACCTCTGATAAACCAAACGCGGAGGAAAGTCTCTTCATGCTTTCCATTTTCAATTACTTATAAAAGCATTTACTTATAATTTTATTCCATGTTCATCTTTATGTAATGGAAAATATGAAGATTATTTGTGCATGCATGTTATCAATTAACACCCGATTTTGCAGGACCATATTCCTAAGACGGACATGTTATGATAACATTTACATTACCCTAAGACTAAACTACATAAGTCTTTTGTAGGGAAATTGTGACGCCCCCAAATTCAGGTACTTGAAACCCGAATTCAGTGCTTCACGATACCATTTCTATTAGCGGAATAATACTAATAACAATAACAATAATATAAATATTAAACTTAATTTATATATCAGAGTCTGAATCCCAGGTACGCGACCTTTAAACATTCATTACATGATACTTAATAGTTATCAAAGTCTTAATAAGGTTATACTATTACATAGGATACCATAAATCTTATTCTGTTTGCTTTCCTTTTCCTTTGTTTCTGCATGAGCCTTCTGGTTGTTCACACTTAGCTGAAAACATTTAATTTAAGCAAGGATGAGCATTAGAGTGCCCAGCAAGTAATAACAATTATAAATATTAGCTGAAAGGATTAAATGTTTTCTTTATATTACTCTTCTACAACAAATCAAAAGTTGTGAAGAAATCTGAACTAATAATAATAACATAACAACTCTCTATCAAATTTTTGAAACTACGTACTGACTATAAATAGGGTTAAGGTGACATACTATGAACATTGTTCTCAATTTTTGAAAAGGTCTAATGAACTAAACTTCATCTCAGAACCCGTCATAACTTACGAACACGGGGGGGTGATCAGCCCGTTATGCCCTGTATTGATCAATACTACATGCAAGAACGATATTATCATTCACTCTGTCCGCCTTGGGCGTATAAAAATTTTCCCATGTTCGGGATGTTCATACATAGTCTAGAATCCGAACCAAAACAATTTGATTGGATACAAAAAGGTTTTATCATATTCAACAACATTTCTAAATATGTGTCTAGCTGGTCAAATAGCTTAGACAACTCTTTGTTATCGTATACATACTGGTATCAATAGGTATATATATATATATCAACATGTGATTAAATATAATGGCTATCCAAGTGGGGACACTTGTATAACCATGTTTAGAAATTAACGAACATAATATATATCTGAATTACCATATACTAACATGTTGATAAGCAATGATCGGATATAGAATATATCACAATAGGGTTAATAACATAGCATAATAATAATATAATTCTGAAACTTCTTACTCATGTCCATTGCATAAAGAAAATGCAAAGGTAGGATACTTACCTAGTCTGCTGCTTACACAACTTAGTTCTACCTTTAATTCAACAACCTATCATTTATAAGATTGTTCTATTGATTAGAATAACATATTATAACACATAAGATCGCATATTGCGATTAAAGACATAACCTAATCACATTGTCACACATATTCAACAGTCATTGGATCACAAACAAATATTAATACAATCAAAGTATCTAAGTCCATATCAACTCCTGAAACAGGTCGGTGTACCGACAACTTAATCGAGTAATTATCAAGTCTAAGACTCTATTCTGTATCTCAATATTCGTAAGTATCAGTCATATTCCTTTAAATGACTTAATAAACATTTAATATAATTTATCATGAATTTTTAAACATTGGAATCACTATTACATGATATAAATCTTAAACAATTCTATTATCATCAACATTTAAATAACATTAAAGTATTAATGAAACCATTGCCAAAATATTAAAGTTATTTATAATAACTTAAAATATTTTCAAAACACTTATATTACCCTTAAATGATTTTTAAAACATTTTAAATTATTTTAAATAATTACAATTAATATTAAAATATTAATGTACTATTTATCCAAATATTAAAAGTCATTAATTATAACTTAAAATATTTTTAATTCATTTATATCCTTTTTAAATGATTTTTAATTTAATAAAACCATTTTAAAAACTATTTATTTAATATAATTATTCAATAAATTTAATATCATTAAAATTAAATAAATATCATTAATATTCAATTATTAATGAAATTATCTTTTAAATATTAAAAGTTATATTTTATAACTTAAAATATCATTAAACACTTTATTTTCATTTAAAATAATTTTAAAAATAATAAAATTATTTTTAAACTAAACTATTTAATAAAATTATTAAATAACTTTAATATCATTAATAATAATTAATTAATGAAATTCATCACAAAATATTAAAAGTCCTTAAAATAACTTAAAATATTTTCTTATATCATTATATAATTTTAAATGATTTTTCAAGTATTAAAATCATTTTTAAATAATTTACTTAATATAATAATTAAATAAATTAAATATTTTTAATGTCTCAAAAATATTAAATATTTATGAAATATAATTAAAATGATTAAAACAAATTTTCGGACCTTAAAATAATTTTTAATAATTTATTTTGTATTTTCATAATTAAAAACTAATTTTTATAATTATTTAATATAAATAATTTTTATAAATAATCATTGCTAAAGATCACCTATAGCGTGACAGAACCGTCGCTATAGGTGTTCTTCGTGTTCTTCATGCAAACCCGCAATTCCTTGTAAACCTGCCAATTTAATTTACTTTTAATAAACTTAATGTTCTTTCTAATTTGTTTCGCATCAATCTAAAGCTCGATCTCTTGTAGTACTCATGTAATACTACACAATACAGCCATCAACAGGTTCAAAACATAACACAAAAGGAAGATATAAGGACTCAAACTTCTTGTCAGATACAATCTGGGCTACCCAGAAACCCAGATTGTCGAGTGCGCACTTTGAGGCTTAAACATAATCATGTTCTATTTATGAAATCTGTGTTATTAAGGTCTAAATCGCTAGTACTCATGTCATAGAACATTTATATATTACCATCACAGTTCAACTACAATACATTAAAAAGATCTGACATGGTCAAACCATGTCAGGAATCTAGTTCATACAGTTTCTGAAAATTTCCAGAAACTCAAAATCAGTCTCGGATGGCTACTTTGACCATCTCCTAAATCCAACATATTTGTTGTTTAAGAGGTTTTAAGGCACAGATTTAAACTTCATCTAGCCAGGCTATAACATGTATACAACAACATCAACAAACAATGAACAACTGATGAGATCTAGGCGTAGCAAAACTTGTCGAGAGATCGAAAAAGGCTTTCCGGTTTTACCGAAAATAGCCGATCAATCTTAGGTCAACTAACCTTTGACCGATTAATAACAACAAATCTAGACATCAAATGACTTTTATTCTTTTTCGATTAAAGACCACATTACAAGCTACACATATCAACTTAAAAAACACAAATCATAAGCGAGCAAGGATCTGTGGCCACTGACATTCGTTGTCAAACCACAGAACTAAGTTTTTCCATATTTTTTAAAATCATCAATTTGAAGACTTAGATGTTATGGATCTGTATAATACCAACCTAGATCATCAAAATAGACTATAACTAACATATTTTAACAATAAAAACTAACATCTAACAACATGATATATGGATGATTTCAAGGCTGGGTGTATACCTTCTTTGATCAATCTTTTGCTTCAAGGCTACCGATTTGGTTATTGTTTTTAATGGGTTTTTGGTTTTGTATACAAATGAAGGGAAATTCGTGGCTTTTGGTGAGAGGAGCTCTTGGATAAGTGTTTGAGCAATTGGGACAAAATTATGAACCTTCCTCTCTCTCAATCTATATATAACTTGATGAAATGGTTAGGGTTAATCATACTTATTGATTAAAGGTTATTACTAGACCACATGGCTATGTTGAGTTGGTTTACCAACTAAAGTTATGGCAACCTATACAAGTTATCTATTAAATAATGCAAGAAGGGCAATTTGGTCATTTGGTGTTTACTTTTAGTGGCAAAGTTGTCAATTCATTCTAACCACTAGGGTTTGACCCTTAGGGTTTAACCCTAAGGTTTCTTAAGCTCTAAATCTAGAATTGTGTATTAAGGGCAAAATGGGAATCTTAGTTTCTAGAAATGTGAATTAGGGTTTTCTAATCACTTTAGGCTTGCAAAATAGGCTTTGTAAAATACTAATTACCATTAAGCTTGCTAAATTAGTAATTAGGGTTAATAACTTAGCAATTAGGGTCTTGATCTAGTAATTAGGGTTTCTAAATGTCCATTAGGGTTTACCTATTTAACATTAAACATAATAATGGTCATAAAGACATAACTTAACAAATCTTACGATCATATTTGACAATTTATCTATAGTTTATCAAGAATGCTAGGATTTGTCTTTGCTTTTACTATAACTGCTCCACACATTAACATTACACACATATAAGACATGTTTATATTACTAAAATATAAATAATATTATATTATTATTCTCATTCCTTATTCAAAATCCGGACTTAGGGTTTTGAATTTATATCCCATATATAACCTTCATAGATACCATTAAGTTAAAATAATTAACTTAATTAATATAATATACATATATCATAATATCCATATCATATATACAATAATCATATTTTTACGTAAAATAAATAATAAATATTTTTATTACAAAATTAATTTATTATAATAATATAATATATAATGATTAATAAGTCTAATAAGAAATTATTTATATCTAATAAATAATTTTATTTATCGAGATATATACATATACTTTACTTTGCACATAATCCCACCTTTATACATAAAAAAAATCACAAAATTTCTTATTGAAAATATTGGGTTATTACAAAATCATTGGGCACATTACATTACCAAAATCCAAAAAGGCCCACGAGCCTACTGACCCAATCATGTCTTCGTCGACCGGTCTAATCTGCTTTCTCATGAAGAATTTGACCGGATTAAGTCAAGAAATCACAAATTTAATTTATCTGCTTAAAGAATTGCATCGACCCAATCGAGGTACAAAAATCCTCCACATACGTAATCCTCTACACAAGGAGAAACCCAAGGTCTAGATAAAACAAATCTAGAACCTCCGTTGGATACGACCAACAAAGACCACAAAACACCCATCTCAAAGGAGATCCGGATACCGGTGATATCGGGAAGAAAGTACTCCAAATGGAGGAAACAATCACGTGTTCTCAAAGGGATTGGAACACGTGGAAGTGTATCATATCTTTGACACATGTATCTTCCCTGGTGTTCATTATCCAAAGAAATTTAAAACCCCTGATTTTGAAAATATGACGGATTAGGGGATCCTTATACACATTTGAAAGTGATCATTAGAAAACTTGGGTCTTACGCAAAAAATAAAAAGCTCAGAATGCAGCTGTTTCAGAAGAGTCTGACTGGAGAAGCCCGTTCATGGTATACCAGATTAGACAACTCAAAGATCCATAGCTGGGAAGAGTTGGCTCACGCCTTCCTCACTCAATACAGTTTTCAATCTTAGAGGCTCCTAACCGGTACCAAATTACCAAGGTCAAGAAACAGTCTAATGAGTCTTTCAGAGAGTATGCTCAAAGGTGGAGGCGCCTTGCTGCTCAAGTTATTCCTTCCATGATGGAATCAGAAATGGTCATGATGTTCATAGATGTACAGGAATCTCCTTTCTATGAGAGAGTCTTAGCTGGTATTGGCAAACCATTCTCTGAAATGATCAAACACGGAGAGATGGCTGAAATGGGATTGAAGTCTGGTAAAATTCAAGACCTAGCCGCTCTTAAAGTTGTTGCTGAGCACATCCAGTCCGAATCTTATGGAAACAACCCCCGAAGGGTCCATAAAAAGAAAGAGGCGGATGTTTCCTTGATACTACAAGGTCAAAAAGGCAATCAAAGCGTGCCTCTACAGAGGAGAAACTACTCCCCTTTTCAAGCATAATCTTCAAACCCTCCATTGCCTAAAGGTGGAGAAGTAAAGTGTCCTCGAACGTTCACACCCTTAGGGGACTCACTCGAGAATATTCTTGCTCTTCTGACTACTTAGAAGAAAATTACACATCTTCTTCCGCCAGCCAACCCTAATGGGAGGGCTTTTAATGCTACTCAGAAATGTGCTTATCATGCCGGAGCACCTGGACATGATACTCAAGATTGTTGGGCCTTGAAACATAAGATCCAAGATTTAATAGACAACGGTGAGATCGTGGTCACCAAACTAGATCAACCTCATGTGCAAGACAACCCTCTTCCTCAACACAAAGAAGAAGAGGTCAACATGATCAGTTAGAGCACTGGACAGAGTTCCAATTCTAATGGTGAATCATCCCAAACCCTCAAAGACGGTGTTGACAGATAGGATTATGCAAAGTTCCTGTTCACTATGGAATGAAAGATGAAAGCTCTTTGCAAACAAATTGAGAAATTGGCAGAACTGGTGACCCACCAGCATCAAGTCACACGCCAATTAATCAGGCAGAAGCATGCATATCTCCTTCCTTTTGTTATGAATGCTCCATCACCACCTTCAGAAAGCGAAGCTATGGAGGATAAGTTTGCAAAGAGAGCCAATGTTAAAGCCCGTCGGGATTTTGCCAATCAAAGGGAATTTACCTATCTTGGCCAATCTATGGAGGAGATATTGCAAATGTTGATCAATAAAGGAAGAATTACCCTCCTTCTGCCTCCAATCAATCCCCGCTCAGGACGGTTCAATTCTGATGAAGTGTGTTCTCACGGTCACAGCACAGAAGAATGTTGGGCACTCCACCATCTCATTCAGAATCTTATTGATAGCGGTGTCCTGCAAATAGCAGATGATTACACTCAAGGGCGGGAATGCATGTCCTACAAAATGGAAGGGATCAGTAGCAGTTATATCCGAAGTGGATGATGAGACTGTCAAAGTATTTCCCATACAACCAATTCAACTCAAAGGAGTTGACAATCCTTTGAAAGTGGCCGCACCAAAGCCAATTTCTTTACCTTTCAAACCACAACATCCTGTTGTCAGCTTACACAAAGTTCCATGGAATTATGGAGAAGTTGAAGGATCCACGTCTCATATCTCTGCTACAGTGTCGAGGGAAAATCCACTGTATCTTCCTCAACGGGTTATGAAACCTACTTGCGAAGCAAAGCGTAAGGTTCCCATGGAGAAGATTGAAAAATTCCTCCGCACTATGGGCCACAATGAATCCAAAGTGGTTTTAAGCTTGCGAGAAGCTCCACACCAGATATCTATACTGGACTTGGTTTTCTCTTCCGAGGATCATCGGAAGATTTTACTGAAGGTTTTGGAAGAAGCATATTTACCAAAATCAGTGGATGTGGAAAATTTTCAACATTTGATTGATCACATTTTCAACAACAATGTGATATCCTTCACTGATGACGACATACCACCCGAAGGGACTGGTCATTACAAGCCATTGTACATTGCAATTTTGTCTTCCGGGTACATTCTAGCTGGAGTTTTGATAGATGGAGGCTCATCTCTAAATATCTGTCCTTATGCCACTTTGGTGAAGATGAATGTCAATCTCAAGCGGATCCAAAGCAGCTATCACTACAAAAAAATGGGCCTTTAGCAACGATTTTTCGGGCAACGACTTTATAAGTCGTTGCTAAAAGTATATGTTTAGCAACGAAATTTGTCCTTCGTTGCAGATTGTGTCAGACTTTCACTTTTTGCAACTTAATTCATAAGTCGTTGCAAATTCATTGGAGGGAAAAAAAATTGTTAGAAATTCGTTGCAAAATTTTCGGCCACTTGTTTTCCCGTCATCGTGGGCAACAAAAGTTTTTTTGTTGCTAAAAATGGGGCATTAGCAACGATTTTTCAGGCAACGAGCTAAAAGTGTATGTTTAGCAACGAAACTTGTCCTTCATTGCAGATTGTGTCAGCCTTTCACTTTTTTATAACGAAATTCATAAGTAGTTGCAAAATTTGGAAACAAAATTCATTAGAAATTCGTTACAAAATTATAACCACTTGATTTCTCCTCATCGTGGGCAACGAAAATTTTTTTATTGCTATATTTCGTTGCCTAATATGGACCACATTCATTTGTAATAATTTTTATTTTCGTTGCATATTTTATACAACTTTTTGCAACGACTATTAAAATGTTACCTTAAATTAAGATAATAATAATAATAGTACTAATAATAATAATAATAATAACAATAACGAAGTAGTAGTAGTAGTAGTAGTAGTAGTAATAATAATAATAATAATAATAATAATAATAATAATAATAATAATAATAATAATAATAATAATAACGATAATAAAAATAATAATAATAATAATGTGGCGCCCCAAAATAGGTATACATCACATATTACGAAATTCGCCAAATACATGGTATGAATACAAATACAATCTTAAATATACAACAAGAGTCATGAGTTTTAATACAAATATTATCTTCTGTACAATATCCACTCTCGAATAAGTCCTCATTACATTTATTATCACACTATTTTATAGAATAGTGAGGACTACTAAGACACCATCTCGGATAGTAACTCTGCTTCCCACTAGTCCCAATTTATATTCTCATTTCACGAAGAAACGGTGAAGGAAAGGGTGAGCTCAACTAGCCCGAAGAAATATTATGACTAAGATAATGCAGAATAAATTATCATTAGTCTTCAACAATGTTAAATTGATAAAATATAATGGACATCAAGTTTAATCTGCGTGAAATAAAGAATCCATTAGAAGAGTCAAGTAAAGAATAAAATCTACTATCTTCTATAATTTAAAAAGTTTTCATCAATTTTTATCATTTGAGACTCAAATTTTAATAAATAAACCACATCATCGAATCATCCCTGCACTACGGGCCAAGGATATTCAGTAAATCATCAATGGTCATGACTATACCGAATAATCCCTGGTTATAATCATACCAAGTCCATCTCTGCACGTAAGACAAAGATATATAACAATAAAACCAATAATCAACAATCCATCTTTGAACGTAAGCCAAGGATACACAATTCAATAATCAACAGTCCATCTTTGCACGTAAGCCAAAGATAACTTTCATCACCATATAAGCATGAGGATGATGACAATGATATAAGCATTAATCAAACGAAAACAAGGATAAATATTAAAGACTTTAAATTTATCCAAATATTATCCATCTCTTAAATAACTCATAATCTAATAGTGTTAATATTATAACAATATTTTAATCACTTTTTAAACTTATAAACAATTTATTTCAATTGTTTACACTTTACCACATAATGCATTTAATCATTCAAAATGCAATACTCATAAGATCTCATCACCAATGATCAAATCCTTTATCAAAAATCTACATATACCCTATATAGGATTCCCAAGCCATAAAATTCTATTTTTCAATTTTGTTACTTCACATAACATATTTAACTCATTTACTCATAACTAGATTATTTTCATGAAAAATACCAAATCAGTCCCAAAAATATTTTTTTTCTGGAATTTAGCAGAATATAGTCCCATATTGAACATATATTTTTCTCGAAATTTTTAAAATTCATTTACTATTTTTCAAAAATCAATTTCTAATTAATTCCTTAAGAAATTAGCTACCTCAAGGTTAACTCCAGAAATTTCCAAATCTTGGCAGGATCTTACACATGTTAATGTGAGCTTCCAGTTTAAATTTCATTGTCATCGGAGTTATAGAACTCCGGTTATAGCATTTTTCATCAGAAAAACCTAAATATTGAAATTGTCATAACTTGCTCATTTTAAGTCGGAATGAGCTCATTTTTGGACAGGATTTTCTTTATACCATATACTTTCATGTTCCAAAAGGCTGGAATTTTTCTCACAAATTAAGTGGCCGAAATAGCCCTTTTAAAAATATGGACAGTAGCTTTTTAAGCATTTCCAGATTTTTCATCCTTTACTAAAATCAGTCCACACGAAAATCTACAATACCTTTTCCAGTGATTCCACTTGGATAAGTTATAAGACTCATAGATCTAACTCTAGAACTTGACCACACTCAAAAATTTGAAATATAATAGGAGATATGATCAATTGAATTTCATGTTCCATTTTCACCAAAATCTGATTTTTCAACCCTTTGTGATTTCTAAGAAACTTTCATGTTTTCACATATTAACCAACATAACTTATCATAACACTTACTAATACTACATATACCCATGGTTTTCATCAATCCCTTGCTTTTATTATTACTTTCTCCATAATCCACGTAAACAGATCATTTCCATAATTTAATAAAGAATGAATACGAAAGGTTATTCACCATGCATATGGTAATCCACATAGACAGGTTATTCCAACAGAATAATAAAGAATGGAATAACAGAAGGATTCACCATGCGTGCGATAGATCGCATAAAACGAGGTTATTCCCAATGAATAATAAATAATGGAACCAGTCATGCGTAACGCACGTACGGGATATTCCGGCGAGAATAATAAATAATGGAACCGGTCCCAAAGGCGTAAGCGCATACGACGGGATATTCTAACAGAATAATAAATAATGGAACCAGTCCAAAGATAAACGCATGCAGCGTGATATTCCAAAAGAATAATAAAGAACGGAATAATAGAAGAATTTCACCATGTATGCAGACTTTGCATATACAAAGTTATTCCAACATAATAATAAAGAATGGACTAATGAAGAATTTCACCATGTATGCGGTATTGCATATATACAAAGTTATTCAACGTAATAATAAGGAATGGAATAACAATAGCTCTCTTCATGAATACGAAAGAAATAATACTCCTTACCTTAGAAGAAAATTGGATACTGGAATAGTGAGGTAGCAGACTTCTCTTCTTCTTTCTCTCTATAATTTCTCTCTATAATAATTTCTCTATAGCTTATGTGAATTGGTGAGAAATGAAGGAAGAATGAGCTTCTATTTATAGAAAAATATAGTTTCGATAATTGCACATTTTTTGGCTCAAAAAATTACAGTACAATACCTCAAACTTTTCTTTCATTTTTAATTTAGTCCTACAAGTATTATCAAACTTGCACCACCTCCCCTAATAGTAAATAATGTGAATCAATAGTTCAATCATGTGAATCAATAGTTATAATCATGTAAAAATACGAAATACAGTATAATACCTCCATCTATACCTCCCTTTTTAACTTAGTCATGCAAGTATTATCAATCTTGCACCAACTCCCCTAATAGTAAGTGAATGTGACTCAATAGTACACACATGTGAACAAATAGTTATATAAGCATGTGAATTAGTAGCAATTAATTGCTTATTTATTCGATAAATTACCCGATTTATCAATATATCCCCCAGACATCAATTATCATCGGAACAGATGTCGATTTCAACTAACACCAATAATCCCAACACAATGGAACTATCAAATTCATCTTTAATCAACACGAACTTATTCATCATTAATATCATAACTCACAATATTTAACAACCGTGTCGTTCCTCAGAAGAGGGGCTTTCGAATAAGGATTTCTCCTTTGTTAGGCGCAATGATTAGTGACCAAACCTCTCCTTGCGTAACTTCTAGACATTGTAAATATTGTAATTTAATAATATGAATAACTTTGTCGTCTCAATTATTGATTTAATAATATATCATATAACGCAGTAGATGACAACTTGTGACAATAATCGAATCAATAATATGAGAGATATGATGCAACAATTACTGTAACAATAATTGAGTATAATTGAGTGACTTATCACGTAAGCATAAATAACCAATACTGAGTGTGCTATTATGCAACCACTCAGACATCTTGTACTTTTACTACCGGGTAGTTCAACAAGATTAATCTGTGAAAACCTCCGTAGTTATTTTCATAAAAGATAATTACATCATTTTCTTACTACGATAATGCTTCCATTGTGGGGTCCACTTAATGATTGTCTTGAGTCGTCATTTAATATTCCCTAACAAAAGAATATTCCCAGCCAATCGAATATTATATAACAACTTGCTTACTTTGCAAAATTTATAAATATTACCCACAACTATAACATTATATCAAATCAACACCATAATATTAAAAAAATATTTCGAGAAAATTAAATACTTATTCATAAATGGGGTCTCACAAATAATAATAATAATAATAATAATAATAATAATAATAATAATAATAATAATAATAATAATAATAATAATAATAATAATAATAATAATAATAATAACGATCATAATAATAATAGTACTAATAATAATAACAATAATAATAATAATAATAATAATAATAATAATAATAATAATAATAATAATAATAATAATAATAATAATAATAATAATGTTAGAGTTTATGCCTGAGGCCAATTATTTGATATAATTGCTTAACGCTTTGATATTATATTTGATTGAATAAATATATGATTTTATTATGGTTTTATTTCTTTAAAGAATATAATTGTTAACATAATAAAATTCCTTAGAATAGTGATACAAATTATATAGTTTCAAGTATGTGACTTGAACATGAGATTATATATTACCATTAGTATCAGTGTTCTTAAATGTCCCTAGTCGAGTATCATTGTTGATAGGACAACAATGATGCATTGAGACTAAGATGTGGATCGATTGATGACCAAATCTCATTGGTCATAAATATATGAGATATTAAGTCAATGCGTGGAGTACATGTTGAAACGATGTCTTTGGACGGACCCACCATGAGAATTCTATATGGAGCATTATGCGAAGTGTCATTAGCAATTCTCATAGTGATAATGATGTAATGGTCCTCCGACACGAAATCGCTATATTACTACGAGAATTTATGTACTTTGATATCATCAAATGTCACCTTTAATAGGGTGGACTATAAAGGTGATTATTGGGTTCATCATTAATCGTGTGAGAAATATGAGTGATCTAGATGGAATTTAATCATCCTATATATTATGGGTGATATCCATAGCCTTCTTGATTGAGTAGGACTATGAAATGCATGGCCATGCTCAAATAGTGATTTGTTTCATATAGTCTACTCATTGATCAAGAAAACTTAGATTAAATTATGAAGAGTATGACACATTCCATGACTCGAGTTTAATCTAGGATATTAAGGTTAAAAGGATTAAATTACGTTGAAACATTGGTCACGAAAGGTTGCATCGAATCATCGATCTTATTATTACTTGGGTAGCGATGATGCATTACTAGATGCATTTCACTTTTTATAATTTTATAATATGATTTTAAAATTATTGCCAACGTAATAATAACCTATATAGTCACACACATAGTAACGTTATTTAAAGGGAATTAATTTAAATTTTAAGGATTTAAATATATTCATATGATTAATAGTATTTAAATCACGAATTTAAATTAAAAGGATAATTTGTATATATATATTAATTAAGTAAGACTTAATTAAGATATATATATATATATATATAAATTCTGATTTTATAAAATTAGGTTTTGATTTGATTAATTCCTTTTAACTACTATATATATGATATATAGCAGCCTACTTAGGGTAAGATATCGAAATAAGAAAAACCCTACCGCCTTCTAGAGAGAGACTAGAGAAAAACAGTTTCAAAAATCCATTCCTTTTGGTGGCTAAATCTGCAAGAAGTCCTTCTTATTGCGTAATCGTTCGACGGTTAAATGCGGCGTTAAATGTGGATCTGGTAGAAGCGCAATCGGTTTGTATTGCGTTGGAGATTCGAAAGCGATCGGTTTGATTCTCGCTTTTTGTTTATATCTGGTATAATCTCTAAACCTCTGAATTAATTGATTTTCGCATGGATCCTGTTTTAGGGTTTCTAAAATTGCTTTAAAATTTTAATTTCATTTGTGCGTTTAAATGCTTCAAGCCCAACAAAGGGTATCGAGCTACTTGTGAAAAGATTAATTCAGATTAAGGTGTTTTAATTGTATTCGATATATATGATATATGATGATGCATGTTTACCGATATAAAATTGAATATATGATATTCCGTCAGTTGTATGTATTACGGTAATATATATGATGATATCGTTAATCGTATCTTTAATCGGTGGAATAACAATATAACTATTCTAATCGGATTAGAAGCATGAAGAATCGCTTTTAATATGATTAATCAAACCGAAATATATGATAAATTACGGGTGTCTTGTTATTCGTTTTAATATGATTAAATCGAAATCGAAATATATGATAAATTTTGGGTGTCTTTGTTATTCGTTTTAATATGATTAAATCAAAACCGGAATTATATATAAATTGTTATGTCTTTATTGTGATATGCATGGTGCCTGATTATGGCCTTTTGACCCATAGGTTAGTGGTTTTTGGTTTTGAAATACGGCTTGCGTATGTCGTGCCTTTCTATAAATTCTAATGTAATATTCTCTTCTCATCTAAATCCCCTCGAATGTAACTCGAGGTTTCTTTATGTCATGTAATAATCAGAATTGATGAAGATGTCAAGATGGAGAACACAATGGAAAGATGATGATGGAAAAGAGGCGATGCTGAGGAAGAGATCCAAGGAAGTTATTTATTTTAAGATCTTTTACCACCTTAGATTGACCTTCAATCTTTCATTAGCTTGAAAAGATTGACGATGGATTGGGCCATAAGCGTGACACATTTAATTTTGCACTTTATTTATGCTTGTATGTGATATGATATATGATTAATAATGTGCATGCTTAACAAGATTAAAATTGGTGAGATCTAAATTAATAAAATCCCTCATTAAATTATTAAGTCTAAATCGGATGCCTTCCAATGAATAACACTCATCAAGACCTTGATCGATAGATGTAGGTTTGCCAAAGCAAAGTACCCTATTTATCTAGGTAAGATGCGATAGGATAATTGTGATATCCAAACTATTAAAATCATTGGGCCTGACTTAACTAAGTTATCTCAATAGGATTGTGGACTTAGAGGCATAGAGTTTGGTTGGTACCATTAGATGGACTAGAAACAAATGTTGTTTACCAAACTATCCAGAGTTATATATGATATAATTGACAAAGGGTTGTCTACCTAAATAATTATGTTTTGAGAGAATAGCCAAAGCTAACTTAAGGCATAATGAAATATGGATCTTGGCTCACTAGAAAGATTTAATAGAAAATGTTTTTTCGAATTAATGGTGAGGGCTATTAATTTGAATAAAATAGTGGGAGGTATATTTTGAATGTACTATTATCAATTATATAATATCAACTCTGTAATTTGACTTATTATTGTTGCACTTATAAATTGTAGATATCAAATGGCAAACAACAACAACACAAAGTCTTTCATTATGATCACCCTTGAAAAGGACAAGCTAAGTGGAATTAATTTCCTTGGTAGCATAGGAACTTGAGGATTGTCCTCAAACAAGAGCGTAAGCTATATGTCCTTGATGGGCCCATTCCTGCAGCACCAGCTGTCACTGCACCACGTGCGGAGCACAATGCTTACAAGAAGCATCAAGATGATGCTCTGGATGTGAGTTGTGTCATGCTAGCAACCATGAACGCTGAGCTTCAGAAGCAACATGAGTTGATGGATACTTATGAGATGATCGAGCATCTCAAGAAATTGTTCGAAGGGCATGCTCGATAGGAGAGGTATGATACAAGCAAGGTGTTGTATCAACGCAAAATGGGTGAACGTGATCCGGTTGGTCCACATGTCTTTGAAAATGATTGGGTATATTGAGTACCTTGATAGGTTGGGTTTTCCAATCACTCCTAAGCCCAAAACCGACCTTGTTTTGCAATCTTTGAACAAAGCAGCCTACTCTCAATTTGTTATGAACTATCTTATGAATGAAATTGAGAAACCCTTATCGAGTTGTTGAGCATGTTAAGAACTGCCGAGAACAACATGAAAAAGCGAGACCCGCTCCCATAATGATGGTGCAAAAGGGAATGCTAAGGGAAATTGAAAGGCGAGAAGAAGATAGATCTAAATCTTTTGCCAAACCCAATTCCAAAACCAAACAGAGCTTTAAAACCTAAAGGTGGGGTGGCTAAAGAAGGTGAATGTCATTCAGTGGAAAACCTCGGACAATCGTAAAAGGAACTGTCCATGCTTATCTGTAAGAAGTGAAGAAAAGAAAAGGAAGTACGACTTGATTCGTATATATATGTTATAGAAGTCAACTTATCTACTTCTACATCATGGGTATTGGATACCGGATGTGGTTCTCACATTTGTGTTAATGTGCGGGGACTCAGAAGGAGTAGAACTTTAAGCGAAAGGAGAGGTTGACCTACGAGTTGGAAATAGAGCAAAAGTTACTTTGACCGGCGATGAGGAACTTATCATTTATCTTTGCCCACCGGGCTAGTTTTAGAATTAGAAGATTGTTATTTTGTGTCCGCTATAAGCAAAAAACATTATTTATGTTTCTTGTTTGACAAGAAAGGTTTTTCATTTATAATAAAGAACAATCGTTGTTTGTTTTACTTAAATGATATTTGTTATGGTGTTGCACAATTATTTAACTGGCCTCTATATTCTTGATTTAGAAATGCCTATCTATAACATAAATACAAAACGATTTAAATCAAATGATTCAAATCCGACATATCTCTCAACCTCGTCGTTTAGGCCATATAAATGAGAAACGATATCCAAACTCCATAAAGATGGGTTCTTGGATTCATTTGATTTTGAATCATATGAGAAATGCGAGTCTTGTTTATTAGGCAAGATGATTAAAGCCCCTTTCACTTGGACATGATGAACAAGCTAGCGATGTATTGGGACTTATACATAGTGATGTATGTGGACCCATGAGTTCGTTAGCAAGAGGTAGGTTTTATTACTTCATTACATTTATCGATGACTTTAGTAGATATGGATATGTGTATCTTATGAGACACAAATCCAATCCTTTGAAAAGTTCAAGGAATTCAAGAATGAAGTTCAAAACCAATTTGGCAAAAGCATAAAAGCCCTTCGATCCGATCGAGGAGGTGAATACTTAAGCCAAGACTTTGATGACCTTCTAAAGGAGTGTGGTATTATATCACACTCACTCCACCCTGGAACACCGCAATGGAATGGTGTATCTCGAGAGGAGGAATCGAACCTTGTTGGACATGGTACGATCAATGATAAGTCATGCGATTCTTCCAATAAGCTTCGGGTCATGCCTTGCAGAGGCAATTGCATTCACACACTTAACCGTGTTCCTACAAAGACGGTTCGGAAGACACCATATGAAATGTGGATGGGAAGCGCCCTAGTATGTCGCTTCATAAAGATTTGGGGTTGTGAGGCGTTAGAAACGTCTGAATTACGACAAGCTCTGACCCAAATCGACAAATGTAATTTTGTGGGATACCCAAAGGAAACAAAAGGGTATTATTTCTACAAACCTTCCGAGAACAAAGTGGTTGTTGCTCGAACTGGTATTTTTCTAGAAAGAGAATTTGTCTCTAAAGGAAACAGTGGGAGAAAAGTAGAACTTGAAGAAATTCGAGAACCACAAAATATCATTGAACCTGAGTTGGAACATGAGCAGAAACCACAAGAAATTGTGGAAAGTGAACCTGCTCAAATTACACAAGTCATTCGTAGATCTGGTAGGACACGCCAAGAGCCTGAGAGATATTATGGATATCTTGTGACTCAAAACGGCGATGTGATGCTCATAGATCAAGATGAGCCTGCTTCCTACCAAGAAGCTATGAATGGACAAGATGAGCCTGCTTGAAGCCATGAAATCTGAGATGGACTCCATGTATACTAACCAAGTATGGACTCTGGTTGATCCACCCGAAGGGGTAAAACCAATCAGGTGCAAGTGGGTTTTCAAGAAGAAAACCGACATGGATGGTAATGTACAAACCTATAAATACCGACTGGTAGCAAAAGGTTTCAAACAAATTCAAGGTGTTGACTATGATGAAACCTTCTCTCCAGTGGCAATGGTTAAATCCATCAGATCTTACTTGCTTATCGCAGCTTTTTTATGATTACGAAATCGGCGGATGGATGTCAAAACCGCTTTCCTTAACTGGAAATCTCCTTGAGGATGTGTATATGACACAACACGAGGGTTTTGTCACTCAAAGGATCTTTGGAAAGGTATGTAAGTCATGGCGATCCATTTATGGATTGAAGCAAGCCTCTCTGGAGTTGGAATCTTCGATTTGATGAAGCGATCAAAGAATTTGGCTTTATTAAAAATGAAGATGAACCTTGTGTATATAAGAAGGTTAGTGGGAGTCACATTGTATTCCTAGTATTATATGTTGATGACATATTAATTATTGGGAATGACATTCCTTCCTTACAGTCAGTAAAAACATGGTTAGGAAAATGTTTCTCCATGAAAGATTTGGGCGATCTTTTACATTTTAGGTATCAAGATCGATAAAGATAGATCAAGAAAATGCTCGCCTAAGTCAAAGTACATATATTGATAAAGTGTTGAAACAGTTCAAAGATGCAAGAGGCGAAAAGAGGTTACCCGTGACTCATGGTGTAAAGATCTCTAAGGCCCAATGTCCTAAATCACAAGATGATGAGGAGCGTATGAAAAAGATCCCTTATGCTTCGATAATTGGATCTATCATGTATGCAATGATATGTACTTTCGTCCAAAAGTCTCTCGTATGCTTTGAGCATGAAGAAGCGATACTACCAAATCCAGTGAAGGTCATCGGATGTGATCGAGAATATCCTCAAGTAGTTGAAAAGGACTAAGGATTCATTCTTGGTATATGGAGGTGAAGACGAACTAGCGATAAAAGGGTTACACAGATGTTAGTTTCCAAATCGACAATGATGACTATAAAGTCTCGGTCGGGTTTTGTGTTTTGCCTTAATGGTGGTGTTTGTTAGTGGAAAAGTTCAAGCGAAGAGATGGAGTGATTCTACAACAGAGGTTTGAGTATATTGTCGCTTTGCTAGTGCGACCAAGGAGGTCAGTATGGATTAAAAAGTTTATCATCGAACTTGGTGTTGTTCCACCATTGTTGATCCGGTTGCTTTCTATACTGTGATAATAATGGAGCCATTGCACTGAGCTAAGGAACCCGGATCTCACCAACGATCCAAGCATATACTTAAAGCGGTACCATCTCATCCGTGAAATCATTGATAGAGGAGATGTACATATAGGAAGAGTGCCAGAGATGATAATGTTGCAGATCCACAAACCAAGGCTTTGTCGCATCGTAAGCACGACGGTCCACACTAGTTCCATGGGTATTAGATACATGAGTGATTGGCTCTAGTGCAAGTGGGAGATCATTAGAGTTTATGCCCTGAGGCCAATTATTTGATATAATTGCTTAACATTTTGATATTATATTTGATTGAATAAATATATGATTTTATTATGGTTTTATTTATTAAGTAATATAATTGTTAACATAATAAAATTCCTTAGAATAGTGATACAAATTATATAGTTTCAAGTATGTGACTTGAACATGAGATTATATATTACCATTAGTATCGGTGTTCTTAAATGTCCCTAATCGAAAGTATCATTGTTGATGGGACAACAATGATGCATCGAGACTAATATGTGGATTAACCGATGACCAAATCTCATTGGTCATAAATATATGAGATATTAAGTCAATGCATAGGTACATGTTGAGAACGATGTCTTTGGATGGACCCACCATGAGAATTCTATATGGAGCATTATGCGAAGTGTGTCATTAGCAATTCTCATAAGTGATAATGATGTAATGGTCCTCCTCGCACGAAATCGCTATATTACTACACGAGAATTTATGTACTTTGATATCATCAAATGTCACCTTTAATAGGGTGGACTTTAAAGGTGATTATTGGGTTCATCATTAATCGTGTGAGAAATATGAGTGATCTAGATGGAATTTAACCATCATATATATTATGGGTGATATCCATAGGCCTCTTGATTGAGTAGGACTATGAAATGCATGGCCATGCTCAAATAGTGATTTGTTTTATATAGTCTACTCATTGATCAAGAAAACTCAAATTAAATTATGAAGAGTATGACACATTCCATGACTCGAGTTTAATCTAGGATATTAAGGTTAAAAGGATTAAATTACATTGAAACATTAGTCACGAAAAGGTTGCATCGAATCATCGATCTTATTATTACTTGGGTAGCAGTGATGCATTACTAGATGCCGCTCACTGTTTATAATTTTATAATATGATTTTAAAATTATTGCCAACGTAATAATAACCTATAAGGTCACACACATAGAACGTTATTTAAAAGGGAATTAATTTAAATTTTAAGGATTTAAATATATTAATATGATTAATAGTATTTAAATTACAATTTAAATTAAAAGGATAATTAGATATATATATTAATTAAGTAAGACTTAATTAAGAGATATATATATATATATATATATATATAAATTCGGATTTTATAAAATTAGGTTTTGATTTGATTAATTCCTTTTAACTACTATATATATGATATATAAAGCACTACTTAGGGTAAGATATCGAATTAAGAAAAACCTAGCCATTTCTTGAGAGAGACTAGAGAGAAAACAGCTTCAAAAATCCATTCCTTTTGGTGGCTAATCTGTGAAGTCCTTCTTATTGCAGAATCGTTCAACGGTTCAGTGCTCTGCTCGATGTGGATACCGTAGAGGCGCAATCGGTTTGTATTGCGTTGGAGATTCGAGGCGCAGTCGGTTTCAGATTCTCATTTTTTGTTTATATCTGGTATAATCTCTAAACCTCTGAATTAATTGATTTTCGCATGGATCCTGTTTTAGGATTTCGGAAATTGCTTTAAAATTTTAATTTCCGCTGTGCGTTCCTGTGCCGAAGCCCAACAAATAATAATAATAATAACAGTAGTAGTAATAATAATAATAATAACAGTAATAATAATAATAATAATAATAACAGTAATAATAATAATATTAATAATAATAATAATAGTAATAGTAATAATAATTTTTTATTTTATTTTACACGTGGACGTGCTGACATGGCGAATATTAAACTTTATCCCAAAAAATATGTTGATGCAAAGATTCGAACCCAAGACCTCCAATTTGGAAAATTGATCCAATGACCACCCAAGCACATGGATCTAGTTGCTATTATTTTGCAAGGAATAGTATTTATAACTGAACAAATCATTTCCCCCAAATAAAAATAGATCCCCTTTTCTTAGATTTGTTACGTACATACATAAATGTACATAACTAATTAGGTGGTGATAATAATAATAATAATAATAATAATAACAACAGTACTACTTAGTATAACCACAATAATAATAATAATAATAATAATAATAATAATAATAATAATAATAATAACAATAACAATAATATCGTAATAATAATAGTATTAATAATAATAATAATAATAATAATAATAATACAAATAATAATAATACATAAATAAATAACAATAATAAAAATAAAAATAAAATATTCATATAAATATTTATAAATAAATATTTGTTTATAAATTTTAAAGATAAATTTATATGAATATTTATAAGAAGCAAAAATATCGCAGCTAGGTTTCGAACGTAAGACCTATGGGTTATTGGGCCATTAAGCTACCACTGAGCCATTCTAATTTATTAGTTAACTAAACTACCGCCATAACTTGTAGCAGTAGACAATGTAGCACATGAGCAAATGAGTGGCAAATGAGTAATTTCTTATGTCGCTACAGCCTGTAGCGACATGGGGAAATCCATTTCAATATGTGTCATTCAATGTTGCGATCAACGGTATAGATTGTGGTTGTTGAAATAGTACCTGTGACAACCGATTGCCAAACATGTTAGTTTCGAGCCTCCAACCCAAATAAACTCAACCTCATCAAACCTGATTATTATATCTATGCTTCCCAATGTTTCCTATTTCTAGATAGAAGTAGGATATACTTACAAGTACTCCCTCACTCCGAGAATAAAAGTGATGATTGATTTTATGGGAATTTAAAAAAAATGTCAAATGATAAAATTATTCATATTTAAATTCTCATCTAATTGCATATTTTTCTATACATGACTAGTGATATTATATAAATATTTATAAATAATAAAAATATGATATTTAATACTAAGGATATTACGCATAAATTATTGTAAAAAAATAGATTATTTAATATAAGTAAATATTTAACTTAAGATTACATAAAATAATAAGAACTTTTATTCTTAGACGGAGGGAATAACTTAAATCATGAACATATTTTTAAGTCCAAAAATAAAACACAAAAAGAAGAATAGTAATGGTATACCCCTAGCTATTCCTAGTTCTCCTTTTTCTTTTTTTCCAAAGATATTATAAAATTAAATTATAATACTATTAGTTAGGACTGAGCAAAAAACGGGTATAACCAAATTGTCGAACCGAACCAAAATTTTCTAATAATTTAACCTAATTGATAAACGAATTCGGATACCCGAATAATCGAATAATCTGTTCGTTCAGATAAAATAAATTGAAAACGATATTCTCCATAATCGGATATTATTTCGAATACTGAATACGGATAGTATTTTTAAAATCAGTCGAATATTGGATACGAATACGGATATGATATTATGACTTGAAATGTTTTTTAAATATTAATTTTTTACATAATTATAGTTAATATATTGATATATACATTAGTTTACTAGAAATATTTTTAAATAACAAAGGTATATAATTTTCTTTATAAAATAATATATTATATGCTATAATAAATTCTATAAGTATATTTACATGTTATACTAATTAAATATTACAATACAAAGATAATAGTTGGTAAAATAATTAATTATACAAATAAATTAAAAGTTAATTTTAAAATATTATCTTAATTTTTCAAATTAAAATTTTATATTACTTATGCTTAAAATAAATATGGGCCTTTATAGGTAAAAATATAAATTGATCGGATGAAAAGTTGGTTGATGACAACTATCTAGGATTGAGCAAAAAAGCAAGTATAACCGAATTACCGAACCGAATCGAAATAATTTAACCAAAATTTTCTGATAATTCAATTATTTTTAACATTTCAATTATATCCGAATTTTTTTATGATTTTCGATTATTTTGTACGGGTTTCACTTTTGGATTAGAACAAAGCTTTGCAAATTTGAAATAATAATATAACCCACCAAAACACTTGTTAAAATAATAAGCCCTAGACTCTGAGCTGAAGTCTCAGATCTTGAATTCTCTAGACCCTGAGACCCAGATCTCGAACTCTCAAACCCAGACCCAGATCTCGAACTCTCTCTCAAACTCAGATCCGTCACACCTCCTCTCTTCAGGCACGACCCTCTCTCTCTCCTCCGTACAAACCCTAGGAATTGTATCGGCATCAAAGCAAGCCCTAACGGTTCCTTTACAATCCGATCATCTTCGAGCTTACAAGTACCTCTAGATGAAGTTTCATCGGAGGAGAGAGAAAAGTTTAGTTCGGAGCTACGAGATTCGGCCCCTTTTTCGACGATTAAGGCGACGAAGAGGATCGTGCTGGTGAGGCACGGGCAGAGCATGTGGAACGAGGAAGGGAGGATTCAAGGAAGTTCTAATATCTCTGTGCTCACTCAGAAAGGGGAGTCTCAGGCCGAAACTTCTCGACAAATGCTTATTGATGATTCCTTTGATATCTGCTTCTCAAGGTTCTATTTTCTTGTTCAATTTCATTTTCCTAAAACTGTGTTTTGTTGTATTGGGGTCTTAATTTTGAATTGCAGAGTTTTCACTAGAGTTTTCACTAGATTTCACTAGATCTAATTAAGTATTCGCCATGTCTGCTTATTCTATTTCATCAAGTAGGATATAGATCAATTTTTGCGATTTGATTTTCAGGGTACTTAATTTGTTTGGAATCTTGCACCGTTTCATGAGTCTAGCAGAGCTAATTTTGTAAAGTCTTAATGAATTTAGGCATAAACAGTCAAAGTAGTGGAGCAACTCTTCTATACAATCAACCGACAAAAATGACATAAATTAGGTCGTATTTATAGTGAAGAGTGTAACCATTTTGGGTTTTATTACATGAAAGTCTTTTGGTTTTGTAAAACATTGGAGAAGCTGAGTTGGTGATTTTGAAAATTAGAGAAGCCCTTTTAACTCTTCTATTAATTTAGAACTTGGTGTACTACTTAGTATAACCACATGAAAGTAGTTAAGAGCTGCAGAAACTGATTAAATGGCACCAAACTATATAAAAACATAAACCCATTATCGAACAACTTAAAATTCTTTCTGTTACTTATAAGTTTAATAGTTTAGCTTGGCTCTACTTTAATCTCATATAAGAATTATGATAACTTTCATGTGATTTACAGTTGGTGATTACTAAAATTTAGGTATGTTTCGTCTCATCTCTTAGGTTTTGTTTGATTAACTTTTACGATATTGGTGGAATGAACATGTGGATTTAATTTTTTTTTATTGTTGCATCATTTTAAGAGTAACTTGTGTGTGTATGTTCTAAACTGTCAATCAGGTATAAAATGTGTCGAGGTGCTAACTTTTAGAGATTATTAAGTTTACTTGAAGGTGTACTTGCTCTTTTTTGGACCTTAATGTGTGTTGGAATCTATTTTTTACCATTTTTTTATCAAGAAGAAAAAGAGGTAAGGCAGATCACCTGTGCTTTTATTAATGCATCTGTGTTGCCTTTTCCTAAAATATTGACTACAATGTAAAGTGAGGGTTGTCTACTTGTCTTTCAAGTTTCTGTAGGAACGAGCTGTTTTAATCTCTCATGAGAAATGTTATAGAACATCATGTTATTTGTGTAATGTATATATGAATATTAAGCCCGTCTCTCATTTTGTAGTTGTAACTTGAAAGCATAATTTTTTTAAAAAGGATCATTGAAATTTTGATATGTTAATAAGTGATAATTGAATTACTGATTATGATGGCAATAGATAGAAGTATAGAGATTGATCTCTGTTTTTTCTTACAACAATGGGGAAAAAAGTTTTATTTTCTTCAGTAACTTGATGTTCATTGGAATCCATGATTTGTAGCAATTTGTGCTGCATTAACTAAGAAAGAACAAAAAATTTTAAATGATTTGTATAATCACCAATAGTGGGACTTATATGGTCCAGATATCAAACTCTGGATTCCTTGTATCAAGATGGTAAGACTTCACTTGTGCTTCACTAATTACATCTAGATTGCCCTTTGGTCTTAAGGAAACAGTTACACTATTCTAGGTGAATCAGAGAGAGTATTGCTAAATTTTGCAGCTCGTGAGATGAAAAACTCTCGACTAGACAGGAGGGATTGAGCAATTAGGTTACCTCTCATGCGCATCCATCGTTATTTCCATGCCTTTGTATATGTATTATGTCAAGACTAAAGTAACAGTTAAACTTACATCTTTACAGTTAACTTAAATTCTAAGTTAAGTAATACAATACAGTAAAAGGGGCCAAGGGGGAGCTCCAAATGTCAATCTATTTGTGAAAATCTTTGGAGTTGGGCTCGAATATAGCTTGAGAAACTTTTGGTTGCAGAAAGTCTTTGATTTTATCTAATTTAGATCACATTTTCTGATTTAAAATGTAGGCTAGTACTTGAGCGTGTCACACTGTCTCTGTTGGTTTTTCATTCATGTTCCTATAGTATCAAATAATTTTGGGTAGTTTTTGCATACTTTTAAGATTCTGCTTGGATTTAATTAGCAAAAAAGAAAGATTCTGCTTAGATTTTACTGAGTTGTTAGGGGTTTAAAGAATAAACAGGACAAGTAATTTATCCTTTGAGTTCTATATATTGAATCAAGAGTTTGTTTCCAAAGAGAGAGTTAGAGTTGCAGCTTCAGTACTTCATTGTGAAAAATGTGTGTTAATTTTCTTGTGCTAATTTGTTGTCTTCTTCTTCACTATTCTTCCATATGCGAAAAATATGCGTGTTTTAAGTTTCTTTTAGTGTCCTATTTTATCTATTTGTTGTCTCTATTCTTGCATACAATAGCTTGTTGTCTTTTGACTATTTTTCTTTGGCTGGGTGTAATTGAGGAGTTTTTGATTATTTATTATTGTGTGCCCCTTGTGAGAATCTTAGGTCTGTTTCATTTTGAAACCCTGTAGTTGAGGCTTGAGTGTGTTAGGGATTAGATAGGTGGAATTATTGAAGGTGCATATTTCTTTTTCCTAGGGTAGGACTACTATGGTTCATGTTTGTTTATCCCATATATTCTGTATTACCTATCTTTGCTAAAGTTGACCAAAGTTTTCTTTTGTGGTTAAGAGGAGCAATTATTTGGTCTGATGTGTTTGTCCTAGTAGGAGGGGGTTGTGTTGAGTAATTTGGTCCTTAAGACTGTTGTTTTGGTAGGTAATAACTCTGGACATTTCATTCGGAACCTCATTCTTTTTTATATAAAGTTATTTGAAGCAGGTTAGGTATGCCACTGAGGTCCTGAACTTATGTACACATGCAATTCCTTGGAAATTAATGGATTATATATGAATTTGATCATGTAATTGATTAGTATCGACCTTGATTTAGAGCCATAGGGTTTAGGTTGGTTGTGCGAAGGTTGGTTTAGGTTACTATCTCCCTTTTTCTTGGTTTTAGACTTTTTTATCGGGTGTAATTTGGCTGGTAGATCTAATTCCTATTTCTTATTGCCTATTGGAGATTATTATATACTTCTGTCTAATCTTTTTCCCAGCTGTTAAATTGAATTGAATATTTCTAATTCTATATCTGGAATTGTGGGTTTTATTTGTTTGTTTGTTTGTTCTGTATTTCATGTACTTTTTTTGTGCTAGAAAGGACTTTTGAGGAAATATTCGTGAATTCCAATCCTTTTTGAAGGTTTTATAGATTTATTTTTATCTAGGTTCCTTTCAATTGATGAAATTTGATTAAAAATTCAATCTGTAGGGATTTGGGGGTGTTTGAATTGGTGGGTTTGTCTCAAATATGGTGACCATAAATATTGGAATGTTCCATTATGTTTTGGACTATGTATATAGTGCATTTATACACAAAACAAAGTTAAGTCCATTTTTTTCCCAGAGGATGGGGTGGTACAAAGCTTGAGCTTCTTGAGAGAATGATCAAGCAGCTATTCCCTGATGTTGATGGTCAGAATTGGCCTACTCCTTTGATCCAACCCATTTGGAGCACAGTTTGGGAAACTAAGACTGCTTGTTTAAGAGAAGGGGTTTTCAAGACTCCTTGTGATGAGCAACTTCTTAGTCATTGCCTCCTGAAAGTTATAATGCAAGGGTTTCTTTTCTTGTCCCAAAGTTTGTGTCACCTCAAAAGATGGCCTGTGGGGGCTCCTCGCTTGCAGGTAATACTGTAAATTTATAGCTTTTTTCTTTACCCATGGTGAAATTTTATACTTTTATTTACTGCAAGAATCACTGTTGTAATTTTATTTTCAGAGTTTAGATTTCAAAATTAGTTAGACTGTCATTCCATTGGTAGCAGTTCAAAGTCTAAGATTACTCTCCACCTGCCTTTTTCATACGAGAATTTAGAAAAAGGTCTTTGTATTGCTTGCTTTTTTGCCTCAAAAGGATACAACTTTTTTGAAGAGTAATATGGCATATTGTTAGCTTCTACCTGGATCTAGATTCAGTTTCAGCCTTTTTAGATTGTGGATTGTCATCCGACTTGTAGAACCTTGATGTTTGACTTAAGGACAATGAAACCCAATCCCCCAGTTGTTTCAATATGGAATTCGGACAAGGTTTCCAAATTATAAAATTAACGAGGTATTGTGCTTTAATAAATATTTTTTAAGGGATTTCCATAGCTTGTAGTTCATACATTTTAACACTATACTAGTCCATAGCTTGCAAAGGAGAAAAGACTTTTCAGGAGGTGAAGCATGATCTGCTTTTTCTAGTTTCAAACCTTTTAAATCCCATACGCCTTTTCCATCTCTTCCTTGCAAAGGTAGGTTCATTAAGTTCATTTATGAGAACAATCAAACCATCCCTAACCTTGGTCATATGTATTTGCTTCATTATGGGTATAGAGAGTTATTCGATTCTGATGCTACTATATGGAGAAAATATTAGTCGCAACTATATTGATTTAAAAATGCTCTTCTGTTTTGCTGACAGCTACACTATAATCATCAAGTGCTTCTTGATTACCTCATTTCAAAAGATACATGAGCTAGTTCGGCTGAATATCTTTTAAGGTAATCATTTGACACCTTAGTTACTTGTTACCTGCTTTAGTTTTATTATGTAATTGACATGTCATTATCATTGATATGCAATTCTAGTAAATATTTTAAGGACATTAATAGTCAACGATGGTAGTTTCGAAAAGCTCCAACACAACAAACTGCGATACATCAAAACATAATAATTTTATATGATTATTTTGAAAAGGCTCTTTTCTCATACTAATGTGTTATATATACATACATATAGTGCATGTTGTGATGAATTTAATGTGCAGCTCCACTATTTGTTTCTTATTTTATTTTGAACTTTATGTTCACAATTTTTAGATGCTTGCGTACAGTATGTAATTCGTGGGACTTTTTTACGGAGTTTTCATTGGGGGAGGAAGTTATAAATCAGGCACATCACAAGAAAAGGAAAATTCTAGTTGATGGTCTTGATTTTCAGAAAAGTCTATATTCTGCACAACATGAAGGTGATGCAGCTCCTCTGTCACTTCAAAAGGGAAGCAAAAGAGAGCATAAATGTGATAGCAAGCAGCGTGGAATTAAAAGACTACTATTTGAGGATGCAATGGAGTGCTTGCTTTCACTAAAAAACTCTGTGGTGAATCTACATCAAAAAAGGTTGTTTCCATATAATCCGAATGTGCTTCTGCGGCAGTATGTTTCTTTTTGCTGTTATAGGAACTGCCTTCTTTGTTGCCTCTGAAGCTGCATAATATATACTTCATGTCAGTGTATTTTTACACCTGTTGAGTTTTTCCATTTTGTTGGAGGCATTTTATCCCATCCCATAAATAAATATTTATACTAGACCTTATTTTTACAAGGAGGTGAAATATACTAGACCGTCTATTCCTCACTCTTGTTTTCTTCATTTGGCAGAAAAAATTATGGTACGTATCAAGAATTTATATATTTAATTAATGAGGATGAAGGTGCATGTGCACAACTGGTGCAAGCGAATCATTTTGAATATATTTGTGCTAGTTGCAAACCTGCAATAATCCCAAAATATGAATAGCAAACCCACCCAGAATACCATTGATGTCTTTAAAAACATGTGACAAAAATAAGTCTGTTTAATTTATATGAAGGTGTGCCAAACAATGTAAAAGGAAATTTCTTTCTCAAGCAAAATAGTCAGACATTAGAAATTTAGAAGGATGAATCTTGAGATAAGTTCGATGGCCAGAACACAACGAAAGTGGGATATCATATGTGAGATATCTACCCAACTTCATATTCGTGTAAAGGTAGGGACATGTGATTCACTTGTTTTCTTCTGTTGCTTAAGCTATCTCCATCTACTGTTTTGTTCTTGCAGTGCCTCACGTTGGTGGATTATTATATGCTCCTCTTTTCTTTTTTGAGATTTCCTCGGTACAACCTGGAGAGTTCTGTCGAAAGGTCAATCTCTGTGAACAAGTGGTTTTAATTTCTGAGCATCTCAGGAAGGATATCAAGTGAGTTTTGTCTTTCCAATGTCTGTTGCAACATGTTGAATTCTTGGTAAATAAATCTATGATGTCTGTGATTATAGCTAGTATCTTTGGGGCATATACTGTATGGAAATTTGTCGTCTTAAGAAAAGTTTTTCCACATTGACTAATAGCCACAATTTTTTCATAATTGTTGTCCTTTCTATATAGAAATCTAAACATTGTTATTTAAGATTGTGTGATGGTATTTAAGATTGTGTGATGCTTGTGGTTGTTGAATATGACCAATTTTCGACTTGAGGTCAACATATAATAATAATCTACAAGTCTTGTAATGTAAAATATATGTTTACCACTATGCTTATCGGAATTAATTCATGAAATGACCGATTAAGATTCCAATTTTTTCTTGTAACAGAGCAATCATATAGTCGCACTGAAGGTTCTTTTTCTATTTGGATTTGTAGCAAATATTGTCTATTTGTCTTTTTTTGCTTATGAGCAATATGGTATACATTAGTACCACGTAGCAACTCTATTGTCTTTGTGTATTGATTTTGGCACTAAGTGCCTCTGGTGACCTATTTGTTTCATTTTCTTGACTTTGCTATTATTTTTAAATATGTGCAAGAAGACTTCTTCTATGACCTGCCTTACAATGCTAGGTATCAAATTTTCGTGCTATGTTTACGGAAGACAAGGGACGAAATTATGAAGTGTACTCTCTCTATATATGTAGATATATACTTTGATTGAAGAACTGTGGTAGATTTAGATGGTTAATTGTAAATAATGAATGATTATGTAGTGGATGATTTTATTAAGTTAATAATATTTTAGTTTTTTGTATTTTTGCCATTATTTGCTATGGGGACATTGAGCCAGCCAGGTACACAAAAAGAATGTCAAATTTTGATTTGGCAACAATATAATTCGTTATCAAAGCATTGAAAAAGTTTTAATATAGCAACAATTTTGTATGCATTTAGCAACAAATTTTCGTTGTTAATGGCATTAAAAATATAATATTTGGCAACGAAAAATTAACCTAATAACAACGGAGAGGATATTGTTGCTAATACTAATATAAAAGGCAACATTTTTTATCGTTGCAAATCATATTAACTTTTGTTGCACATATAAAGAAATGGCAACATATAATGTCGTTGCTAATCGACGACTTTCGTTGCTTATTGAAAAATAACCAAAGAACAAACATTTTCGTTGGTCTTGATTCAAAGATAATGTCGTTGCCAAATAATATAATCAACAACGAAAATCGTTCTTTAAAAGTTTACATTCATGACGAAAGCAAGCTTAGGCAACAATTTTCATAATTTATTCGCAACGAAAAATGTTGTTGCAAAATGGTGTCAATTACCAACGAAAATGCATGGTCATTGCAAAAAAAAGAGTTCATTTCGTTGCCAATTAGCGTGCTTTTTGCAACGAAAAGGAATTTTTAACAACGAAATTTTAATTATTCTCGCAACAATATATTTTTTGTTGTTGCTAAAGGATCGATAATAATCAGATGAAAGCCAAATTTCGTTGCAAAATGTATTACTTTTGGCAACGAAAAAAAACGTTCGTTCATGAACAATTAGCAACGCTTATTACAAGAATAAAAGACGAACGACAGTGAAAGTCGCTACAAAACCCTTTTGCAACGAAATTTGGCACCTTTAGCAACAAAAATCGGTTGTTGCTGAAGCCCCATTTTTTTGTAGTGCATACGGTTATCAGAGCTTTTGATGGATCCCGACGAAATGCCGTCGGAAAGATTGAATTGCCAATTGAGATTGGTCCAAATACATTCAATGTATCCTTCCACGTCCTCAAGATAGATTCAGGATACAACCTACTATTGGGGAGACCATGGATACACATGGTTGGAGCCGTTCCCTCCACGCTACATCAACATTTCTATTACATTATCAACAACAGTCTAGTCACTGTCAACGCTGAGCTGGAATGTCCTGAACAAGGAACTCTACCAATCATCAGCTTCAATTCAGAATTTGAACCGGCTAGTTTTCATACTCTGGAAGTGAGTACCACGCAATACCATTCTATTGGAGCGCCACTTCCCATACCTAGGATTTCTGCCGAGGTTATGTCGGCCACTCAAGAAATGATGTCATTGGGTTATCAACCTGGACAAGGGCTTGGTAAAGATAAGCAGGGTATTAAGCACCCTATCCAAGTGTCCAACCAAATTGGAACAGTCGGGCTAGGCTATTCTGCCAGTTCCAGTCACATGAATCCTCATAATCACAAGCAGGTTCCTCAAGCTTCCGCCACACGGCGATTTTCTATACCTTTACCCCATGAGCTAATACAGTCTCCAGTAAAGGTGTCAGCCCATGTTGTGGCCATGCTGTTTCCTAAACCAGTGTCAATCAAAGCTAAAGAGGTGCTGATTCTTGATCCTAAAGTGGAAGAAAATGAACGAAAATGCAAACATGACGTTGCCTTGATGATGGCAGGCATACGCGTCATTGTTCATGATGAACATACAAACAGATACACCCCAGACGATGATTGCCCAGATATCATGGTTATCATTCGGGAAAAGGAGGACAATGACGATCCTTCCATCACTGCAGTCCATCAGGACTTTGCCCTCGATAATTGGAGCAACACTCCATGCATTGGTCGACGAGGGTAAATTGGGCAAAAAATCCTCCGCCTGTAGATAACTTTAATTGCTTGCTTTTCTTTCTGAAGACTACCGATTATTTTATCAAGTACATGCTAACACTTTTGTATGATCGAACAATTGCATATATTAAGTGAAAGCATATTTTGTTTCAGGACTCTGAATTTAGATGTGCCTGTACTTGCTGATGAGGTGCCTTCTCTCCACAGGGGTTGTAACTTTGATGCAAAGTTGGACTCAGACTTGATGGACATCCAAGAGGACATTGAGACACCTCAAGAGATTAAGGAATGGATCGCAGACAAACCCAAACCCAATCTTGATCAAACCACTTCTTTCAATCTTGGACTCTTAGACAACCCTAAGCTTATCCAAATTGGTTCAGACCTTACCACAAATCAACGGAATGAAATGGTTGCACTATTAACCCAATTCCAGGATGTGTTTACATGGTCTCATGAAGACATGGTGGGTTTGTCCACTGACATTGTTCTTCATCGCCTTCCCATTAAAGAAGGATTCAAGCCAGTTAGGCAAAAACTCAGGTGATTGAAACCTGAGTGGAGTTTAAAGGTTAAAGAAGAAATTGTGAAACAATTTCAAGCTGGCATCATCATGGTGTCTACATATCCATAGTGGATATCCAACATTGTTCCCGTACCTAAACCAAGAGGAAAGGTGCGAGTCTGCGTGGATTACCGGGATTTGAACAAAGCTTGCCTTAAAGATAGCTTTCTCGTGCCATTTATCCACATTCTTATTGACAATACTGCTCAATACGGCATGTACTCCTTTGCTGATTGCTTTGCGGGGTACCATCAAATTATGGTCACCGAGGAGGACCGTGAAAAACTATTTTCATCACGCCTGGGGAACTTTTTGCTTTCTGAGACGGTTGTCATTCTACCATCAATACCGAGGCAACCTATCAAATGAGCTATGATTGCTCTTTTCCACGATATAATGCACAAAGAGATAGAGATCTACGTGGATGACATCATTATCAAATCCAGAAGGAGGATGACCACTTGAACCATCTCGTAAAAACTTTTCAACGAGTTGCATGAAAGACAACTTGAAGTTGAATCCAAATGAAGTCGCCTTTGGTGTTAAGTCGTGCAAGTTGCTAAGTTTCTAATCGACCACCAAAAGGATTGAATTGATCCTACCAAAATCCGGGCCATCAAGGAAATGCCCATTCCTCGCATGCAGAAGGAAATACAGGATTTTTGGGAAGAATCAACTTCATTAAGAGAGTTCATTTCTTAACTCACAAAGAACTCCGTGAGCCAATCTTCAAGTTGTTAGAAGAACTCCTCCATGAAATGGAACGATGAGTGTCGAAAAGCCTTCCTTACCATTAAAGAGCGGTGATCAACGCCCTATTTTGGTACCTCCTGGGATAATGTTCCCCTGCTCATGTACATGTCCATTAATGACAATGCCATGGGTCAGATCTTTGGGGCAAAAAGACGATAGAGGCCAAGAACGAGCTATCTATTATCTCAAGAAAAGATTCAAAGATCGCGAAACACAAGTACACTCGATTGAGAAGACTTGTTGTGCTTTAGCATGGGCTTCCATGAGGTTATAAGATTACCTCCATGGTCACACAACCCATCTCATATCCCGCGTGGATCCTCTTAAGTATGTGTTCGATAAGCCCATACCGAATTGTCGATCGTCCGGATGGCGCTTGATCCTACAACAATTGACATCGCTACGTAACGCAAAAGTCCATCAAAGGTCAAGGAATTGCGGATTAATCGCCAGCCGCCGACCTCAGGGGACTACAAACCTTGAAACATACTTCCCCGATGAAGGGTAATGACAGCGATTCAAAGAATAACATCGATACGATACATGCCGTGACGTGGAAAATGTATTTTGATGGAGCCATTAACGCAGAAGGTTCGAGCTGGAGCGATTCTAGTATGCGATACGGGAGCAATATCCGTCGTCAGCCAAATTGTAGTTTGCCAAAGACCAACAACACAAATGAGTATGAAGGTCAGATCGTACGGGCTAAAACTTTCGCGTTCAACGGTGTCGGTGAGTAATCGTCTTTGGGGATTCTCGAATTGGTAATCGACAATCCACGTGAATCTATCAAACCAAAGAATTACATTTACTGCCTTACCATCGGCAAGTTCTATAGATGGCTTTGGAGTTCGAAGAAATCTCCTTTTCTACACATTCCTCGCAATAGGAATGATTTTGCGGATGCATTAGCAATGTTGGCCTCCTTGGTTCATATATCTGACAAGGAAAACATGCCAAGCATCACGTTTGCTCTTAAAAAAGCCCCAGTCTATGGGAACTATGTTGGAGAAGTATCGGATGAACTACCTCCCATCCACAACCCTTGGTATCAGCACATCAAGGAGTATTTGCGAGATGGATCTACACCCGCTAAGGCGAGCCTAACTGAGAAGAGGTGGATTCATCGACTAGCTATGAAGTTCTACCTGAGCGGAGATGCACTCTACAAAACAGATACATGATTAGGTCTCCTTAGATGTCTGGATAAAGACCAAGCTCAGAGACTCATGGATGAGATCCATGTTGGAGTATGTGGCCCTCACATGAGTGGACCCCTACTTGTCAAGAAGATCCTCAGAACAGGGCATTATTGGTTTACACTCAAAGCTGACTGTGATGATCACGTCAAGAGGCACTATCAATGCCAGATTCATAGAAATTCCATCCACGCCCCTCCAAGGGAACTCCATAATATGAGTTCGCCATGGCCCTTCTCAATTTGGGGAATAGACGTGATCGGGCACATCGAGCCCAAAGCCAGTAATGGACATCAATTCATATTCACCATGATCGACTACTTCACCAAATGGGTAGAAGCAGCATCCTTCCCCAAGGTTACTAAATAAGTCATCATTGCTTTCATCAGAAATAATGTTGCATGTCGATATGGACAACCAGAGGTAATTATGTCAAACAATGCTAAGAACCTCAACAACAAAATGATGGAGGAGTTATGCAGAAAATTCCACATCAAACACCTTAACTCCGTCATCTACCATCCAAAAATGAATGGTGCTGTTGAAGCGGCTAATAAAAACATCAAAAAGATCATGCAGAAAATGTACGTTAATCACAAAGGATGTCCTGACCTATTGCCTTTGACTTTATTAGCCTACGTAACTTCTATGCGTACTTCCACCTGGGCAACCCCTACTTTTTAGCTTTATGGGATGGAAGCAAAGCTTCCCCATGAAGTGGAAATGGAATCCTCCGAGTGTTGATGGATGCTTAGTTGGATGAAGACCAATGGGTACAAGACAGTATCACCAATTGTCTCTAATGCATTTAAAAAGCGAACCGCGACTATCTTCCATGGTCATTTATATCGCCAAAGGATCGCATTTATCCTATAACAAAAAGTTTGACTACTGCGGCTTCAAACAACACGACTTGGTTTTTAAGAAGATCATTGACAACCAAGATCATTCTAAGGAAAATTCGCTCCCTAACCTGGAAGGCCCATTTGTTGTCAGGAGGTATTGGCGGGAGGTGCTCTCGGATCACAGAAAATGGATGGCGATGAATTTCCACGACTTATCAACTCGGACACCATAAAACGGTACTATGTCTGAGGTTACCATCAAATAAACATCCTGGTGTTGATCATCAAATCACCAGTCATTCCAGTTTTGAACCCTTTCCTTTCTACATAATCTTCTCATCTCGAGAAACATACACTTCAAACCAAAGAAATGGTTTCACTTCATTTCAAACCTTTCATACAATTATCGGTTATCCTGAAGACGGGATTGAACCTTTCACACTTGCAGTTTATCCTGAAGACGGGATTATACTTTTCTACGCTTGCAGTTTGTCCTGAAGACGGGATTAAACTTTTTCCACACCTGCAGTTTATCCCCATTATGGGATCAAACTTTCTTCTCCCCGCAGTATAGCCTGCACATGGGATTTACACTTCTCTTTGGCTGCGATTCGTCCTAAGGGGCGAACTACGTCGACCTGATCTCCCTGATACTCGGGGGTACGTAGGCAACCATATTCCATATGGCCCGGTCGCAATAAACAACAAAAACATTTCTAACCTTTCTTCACAAAAACAACAAAAAAAATTTCTACGCATATCTGCCTTTCGCATTCAGCATTGAACCTCTTATAACAGGTTCGAACTACGCAGACTTGATTTCCTCTTCAATAGGAGTACGTAGGCAGCCATTCATGGTTCAGTCTAACCCCTACCAGAACAAAAATACTTGTCATACGGTACTGGGATCAACCTTCAATTCACTACATTTCATCGATTTCAGATCAAAGGGATGGAATTACCCAACCTCTTTTCACAAATAGAAGATTCGGTGACCATCTAAGCTGTGATCATGCCTCAAAGAGCAATACCAACCCATAAGAGATGGAATTAACTAGGCTTCTCACAAATAGAAGTACTGGCGACCATATGTGGTACGATAAATCTCAGAGAGGAAAAACCACCCTCCTCTCCACTTTTCCATACAGATACCAGTCCCAAGACACCAAAGATGGTAGGGATATACAGAAATCAATGATCCATTCTGAGAGATCTTGCGACATCTCAATGTCCACCTATCAAGGATAAGTTCAGAATGCATCAAGATCACAAGGCCCTAAAGAAACAGGCAAATATCAAGCAAGTATCAAGGCATAACTAAAAGGGAAGTGAATCAAAATATATTTCCCTGCCATACATAATACTGTTTGATCAAGTTCTTCATTGGAGTTCACAAATTCCAAGTTCCCCTTATTTGATTTGATATGGTGCTTTGTTGAGTCAGGTAGCACTTCCTTTTGCATATGATCATGGGTTGTTTTATGGGAATGCTTCGAATTAGTCAAAGACTTTGGAGTTTGGGGTGTCTTCATCCCAAAATCAATAGCAGATTAATGTAAGCTACTGATGAAGCTCCTTCAGATCGAGAATGATTTGCGAGATAAAGGATAAGGGGTCGATTCCCTGAGATAGAGGAATGATTGTAGCCTAAACGAGGGCAGAAATTAACTCCTCAACAAGTGATTCCATCTATCAATTCAAAAGAAGCACTCCACCCTCCAAAATACAACAGAGCAAAATGAATCCTAATCCAAAATGATAACTAACACAATAAATATTCAACACACAACATTTTTAATATCGATAAAATCAACATCATAATTGAGCGTTCCCCAATAAACAAGTAATTGAGGAAAATGCATACACTTCAATTATTTCTTTTCCAAATCTGCTAAAATTCACCAAATCAACATATACCCATTACCGATAGAACTCACAATGACTTCATGCAAGTCGAGAAACTCCCAAAAGATAGAATTTGAAAGAAAACCAAAATTTGCTTCACAATCAAATGAACCCACCACAAACTAAGCCTTTTGCAAACACTACGCTTAAAGAAGTAAAATAAAACAAGAGTTACGTAAACACTACATCCGTGTTGTACATGACAAAAATGGCTAAGCTTAGTCATCAGGAGAAAATACAAAGCTATCTACTGATTTGTGTGTATGCGGACTATCGATCTAACATGGAATCCTCTCTCGAAGATTTGGAGTAAAGACCGCAAGCTCTCGCTTAAAGGTATCTACACGAGCTAGCAGATCGAGGGCTAACCGCATGGTGGCATAATGCTCATCAATGTAAGCACTCATGCTTGCAAAAGATCGATATCATCCGGGATCTCACTAAGTTACTGTCTGCAATGGCCACATCCCTAGCAGATAATGCGACATCCCGCTCCGCAATTAATAAATCCCTAGCTGATCTAGCCTCATCCCTCTCTAACAGAGCGGCGTCTCTCTCATCAAGAGCTGTCAACATCGCAGCCCTAACCTGATCTCTATTATAGGTCATCAGATGTAAGCTCTGCTCCAAATCTTGTCTTGAATACTGGGTAACAGTGGCACTCGGGGTGGGAGAATCCATCACATATGCTGGCAGCCTAGTAGTCAAGTCATCGATGGGAATGTCAGCCTCCTTTATAGGTTCCTCATCGTCAGAATCAGTCTCCTGCACTGTGGATACTACCACAGTCGATGCAGTCTCTGTCTCCATCCATGCAGAATACTTTGCAGAACAACCCGGATGACTGACAGAAAATCCAGCCAGCTCTCGTTGATCCTAACAGGCATACAACCTGGATCTGTCCTCAGCTGATAAATGGTGTGAAGTGAAGTGATGACTCACTGCCCCCTCATAAGGGTGAAAATCCTGAAACTGGTCAAACTGACACATCACGGCCAGTGGATGGTAAGTAATCATACCCCTCAATCTAGCCAGAGGGAGATAATCCATTCCTGGAGCATAAGTAATGAAGTCAGAGGGTGAACTAAGCCCCGAACACCAGTAATATGGCAAACGGATCCCTAATCCTCGCCAGAAAGTCGGGCCACGATCAAAAGATCTCATACACTCCATGTCGAAAGGAGTAAGACATGGCTATATCATGGGTGAAATAAAACCCCTACCATCTAAGTGTGTCAATCGGTCTCAAGTGTGACATAAACCACACATACAGCATAACCGAGCTACCTGTAAACACTCTTGTCGGATAAGTGCATCAGTATGTAGCTAACCTCAGAGTCTCTGCAATGATCATCGGTACAATGGTATGACCCTCCTTGAGAGCTCTCACTGCCATAATGACGCCGATATCCAACTCATCCATGTATCGCGGCATGAAGACATATGACAATATGCACAAAAGCAATATATCTACCCTGGCTGAACGCCAATGATCCTCCGGTGTGGTGAAATCCCCGGAATGTCATGCATAACTATCCTCAGAGCCAAATCTGTCAAATAGAAAATGTTGGGATATCACGTGGCCGGATGTAATCTCATCCTGTACCACTCTACGCCTCAATTCGGTGAGGGTCATGAACTGTCTGCTCATGTCTCAGATAGCCATATGTACACAAAGTTTGTCCGGCGGCAGCATCGTCAACCGTGCATACTCCTCCAAAGTAGGAGTCAACTCCTACATGGGCCCCACACCTCCGGCTCGCTCCAGTTAGAGTTGCAAAGGAGGTCTCATAAGCTGAAAAGGCCAAATCAGGAATAAAAATGCTACGTGATTGAGTAAAAAAAATTTTGGAATCTCGGTTTCAGACGGCGAATTGAAATTGAATTCCCGCCATCTCATTGGTATTCGCCTGAATGTAGGGTATACTATACCGATGAGCTCAGCTTTCACAGATCATGCTCGGCAATACCTGACAAAGGTCTGATGCCTTCATTGTAGGGTCACAACCCTAAACCTCCCCGACGGGGGTTACAACGCCAAGCCACGAAATGTTAAACCTCCCCGGCGGGGGTTACAACGCCGAAGTTATCAAATGATTGCGTATCCCCGGCGGGGGTCACAACGCACATCTATCAAGCATCCACGTATCCACGGTCGGGTCACAACGCACATCTTTCAAGCATCTACGTATCCCCGGCGGGGGTTACAACGCAATGAAACCATTGATACACACATCAATGAAGGTCAAGCAACCTTGACGTCATGTCACCGATAAAGAAGTAAACCCATCGAGCGCTTCATCCAAGTATCCCGACGGGTTACAACGCAATCGACCATTGACACATACATCAACGAAGGTCGTGCAACCACGACAATGACTGACATCGTTGGCGATAAATCTTCGGCTGTAATGAGGAAATATGTTATACACATCCTCAAATAGACAGAGCTTTATCCTCATAGATCTCTTATACACAAGAGACACCTCTATGGAATATAAGCCAGTGTCTAGGATTCAAGACTTTGGTGATAGCCCCAACGTCAACATCCTTGAAGACTTTGATCGCATGTCCAAGCCATCACTGATTGTCATCCCAACAGGATTACCTAACAATCATGCATCATACATTTGCATCATGTTGCTGTATGAAGCATCATGTTTACCTTACTTGCATTTCAAGTGTCTAGGATTCTTTATCCTATCCATGCCTTGCATTGCATGAATATGATAAAGAGGGGCATCTGTTGACACTCAAAATTTTACTGCGCATTATTACTTAACATTGCAAGAGGCGATTCGTCTTTCAAGATAACCACGAAGATAACTTACATCCATTTCGGATACTACCGAAAGTCAATCCCAACCCTGGAGCACACCCTGGGAAAATCATTTCCAACCCCAGAACACACACCGGAAGGATCATTTCCAACCTCAAAGATAACCCCGAGTTTCATCCTTGGCGATAACCCCAAGGAGTGTTGTTGCAATTCCGACGATAACTCCAGAAATGCTTATTTCGAATACATGTTATCAGCTTTAACCTCAAACCTCCCGCCGAGGCACTCATACCTTAGACCCTGAGCTAACACCGGGTAGACAGGCACATTCACAAGATGACCTTGCGGCATTCAAACACTTGCAGTAGTCCAATCTCAAATGTAACCCCGAGTTTCATCCTTGGCGATAACCCCAAGGAGTGTTGTTGCAATTCCGACGATAACTCCAGAAATGCTTATTTCGAATACATGCTATCAGCTTTAACCTCAAACCTCCCGCCGAGGCACTCATACCTTAGACCCGGAGCTAACACCGGGTAGACAGGCACATTCACAAGATGACCTTGCGGCATTCAAACACTTGCAGTAGTCCAATCTCAAATGTAACCCTGAGCAACGTCTACTTTTAGCTCAAACCAACGATAACCCCGGTGAGGAGTCAAACGTCATCTTGCCACCTCAACATTTCCTCTCACAAGATGACATTACAGTATACAAACAAGTAGTCCAATCTCAGATGTAACCCTGAGCAACGTCTACTTTCAACTCAAACCGGCAATAACCCCGGCAAAGAGTCAAACGTCATCTTGCCCCCTTCAAGACCTGCGCGTCGTCTCAACACTTCATACATACATACATCCAACAATGTCCCACAAGAACCGAGGAGTTACAAATCCCGAGTGACTATTACGCATAATAGTACTTTGGATAGAATTTGAAGCTTGAAGACCATGGGCATAGACCCCTCTTCCTGACTTCGTACAACCTCTAATCCATGTCATTGTGTAACTCTCGACACAAGCGGTCCGAAGAAGGTCATATATACCTCGTTCGGATGCTCGAATTGAAGTTCTAAAAGTTCGAGCGGACATTATAGTGCATGAGTGCACGTACTTCGAGACGACGGGACCCGCTAAGCCCGGATGCACCACGACCCGGTCAAATAGTATAACTAATCATGCCGTTGCAAGAAGTACCTACGCCCATCGATCTATAAATATAGACCTTGGGGTCACCCATTTGAGAGGAGGAAGAAGAGAGAGAAAAGCGAGGAAGCCTCGTCCAATTTACTCAGATACACCCATATTGAGTGTTTCCTCGGTTTAAACACTGTTAGCTCACATATAGCTATACTTTTTTATCCCACGGAGATGAGTGTTTATCCACATATAGTCATAGAAGTCTACTTTGGCGCACCCAAACGTAAGCCTTCTTACATTCTATAAAGCCTTCTTTCCATATTAGCACACATTGTTATACACATTGAGAGTCGTGTTGTATGCGTTTGCTCGGACTTCTATCTGTGGGTTTTCATTTCTCATACATATATATATACTTATATATATGTATATATTTTATATATTGACTAACATTATCGAGTTATGCCTCGATTGATCCTGAACTTATGTCCTGAGCATTTATTTGCTTTTATATATATATATATATATATATATATATTTTATATATATAAATTATGGTCGACTCATTCGATGAGCCTGAACTTATGTCCTGAGCGTTTCTCTACTTTTTTTATATATATATATATATATATATATATATATATATATATATATATATACTTATATATATATAATTGTTGTCGGACATATCCGATGAGCCCGGATTATATCCTATGCGTTTACTTCTTTATATATATATTTGTACATATATATATATATTTACATTTCTGTCAGGCCTAGAGTTTACTTCGTGGCCTTTTACAGCTTTATTTATGTTTCATCCTGCCTGGAGTTTACTTCGTGGTAGTTGATCACTTTTACAGCTTTATTTACGTTTCATCCTGCCTGGAGTTTACTTTGTGGCAGTTGATTGCTTTTACAGCTTTATTTTCATTTCGTCCCACCTGGAGTTTACTTCGTGGTGGTTGATCATGTCCATATATATATATATTTATCGCTTTTATATATTTACATTTTCGATCCCCCATGGAGTTGCTTCGTGGTGGTTGATCAAGTCTGTATATATATATTTACAGCTTTTATATATATAACTGCTTACTGCTTTTCATATAAATTGCAATATCATGTGAGCCTAAGAATCATGTGATCACAGATTCAGTCTACTGAATCTAGATTCGGTTCCCATGATGGACATTTTTCAACTGTGAGAAGCTTGTACATTATTTACAGTGTCTGAATTTCCTTGATGGTCATGTTGTGCCCATGAGGAGTTCTAAGATCACAGATATTATTTTCTGAAGATGCTTTGCATCCGTAAAATAAAAGCAAACAATAACATTTAATAATAAAATGGAAGTATCAAAGGCCTCAATTACTATTGAGCACAGGGTTTGAAAAATCTCTTTTTACAAAACTTCATTGATATATCTGGTTAAAATTGAATTTTTCTATAAATTCAAACCCTTTGTATATATGTGCGAACGAGGTACAGTACTACTTCCAAATAATTGCACATTGATCCACACACATACACACACATTCATATAACAGTTTCTTTTGAAAAGTGGTGGTCACCGTGGTAACACGGATGTCGGGGGGTGCCTAACACCTTCCCTCCGCATAATCAAGCCCCCGAACCTAAATGAATCTCGGTTTCACAGACCATGAAGCGATGTCACATCACTGGGTCAATGTGCAAACCTTTTTCGGTTGCGTTGGTGCAACTAGTTAAATACACCAACTGGCGACTCTTAAAGTCAAATCGTCGATATTATACATGTTGGACCTTTTTCACTTGTTTTTTCAAACAAATCTCACATTAACATGAGAACACCAAAGAACAAGTAACGAAAAGGGACATCTAAAAATCCCGACGTCGACAAAAGGTAAGCAAGTACACAACAAAAAACTGAAGAACACTCAATACTTAACTCGACGACCTGAAAAGAAAGCTTGCTCAGCTACTTAGTTCTTTCGAACACAAGATTAATGGCAACTGAGTAGCACCATTCAAGAACTCAACTATCATTAAGTGAAGTAAGAAGTTCCAAGTCTGTTGGACTTGAAGAGTTCTAAGTGAACTAAGAAGTACCAAGTCTGCTGGACTTGAAGAGTTCTAAGTTAACTAAGAAGTTCCAAGACTGTCGGTCTTGAAGGAATCTCAGTGATTCGAAGATTGTAAAAACATCCTTAGTGGATTTCCTACTCAAGGAGTAGAACAGTGGACTAGGAGCCTCAAGTGCTCTAAACCACTTAAAAACACTATGTCTCTTATATTCTTGTTATAACTGCTTATCTTCTATTAAATCGATTTAACTGAAAGGGGAACAAACAAATCTTAAATTTCGCTGTGATTAAATCATTAACAAATCTGACAAGTATTTTGTAAAAAAAATTTAAAATATATATTCAACCCCCCCCCCCTTCTAGATAACTATTGTGCCTCTAGAAACTAACAATTGGTATCAAAGCAGGTTCTCTCAATCAGCCTACAAAGCTTGAATAGATTCAATGGCACACCTGATAAGCGAATCAAAGATTGGAGAAGGCAGCAAGCCACCTATGTGCAACAAAGATAAATTTGCCAACTGGAAAGTCCGTATGCAAGCATACGTGGATTCAATAGATGAAGAGATATTTGAAACTATCGTAAATGGGCCCTATATCCCAACAAAGCTCGCACCAACTCCAGAAGATCCAAACAGAGTTCAAATTAAGGTCAAAACTGAATGGACTGACAATGAAAAGAAAGTTGTTCAACTTGACAAAAAGGCCAAGAACATTTTATTCTAGTCTTTAGAAGATGACCTGTTTAAAAATGTGATAAACAACAAAACTGCAAAGGAAGTATGGGAAGCATTGCTCATTATGCACGATGGAACTGAAGAAGTCAGAGAAAATAAACAATCTCTTCTGACTCAACAATACAAAATGTTTGCCCATGTTCCAGGTGAAAATGTCACTTCCACTTATAAAAGATTCAATGTTTTGCTCAACTGTCTTTGAGCTTTTAGAAAGATCTATCCAAATAAAGATCTGATCATAAAGTTCATGCGAGCTTTACCTAGAAAGTGGGATGCCAAAACCACTGCCATCAAAGAATCAAAGAATCTCCATGAAATGACTGTTCAACAATTATATGGCAACATTCTTACCTATGAACTGGAGCTGACTCAATGAGTAGAGACTCTATCTGAAGGAAGAAAGAAGGACAAAAGAGTTTCTCTTAAAGCAACAGATAACATCTCCAAAGCTAACATTGAAAATGACTCTGACTCCGAGGAAGATGATGATGAGGATATTGCAATGCTAGTAAGAAGACTCAAGAGGTTCATACGTAAAGGCAGAAGCAACAACCCTAAGAGATTCAATAATAACAACAGCCAAGAGCAGATAAATGACTTATGATACAACTGCAAGAAGCTTGGCAATTTCATTGCAAACTGCAACAAACCTCTTAGAGAATAACTAAAGAGGAAATCAAATTCAAAGGCAACAAGAGGCTCTAGAAGAAAGATAAAGGTATTGTGGCCGGAGGATCATGGAGTGACTCAGACAATGACACAACTCCTGAGTCTGGAGATGATGAAGATCCTCAAGTAGCAAATCTATGTCTAATGGCCAAACATGCAAAGGATAAGAAAAGCCCTGGCAATCATGAAGTAAGTATCGATGAGGTATTTGACTTTAACTCTCCCCGATGTAGATATTGATGATTTAAGAACCGCACTACACTAAGATAACATCCGATCTCATCGAATACATGAAGTGGTTCAGAGTTCTATCTAAAGATTATTCTCTTCTTCAAAAAGAGAAAGAGAAAGTTCAGGAAGAACTAGAAATATCTCTTCTAAGCACTAACTCTCTCTCTCTAAATTTGAAGCTGAGAATAAACTCTTAAAACAGACCAATGAACTTAATGCACAAAAATATTCAAATCTAACCTCTAAGATTGAGGAACTAGAAAACACAATCTCAATGTGGAATAGATCCTCTTCATCCATGGACTCCCTAATCTCTAGTCAGAGAAGTGCATCTGACAGAACATGTTTAGGTTTGGGGAATCTACCTCAGAACCATATGTGAAAAAGATAAAGGAAACTAACTCTAGTAATGTTTCAAATTTTAATATAAACATTACTTTAGTGAAATCCTCACAGAAGGAAGAACCAGTCCATCCCTGCCCTTCTGATCCAATCCAAGTTCCAAGGCATAACGGATCCCATGCTAGCCTAGGATTCAGAAAAGAGAAGAGTAGCTTAGTCACTACCCCCCAACCTCGAAGGGTCGTAGAGTCGAGTAAAATCAACTCTACGAACCAACTGGGTAGGAACAGTAGAGTTAAGTTTCACTCTTCACAAATCATGAATCACAAGGATGCATGGAAAAAGAAGAACCAGTATAAAGGAAAGATTGCCAATAACTCACATAAGTCCAAATAGAGAAAGAATCCACATACACACAAAAGCATGCATCATGCTAGATGTTTTGTATGTAATAAAATTGGTCATAAGGCTGCAGTATGCTATAAAAATTCTCTGCATGCTAGACCCAAAGTCAAGCAAATATAGGTTCCCAAGGGTACTAACAAGGTAGGACCCATGCAAGTATGGGTAACAAAATGAGAATTTAATCTTACCACAGGAACAGAGCTCCATAATCACAACTTAGTATCTGTACAGTGGATTCTCAAGGCACATGACCGGGAACAAATCCCTCCTATCTAATTTCATAGAGGAGGGTCCAACAGTCATCTTTGGAGACAATGGCTCTGGCAAGACAAGAGGATATGGCTCAACTGGGAATGGTGCAGTGTCCTTCAGTAAAGTAGCTTATGTGGAAGGACTAAAACATAATCTTCTGAGCATAAGCCAACTCTGCGAAAAGGGTCATCAAGTTACCTTCCTCAACAATCAATGTCAAGTCAGAGATCTGAAGTCCTCCTCTATAAAGCTAATCGGAACAAGAGAAGGGAACGTCTACACTGTTAATCTTGGTCAACTGAGTTCTGACGAGATAATATGCTTTCTGGCTAAAGCTTCTGAAGAATTGAGCTGGCTATGGCATAGAAGGTTGTCTCATCTCAACTTCAAAAGCATGTCAAAACTGGCCTCCAAGGATCTAGTAGCAGGCTTACCCAAGCTCAGCTTTGTCAAAGAAAGGCCATGCAATGCTTGTCAGCTTGGAAAATAGACCAGAAGCTCATTCAAGAGCAAAACTGTCAACTCAATTGATAAGCCTCTGCAGTTACTTCACATGGATCTATTTGGGCCAATTCCAACAACAAGCCTTGGAGGGAAAAGATACTCATTGGTCGTAGTGGATGACTATACCAGATTTACATGGGTGTTCTTTTTAAACTCAAAAGATGAAACAAGCTCCCAAATCATCAAGATGTTCAGGCTGGTGATGAATGAGAAAGGGGAGAAAATCAAGGCTATAATGAGTTATCATGGTAGAGAATTTGACTTCTCTGAGATGGACCAGTTCTGCACAGAAAATGGCATCAGTCACAACTTCTCAGCTCTATGAACTCCTCAGTAAAATGGAGTAGCTGAGAGAAAGAACATAACGTTAATTGAGGATGGAAGAACTCTACTAGCAGCAGCCCGTCTGCCTGAATACTTTGGGCAGAAGCTATCAACACTGCATGCTACACTCATAACAGATCTCTTGTGCACTCTACATTAAAGAAGACTCCCTACAAGCTGTGGAGAGGAAGAAATCCAAGTGTCAGCTACTTTTATGTATTCAGATGTGAATGCTATATTCTCAACAATGGAAAATAGTATTTGACTAAGTTTCAACCCAAGTCAGATGAAGGAATCTTTCTCGGATATGCCACAGACAGTAAGGCTTATAGAGTGTTCAACAAGAAGACGCTAAGTGTTGAAGTCTCGATTCACATCATCTTCGATGAAACAGACTTTGACAAAACTGTGTCTCAAGACACTACGAACGACAACTCAGACACTACGAACAAGGCAGTTGAGCTCAATACCACGATCGTAGTCTTAGAAAATGAAATTGTCAAGCTTGAAGAAGAGATTGTAGAAAGAACTACGCCAGACAATGAACCTCCACATCAAGAAGAAGAGGGAGTACCAAAATGATTGTGATCTTTGACATACATTTTGGTGGACCAATATGAAGAGAGAGATCGCGGAGTTTATCTCAAGGTGTTTAACTTGTCAACGTGTCAAGGCAGAGCATCAAGTGCCAAAAGGTCCATTGCAACTACTTGAAATTCCAGAATTGAAGTGGGAGCACATTAACACGAATTTCGTTACTGGTCTTCCCGAGATTTCTCAAGGCATAGATGCAATTTGGGTCATTGTCGATAGATTAACCAAGTCTGATCATTTCTTACCTATACGAGAAACATATTCACTTGAACGTCTTGCTCGTATATACTTAGATGAGATTTTGAGATTACATGGTATGCCAATATCCATAGTTTCTGATCGAGACCCAAGATTCACTTCACGATTTTGGGTCAGGTTACAGAAAGCTATGGGCATTAATTTACGATTCATTTTTGCATATCATCCTCAGACGAACGGGCAGTCGGAGAGGACTATTCAAACTCTTAAAGATCTATTAAGACTCTGTATCCTAGACTTCAAAGGAAGTTGGGACAAGTACTTACCATTGGTGGAATTCTCCTAGAACAATAGTTATCAAGCAAGTATAGGCATGACTCCATTCGAGGCATTATATGGACGAAAGTGTCGTTCTCTAGTATGTTGGGACGAGGTGGGTGAAGCAATGTTGTTGGGACCAAAATTGGTACGCATGACTACGAAAAAGATTTAAATAATCCGGCAACGTATACAAACCTCACAAGATCAATAAAAGAGTTATGTTAATCTTCATTAAAGAGACGTGGAATTAAATGTTGGGGATCATGTATTGTTACGTGTTGCTCCATGGAAAGGAGTTACGAGATTTGAAAAGAGAGGAAATCTCAACCCTCGATTCATTGGCCCATTTGAAATCCTTGACCGAGTAGGAACTGTGGCCTATAGATTCGCTTTATCGCCAAGTATGTCTTTTGTTCATAATGTTTTTCACATATCTATGTTACGTAAATATGTGGAAGACCCGAACCACATTATTGAATTAGAACCAGATGAGATAGCAGAAGATTTAACGTATGAAGAGGTACCTGTTAAAATCTTAGATAACAAGGAACATATTCTACGCTTAAAGGTTATACCTCAAGTCAAAGTTTTATGGAGAAACCATGATATTGAGGAAATGACCTGAGAGTTAGAATATAAAATGAAAACAAGGTATCCTTACCTCTTTGACATACTAGGTACACACATCAATTTTGAGGACGAAATTTCATAAGAAGGGGAGGTTGTAAGACTCTATCTTTTTATGAATAAAGATTTAATTTTCTCTAAATATTATTTTGAATAATAAGGTGTTGATTTGATATAATGTTGTAGTTATGGGTGATATGTGCAAATTTTACAAAGTAAACAAGTTGTCATAAAATATTCATTTGGTTGGGGAATATTCTTTTTGTTGAAGAATATTCGTACGATGACACAAATCCTTGGTGGACCCCACAACGGAATGACTTTCGGATATAAAAAGCGACAGAAATAACCTTTTTATAAAAATAACGACAAAACTTTTACCGTTAACTATTGAAATATCGGTGATAAAAGAACAGTAATACGCGTTGTTGCATAGTAGCACACGGTATTGCATAGTATCTCTGATTATTGATGCTTACGTAAGAAGTCACTCAGTTTCATTCAATAATTACTACAATAGTTGCTGCATAGTATCTCATATTATTGATTCAATTATTGTCACATTATTATTTGTATAATATTTTATGTTATTAAATCAATAATTGAGACGACACAGTTAGTTATATTATTATTTGCATTATTGACAATGTCTAGAAAGTTATGTCGAGAAAATGGGTTAGGTTATTTAATTGCACGCCAATAAGGAGAAATCCTTATTGGAAAGCCTCTTCTTTCTTGGGAATGATCTGGTTGTCAATATTGTGAGTTATAATATTAATGATGAATAATTGTTGAAAGATTAAAAATGTGTTTATTGAAGATAAGTGATTTGTGATATTTATTCAATTTTTTTATATAAATAGAGGGGTTTGTCATGAGGCGTTTGTTGTAAGTTTGGCTTATTATTCCATAGGGAGATGTACTAATTTTTCAGACTGTCGATTGAAGTTTTAATAGTAAATCAATATGAACCGTCGGTTGAGATTTTAATAGTAAATCAATATGGACCATCGATTGAGGTTTTAATAGTAAATCAATATGGACCATCGTTTGAGGTTTTAATAGTAAATTAATATGGACCGTCCGTTTTAATAGTAAATCAATCTGGACCGTCCATGAATCAGTTACTATTTAGTCCATTCTCCTATAAATAGAAGCTTATTTCTTCTTTCATTCTCACCAATTCACTAAGACTCACAAGAGAAACTATAGAGAGAAAGAAGAAGAGTATTTTGGTACTTCACTATTGCAGTATTCAATCTCCTACTAAGGTAAGGGATATTATTTTTCGTATTCATTCTTTATTAATCTGTGGGAATAACCTGTCTACGCGGATTACCGCATGCATGCTGAATAACCCTTCGTACACATTCTTTATTTGTGGAAAATATCTATCTACGCGGATTACCGCATGACGGGTGAAAATCTATTTGTAGTTTCGTATATTATTTCTTTTCATATTCTTAAATCTAAACTTACTATGGTAAGTATTGCTTCTATAATTCCTGAAATTAGTAGAATATCCTTGAGTTTTGCGCTTCATCTAGTATTGTTGTATTGAAATATTGGTCTGAACTTTCTTAGTAAATTTCAATATTTTTATTCGGGGTATTATTCACTCGTGTACTATTCACTCAGGGTACTTTGCATGATGGGGTACTATTCACGATAAAAGTGATTTCTTTTCTGTCCAAATTATTTTTGATACATGAATATCATTCTTAAATTTTACTCCACAATTAGTTATCATGTTGACAATTTGGACATTCTTGAACTCTGGATAAATTGAATTATAAATCTCTAATATTTATCCTTAATCTCACTTGATTAATTTCTTATATCATTGTCATCATCCTCATGCTTATGTTGTGGTAAAAGTCATCTTTGGCCCGCAGTGCATAGATGTATTGTTGATTGGTATGATTATGACCAGGAATTTTGTATTGGCATAATCATGACCTTTAATGTTACAGACAAATGATGTGGTGAAAGTCCTCTTTGGCCCGTAGTGCATAGATGGACAGTTGTTTGGCATGATCATGACCACTGATGATACTAACGAATATCCTTGGTCGTAGTGCATGGATAATTCGTTGATGTGAAATGTTTATTGATTGGTGTTACAGGGATAAAATATTGATGATGGACTTTTAAATCATAGAAGATAGTAAACATCATGTTCTACTTGAATTTTCTAATGGATTGATATTTTTGCTACAGTTGATAATCTAAAACTTGTTGTCTATTGTATTCTATCGGATTTTCCCCTGTTGTGGACTAAGAATAATTTGTTCTACATTATCTTAGTCATAATATTCTTTACTATACTAGTTGAGTTCACTATTTTCCTTTTGGTTCCATTGTTCTTCTCAGAAGGCGAGAATGTAGTTGAGACTAGTCGGGAGTGGAGTAATGGTCCAAGATGGTTATTTTAGTAATACTCACTATTTTGTAAAATAATGTGTCAATAATTGTAATGAGGATTTTATTTGAGTTTGAATATTATCTACAAGACAATATTTGTATTAAAACTCATAGTTTATGTGTTGTCGTATTTTTCACTACAGTTCAATTATTGTATTAATGAAGTTTGTATTTGGATTCTGTACCATGTATTTGGCGACTCAGAATGGGTTGTGAGGACCTATTTTGGGGGCGTCACATCAGTGGTCATGATCATGCCAAACACATGTCCATCTTAGCACTACGGGCCAAAGATATCAATCAACAATTCTTCTTTACACTACGGACCAAAGATATCAATCAACAGTTCATCTTTGCACTACGGACCAAAGATATTCATCAATCAATAGTTCATCTTTGCACTACGGGACAAAGATAACTTTCAACATAATTTAAGTCTGAGAATTATGACAATGACATAAAGAATGAATCAGGTGAGATCAAAGATAAATATTAGAGATTTCTAATTCAATTTATTTAGAGTTCAAGAATGTCCAAATTGTCAACATAAAGATCATAACATGGATTTAATTTCAAGAATAAGATTCATAAAAGATAACTTAAACAAAGAAAAGGAAATTCAATTCTATTGTGAATAGTACTCATGAATAGTACCGTATGAATATTACCGTATGAACAGTATCGTATGAATAGTATCGTATAAATAGTAATATGAAATGAAATAATATATGGAGTATGAAAGAAAATGACACCCCTTACGAGTATTGAAAGAAAATAACATCCTTTACGAGAAAAATAATATCTTTTACCTTAGTAAGAAAGTAGTTCTAACTGGAATAACGGAGATTATGTTGAGGAAATATTGCACTGTTATCAACACTCAAAATATCCTTATACTCACAAGAAATACGCTCAATATTATAAAGAAAGAATTTTCTGATTCTGGTGTGAGTTTCATTGTTTAACTAAGCAACCTATTTATAGCAAAATGCTAGCACACCAGGATTGACAAAATTTATACGTACATTAGTTTTGAAAATAATGCAGCACACCTCTTTGAAAAAGGAGAGTTCAAATTCAAAATGAGGACTCCCACTTAATCCACATGTTTAAAAGATTTAAAAATTATTAAAAAGAAATCCAAATTCAATTTGCTCTCTTCAACATCATTTTATTCTTATACCATAAATTTATTACAACAATATTACCATTTAAATTATAAAAATTATACTATTATATTATCAAATTATACTATTATAATGTAATATTATAATAATATATAAATATATTATCGGAGAAGATAATTATGGTTTCATAGAAAAATATAACAAACTTTTAACAAATGTCTAATTCTAAAATTTCTCCATTTATATCAAAATTGAAGAAATATTTACTTACCATATTCATCAATTATTTATAATTCTTCAATAATTATTTCTAATTAATATTATAGATTCACAATACTGACAACCAGGTGGTTCCCAGGAAAGAGGGGGCTTTCTAATAAGGATTTCTCTTTACTGGCGCGTAATTATATAACCTAACCCCTTTTCTCGACAGAACTTTCTAGACATTATCAATAATGTTATCTAATAATATCATTTCAATGATACGAGTTACTGTGTCGTGATAATTATTGAATCAATAATGTAAAATACTATTCAATTATCACTGTAGCAATTATTGCATCAATAATATGAAAGACTGTGCCATTTTTACAATATCAATTATTGAGTGACTTCTTACGTAAGAATCAATAATCAGAGATCTTGTCAATACCGCTGTGTATTCTTCTTGTGCAACAACGCCAGACATTATATACTTTTATCACCGGGTATTTCAATAGTTTAACGGTAAAAGTTTTGCCATTATTTTTATAAAAAGGTTATTTTTGTCGCATTCTATATCCGACGGTTATTCTGTTGTGGGGTCTACCAATGATTGCTCCGTCGTACGAATATTTCCCGACAAAACGAATATTCCCCGCCAAAACGAATATTTTATGACAAATTGCTTACTTTGTAAAATTTTCACATATCACCCTTAACTTTAACCTTTTATCAATTTAACCATTTACCAAATAGAATAATAATTATAAGAAAAAATGTATACTTTTATTTCATAAAATTCGGGGTCTTACATCATCCATTTAATTTGTTCTTTGTGGAGACACAAATAGATGCAGATAGACCAGAGAAACATTCTACCCTTTTTGGAGTAACCAACGAAGATCTACTATATAAAGATGCTATTAACAACCTTTTAGGTGTTCAAATGGTTTGAGAAGATGAAAACTCTTAATTTTCCCATTTGATTTTGGTCGAATCAATCACACATCGACTGAGTTGGAACCCTAGTTTGTAGTATTAAACAAAGGAAGAAATCAATTAGTCGAAGAGTCATATAACCAGAAAATAATACATACCTTATAAATACAACCTTCTTCCCTTTGATTTGTAATTCTTGTGGAGACTCAAATTGATGCAGATAAATCGTTAAAATTTTCCACCCTTTTTACAGCAATCGATAAGGATCGACTAAGACAAGATGTCATTAACGTTCCCCTGGGTGTTTGAATGCTTTAAGGAGATGAAATGTAACAATAACCCTAATTTTCCTGCTGATTTTGGGCGAATTGATCTCCAAATTGGGTGTGGTCATCTACAACCATTGTTTGCAAAAACCCAAATGTGTGAGTTTATCATTACCTAAGAGAAGACAAGTTTGTTTTGCCGCGTAATCTAGCTGTGTTGGGCCATGTCAACTTTGTTGTTTTTCCTTTTCTGTTTAATTAAAAACCACGTAGGAAAACATGAAATCAATTTAACAGAAGTGAGCCAAAGTTAACAGACTGGCCCAATTGAAAATTTTTAATTAGTTTAATGGGTTAATTTAAAAAATTAAAAGTTCAGTGGTGAATTAAGAAAAACTTGCCAACTTTGGTGGCTAAATCATTAGTTTTGCCACTTGAAAATTGTTGATCACAAGTAGTTGAACATAAATTCATTCATACAATACTTGTTGCATAAATTCTGAAATTAAAATTACATCTTTTAATACATAGAAACACACTATTTATTATAAAGAATAAATTATTCGTTAAAAATTTGCATAAAAATTATATATCTAAATATCTGATTCAATACTTAAAATATAATTATCTGCTTACTCAGAAACACTATTAAATATAAAAATTATTTAAAATTTTATATTAGTTTAAACCTATAGAAACACATTCTTTATTATAAAGAATAAATAATTCTTTATAAACTTGCTTAAACTATGTATCTTCCTATAAAGAAGCTCTTTTGATTTATGCTTAAATTAATCTATCTGCTTAATCAAGAAGCATATTTTTTAAGTATAAAAGTTATATAAACTTTTGTAACTGAGCATAAATATACATCTATTTACACAGAAGCCCATTTTACATATATATAGGTTATTGAACTTTATATGTAATTACTTGATCTCTAATTGTCATCTGCATATCTTAGAAGCATATCTTTGTCAAAAAATTTTGTAAAAGGGAAAAGACTAGAGTTAGTTTATTTTATGTGCATGTGAGAAAGGTGAGTAATTCTTTGACCAAGACTAGAGTCTTAGAGAGGTCAGTTGGGAGTTGGGTCTCTAGTGTACTTGTGAGGTGAGAACAAGGTTGTTGTTTCAAGATCAGATCATGGAATAGAACTAAACTCAAAAGAAAGGTACAACTAAGCTTGAGTAGGGAGCTGAGAGCTTCCTATCCAAGATAGTTAATTAGTCGAGAATAGTCTTTAGTGTACTTGTGGGGTAAGAAAGAGGTTGTTGTTTCAAGATCAGATCATAGAATATAATTGAACTCAAAAGAAAGGTATAACTAAGCTTGAGGAGGGAACTGAGAGCTTTCTGTCCAAGATAGTTAGTTGAGAATAGTTGTAAGTTTGTCTATAAAACTTTGTAAAGACTTCTTCGTCTATTGAAGGAGTTTTTATTACAGTAAGTAAAAAGATCTCAAGTCTTAGAGAGGAGCTTGAGACTTGATGTAGCAACATACCTGGGATGTATATATGTTGTGAACCAAACAAATATATGTGCAGTATGTGATTGAATTTGTATTGTCTTGCATATTAATTTCTAAATAACAAATTAGTTATCTAAAAATTCAAAGAGGCCTAAGATTATTTTTAATCTGTAATAATCTATTCAACTCCCCTTCTAAATTATTATTGGATTTTCAAAAATAAAATTGTTGCAGAATAATAAGTTAATATTAAAGTTTGTAGGACCATAAAGATAGTTTTAATTCTAGTTAAATTAATCGTAGCATTATATAGGAGTATAAAAAATGTTGTACTTATAATTAAATTCTAGGTCTATACGAAAGATCAAAAACTAAAGACCAAATACCAAAGACAAAGAGCAAAAAACTAAGTTTTGTCTTATTGTATATTTATATAGACTAGCTAAGCTTCCAGTGCGAAGCACGAGTTATTTTTTAAATAACATTATTTTTAATTTATTTTATATAGAGATTAAAAAATAAAATTTTTGAATTTAAATTTGACTTACTACTATTTATTTTGCTTAAAAACCAAATGACTACATATCAAATACAATTATCGAATACTCACAATTGAGTGTTACTAATGTGATTCTTTTGTTGTTTTTAATTAATATTAAGTTTTTATATAGTTTCAAAAGTTTAATATTTAGTTTTTATAATCAAATTTTTGTATTTATGTATACATTTTTATTACAGATTCAAAATAGAGTAGAAATCTAAAAGCCTAAACATAGTATTTAGTCATACTCTATTATATAATTAATTAACTAAATAAATTTTATAAAAATAAAATTTTTGTAAAATAATAAGTTACAATTATGATTTTTAGTTTTAAAAGGTAATTAAATTTTAATTAATAATATATAATTAAGTAATTTTTTTAACAATAAATAACTTAAGGTCTCTATATGAAATAAAGTTCTTTACCAAATTTTAATCGTTAATATATTTTGTAGTATACATTATAATTTTTTTATATTAATTATTATTTACTCATAATTTTTTTCATATATAATTATTTAGGAATATAATTGCTGTAAATAATGAGTTGCCATTTGATTTTAGTTTTAAAAACTAGCTAACTAAATTTTAATAGCTAATTTATAAGTTAGAATTATTTTGGAACATTAGTTGACTAAAGATCTCCTAAATTAAAGTTGCACAACAGTCCGGCGTGGCCTAGTCCGGCCTGGGCCTGCCAGGCCTTGGTCGTTGACCAGGTCAAGCCATGCCTTGACTTTGGGCCTTCAAAGTCAGGCCAGGGCAGGCTTCGTCTACAAAAATCTGACTTGTTAAGGCCTTGGGCCAGGCCCAGGCTGGTCCGGTCTGGACCTGCACTTTATTTTTTTTTAAAATATTTTGATGTTTGGACCGATTCATACTTGAAACTTGCGGACTTCACTTGGCATTGGGCTTGGCGTGCAGGCTGGCAGCCTGGCGCCCCTTAGGCTTTATTGCCTTAGAAGCTTAGCACTTAGCTCATGCCTTAATCCTTATACTCTTTATAGACTAGGCGACTAGCAGACATCATTTATAAATTATAAAGGCGTTACTTTATAGACTAGGCGACTAGCAGACAACATTTATACTAGTTAATTTAATTGTAAGGTGAGTCTCCCAATCACCTTACAATTAAATTACCTAGTATATTTATTACAAGAATTACAAGGGAGTTAAGTTTACAAAAAAAAATATTATCACACAAATTCTTTAATTTTCACTACCTTAATACCTTTTATATTGATTACAAGAATTACAAGGGAGTTTAATTTAAGAATACTTGAAAATTACAAGGAATTTTAAATTAACTAGTATATTAATTAAATATACTTACAAAAAATTAAAAATAAATAATTAAAACTTCAAACTTGATTGATGTATTAAGTAAAAGTAATATTTTACAACTTATAATTAAGTTATAACTTATAAATTATATTAATGAATAAATAAAAAAAATAATTTATTGAATTAATAATTTGATGAATAAGTATAAGTCTATAACTTTAAAATATAACTTAAACAATAATCAAGAATGAGTCAATTACAAATATTTGTCTTTGAATCTTCATAAAATATATCTTCAAATCTTTATATATTTGCACTTTTAGCAGTTTCTGCTCTGACTTCGAGATCTTCCGAGCTATCTTACTCGTCTATTACGTTTTGTACTCTTACATTAATGCGTGCGGCAAGATAATCTCTATAGCAAATGCATATTTCCAACGATTCCGGACTAAGTCTGCTTCTTTTTTCATCCAATACACTGCTAGATAAAGGAAAACAAGATTCTGAAGTTACAGTACTAGCTTGGATAGTTAGTAGATCACGGGCCATCATAGCCAAAGTAGGAAATTATCGCTTATGTTTTTCCCAAAAAGCGAGTATATTAAAATTTTCAAATTCTTGGTCAGTCATAAAACTCCTAAAATCAGTACTATAATATACCAAGTTAGTTTAAACTACTTGTGTGTGTTGAAGTTCTTGGTTTCTAGGATAGTGATTTTAATAATGATGCAAATTTAGAAGATGAAGGGGCAAGGGTTGGTGCCTGTATAGATGTAGAATATATAGATTCATATTGTTTATAAAATTCAGTAAATGTATTATTAAAATTTCTTTTAATATAATCAATATTAGTACTACCCATATTTTCTACAATATCTTCTAAAATACTTTCTACACCTTGTAATTTTATAATTGGGTTTAATGCAGCTGCACAAGTAATAACAGTTGGCATGTCTTCAAAGTATTTTTAAAATTTTTCTTCCATTGACAAAATAAGGTTAGCCCCAAAAGAATCATACTTAAAATCTTGAAACATATTTGTTATTTCTAAACATGCAAACAGAACATGGTGAATTATAGGATAATAAACACCACTTAATATTTTTGTGTGTTTTTAAAAATTTTTAAGAATATTTAAAAGTTGACCAAGTAGATCCCAATCTTGATTTGTTAATTCATGATCAGCTTGTGTATTATAAAACTCTATAAGTATATTTTTACGTTTATAGACATCTTTAAACAAATCATATGTACTATTCCACCTAGTGTTATTATCAAATTTTGCTCTTTTTAAAATTTTCTCCTCTTGCATGACAAGAATTTTTAAAATTTTAAACTCTTCTATTTGAACCATAAGCATAATTAATCATAACACAGATTTTATATATTGAATCTTGTAAGTAACTGAATCCGGATTGAACAATTAAATTTATTATATGATATACACATCGAACATGAAAAAATGCACCATTTACTACAAGTATTAAATCATTTTTTAACATGTTAATAGAACTAGTGTTATTGCTTGCATTATCTAAACTAATACTCATGATTTTATCTTTAATTTTAAAAGTACAAATAATAGACATAATTTGAGCATATATTGTTTGACCAGTATGAGGTAATTCAAAAAATTCAAATCCTATAAATTTTTTTTGTATTTGCATTTCAGAATCTATCCAATGAGCAGTAATACAAATATAGCTAACTCCGGGTTGATGATCAACAGACCAAACATCACTTGTTAAACAAATTTTACCGTAAAAATATTCAATTAGTTCCTTTTTAGCTTTATTATATAATTTAACTGAATCACGTTTAGTAGTCATTTTACTTACTTGTTTATATTTCGGTTGCAATGCGCCTTGAATGTAATCGGTACATCGCACATCATCAAAAAAATTGAACGGGAGCTCCTTCTCGATCACTAGTTTGGCTTGCCACTCTTTCAGTAACATTTGATCATAACTCCAATTGTGACCAGAATGATCAATTTGTGCTTGAGAGCTTTCATCGGTTAGTATATGCTTTTGCAAACATGAATGGTAGTGTCATTGTAATGTGTTATTGCCTTTAGTGCCAAATAAGGCGTTACATATTTTGCATTGAGCTTTTTAACACCTTCGGCAGCCCACACTTCGATGAAATGTTCCTAAATAGTCGTTGTACGTTTGCTTTGTTCACCGGTAGGACGTGGAAATAATGTACTCAAACCCGCAACGTCACTTCCAGGCATAATGATATTTGGGTCGTTTTGAATAAATTGCGGCATTTGTGGAGTGTTAGAGTCGGAGGGATCCATTGTATTGTAATAATAATACAAATTAAAAATTATAATAATAACAGTTGAAGCTTTGTAAGTGTTAGAGAATATCAAAATACTAAATAGAGAGATGTGAAAATTGTGAATAAAGAGAATATTGATTAAAAATGGAAGTCGGGGAGAGAATGCAGATTGCATAATATAGATATGTGAATTGTGAATATTTTTACAGTTAATGAAATGATTTTTATAGAAAAAAAATGTAACCGTTTGTTTTAAAAAAATTACTGCACACTGTCCGTTTGTTTAGAAACAAAAAAAACTAATTTATTTTTTCTACTTTGTCGATCGATTAATGGAAGCGAGTTTTAAGTGAAAGCAACAATGCCAACAAATAATAAGACAACTCAATTTGCTACTTTATTTTTCTTTTTCTTTTTTTTCCTTTTGGTCTCTTTCAAATTTTAATCCATCAAATCATCATGACATCAACTAACTTATTAATATTAAATAAATTAACTAATATATTGAAAATCAGAAAATATATATTTGGAGTTATATATAATATATATTAGCTAATATTATCAATAAAATATATATTTAGAAATCATAATATATATATATATATATATATATATATATATATATATATATATATATATTTGAAGATCATATATAATTTGGAGGGAGTAAGTCACTAAGCCAACAAGAAATCAAGAAGCCAAGAAGTCAAAAAAGTTTGATGGGACTTATCACTATGACACTATTGACTATCCATTGTAACAACAATTAGCTTTAAATTGTTAGTAAATACTAAATAGTAAGCCACTAACAGCTAGCTTGATGTGACTTATCACTATGACACTAACATCTAGCTGCCTACTTGTCTAGCCACTAAGCTCAACAGTGCCTAATTTCGTAGATTAATAGTTAAGGCTTATAGGGACACCTAATAGTAGCATAGTTGGACTCTAGAGGGATGGGGGCTGGGTTCAGGTCAGTCCAGGCTTCAGACTAGGCCAAGTTGGACTTTTTGGAAAGTCAGGTCAGGCCAAATATTTGTCAAAAAAATATAGTCTGATCTTAGTCTTGTAGGCCAGGTCTGACCGATCCAGGCCTTGACCAGGCCAGTCTTTGACAAGGCCGGACCCATGCCAAATTAAGGCCAGGTCCTAAATGTAATAGAATTGATAAGTAAAGCAATCATTAATATATTTCTAATATATATATATATATATATATATATTAAATATAATTTTTATATTAATTATTATATACTCATAATATTTCTAATATACTCTTATACAAAATAAAATTATTGTAGAATAATAAATTAATATTGAAGTTTGTAGGACCATAAAGAGAATTTTAATTATAGTATAAATTAATCGTAACATTATATAAAAGTATAAAAAGTGTTTTACGTGTAGTTAACTCATACAAATAAATAATTGAATATAATTAATATTTTTAAATTTTAATATTTATAAAAATTATTTATAGAAATAAATACATTATATATAGTTGATAATGTTAATTTTTATTACTTAAGAAATTATTCATACAAATAAATACATTGAATATAATTAATAATTTTAAATTTTGATATTTATAAAAAATATTTATAAAAATAAATACATTATATATAGTTGATAATGTTAGTTTTTATTACATAAGAAATTATTTATACAACTATTTTGTACATTGAAACTATTTAAATTTGACTAAGGTGGGGGTATTTTAGACATTTCTCCTGGCCTTTACTCCTTTCTGTGGCCACCAAAAAAAAATCTCCTAACCGCTACTCCTTCCTGTTGCCAGCAAAGAAAAATCACTAGCCGCTACTCTTACTTGCTGTCGATAAAAAAAAAATCTTTTTGGCCATTAGATATCTAGATTAATTGTGTAAAATGCATTTGTTCAAATATTACCCATAACAAATGCTTGGAATGTATTATTTCCCTTTAGTAAATATATATATATATATATATATATATATATATATATATGAGAGCAGATCATTTGTCTCTATTTTCTCTGTCCCCTTATATCCTTCATTTAAAATTTGACATTTATCCTTTTACTTAACACCAATTAACTTTAAAATTAAATAAAAGACTAAGTATTAAAATTTAAATAAAGGAACATAAATGGGACAAAGAAAATGAGGACATAACATCTGCTCCGATAGATATACTACTCTCTCACCAAAATCCAAACTCATGTTTTCAACTTTCAATGAGCTCTACCTCATTTGTATCCAAAAGCTGGCGGATCCCGATCCGTGTGCTCTCAAGAGACCGAATCCTAACCATTCATTCATATGAAATCTTCCGGACCAGATCCACTCGCGCCACAATCTTCTCATCCCCTCGTACTCCAAATTTCAAAATTCACCATCAATGGCGCCCTCTCTTAATTTCTCTTTCATCACCTATAACATAGTGGAGTACTATATATGCAACACACATTCCCTTCTCCTCCCTCATCACCATCAACTCTCTTCCTCTCTAAAAGCCCCTTATCTCTCTCTCTACAATGGCAAGAACCAAGCAAACAGCCCGCAAATCAACCGGCGGCAAGGCCCCAAGGAAGCAGCTAGCAACCAAGGCGGCCCGAAAATCAGCTCCGGCCACTGGTGGAGTGAAGAAGCCCCATCGATTCCGTCCTGGAACTGTGGCTTTGAGAGATCAGGAAGTACCAGAAGAGCACTGAGCTTTTGATCCGAAAGCTTCCATTTCAGAGACTGGTAAGAGAAATTGCTCAGGATTTTAAGACAGATCTGAGGTTTCAGAGCAGCGCTGTTGCGGCTCTTCAAGAAGCTGCTGAAGCTTATTTGGTGGGTTTGTTTGAGGATACTAATTTGTGCGCAATTCATGCCAAAAGGGTTACGATTATGCCCAAGGATATTCAGTTGGCTAGGAGGATTAGGGGTGAAAAGAATTGTTCTGGTACTGTGATTATTTCCCTTCGGATTACTGTAATGGCCAGAAGGAATTTGGAAATTTGAAACTTAATGATCATATCTTTCATTTTATCATATTGATTTGCATCTATTTTTATTCTACATATCAGTTCACATGTTCTGTTGGTTTAATAGCAGCTACTCGATAACCCATCTTTTGTCACACTTTGTTTTTAACGGCAAAAGAAAATTTCTTTTTTAAATAATTATGTAAAAAAGCCACTAATTTTGTAATTTCAATAGAACTTTTTCCTAATAATGGTCTTTTAGAAAAGTCCTTATAGAGAAGGCTTCAATACATTCTTACCTTGAATCAAAATTATATAAATGAGATAACTTAAATTATTAATTTCATGACAACCAAAAATAATTATCAATTTAATATTATAATATCTAAATGATACTTTAATATAATTATAATAAAAAGATAACAAAAGTACTAAAATAATTTCTGGTAAGACAAGATGATGGAAGGTAAGTACAAATGTATACATCCAGAACACTTTGAAGAAATTTCTCAAGCACAAAATGAATACCTTTAATGGCCTCAAATGTTTGATGATGCGACTTTAATTACCTTTTAATAGTTATATTCTACTTCACATAATAAACTTGTCACCAACAAATACTACAATTCGCGGTAAAAGCCAGAAACATTATACAAACTAGAAGCAAACATGTTTTATTTCCATACCATACTCAGGCCACTTGATTAAGAATGCAATATATAAATTTACCTAAAGTTAATTCCTTAAGTTATGTCAATCTTTAGTAAAGGGATCAAAAATAGGATTGTGGTTTAGTTAATTTGATGAACAATTGAGAGTAATTAAGCATATCCCGGTTTAGATGACTTTGTAAACGACTCCATAGGTACCTTCACTAAAACTTCATTTTTGAGAATAATAAGATAAATATACCATCAATCCAATAGACAAAAGGGTAGATACCTTGAATAAGATTAACCAAAGATTGCTAAAATATGCATATCTAAAACGGTATCAATCAACCTAAGAGAATCTTAAAATAAACAATAACATATAATCTGACATACGACTATCCAACTCATATATCAAAGAACAAAACTTTAATTCCTGAGAAATATAAATCAATAAGAACAAATCATACAAACTTTAATCTGATTGAAAGGAATCAAATTAGAATATTGTTGAAAAATTTAGGAGATCAAAATAAACGAAAGAGGACATGGAATCGTCATCACTCAACTTTCCGCCCTCATATACTCGTTACCGCCATTGTCGTTTAAATTTTTTCAAGCCAATTTTAGGACAACATATTATTGAAATTGTTAGTACTGAAGATGGGTTTGGTTTATTGATTTAGGACAAAATTAATAAACCCTAGATATTCATATTTCCCCATTCACACAGTGTAGGTGAAGTTGTCGGAGGTAGAGATAGACCTGGCAAACTGCAGCCTTAAAGTTCTGCCACCATGGGCGGGTCCGTCCACCATCATGGTAGAAACTTTGAAATTTTATTTTTCATAAAAATCTGATTCTTTTTACCATTGTTTAAAACCAAACCCAAAAATATAAATAAAAGTAGTGCTGCCCATGGTAGAACTTTCAAAAACTGCAGAATTTTGACCCAGTAAAAATTGGGTCTTTTTAACCCGCCCATTTTTTGGCCCGCCCGTCACTTGCCTGGCCCGTTTGGGCGGGTCCGCCCGTTGCCAGGTCTAGGTAGAGAGAGAAAGTAATAAAGTTGCCTAGGGAAGTGGTATAATTAACTATAAAGAAAGTGGAATTGGAAGAGGGAGAGGAGGCGACGATTAATTTTGCAAGTCAGCCGAGTCTATTACTTGTTATGAACCGAGACAACTCACTGATTTTTTCAATTGAAATGGCCACTTTACGTGTTTTTATATATAGGTTTGATTGCAGGATTTTTTACTTGATTGTTAACATATCTTGAATTATTTGGTTGTAAAAAGATGGAGATTATGTGTGGTAGTTTAAATTGAAATAAGGGCTTGAAATATGCTTGAAAAAACAAGCTACTGGATGAATGGGATAATTAGGAGTATTGATATTTTATTATAAAAAAAATAGCAGTTTGCGTTTGAACATAAATGGACAAAACTAGTTCCTAGATATGAATTTGATCATGTTTTGCTTTGTAGAGTTATTATGATACTTTTTCTTATGGAATTTGTGTAATTAGCTTCAATGTAATATTCGCTCCTACAAAAATGTTCAAACATTCATATAGGAAAAGTAAAGTTATGTTTTAATTTTGCTTTTAGTAGACCAATGTGATTATGCTAATGAAGCATTGTCTTCTTAAAATTAGTGAGAAAACTAGTCTTTATTCATATTTTATATTAGACTTGTCATGGATAATTTCTTTCATACTTGAAAAAGAAGAAGACAACACAGCAACAACAAAAAGCAGAAACTAAAGCTAAAAAGATATTAGGAATTAACTTGAATTGAATTGATATCAACTTGTTACAGTTTTTACAGCTTTTGAGCACATTTGATGGAGCTGACAGAACATGCAAGAATATACAACCAAAAGTGCTCCATATAGTTACAATCTGTAAAGACGACGGTTTCCTTCATGATGAGCTAACTACTCGTCTTCATATTATATAACGAGAAGCAAAAAATTAACTTATGAACTGAAAATTTTGTTAGATTTTCTTCAAAGGTTCAGCAACAGGCAACAAGGGTTACAGATGCACACTGGTATTCCCTGAACTTCATTCTGAAGGAGACGGCTGCTTTTACATCCTCAAAAGATCCATAAATCCAATGACCCAGAGAAAATGAGTTCTTTCTTCACTTCAACCAATTAGCGAGAAGGTTTTGCAAATCTTTTGATGTCTTCTGACGTCTTGTAATAACATCCTTATGGATCTCTGCAGCTCTGCCTGCCACTTGTATATTTTCCATTGGGCACCTGCATCATTTCAGTACAGAAATTATATCTTCAACTCCAAATTTCAGAACAAATAGAAGTATGCAAGTCACAACACTTAATTGACTTCTTTTTTCATGGTGCGAAGAATTATCTCTAGATAAAGCAAAGGAAAAATAAGCAACAATGGCCACAATTCTGAATTAACCTTCATCCTCAAAATAAGCAATGCAATCAATGAGTATATCCACTTGAAAGTACCAGAAACTTGACTTTTTAAAACATTTGGATATGCAAATTGTTCATCCAAATGAATCATAAAACTAGAAAGAAGTCGGTATGCGAAGACAATTCTCACTTTTTAAATCTGATCCAACAGTTGGGGACTTACTAGGAAACTACATCCAAGACCAACAGGCAAAGAACATTTTACCAAGATCTTCTGGTTGAAACGAACACGTGTACATAAACAGCAGACCTGTCGGGGGGCTTCAGAAAAGAGTACTGTCAGGATAATAAACAAATGAAAACAAACTCATCGGAAAAGATGACCGGGAAAACCACAGGAGGAGTACTTATCTTGGTGATAAGATTCAATGTCTCCAACTATTTGTTTCACACTACTAACCAAGTGTTTCCTCTTGAAAAGGAAATAGACTAAAAATTGTTTAGATAATTAGAAGAGACTTGCAAACAACTTAAACAGCCATGAAGTTAAAGAAAGTCTTATGGCATGAAAATCAAATATCACAAAAGAACTCGCGCCAATAAGAACTACTAGTATTTGATAACCTTTGATTAATAAACTTTGAAAGGAGTTCATCCAGAAACAAAAAGCAATATAAAAAAGATGGTGTCAGAATGACATAAAAATCATGCACTTCAAAATAAAAGCCCCCATCTGAATTCTAGAACGACAGGTTTTCAGATGGCAAGTGAAACCCTTCTTATTTTAGGTCACCACAATTTACAACTTCCAAAATCCATATGCAACTAATATTTCTCTCTTATTTTTCCTTCTCATCTGGACTTCGACAGAAACAGAAAGCGTCCACTATAACCAACACATCTCATAGCCAGACCTAGAACACGAGGTATCGTGGAAAAGAAAAGTAAACTATAGCATCAAGAAAACTTTACTTCGTCATAAAGCACAACTTTGTATATCAACAGACCCTACTTTACAAAATATATTGTTAATATTTCATCTTGTTGTCAAAGATTACAAATTTAAGCCATACTTTTCACTAAAAATATTTTTTCAAAAAATATAACGAGATTCTATTGAAAGACATTTCGTAATGCAATGATAATACAAAATCAGCACAATTTGAGTGACCTCTTGGAGAGTATTGAATCCTTAATTTGAGAGTGGACAAGTTAAAAATTGTCATATCAAGATATAATGACATACCATTATTTATGGGCCTGTATCATCAAAGAGAACTCTATAGAAGCGTTTTCTTTCTTCTGGGTCCAATATGCCACCTAAGTCACCTCCCTGATCATTCTGTTCAGATATCTCACTGCTCAGGTCATTCCTTTTCTCTGGTCTCACAGGAATCATGCCTTTCTTTCTCTTCTTTTCTAAATTCAAGACATAGTGTCTCCTATTGTATTCATGAAGCCCCTCCTTCATCAATTCTCCAAATTTCTCCTTCACAGCAACAAGTGGGTCCTTTCCAATCAGTTCTGACCCGTTATATCCTTCTCGAAGAAGAACAGTGTAAATCTGATACCTGTTTGAAACATAGAATATACCAGGATGCTTCAACAGTAAAACATTCAATTTCTCTGGTAAGCAGAATTCTCTCTTAAAATGACCGAGTTTAATAATTGATACTTTTTTCCACAAGGTCAGTGAAAGTAATTCATGCACCAAACACACTGTTCTCTTCTCCATTTCTTTTGATCCCTCCATTAAACCCCTGGGATCTATGTATGGTGAAATATAAGGAGTTGAATTAAATTCGTGAAATCTTTCCCACGACTTCACCCAAGTCGAGGGCAAAGAACATGAAAAGCACGGCTCCAAACCCTGTTTCTGAGCAATAGTTTCAATTGCAGAAACTGCTAGATTAGGATTCCAAGATATGAGCTCAATCTCCATTGAACTCCGTCTGCCACTATAATTAACAACTCGAAACATTTCAGGAAACTTTGGTATAATTCTAATCAAATAATCATCCGGAAGGCCAAAATTTCTCTTCAATTCATTAAGTTTCAAGACACTGAGCCTTTGATTCGAGCTCATCATCAACAACTTTGCTAATCGCTCCACATACACCGGTTCCTGCATTTCTTTCACAGATTCTTCCTCTTCTACAAGAAACATCATTCTTTTTGTCAATTGACAATAGTGCTCATCATTCTCTAGATAAACCTCAAAGCAACAGGGGTACTTTTTAAGCCAATTGAGAGCTTTGCCCTGAAGGTCAAGAGTCTTGAACTTTTTCTGGAGGAGCTTAACTGATGACACCTGGTTAGGGCAGCGTAGGATTATGTTCTTGATCTGATTATTGACTACCCATCTACGATTTCGTGATAAAGCTGATTCAAGATCTGGGTCTTTCTTCATTGACCAGAGTGAGAAGCTTTGGAGAAAACAAAGATTGGACAATGCAAGATACATACTAGAGCACCAACGATTTGGATTGCGAAGAAATATGTTAATCACCATTCTTTAGATATCTCTCTTTTCAGTATTCTAACAAAAAGTAGCCCTGTTTAAAGAAAAGGAATTATTTGCCCAAGTAAAGGAAATAGCAAAACTTGTCTATCAATGGAAGTTACATATACTAGACACCATGGAACACAGGATGCGTGTGGGAAAACATATAAAATTGAAATGAGTGTTATTATAAAACCAATTTTATTTAAACATGGAAAAATATAAGAAGAATCAAGATTAATGAGAAAAAAGATTTAAAAACAGGAAAAAGTCCTTCAAAGTCAGGACACTCAGGACCAATGAACAAAAACCAAACTTGTAAAAGAACAACAGAATCTAAGCTAGTAGGAAAACGAAATAGAATGACCACTATTTGCAGGAAAACAAAACCTCCAAATAATTACAAACTCCTCTAACACCATTTCTCTTTTAAAAAAAAGAAAGAAAAAAAAGGAACAGTAGTCAAAGATAATGAAAAATTCAAAAACAAACATACAACTTGAAGCTCGAAGTCTCATGTCCATGGAAGCTTAAATACCAAGTATTTGAAGAGTTAAGTAGCAACAATAAAGAACTAAAGAACCCTTGCCTTCATTTTTTCCCTCCAATTTACTACAGATTATCAACTTAGAACAAAATCAGGTCCAAATAAAATATCAAACATCCAAAAAAAAAATACTGTCATAGTGGGTACACATTTCTCAACAGCAAGATTTAGTTCCATTAAACACTTGCAAAAAGAAACACTTTTCTTGTTCATCATTCAGAAAGCAGTAACAGAAAGTAGCCAAAAAAAATATAAATTTTTAAAAAAAACAATGAAATTGAGAAATTGAAGATCCCTTCTCTTCCCCCCTCTTTTTCATTTTTAATAAGAAATTAGAATTTTATAAATGAGGAAGAGAGTGACAGTTCACAATTAATTATTTCTAACAATATTTGAGCAAGCAAACGAGCTCAAAGCTGCTGTTTATCTAGAATGCTGTTTTTTTTCCCAAATCTATCCATATTCAGATAATCTATAACAGAGTCTAACTCAAATAATCATCACTCATAAAATTATCTAGCTCAAAAATAGCATCATAATTAAATTACACAAACCCATAAAAGCTCTAGCAATTTACACTTTTACAGAGCTAATACACAATCAAAACACAATGGCAATACAATTGCATACAAGTATTCCAATTATAAATCAATTTCAGGCGTATTTTACTTTGATAGACAGAGGAAAACCTACTTACTTTATGTCTAAATGCTCTCAGCCAATACGAAGGAGAGAGATTCAATCGGCGGCTTCTAGCTAGGCCAAATAGACGAATAATGAAAGTAATTGCAGTCTAGGAGCAGAGATGAGAGAGAGTGAGTGAGTTACAGAGAAGGATTGAACTTTTGGAAATTATTTTTCTGTTTACTTGAGTTTTTTAAGAAAATAATTTTATGTGTTTGTGTGACTTAATTTAATTTAATTTTATAAATTATTAGGAAAATCAATTTATAACATAGTATTAGAAGAAAATATAACACTTCCGACCTCAATAAATGGTTTAAAATTTTAAATACGTTGAAATAAGAATCTAGTTTTTTAAAATGACTATTAATATTTTTACATGAAATTTGATAATTTTACAAGACTTGGCTATTAATTTCACATAAAATTTGATAATTGATTTTTTTTTTCTCATGGAGCCTTAGGCAAATTAACTTATAAGTCATTTGTTATAAGCTGAGCACCTTCATAAATTGTTCTAATTTAATTTTCGACTTATAAGTTAAATTGATGTCGAACGCTTTTACTAAGTCATAATTTAAAATTGATGTATGACAAAAATTGGGAAAAAACACCGATCTGAAGAAACGACATTAATTCCCGAAGACACTAATTTTCGAAGGCAATAATGCTGAGTTCGGTTGACTTCGAGGTCGAGAGTTAGGTGCGGCTTCTCTTTGGAACAGTAGATTTCATGCATGAACGATCGGCTTCGGGATAGGTTTTCGGGTACGGAAATGGCGTCATGACTTCGGGAATGGCAACATGACTTCGGGAAGATCGTAACTGGCTTGAATATTATTAATTTTAATTATTCTCATTTTAGATAGGGTTTGTTTCTGTATGTAATAGTGTTTTAGTAGTAAACAAATCTTTTATGATATTACGTAATTGAGTTGTTACCTATTAGGATTTGTTACCAGATTAATTAGTTACCTACTAGGAGTTTATTTCCATAGTTATAGGGATTATTTACCTATAAAACCTGGCTTGTGGGTTTAGGGTTTGGACAGTTAATTCATGATTATTATCTTTTACAATTGATATCATATTATTTTATGGTGGATTCCAGCCTGTGTTCTTAGAATTACGCTGGTAAATTCTTTTCGTTTTTCGTTCTGCGTCAAAAATAACTTATAAGTCAACTTATATTTTAACTGTAAATCATTTTAAAATAAGTCGTTTCCTAACGGGTTGGTAAAATGATTTCTTTCCTTATGCTGGAGTTTTTTTCTTTCTCATTTCTTGTGGAATTTTATTTTTGTTAGAATTTGAGCTAAAATAAAAGTGGGTTTTAATAATTATTTTAAGTAAATCCATATATCAATGTGTTCTACTCCATGAGTAGATTAAATTGAGTATTTGTAAGCTCAAATCCATGGAGTAATGAATGAGATATTAACTCCCAAAGATCACCCTTGAAAATGATAAATGATAATAAATATATGTGAGAAGCCAAGTCCCACATCGGTTAAGAACTAAAAGTTTAATATGTTTATATACAAGAAAATTGCTTTTAGGTTTGGGCCACAAGGGGCACCCCACTTTTGTGGAAGGGAGAGTTCCTAGTCAAGGCTTGGTTCAAACTCACATTCGCGCGTCGCCACTGACTGGCCGGCATGACATGTCTCGGGCTCGGGGCACGTGGGTATGGGTCCTTGTATATAATTATTTGGACAAAATTTATTTAAAGTTTATTTTATTTAGTTTTAATTATCAAAACTGTGTTCGTTTTGATACTACGCTGTTTTGTGAAGCGTTACCTGCCGAACGAACGCGTTTAAACTGCGTCGTTTTGGGAAAGGATATCTGCCTGAACGGGTGCTGCAAAACTACGTCATTTTTGCTTGAACGGGCTCGTTTGTTTTTGGCTTAATCATACCTTTTCAGTGGGTTGTGTCCCTTATGATGGGTCACTTACCCTACTATAAATAAAGAAGGGGGGTTTCCATTTTCATTCATTCAATTTTCGAAACATAATGCATTATAGTCTTTATTTCATTAGTCAGTTAGAGTTATTTTAGAGAGAGTATAGAGAATTTTATTTTGGTTTATTGTGTATGTTATTTGGAGTGCTACTATAGCATACAATTGTCATTGTATCCTGGGAGAAAAGTGATATTAACTCTAAGTACCATACGAAGGACATAATTGTCTTAAGGACATAGTACTAAATACTAGCCTTGACAAATTCATTTATACAATTAGAGATAAGTTAAATATATATATAGTTTTTACTAACAATCTTAAGATAATTAACGTTTGATTATTTCTCTCTCTCTATATATATATATATATATATTTCAGATATAGCTACCGATACTCTTTCTATAATCGGTTCTTCTTCTACACCTTCTATTCCAAATGTTCCTATGAACTATGGTGAAAAAGCAGAAAGATTTAATGGTACAGAATTCAAAATGTGGCAACAAAAGATGTTGTTTTATCTTACTACTTTGAACTTGACAAGGTTTCTTCACGAAGATCTCCCTGTTCTCAAAGAAGATGAAACAGACAGGCAAGTTGTTGTTGCAATTGATGCATGGAAACATGCTTGTTAGTTCCCAGTAGGCACAATATAGATCTAGAAGGGGGGGGTTGAATAGATCCTTTGAATTTCAAATACTTTTTCTCATTTATTTTGTATTGCTCATTAAGTAGCATATGACAAACATAAGAATCTTTTCAAGCACAGCGGAATAAGTAAAAGATCCCCTTCATTGATATATTCATAATCAATCATACATTGTTCATAAAGTTAATTTAGTAGTAAGCAGTTAACACATACATATCAGTTATAGCAGTTAATGTACATAAGGTAAATGACATAAAATAAAAGACACAGGGGGGTTTTTAAGTGGTTCAGAGACTCAAGCTCCTAATCCACTTTTCTGCTTTCAACTAGCAGGATTTCCACTAAGGAAGGGCAGCACCCTGAATCACTAAGATTCCTTCAAGGCCAACATCCTTGGGACTTCAGTTCACTAAGAACTCTTCAAGGCCAGCAGCCTTGGAACTTCTCTAGTTCCCTAGGAACTCTTCAAGCCCAGCAGGCTTAGAACTTCATTTAGTCCCTCCGGACAAGGACCCCTCAGGCCCTGGCTTCTTGTTGTTGTAGTTGTTATTGTTGGTGTTGAGCTGCTAAGATGTCATTTGGCTCTTAACATCTTTTGTACTTAGCAGCTTGGTGTGGTCCTCTTTGCATTCTGCTTTGAGTCTGGACCACATCTTTTTTAGTGCAGCTGATCTTTACTCCTTCTATTCATCTTTATCTGATGTCAGCTGTGCACCATCACCATCTGAATTTGCTAAGTCTGTGTACTTTTGATAGACTTCGTCTGGCACTTAGTAATCCCTGAACCCTTCTTGAATGTTTTGCAGACATGGTTCTGCACTTGTTCAGTTTTAGCTTTCGGTTCATGGTGATTCATAGAGTGGCTCTCTTTGTACTCAGCCACTCTTCTGAATGCTATCTTCTTGGCCTTCTCGGCTCTCATCTTGGCTATCATCTTTAGTGGCATTCTCATCTTTATTGAGTGAAGCTCTAATCTGGTTAAGTCCTTCTTCAAAGCTGCTTCACTTCCACCGTAGTAGTCTCACTGTCACTGAGACTTGTTCTGTGAATCTTTGGTGGAACTCGTAGAGTCAACAATAGCATTCCCAACAACTCAACGATTCTGCAACTTTGCAATCATCAGCATCTCTTGACCTTTGAAGCTCTGTTGATTTATACTGCTTTCCAATCTTCCTGTTGGAAGGTAGCCGTTGAAAGCTATTAAAATTACTTCACATATCTCGAGTTATTTGGTGCAGAATGCCGATGTGACATGACATCTTTTTTTGACTTTCTGACACTGCAGTCTACTGTTTCATCTACCCCGTCAGATATGTTACTTTGATGTCTCGGGCAGGTCGACGACTTTATTTCTCCCTTCTGATTTCTTGATTAGAGGTTGTCCTTGCATCGATGCTCTCAATAAGCTTTTGTCCGAATGCCAACCTTCATATTGAACTGTTACCAATGCTTCAATCCTCAGTTATTCGAACTCAACGATTCTGATGCACTTCTTCTCGGACCTGATCGTAGTGTCTTATTGACTGATGCTTATTGATATGTAGAGTCAACACTACGATCTTGAAGAGTGTTCACTTGATCTTTAGTAAGGAGCAACTTTTCCTTCTTTCATGCAGTGCTTCAACACTTCTGTTTGCCTCGACTGCTCTCAAATACTAATGGCTTGACTCTTTGTTCTGGTCCCTTCTGAATAACAAGATGCTTCAGATTTGTGGCGTGTCCAGCTCGCTTTCTCCTTGTGATCTCCCGTTCACTTATCATCAATGAACTGACCCAATGCTTAATCACTTTAGCCTTGTTCTTCAGAGGCTGACCACTATCTCTGTGTATACTCCATCAGTTCCTTCTTTGTTTGGAAAACACAACGATCCTGGTTACTTCCAAGATCGTTGTCATCTTTCTACTGATGACTCTCGCATGTCGACTTTCCTTAGTCACCATCAAGTCTTCTTATGATCATCTTGTGGAAGACTTCATCTTGAATGGCTTCACAACTCAATCTGGATGCTGATTAGGTTGATGCTTAGATCTTCTAATAGCTTGCATGCCATTTGTTGAGTGCTCTCTGGCTTCCTTTAGGTGAGATGTATCTTTGCAGTACCAACCAGAGGCTTCATTCCTTTGGATATTCTGGGAGTGCTCAATTATTGAGAATCGTGTTTGCTCTACGATTCTTCTTTGGCTTTGTTAGCACATCTGTTGAGGTCTTAGCTCTGCACTCTACGATTCAGCTTCGACTGTGCAGACACTACGACTTCGAGATCAGATCTTGACACTACGATTTCTGTCGTTGTGCTTGTTGTCTTCATCTGATCTCTGCCTTTGATACAATCAGTAGACTTTACGATTCTGAGTATAGTCTACGATCTTTGACTTGGTTATTGGTAGACTCTACGACTCCGAGTGTAGTCTACGATTCTTGACTTAACTTCGACAGATGCTCGGTCGACTCGTAGGCAGGCTGTCTCTACGATTCTGAACATGACTTCCTCAGCAGACTACGGCTCCGAGGAAGCTTTACTCAACACACTATGATCCTTCATCATCTCTCCTGGAAGTCTACGAACTCTGAGATCTACTATCTTGCAGACTACGATTCTGCCTCGATAGCTCTTGAGTTATCCTTGACTCTCTTGGCAGACTACGATTTCTGGTGCAGTGCTCGATGATCAGACAAGCCTATCTATTACATCATAAGATCAACCTAACATGTTTGATCTTTCTATGTTTATAGTCCTTGTACATCATTTCTTTTTAAGGACTTTATAGAGCTGTTTTGCTTATGTAGGATCAACCTAACATATTTGATCAATTCATTCTAAGTCCTTGTACATATGTTTCTATAATCTATCAGAGGACTTTACAGCTTTTTTTAATGCAAGCATACTTGCATATTCATTCACATATATATCATAATCAAATCATATATAAATAGGAATATGATTCACATGTTTATTCCTGACAATCTCCCCCTATTTGATTATGACAAAAATAATAAGTGCATATGCATGTTATGAATGAATCTTATATACGGGTGAGTCATCTTTGTATTTCTAAAATGTATAATCATGAATGTCATTTATAATAATATGGAATTTAATACACTATGACATTTTACATCCTGGATCCAGAACATACCTAACTAGTTAGAGATGTACCCCTTTGGCTCCATGTATGTTTCTAGGATGTCTGTTGATCAGCTACTCATCTGTTTGATTTGTTTGCTCCTCCTTCTCCTCTTCTCTCTGCCTTTTTCTATGCCTCTTTTTCTCTCCCTTTTTGTCATTAATCACTTGAGAGAGCTGTTTCATATTGGACATAAGCTGCTCCATTAGATAAGAGGAGTTGCCTATTTTAATCTTGAGTTCTTGTTGACTTAACTCAAGTTGCATAGAGAAGGATTGATTTATGATGTCAATCTTGTCAAAGAGGGCTTGTAGTTTCTCTTCATTTGTTTTCTGAGCTCGTAGTGCATCTGCCTTCTGATCATTTATGGCCTTCAGATAGATCTGATCTCTCTCTTTGATTTTGAGAGATACATCAGCCATATTTGCTTGGAGTCTGTTTTGAACTGAATTATCTCCTGTTGCGGTCAACACCATCTTTGACTCCTTATTGATTTGAGATATCTTCTCAATCAGGTCATCAGAATTCTTCAACAGTTCCTACTCCATGGATTTGATCATCTGGTTGGGCAGCCTCTGCTTGAACACCAAATTGGACTTTACGATTTTCATCCTTTGACAGATTTTCAAAGGCAGTGAGAATCTGAAAAATCGTTAAATACCAATCGTGATTGGAGGATGAAGGAATGTCAGATATCTGAGCTTGGGCAGATGGAGGCTTCTCAATTTGGATTTGAACATCATCAGTGGTAGAATGAACAGACTCTATGATTATCCCCTTGGCCATAATCCTTCTGCCTTCAGTGTTGTTGACTTATGTCACACCCTATGTTTTGATGATGACCATATTTGTTTACTAACCATGCCCTATAACGTTTCAGGAACATCAAGAAAGAAAGTCCAAAGTCAAGGCGTCTTTGAAGAAAGAAAAGCTATATTGAGTCCTAGGAATATATGTAAGATCTTAGCATTTATTACTTTCCAAAATAAGGCTCTAGGACATGTGCATTACATATATATACTTGCATTCATATTTGATGTTGCATGATTAATAAAATGCATGGCCAAATTTGCTCAACATAAGGAATCAAATCCTGATTGAATAGACCCACATGGTAGAGCATGAAATGGGGTAGATAAATTATCATAAATTATGCATTAAATCTCTCCATCAATCTAAGATCACGGTTAAGACAACAATGGGATAGCAGGAGTCATGCATTACAATTCAAAAAATCTAATTGGTTATCTCCAACGGTCCAATGCATATGGACCCCGGCTAGCAGATAATTATGGTAAGCACAAATCATGACATCATAGATCTTGCATCATAAATCATGCTACACAAACTATGGGTCATTAAGAAATCTAGTTGATTGATTACCATATGTGGTATAGGAATCATGAGCCATGATTTGGGAAATCTAATTGGTTGGCTTCATTCCTTTGGATATTCTGGGAGTGCTCAATTATTGAGAATCGTGTTTGCTCTACGATTCTTCTTTGGCTTTGTTAGCACATCTGTTGAGGTCTTAGCTCTGCACTCTACGATTCAGCTTCGACTGTGCAGACACTACGACTTCGAGATCAGATCTTGACACTACGATTTCTGTCGTTGTGCTTGTTCTCTTCATCTGATCTCTACCTTTTATACGATCAGTAGACTCTACGATTCTGAGTGTAGTCTACGATCCTTGACTTAATCATTGGTAGACTCTACGACTCGAGTGTAGTCTACGATTCTTGACTTGACTTGGCGGATGCTCGGTCGACTTGTAGTAGGCGTGTCTCTCACGATTACGAAAATGACTTCCTCAAATAGACTACGACTCAGAGGAAGCTTTACTCGACACACTACGATCCTTCATCGTCTCTCCTGGAAGTCTACGAACTCCGAGATCTACTATCTTGCAGACTACGATTCTGCCTCGATAGCTCTTGAGTTATCCTTGACTCTCCTGGCAGACTACAATTTCAGTGCGAAGGCTTTCGACGATCGAGACAAGCCTATCTATTACATCATAAGATCAACCTAACATGTTTGATCTTTCTATGTTTATAGTCCTTGTACATCATTTCTTTTTAAGGACTTTATAGAGCTGTTTTGCTTATGTAGGATCAACCTAACATATTTGATCAATTCATTTTAAGTCCTTGTACATATGTTTCTATAATCTATCAGAGGACTTTACAGCTTTTTTTAATGCAAGCATACTTGCATATTCATTCACATATATATCATAATCAAATCATATATAAATAGGAATATCATTCACATGTTTATTCCTGACAATGCTGACTTTCTATGTCGTAATTATATCTTAAATGGATTGGACAACACATTATACAATGTGTATAGTTCTATCAAAACAACAAGAGAACTATGGGATTCCTTGGATAAAAAATATAAAACAGAAGATGCTGGCACGAAAAGTTCATAGTTGGCAGATTTTTAGAATACAAGATGGTGGATTCCAAGGCTGTCATCAACCAAGTCCAAGAATTACAAATAATCCTTCATGAAATACATGCAGAAGGTATGTCTTTAAGTGAATCTTTCCAAGTTGCTGCAATTATTGAAAAATTACCACCAATGTGGAAAGATTTTATGAATTATCTCAAACATAAAGGCAAAGAGATGAAACTTGAAGACTTAATTGTAAGATTAAGGATAGAAGAGGACAAACGTACCTCTGAGAAGAAAGCAGGAAGGACCTTTGTGGAACATAAAGCCAATGTAGTGGAACAAGGTCCAAAATCTAAGAAAAGAAAGTACTCCGGCAATGGGCCTCAACAGGGAACAAATAAAAAGTTCCAAGGTAAATGCTACATTTGTGACAAGCCCGAACATAGGACAAAGGATTGTCATAAACGCAAAGACCGGAATAAGAAGTCCGCACAAGCCAATGTAACAGAAGTGGATGGCCTTCTTCAAGATGTTTCAGAAATGAACCTTTCAGTGGTTGTTTCTGAGATTAATATGGTTGAAAATCCAAGGGAATGGTGGGTTGAAACTGGAGCAACCCGTCATGTGTGTTCTGACAAGAAGATGTTCTCCACATATCAACAAATTAAATATGGAGAACAATTGTACACGGGGAATTTTTTCTCATCCAAGATTGTTGGACAAGGAAAGGTGATTCTGAAGATGTCATCTGGTAATGAACTCACTCTCAACAACGTGCTCCATGTGCCTGATATTAGGAAAAATTTAGTATCAGGATCCCTTTGAAAGTCCAATAATAATCTAGAGGGGGGGGGGGGGTTGAATATATTATTACATATTTAAATATTATCTTAGGCCTTTTTGAATTTTTGGATAATTAATTTGCGGTGTTATAAATTAATATGTAAAACTGTAAAGATTCAATCACACAATGCACATATATTTATCTGGTTCACAACATACACCCCTGGTATGTTGCTACGTCCGGTCTCAAGTTCCTATATAGAACTTGAGATCCTATTACTATCAGTAATAAATACTCTTTCAACAGGCGGAGAAACCTTTACAAAGTTTTATAGACAAACTTCCAACTATTCCCAACTAATCTATCTTGGACAACAAGCTCCCAACTCCCTCCTCAAGCTTAGTTGTTTCTTCTTTAGAGATTAGTTCTATTCTATGATCTGGTCTTGAAACAACAGTCTCTTTCTCAACTCACAACTTCACTAGAGACCCAACTCCCAGCTGACCTCTCTAAGACTCTGGTCTTGGTCAAAAAATTACTTATTTTTCTTTCAAGTACATAAAATAAACTAACTTTACCCTTTTCCTTTTTACAAAAGAATTTACAACAATTTGCTTCTTAAATAAGCAAATAAAATTTAGTACAGATTGATGCTTCTCAAATAAGAAGATATCAATTAAAGAGCAAATATATTTATAAAAGTTCAAAGACTTTTAAACTTGAGAAAATGTGCTTCTTTGTAAGCAAATATATATATTATGTACTTTTATAAAAGTTTAACTAACTTTTATATTTTGTATGAAAAGAGCTTCTTGAATAAGAAAATAGATTAATTGAAGTGTAACTAAAAAAGTGCTTCTGTATAAGTAGATAAATAATTTAATGCAACTTTATAAAGAATTATCCATTCTTTATAATAAATAGTGTTTTCTATGGATTAAAATAGATCTATTTTTCAAATATTCTCTAACAAGTATTATATGAATAAATTTGTATTCAAATACTTGTGATTAAATGAATAAATCAATTTAAACGATAATTATCAAGTATAACAATTTAATTAGTTAAGCATTACTTTATATAATAAATATATTAGTTTAACTCAAATAATATATAATAATATTTTATCTATTATACGATTTATAAATAAAGTCACTTAGTACTATAAGGAATCGTACGGTTTGATTCCTACACTTAAGAGAAATATCTCTGTAGCCTTTCGGCGTCTAAGTATAAAAGAATTTATAATTTCACAATTGATATTTATATAAATATTTTCAATAGATCACTTAGATTTTCAAATCCAATTCGGATGATTAACTCTTTTTGGAGTAATATCTCAGTGTCGTTTCGAACTATCAAGTGTATATCTATTTTACAATATTTATACAAATAATATCAATAAAGTCACTTGATACTATAAGAAATCGCACAGTTCGATTTACTCACCTTAGAAGAATATCTCCGTAACCTTTCTAAGGCCTAAGTATGATTTTTATTTGATAAATATATATAAATATATATATATATATATATATATATATATATATATATATATAAATTTAAACAAGTAAGAAATAATTCAACTAAGTTAAATCAAATGACTTATCTCAATTACTTGGGACCAATTTCCTCTTCTCAAATAATCAAAATTTTGGTAAGAAGAGATATAAAGCTTTAGAGAGAGTATGTAGGCAAGGAGAGTAAACTTTTCTTTTCAATTGAATTAGAAAAAACCAAATGAATTAAAGAATTTCTATTTATAGAATTTTGAGGTTGGGGCAAAATGATAATTTTAAAATCAATGGATGAGATTGCTTCAATTCAATTTTAATGGTTCGGATAAGACCATACAACACGGATTGCCAACCTATTTCCAAAAATGTTTCAGCCCATCAAAAATTTTATCTTCTGAGAGTTTATTAAATTCGGTCAAGGCATGAGAATTGAATTTCAAACTTACCAAAATTTGGTCAACCTTTTAAATGATTAAGCACATTCAATTTTTCCGCGTGGCCAATTTCTTTATCCCAAAAAGATGGTCACTTCATGCTTTGCACACATCGTTTATATATATATATATATCACGTAAAAATTTTGCATGTAAAAATTCAGAAACAATTCTTCCCCCCTTTTCTGTGAAGAATTATTTTGAAAGAAAATAAGATCACATTGCCTTGGAAATTTTTAAATGAATCAATTTATTTAACACTTGATATTTAAATTATCAAGGTCAATAAAAATTAATTAAATTAAAATTAGAAAATAATTTAGATAAAAATAAGTAAGATAATTAATTAAATATAAAACATATTTAATTACTTCATAATTGTTATCATAAAATTACACTAAAACTTTGGAAACCTATCAATCTCCCCCTTTTTGATAATGACAATTATAAAAATAATTTCTATTAAAGGACTCCTCCTAGAACTATGAAGCTCCCCCTCACATTATGAATATTTCAAATAAGTATATTTAAATCAGTTTGATCATAACAGTTATAATATAAAAATAGTTTAGCAGTTTATATGACATCCCCATAATAGTTCATATAATATTTTTCTTCTCCCTCTTTTGTCATCATAAAAAATAATGGAGAGAAAAGCTGAACCTGCAGAAAAGGTTAGTCTATTGTTCCTGCAAAAAAGTTAGTGACAAGCATAACATTCATAAAACTATTATAAGTTGTCATAGTATTTGTAGTAGTAGTTAGTATTTAATTAGTTACAGTTATCCAAAATAGTTAGTAATATTACAAATACTTCAAATAGTTAGATGTCATCCAGATTAAGAGGAGAGAAATGTTGAGTATTATCTGGAAGATTGTCATTTGGAAATAATTGTGCTACATGATCAACTGGTTCAACACTTGTGCTTGCAGTGAAATGATATGGACCCATTAATAGTCTATTGTTCCCCATCATAAAACAAACCATATTCTTAACAGAATGCAAGGAAAATTGCATGTCTTCTAATTTTTCAATCATGAGATTTTGGTTGTGCAGAAGAAGTTGGTTCATACTGTTAAAAGAGACTATTTTGGTTGCCATATTTATGTTAAACTCTATTACATCATGATCAAAAGGTTTAAAAAGAATCAGTGATTGAGGTGGAAGATTGAGATGAGAGACAATATTGTTAGTGGGAACCAATCGGGACTGATGTTGTGAGACATTTATTTCTAGATAGTTGGGACTGATGTTGTGAGACATTTATTTCTAGATAGTTGAAAATATAAGTAACAGACCAAAACCCAGACAATTATTATGGAAACAGAACTCAAAGGAAGATAACAGAAAATAAGCAAAATTATAAGGCATGCATTCATTCAAAATACTTTTTATTAGTTCCAAGTCAAAAGGAAGTAATTTTCTATCTTCTCTAACATGCATGTAATTGTTCCTAAGAATTTTTCCCAAAAACTGACTCTCAACAGTGAGGAATTCTAGGCCAATTTTACAATGAAAATCAAACAACAAGGCAGGTACCATTTGGTCAGTGACAACAGACAGATTGTGTTTAAAAAGCATACATTCTTCAATAGAAATGCCAGAAGGATGAAGATTAGAATTGACTCTGGGTAACTCTAATGTGGAAGGATGAAGTTGAAGGGCATTGACAAGGAAATGTTCATCAATGACATATGCTCGAACCTGAATGCATGTGGTGATACTAGTTAGCAGACCAGATGAATCTTTAGAGAATTCCACATGAGTGTAAAATTCAGAGATGAGACCAGAATAAATAGTTTTGTCATAAAATGTAACTAAACAATCCCACGCGATGATTTTAAGTTTTTCAAATAGGTCTGGAAAGCTGTTAAAAGTGATTACATTTCCTGGAGACAGATTATGTCTTATGATTCTATATTTAGCTTGTGCAGATGCAGTAGTAAGATGGGGAACACCATGGGAGAAATGTAAATCAGAGTGTAAAGTAAGTTTCTTGCATTTAGATGAAAAAATAGTAGACATGATGAAGTGAGAAACAGGTAGTAAAGGTGATGAAATGAAACTAAGTAACAAACGAAGACATGAATGCACCATACTGTAAAATGAACTTATATATATTGAAGAAAGGTATTGATAGGTTTCAGATAATTAATAGACATGGAGAGACTGACTTGAGAATATATACATGAAACATAACCTGTCAAGATTAGTAGTAAAAACAAGTATAGATTCACAAGTAAGAGAACCATACTGTGAACTGTAGATAAGAGCAGAAAACATTTAATTTGAACAGTAAATTGGATGTTTTCAAATATGATATTTAAGGACAAAAATAAAATTGAATGACTACACAGTAAACAACTTACTTAATTTTTCGCATGTCAAGTATTGAATTTTTAATAAAGATATATCATAAAAAAATGTTCATATTAACATAACTCAGTTTCTCAAGAAATAGTATATGGCTACAAAAATATTTAGTAGTATTCATCATTTATAGCATTCCTTAATATAACAGGCAAACATTGAGAATCAGACTAGGAATTCATTGCTTATAAGTATAGTTTGAAAATTAGCAGAAAAGGGAGTTCTTTATGAATAAACTAGAAAACAACAAAAATAAGCCAGTGCATATCAATATCAACACAAAATGCATATAATATGACTTCAGTAAACAGCAGTGGCTATACTCAATCAAGAATAAAAAAAATAGAAGGTTTACCTGAGCAAGTATATTAAACACAAGATATACCATTTGTGTGTAACATAGATACAGAAGGAAAAAAGAAATAATTATATTGCATGCATAGCTTTTTGGCGTGTCTCAGCAGATAGAAGCTCATTCTTACACGTAGTAGTACATAAATACATAGATAAACATATATATAACTATTTACTAAAGATAATTTTAAGGAGATGTGTGTGTGTGTGTGTGTATATATATATATATATAAATGACTGAAAGAATGTGAAAAAAATAGATTTAATCTTTAAAAGAATATGTAAGATTTTCAGAAGACACTTTCAGATCGGGACAATAAGTATATATTTTTAACATGAAGTTTTGAAGTACAGATCTAACATAAAAAAATCAAGAATGAAATAGATGCAGTTTTTAAAGAATTTAAGTTTAAAAAATTTTTAAAAGATAAAATATATGAACAGATTTAACGAAAAGGTAAAAAAATTCACATTGATCTTAGATCTGGAGTTTTTCGATATGTAAAGATGTGAGATTTAAAGGAAATAAGATTTTAGTAAAGAAATTGATAAAGGTAAAACTTAAAACATATTTGAATGGATCTTACAGACATTGTTATAAAAATTTATAGATCTTGACTAAAGAATTTTAGGATTTTTAAAAAAATATGGGGAAGACATTTTTTAAAAAAGAATTCAATCAACAAAATCGACAGAATGACAAGTTTTTAAGATCAGAAACTACTTTACTAGTGAAATTTTAAAATTTATCAGATCTGAAATTTCATAGAACAAATTAAGCCATTAAACAGAAATGGATGGAAGAATATAGAAAAAAAAACTTAAGAAAGAAATATCAGCAAAGTTGTTTTGCAAATTTGTGGGTTTTGAAATAAAGGAATAAAGGAATTTTTTAAACAACAGATTGCCTGGAACATTAGATCAAGAGAAAAAAAAATTCAAACAGACAATTCGGTAGATGATAGATGCAGAGAAGAGAAGATAGAGAGAATCGGGGATGAAGAAACAAGAGAGAAAGAGAAGAAATAAAATATAAAATTTTTTATTTATAGATTGACTAACCTGGTTGATCCAATGGTGGAGAGTTTAGCTAGATTGAGATCAGTGGATGGGATATGATATGGGATGTGAACAGTTGTGTTTCTTTATTTGACACTGATCCAATGGCTGGAATTGAGTTCAATACTTTCAAACGGTGTAAGATGGTGATCTGTGTGCTCTCAATAGTTGAATCCGATTGGGCCACAATATAATACAATGATTGGATAATTATTTACCATTGGATTGGTAGTTATTTAAATGGTGCAGATTAATCAAATTGTTTACAATAGAAATTATTAACTAATTTTTTTTAATTATATCACTAATCTTAATTAAAAAATGAGTAATAACAGAATTATTATAATCTTAATATTTATAACATGTCACATAAATTAGAGAATTATTTAAACATAGTTTTATACTAGTGTTTTGTGAATGAGAATTGGAGTTTTATATTTTTATTCAATATATGAAATAATATAATATTACCATATATTAATTAAAGAAATGTGAATAATATCTTAAAGATAAATAAATATATATAAGCAAAAGAAATGTAAATAATAATAATATTTGATAAATACAACAAATTAAGAAGTAATATTTAACATACTTAATTCAATTCGTAATTTGCAAAATCTATCTGAACTCAGTGTTTTTGTAAATATATCAACAATATTTAATTTAGTGTCAATGTGTTCTAATGTAATAATTTTGTTATTAACATGATCACGTAAGAAATGATGCCTAATATCTATATGTTCTGACCTAGCATGCAAAACGGTATTTTTACTAAGATTAATAGTGCTTGTATTATCACATAGAATTGACACACAATCAAATTTAAAATTATAGTTAGCAAGAATTTGTTTCATCCACAGTATTTATGCACGGCAACGTCCAACAACAATATATTCAACTTCAGTGGTTGAAATAGATACTGAGTTTTGTTTCTTAGAGAACCAAGAAACTAAAATCCTCCTAAAAACTGAAATGTACCACTGGTACTTTTTCGATCAACATGATGGCCTGCATAGTCAGAGTCTAAAAAACACACAAGATTAAATGGTTGATCTTTAGGATACCATAGACCTAATTTTGTGGTTCCTTTAATATATCGATTTTTTTTACTGCGCCCAAGTGAGATTCTTTAGAATTTGCTTAAAATCTAGCACATTTACAAACACTAAACATAATGTCAGGTCTACTTGCCGTTATATATAGTAAACTTCCAATCATTCTTCTATATTTCTTGGAGTCAACACTTTTTCCATTTTCATCAGCAATCAATTTATCAGTAGTTGACATAGGAGTATTAAGAGGTTTTGCAGATTCTAAACCAAATTTTTTAATCATTTCTTTACAATATTTAGATTGAAATATATGAATACCTTTTTCTACTTTTTTGATCAGCAATCTGAGGAAGAAGTTTAATTCTCCCATCATGCTCATTTCAAATTCTTTACTTATATTTTCAGAGAAATCATTGCACATAGTAATGTTAGTAGAACCAAAAAAATAATATCATCAATATAAAATCCCAAATTTTATGAATAAAGATTTAAATTTCTCGAAATATTTTTTTTAATATTATGGTGTGGATTTGATATAATGTTATAGTTGTGGGTAATATTTATAAATTTTGCAAAGTAAGCAAGTGGTTATATGATATTCGATTGGTTGGGGAATATTTGTTTTATCAGGGAATATTCGTACGACGGTACAATCATTGGTGGACCCCACAACGGAAGTATTGTCGTAGTAAGAAAAAACTATGTAATTATCTTTTATAAAAATAACTATGGTGTTACTGTTAAAAACTGTTGAACTACTCTCAGTAGTAAAAGTACGATGTCTGCATGGTTGCATAGTAGCACACGATATTGGTTATTGATGCTTATGTGATAAGTCACTCAGTTATACTCAATTATTGCTATAGTAATTGTTGCATCATATCTCTCATATTATTGATTCGATTATTGTCATAGTATCATGTGTATAATATGTTATATTATTAAATCAATAATTGAGATGACAAAGTTATTCATATTATTAAATTAAAATATTTACAATGTCTAGAAGTTACATGAGAGGAGGGTTTGGTAACCTAATTGCTACGCAAATAGGGAGAAATCTTTATCGGAAAGCCCCCTCTTTCCTGGGAACGACCTGATTGTTAAATATTATGAGTTATAATATTAATGATGAATAAGTTCGTGTTGATTAAAGATGAATTTGATAGTTCCATTGTGTTGGGATTATTGGTGCTAGTTGAAATCGACATCTATTCTGATGATAATTGATGTCTGGGGGTTATATTGATAAATCGGATAATTTATCGGATAAATGAGCAATTAATTGCTACTAATTCACATGCTCATATAACTATTTGTTCACATGTGTGTACTATTGAGTCACATTCACTTATTATTAGGGGAGTTGGTGCAAGATTGATGATACTTGCATGACTAAGTTAAAAATGGAGGTATAGATGGAGGTACTATACTGTAATTAATTTCTTCACATGTTTAGAACTATTGAGTCACATGATTTACTATTGATTCACATGATTTACTATTAGGGGAGGTGGTGCAAGTTTGATAATACTTGCAGGACTAAATTAAAAATGAAGAAAAAGTTGTAGGTATTGTACTGTAATTTTTTGAGCCCCAAAACGTGCAATTATCGAAACTATGTTTTCCTATAAATAGAAGCTCATTCTTCCTTCATTTCTCACTAATTCACTAAAGCTTTAGAGCCATTATTATAGAGAGAAATCTATAGAGAAAAAGAAGAAGAGAAGCCTGCTACCTCACTATTCCAGTATCCAGTCTTCTTTTGAGGTAAAGGGTATTATTATTATTATTATTATTATTTTTCATATTCATGAAGAGAACTTCTGTTATTCCATTCTTTATTATTCTGTTGGAATAACCTGTATACGTGGGCTATCCTATACTTGGTGAAATTCTTTTGTTATTCAATTATTTATTATTCTGTTGGAATAACCTGTATACGCGGGCTACCCTATACTTGGTGAAATTCTTCTGTTGTTCCATTCTTTATTATGATGTTGGAATATCCTCGCTCATGCGTTTCGCCGCACACGGTTCCGTCTTTATTATTCTGTTGGAATATCCTGTCTGTGCGTTTTACGCCGGACCTGGTTCCATCTTTATTATTCTGTTGGAATATCCTGTCTGTGTGTTTTACGTCAGACCTGGTTCCGTTATTTATTATTCTGTTGGAAAACTCTGTCTATCACAATACATATGCATGGTGATTTCGCTTGTTATTCCATTCTTTATTATTCTGTTTTGAATATCTTGTCGGTCGTATTATTACGCTGACCGGTTCCGTTATTTATTATTCTATTGAATAACCTATCTATCGGGTACCGCATGCATGGTGATTTCTTTTGTTATTCCATTCTTTATTATACTCAGGTTGGTTAAAGTTTTGACTTCTATACTCGCCATGAAATATCATTTTATTTGGTATTTTTTGTTACGAAGTTACTATTCACTTCAAGTTACTATTTACCCGGTTACTATTCACTCTAGTATTATTCACTCGGGTATTTGGGGCACTTTTCATGCCGGAATACTATTCACGAGTTACTATTCAAGGGTTACTATTCACCGAAATTACTATTCACCCGAATATTATTCATTCGGGTATTTAGAGTACTTTTCATGTCAGGTTACTATTCACGAGATACTATTCCTTAAGTACTATTCATAGGGTACTATTCACGACCAAAAATTGATTCTTTTCTGTCCAAATTATTTTTGGTGCATGAATATTATTCTTGAATTTTACTCTACAAAGAAGTATCATGTTGACAATTTGGACGTTATTAGTTCCTGGATAATATAATTCTTGAACTTATTTTATTGAATTCTTATATCATTGTCATCATCTTCATGTTTATATTTTGTTGAAAGTCATCTGTGACCTATAGTGCATAGATGGACTTGGTATGATTATGACCAGGGATTATTCAATATAATCATGACCGTAATGTTACAAATGATGTGGAAAAAGTCATCATTGGCCCGTAGTGCATTGATGGACAGTTTTTGGTATGATTATGGCTATGGATTCTCTTTGGCCAAGGGAGCAAAAATGAATTGTTTTATGGCATGATCAGATCATTAATGAAAACACAATTATCTTTGGCCCGTGAGTGCGTGGATAATTCGTGGTCGTGATACTAAATAATATCCTTGGCCTATAGTGCAGGGATGATTTGATGATGTGGATTATTTATTAAGCTGAGTCTCAGCGATAAAAGTGATGAAAAACTTTTTAAATCATAAAAGATAGTAGATTTTATTCTCTACTTGACTCTTTTAATGGATTATTAGTTCACCGCAGCTTAAACTTGATGTCTATTGTATTTTATCGCTTTAACATTGTTGAAGACTAATGATAATTTATTATGCATTATCTTAGTCATAATATTTCTTACTGGGCTAGTTGAGCTCACCCTTTCCTTCACTGTTCTCTTCAGGAAATGAGGATATAGTTGGGACTAGTCGGGGAATGGAGTGACGGTCCGAGATGGTGTCTTAGTAGTCCTCACCATTCTGTTAAATAGTGTGACAATAAATGTAATGAGGACTGAATTTGAGTTTGTATATTGTCTATGAGGACTCCATTGAGAGTGGATATTGTCTAGAAGACAATATTCTTGTTTAAACTCTCAGTTTATGTTTTGTCGTATTTTACACGACAGTTGTATATTTAAGTTTGTATTTGAATTTTGTACCAATTATTTGGCGACTCAAGAGGGGTGATGTATACCTGTTTTGGGGGCGTCACAATCAACATATATTTGAATTACAAGAATATCATCATTCTTATTTTTAGTAAATAAAGTAATATCAACAATACCCCTTTTAAAACCACTTTTTAACAAAAATTTACTTAGTCGTTCATACCATGCTCTAGGGGCCTATTTTAAACCATATAAAGCTTTATGCAATTTATAGACATATTCAGGATGGTTAAAATCTTCAAAACCAGGAGGTTGTTTAACATAAAATTCCTCTTCTATTACACTATTCAAGAAGGCAGATTTGACATCGATTTGAAATAGCTTAAAATATTTATGACATACGTATGGATTCAATTCTAGCAATAGGAGAATATGTTTCATTATAGTCAATACCTTCAAGTTGATTATATCTTTCTGCAACTAATCTTGCCTTATTACGTACAACAGTTCCACTTTCATCTAATTTATTACGAAACACCCATCGAGTTTCAATAATTGAGATGTCCTCGGGTTGTGGAACTAATTCCCATACTTTGTTTCTAGTGAATTGTTCAAGTTCATCTTGCATAGCCATTATCCGGTCTTCATCAAGTAAGACATCTTTTATATTTTTAGGTTCAATTTGAGATAAGAAAGACAAGTGACCAACCAAATTATGTGCTTGATCTAGTAATAACTCCTTTATCAATATTACCAATCACATTTTCTATAAGATGATTTTTAATGATATGAGATTCCTTGGGCAAATCATTTAACTGAGGGTTTGGGTTTTTAAGAGGATTTTTATCAATAGGTGGAGATGCATTATCTAGTTTGGTTATTCCATATTTATGAGAATATCTTCAATGACAACATCAATGTCAACTAACTCTTTATATTTTAGAGGAGGCTGAGTTTCATCAAAAGTTACATTCATTGACTCGTCCACAACTAGACTTCTTTTGTTAAAAACTCTGTATGCTTTATTGTTATATAAGAGTGTATCCAATAAATATTCCTTCATCAGATTTGGGATCAAATTTCAATAAATGTCCTTTGGTGTTCAAAATAAAGTATTTGCTACCAAAAACACGAAAATAGTTTATTTTTGGAGTTCTTTTATAATAGAGCTCATAGGGAGTTTTGAGCAAAATAGGTCTTAATAAAATCTGTTTAAAATGTAACAGGATGTTGCCATAACTTCAGCCCAAAAATATTTTGGAAGACGATATTCATTTAACATGGTATTAGTCATTTCTTGCAAAGTTCAATTTTTCCTTTCAACTACACCATTTAAATGTGGTGTATAAGAAGTAGAGAAGTTATGACTTATACCGTTCTCATCACAGAACATAATAAAATCAGAATTGAAAAATTCTCTTTTGTGATCAAATCGAATATAGACAATAAAACTTTCCTGTTGATTCTGAATTTTCTTACACAAGGCAAAAAAAGAGTTAATAGCCTCATTTTTAAATTTAAGAAAATCAACCCATGTAAATCGTGAATAATCATCAACCAAAACTAGAATGTATATAGCACCACCCATGCTATGTTTACGAATCGGTCCTACAAGGTCCATATGTAAAAGTTCTAAGGGTTTAGATGTTGACACGATAAGTTTAGGTTTATGCGATGCATGAATTTGTTTTCCCAGTTCACAGGCTTCACAAATATGATCTTTTAAGAATTTTAATTTTGGGAGACCATGAACGTGTTCTTTAGAAGAAATGTTATTTATAAGTTTCATGATGATGTGTCCTACTCTACGATGCTAAAGCCAAGGATCCTCATTTGCAGATACAAGAAAAATGTTAGCTAGATGAGAATATGCATCTAAGTCACATGTATACATATTTTGATATCTAGGACATACTAAAACTAATCTACCAGTTTGATCAAATATAGAGCAATTATGTGTACTAAAAGATATTTTAAAACAACTATCACATAGTTGACTAATAGATAGAAGATTATACCTGAGTCCCGTGACTAATTGAACATCATAGATGGTTATGTGGCTATTACCAACTCCAATTATTTTACCTTTATTGTTATCTATGAAAGCTACTTCACCATAATCTGTAGCTTACAGATTTTTCAATTTTGATTTGTCACCAGTCATATGTCTTGAACAACCGCTATCGAGATACCATTTTCTTTTATTCATATCAGCTGCAAGAAATACTTATAATATATGTACTAAATTTATAAATTGGTACCATTTAATATGAAGGGTCCTTTGGGTAAGTTTTCCCTTTTGTATAAGGAACATTTGTTGTTTTCTTTATGAAACTTGGCATAGGATAATCAGTTTTGATAGAAATAAGCATTCTATGAGTAACAGGATTATGAGATGTATGATAATACTGTTTAAGAAATTCTTTTCTTGTGATAGTTGGTGCAGTGTATGTTACTTTGGGAACCCAAATCATTTTTCCTTTATAGTTTCCATTTCTAGCATTGCACATATAAAAGGAATGACCGTTTCTATTATAGTAAGAGCATTTGGTGAAAGGAGATATATAACTTTCCTTTTCTTTGATTTTAATATGATATAGTTCTTTATCTTTTGATTTATTTGTTTCTCCAGTATATCCTAAAGTTTCTTTATTAAAACTACATTTTTGTTAATTTAACATGACATCAAGATTTTCTTTTCCTTTTGTAAATTTATAAATTATAGTATTTAAATAGTCACGTTCTTTAGTTAAATTTTCAATTAGAGAATTATGTTTTTCTAATTCTATTTTTAGACGTGAGTTCTTAATTTTGAGATTTTTAATTTCTTCAGTTATCACTTGATCTTGTATTTGAGTATCTTCATTAATTACAGTAAGTGTTGAATTTTCAATTTCAAGATTTTCAATTGAGATGATAAGTGTTGAGTTTTCTATTTCAAGATTTTTATTTATTCTTTTAAATTGTTCTAATTCTTCCTTTAATGAATTATTTTCCAAGTTTACTTCATTTAAACTTTCATTGGGTATAATTAAGTTAACATTTTCAATTTCAAGGTTTTTTTTAAATTTTTTCTTAATTTTTCTAATTCTTCTTTTAATCTCATGAAATCTTCCTTTATTATTTCATTATTTTCATATAAGTAACTGTAAGCCTCTTGTAATTCATGATGTTCTTCATTTATATTTTCTAATGTATATGCAAAAAATGAGGTGCTAGGTAATTGATGTTCAGAATTTACCTCAGATCTGGGTGATGAATCATTGTCTGCTATTAAACAAAGATTTGCGATTTCATAGATTTGTTCAACAGTTTCTTCCTCATCACTTAGATCTCATCCTTCCTCAACTACTAAAGCTTTGTTGTTGACTAGTTTTGGACACTACTTTTTCAAATGTCCAGGCTGGTTACATTCAAAACATGTGTTTGAATTTTCATTTGAGTTGATATTTCTGAAGTTGTTGTTATTTGCTTTGAAGTTCTCTCCTTATGTTTTTGTCTTGAATATTTGTTTGCTCTTAAAGTTGTTGAAGTTATTGTTTGTCTTCATAAAGCCTTTGACATATTTTCTTGACTTGATTTGAATCACTCTCCTGAGTTATCTAGATAGTAGAGCAACTTCATTGTTGTCTAGACTCAGGAGTTCTTTATTTAGTTCTTCATCGTCACTTTCTTGGTCTACAAGAAGGGCTTTGAAAGCAATTCCTTTCTTTTTGAGATCTGTGTCTGATCTGACTTTTTTGACTTGCATGAGCACGAATATTTCTGATAAGTGGGTTTTATACCCACGAATCGGTTCCTAATTCAAGCTTAGTCGGTGTTAATTCCTTGTTTTTATGATTATTTTTACTTGTTTATTGTTATTTTGTGTGTAGGTTTGGTGGTGTGACATTTGATCAAAAAGGGTGCAATTGTGGCAATAACCTAGCAAGTTTAAAGCTTAAGGTGACTATCTAGCAGAACACATGCCCGCCGTGCAAGTAGCGAAGCGTTTTAAACCCTTACACCCATTTGGGCGAGGGTCCGAACTCTGAAGATGAAGCTATGCCCGTCAAGGGTGGGCCTTTATAAATAAACCCCGGCAAAATGTACGACTAAAGTAGTCTCCTAGTTGATTTTAAATGATGAATACATGGAGCTTAAGTGATGGTAATGATTTGGGACTCATATTAGCATGGAATGGTAATCAGAATATGTGTCTAAGTATATAATCAACAACAAATAGAAGATGCATATACATCAGAAGGCAATTAACAGAGTAAGAATACAAATTTTGAGAGCAAGCATTGGAGGAAGATAATTGAAGGAATTTTCATAAAAGTTGCAAATTGAGCTGAAGAAAAGGGTGGTTCTGAGTTTATTCTTTTCTTTTAGTTTATATTTGTAATTGAAAGGATGATATCTTTAATTTATTCAGTGTTTATTTCATTTATGATGAACTAAATTACTTTTTAGGCTTATGATGGATCTTTAAGAGGAATGATGGTTATGTAACTTTGACTTTCAGTTTAATAAGCTATTATCCAGTTTATCTATATTAATTTATGCTTGAATTTATGAATTGCCTGATCAACAATTCTTTGTGGACTTGTATGGATTCGAGAGACGAAATACGAGTCTAGACTTAGTTAATATAGCATGTGTTCTTGAATTCTGTGAATGAATGGAATCTTGATGAATGTTAGGGTAGAGATATGCTTAACATCGCATGTAATCAGATAAAGAACTTGAACTTAAACCTTCTTTGATTGTAATTCACGTAGAGATATAGTGAGTTAGTTAATTAAGGTGTTTAACTTAATTCTATCTAATTGTGGATTTAAGTTAATATGGTGTTAGTATCGAGAGGTGGCTAATTCTAATTTAGTGTTCTTTGTGACGCCCCCAAAATAGGTATACATCACCCATTCTGAGTCGCCAAATACATGATACAGAATGTAAATATAAACTTAAATATACAGCATGGGCTGTGAGTTTTAATATAAATATTGTCTTCTAGACAGTATTCAAACTCAAAATAAGTCCTCAATATATTTATTATCACACTATTTCACAGAATAGTGAGGACTACTAATGCAAACATCTAGACCGTCACTCCGTTCCCCGACTAGTCCCAGCTATATTCTCATTTCCTGAAGAGAACAATGAAAGCAAAGGGGTGAGCTCAACTAACCCAAATAAGAAATATTATGACTAAGATAATGCGAGAATAAATTATCGTTAGCCTTGAACAGATGTTAAACCGATAAAATATAATAAACATCAAGTTTAATCAGTGGCGGAACAAGCAATCCATTAGAAGAGTCAAGTAGAGCATGATATCTACTATCTTCTATGATTTAAAAGGTTTATCATCAATTTTATCATTTGAGACTCGACAATAAATAATCCACATCAACGAATTATCCATGCACTACGGGCGAGGATATTCATTATTATCACAATTAGTCATGTTCATCTCAACAATCGTCCATCAATGCACTCACGGGCCAATGAGGACTTTTACCACATCATTACGTAACATTACAGGTCATGATTATACCGAATGATTCCTGGTCATAACCATACCAATCAACAGTCCATCTATGCACTATGGGCCAAAGATGACTTTCATAACCATATAAACATGAGGATGATGACAATGATATAAGAATTCAATAAAGTCCAAATTGTCAACATGATATGCTTTGTGGAGTAAAATTTAAGAATAATATCGTATCAAAAATGATTTGGACATAAAAGAAATCAATTTTTGTCATGAATAGTACCCCGGTATGAAAAGGTTAAAACTTATCAAGACTGCTCAGAATAATATTTCCATGAAAAGATACTAGATGAAGCGCAAATATCAAAGAATTTCTGATCATTTCAGGAATTATAGAAGTAATACTTACCATAGTAAGTTTAGAGTTAGGATTCTAAAATGAACAATATACGAAACTGCAAATAGATTTTCAATTGTCATGCGGTAGTCCGCGTAGACAGATCATTTCCATAATTTAATACCAAATGAATACGAAGGGTTATTCACCAGGCATGCGGTAGTCCGTGTAGACATGTTATTCCCACATAATAATAAAGAATGGAATAACAACAGGATTTCACCATGCATGCATTAGTTCGCGTAGACAGGTTATTCTAACAGAATGATAAAGAATAAAATAACAACCCTTACAAGTATTGAAAGAAATAACTCTCTTCATGAATACGAAAGAAATAATACCCCTTACCTTAGTAGGAGATTGGATACTGCAATAATGTAGTAACAGAATACTCTTCTTCTTTCTCTCTTATTCTCTCTATACTTTCTCTCTCTATAGCTTGAATGAATTGGTGAAAAATAATGAAGTAATAGGCTTCTATTTATAGAAGATTCTAGCTTAGCTCTTGCAATGTGAAAAGGCAAGTGGCTTGACGACTGGTGATGTGAAAAGAAAAGTGGTTTGACGCCTGTAATGTGAAACAACAAGTGGTTTGACGCCTGTAATGTGAAACGACAATTGGTTCGACGCCTGTAATATGAAACGACAAGTGGTTCGACGCCTGTAATATGAAACGACAAGTGGTTTGATGTCTGGTAAAGGCAATTACTATAGGCAAAAGTGACTCTTATATGATGACATATGGACCCCCCATAGAATAAACCAAACTTACCACAAACGTCTCATAACATACTTCTTATTTATATCAAAGATTGAATAAATATTACCACAAATCATTTTATCTTCAATCAACACATATTTAATCTTTCAACAATTATTCATTATTAATATTATAACTCACAATATTTAACAACCAGATCATTCCAAGGAAAGAGGGGGTTTTCCAATCAGGATTTCTCCCTATTGGCGCACAATTAGGTGACCAAACCTCTCCTCGACAGAACTTTCTAGACATTGTCAATATTTCAAATAATAATATGAATAACTGTATCGTCTCAATTATTGATTTAATAATATATAAAATATCGACAATAATTGAATCAAATAACGTGAGATACTATGCAGCAATTACTGTAGCAATAATTGAACAAAACTAAGTGACTTCTTATGTAAGCATCAATAATTAATACCGTGTGCTACTATGCAACCACGCGTATTACTGTACTTTTATCACCGGGTATTTTAACAGTTAACAGTAAAACTTTCGCATTATTTTTATAAAAAGATAATTTTGTCGTTTTCTAACTCCGACGATAATTCTGTTGTGGGGTCCACCAATGATTGTGTCGTCGTACGAATATTCTCCGACAAAAAGAATATTCCCCGACCAATCGAATATTATATAACAACTTGCTTACTTTACAAAATTTATAAATATTATCCATAACTATAACATTATAAGAAATTCACACTTTAATATTCAAAAATGATATTTATAGAAAAAATCATCTTTATTCATAAAAGTTGGGGTCTTACATTCTTGATTAATAAACTGGGATAGTAAATTAAACTGTAATAAAGGATAATAATCAGAGTGAAGTTGTAAGCCTAATTCTCCGATATTTGTTTAGAAATTCAGTTTTTGAGATTTGTGATTGTTTTACGATTTTAGTATTATTAATAATTTAGTTTTTATAATTTTAATCATTAATTTGGATAGTTTAATAATATTTGGATTAATAGGAAACTGGTAATTATGAGGTTAAAATTCTTACTAATTTTTCTGTGGGAACGATACTCTGCTTATTATTATATTACTTGTTGACCACGTATACTTGCGTGTTGTGCGTACATAGATTTTACCCAACAATTTCTAATGAGATTATCCATAGGATATGTGGTTAGATCTTACATTTCCTTGATTGTTGTAACCTTCATTTGACAGATGGATGGAAGGGCTTTGAGAATTCTTCTATTTTTCTCATTTGTAGTGTATGCCATTCCCAATTGCTCTAGCTCATCAATAATTCTGGAAAAACATGTTTCCATATCAATGATCTTTTCTCTTTCTTCAAGTTTGAAACTTTCATATTCTTGGATTAGGGCATCTTTTCTGGTTTCTTTGATGTGATTGGTCCCTTCATAGGTAACAATCAATTTTTCCCAAATTTATTTTGCATTTTTACAATTGTAAACTCTTTTGTACTCCTTTTCAATTAAAGCACTTGTTAACACTTGTTTAGCTCGAGAGGCTATATTCATAGTCTCTTCTTCTTCAGTGGTGAATTCATAGATATCTCTCTCGACGGTCTTTTCTCTTTGAATTTTTGTTGGAACTTTTACACCTCGTTCTATTGCACACCAAATTTTGATTCCTTTTGATTTGGCATAGATTTTGAATCTGTTTTTCCAAGTGGCAAAGTTTGTACCATCAAATAATGGAGGCCTGGACATTGATAGTCCTTCTCCGCAACCAATAGCATTGTATGGATTTACTCTTAGGTATGCCTATATTTACTCAAAAAACAAGTTAAAGAGCACCGCTTTGATACCAATAAGGGGGGTTAAATAGATTATTACAGATTTAAATATCATCTAAGGCATTTTTTGAATTTTTGGATAATTAATTTGCAGTGTTAGAAATTAATATTCAAGATAATAAAAATTCAATCACACAATGCACAGATATTTATCTAGTTCACAACATACACCCCTGGTATGTTGCTACGTTCAGTCTCAAGTTCCTATACAAAACTTGAGATCCTATTACTATCAGTAATAAATACTCTTTCAACAGGTGGAGACGCATTTACAAGCTTTTATAGACAAATTTTCAACTATTCACAACTAATCTATCTTAGATAGCAAGTTCCCAGCTCCCTCCTCAAGCTTAGTTGTTTCTTCTTTTGAGATTAGTTCTATTATATGATCTGGTCTTGAAAAAATAGTCTTTTCCTCAACTCACATGTTGAATAGAGACCCAACTCCCAGCTAACCTCTCTAAGAATCTGGTTTTGGTCAAAAAATTACTTATTTTTCTCACAGGTATATAAAATAAACTTACTTTACCCTTTTCCATTTTAAAAAAGAATTTACAACAATTTGCTTCTTAAATAAACAGATAATATTTAGTACAGATCAATGCTTCTCAAATAAGCAGATATCAATTAAAGAGCAAATATATTTATAAAAGTTCAAAGGCTTTTAAACTTGAGAAAATGTGCTTTTTTGTAAGCAAATATATTAATTATGTACTTTTATAAAAGTTTAATTAAATTTTATATTTTTTATGAAAAGTGCTTCTTGAATAAGCAAATAGATTAATTTAGGTGTAACTAATAAAGTGCTTCTGTATAGTAGATAAATAATTTTAATGCAACTTTATAAAGAATTATTTATTCTTTATAATAAAGAGTACGTTTCTATGGATTAAAATAGATCTATTTTTTCAGATATTCTCTAACAGGTATTATATGAATAAATTTGTATTCAAATACTTATGATTAAATGAATAAATCAATTTAAACGATAATTACAAAGTATAACAATTTAATTAGTTAAGCATTACTTGATATAACAAATATATTAGTTTAACTCAGATAATATATAATAAAATTTTATCTATTATGTGATTTATAAATAAAGTCAGTTAGTACTATAAGGAATCGTATGGTTCGATTCCCTCACTTAAGAGGAATATCTCCGTAGCTTTTCGGCGTCTAAGTATGACAAAATTTATAATTTCACAATTGATATTTATATAAATATTTTCGATAGATCACTTAGATTTTCAAATCCAGTTCGGATGATTCACTTTTTTTGGAGGAATATCTCAGTGTCGTTTTGAACTATCAAGTGTATATCTATTTTAAAATATTATATAAATAATATCAATAAAAAAGTCACTTAGTACTATAATGAATCGTATGGTTCGATTTACTCACCTTAGAAGAATATCTTCATAGCCTTTCAGCGTCTAAGTATGACTTTTTATTTGATAAATAGATGAAATATAGATATATATATATAATTGTGTATAACAATTTATATTCGTATATCTATAAATTTACACAAGTAAGAAAGAATTCAACTAAGTTAAATCAAATGACTTATCTCAATTACTTGGACCAATTTCCTCTTCTCAAATAATCAAAATTTTGGTAAGAAGAGATATAAAGCTTTAGAGAGAGTATATAGGCAAGGAGAGTAAGCTTTTTTTTTTTCACTTGAATTGGTAAAAACCAAATGAATGAAAGACTTCCTATTTATAGAATTTTGAGGTTGGGGGCAAAATGGTAATTTTGAAATCAATGGATGAGATTGCTTCAATTCAATTTTAATGGTTTGGATAAGACCATAACACATGGATTGCCAACCTATTTCTAAAAATGTTTCAGTCCATCAAAAAATTTATCTTCTGAGGAGATTGTATTAAATTCAGTCAAGGAATAAGAATTGAATTTCAAACTTACCAAAATTTGGTCAAACTTTTAAATGATTAAGCGCATTCAATTTTTCCGCGTGGCCAATTTCTTTGTCCCAAAAAGATAGTCACCTCATGCTTTGCACACATGGTTTTTTATATATATATATATATATATATATATATATATATATATATATATATATATATATATATAGCAAGGATTAAAAGAGAATAACAGAGTAGTGCATATAACACAATTAATTCACTAAATAAAAACAGTTTTATTGATAATTGAAATATTTACAGACGAAATGAAATATAAAATGACTTAGAATTAACTCAAAACATTTAGAGAAGAAGAGAAGGAGGCGTTAAGTAGGCTAACAGTGGTAGAAACTAAAGATTAGTCTGAGAAGGAGCTCAGAGTCTTTCTAAGTTTCGAAGTCTGCTTAGCCAAATGAGTTCGGTTTCTTTTTATAGAACAAGGAAAGAGAAGTATTACATTCACTGGGGTAAAGTAAGAAACAAATTACTGAAGGGAGAAACATTTTACTTAAGTAAAAGCAAAAGTAAAAGTACAGACACATTACTATTGATGAATAGTGACTACTTTTACTATTGATGAACGATCTTCTGATCTTGACTTTTTACTATTCATGGACGCTTTCGACAACTTTTGGACGAAGGGCCGATATATATATGACCCAAAGAATCGCTTTGATTGGAAAAGAAAGAGAGCATCTTTTGACTTTGAAGGTCATTGGGGTAGGGCGATATATTGAGCTACTTTTGGTGGAAAAGCAGATTCTTTGATCGATTGGTACTGAAAGCGGTCTTTGTTGCTGGGCAGAAGTCTTGATTTACTATGGATTTTAAGCGAATGGGTCTGAGCATCCTCAGTAGATTGATGGTGCCATATGGATCATCATCATCCATCATCATCTGCAAATTGACTGACTGAATCACCCTGAGAAGAATGATTAGAAGCCTCTTCATGTATGGCTTCATCAATTCTTTTGTTGAGTGTTTGGGCAATCTTTATTAATTCTTTACTGGAGCAATCTTTGAAATTTGAGACCTTACGGGAATAAGAAGAACCTGTAGGACTGACTCTAGGATCTTTTGACTTAGACTCTTTGGGTTTGGATTCTTTTGACTGACTGGAAGGCTCTTTGGAAGAAACTGGAAGAACCTTGAGAGGGGCTGTGGGAAATTCTAACTGAACTTGACTGATAATCCTGTTGACATAAAACTTATCCCACCATTTGATGAAAAAACGACGGGAAAGAAGAGGAAACAGATCAAAAGAGGGTGTGACTATATACTGAGGATCAGTTACTTTAGGAGGAGTATCAATATCATACTGCCACCTAAGAATCCAGGGGATCTTATATTTATTTACGAATAGAAGGACTGAGGGAAAACCTTCATATTTCAGATTGGGTTTACTATGGATACAGAAGTGGTTAAATTGAACCTTCAGGAGATCTGAAAGGAGATCATAAGTGGAATCGAATCTGTGCCACCAATGAACGAACCAGAAAGGGAATTGACTCTTGAACTTGTGGTCGAACTGGACAAACCACAAATGACTGTTTGACTCATTTTGGTGAATAAAAACATGATGCCATGCATCAATATAATCATAATAACAATAAGAGTTATTTTGATTAGAGAGTTGCATGAGATCAGAGGGTGATCTCCCCACTCTACGAGTGAAATAAAACGGTTTAATATACAAAGAATGATAAAGCATTTTGGACTTATCATTGTTTGCATAAATCGGTTTTAATGAATATTGATTACTGTTTAATAAGAATATCCTTATAATACACAAGGGATTTATAAGGAGCAAGAGGCTGGAAATGCCATCCAGGGGGAAAGAATGGCTGGTGTCGATCGGGTCGATTCTATTTTTCATTGTGGGTTCAATGTGAAATAAATTGGTTGTCCATTTGTGTATGTATTCAGAATGAGGATTACTAGGATTGGTGGCTGTGGGCTTTGACTGATCGGCAAATGGATCAACTGGGATTGGTTGACTTGTTAATGCTTAATCGTATGCGGCTTTAGCATGGTTCTAGGATGATGAATTTATTCTTGGTTTGAAGGACTAGGTTGACTGGGTGAGGAACTAGGGTTTCTCTGGGTTGAATACTTGGGCCAGTAGGGCGACCCGGACCACAAGAGGACGCTGCTCCTCTAAAACTCATAGTGCTCGGACGGTACCTGTATTAATGAATTCCTGAGTGAGAAAGTCAGGAATTGAATTGTTACTAACTTTAATGTATTCAATTTAAAAATCAAAAATGCTTAACAAAGCTTGCCATCTAGCGAAGGAATGCTTAGAGGATAGATTTTCAACATCTTTTTCTAGTATATATTTTGCTGACTTGCAATCAATGCGAACTAGAAATTTCTGGTTCAATAAATCACTTTGAAATTTATTAATACATAATACTAATGAAAGTATTTCTTTTTTAATAGTACTGTAATTTAACTATGTAATATTCCATGCACCGGAATGAAAACGAACAATTTGTTCTGGGGATTCTGGTGTTAACTTTTGTTTAAGGATGCCTCCGAACCCGATATCTGAGGCATCAGTTTCAACAATTTTATACGCTGAAGCATTGGAGATACCAAGACAAGGCAATGCCTTGACGTATTTTTTAACTTGTTGGACGACAGAAGTATGAATGTCAGTCCAAGGTGGAGGATTGTCTTGCAAACGCTGGAAAAGAGGTTTGCAGATCTTCCTGAGATTCTTGTAAAACTTGCCAATATAATTAAGCGAGCCAAGAAATCTCTGCAGTTGGGTTTTATTGGTTATCTTATCGGGAAACTTGTCAGCGAATTGAATAGCTCGTTCAATGGGCTGAACTTGTCCTCTAAAGATATTAAGACCAAGAAACCTTATTCGGACCTGAAACAGGCTGCATTTGGAAGGTGAAAGAACAAGACCATTATCTTTAACTGTCTTAAAGAATGATTTCAAGTGTTTAAAGTGTTCTTCAATGGTCTTAGAAAAAATGAGAATATCGTCGATATAGACAACAATAAAATGACTGAAAGGGTTTAATATGTCATTGAGGATATTTTGGAATTCACTGGGTACATTTTTCAGGCCAAATGCCTGGACATTCCATTCGTAGTGACCGAACGGAGTGGTGAATGCTGTTTTGTACCTATCATCTGGATGAATGGCGATTTGCCAGAAGCCGGACTTAAGGTCAAATTTACTGAATATTATGGCATTACTCAATCTATTGATAAGGTCATCTTTGTTAGGAAGGGGATACCTAATCCATTCTAAAACTTTATTCAATGGTTTGTAATTGATGACTAGACGATGTACACCTTTCTCTTTCTCTACTTCATTGTTAACATAGAAAGCAGGACAAGACCATGGGGATTTACTGGGTTTAATTAAACCTTTTCTAAGAAGGTCATTAATCTCCTTCTTACATAACTCCATTTGTTCGTGATTCATCTGAATAGGCCTGGCCTTAGTAGGAATTAAATGCTCTTTAAATTCCTTAAGCGTATGAACTGACAAGATGTGCATCTTCCGATGCCAAAAGGCATTAGGGGAATCAGAACAAAGGTTGTCCTTTAAATAAGTTTTTAATTCCTCAATTTTAATCTGAATTTCATTGTTTTGAAGTTGTTCTTCAACTCTTTTGTATTTAATTTCTTCTTTCAAGAAATTCAAGTGAGTTGATTTACAATTTAATAAGTTTAATGATTTTGTAATGGATTCTTCTTGAATGAATCTTAAGTCTCTCTCTTTGGGTTTAATAAGAAATTTTTAAATGTTATTTTCTTTCCTAAATGTCTACAGCTTAAACCTTCATTACTAGTAGTAAATGGATAGAGCAAATATACAAATGGTAACCCTAAAATTATTTTATCTATAAGATTGCGGATTAAAACAAATGATGTTTTGAAGCACATATTATCTTGACAGATATGAACTTTAGACAATTTATATTTTATTTCCATTTGACTACCATTAGCTGAATTAAGTTTTTCAGTGGTCTTTTTATAATATTTGGTTAGGATTAAACCTTCTTGTATCTGATTTAAATCAAGACCTGTATCAACCAGTAAGGTGAAGTCGAATAGAGAAACCTTTATCAACAACCAGGGTTAATCGAGACATACCATTTCTGAATGGTAATATCTTTAATTCTCTTAAGTGTAAGACCTTGTACAAAAAATTCGGTTCATCTTTAGCACCGCGATTTATTCTCGTTCATCGTGATTTTCATCACTAGACGTGGAATCGCTTGATCGTAAGATCGCACCTTTTGTCATCAAAAACTTTTCTTAGATTATAAACTTCTAATTTTAAATTAGCAATTTTTTTTTGAGTTTATTAACTTCTTGATTTAATTACGGAAGAGTGACTTCTTTAGTGGGGAGATTTAAATCTTTCCAATGTTTTATTAAGACTAAAAATTGGTTTTTCTTTAGCTTTAATGAATTTGTCATTATCCTTATTGTTTTTGGTTAATAAAGCTTTTAAGCTCGCTTAGTGTCTTGAGCCTTTAGATTTGGATCGTTGATTTTACTAATTAGATCAATCAACAAAGAACTCTCTTCATCATCTTTATTGATTACATTAACTCTTTTATTGCAATAATGTTCATTGCAATTATCGGACAAAATAGTGACTTCTTCAAATATCACTACTTGATTCTTTATTACTTTATCAAGATTAGAGGAATAAGAGATATTAGAACCTTCATCATTATCGACATCGTTCTCAATTCTCATAAGCTCTAATATATGTTCAAAGGTGTCTTCATTTAGAGACATTTAATTGATTTAATTTTTATTTTATTTTACATTCATTTTTGTAATGACCTTTTTGCCCACAATTGTGGCAAACAATTTTACTCTTATCATATTTTTTGGACTTAGATTTTTTATTATAATTTTTATTTGTAGTTTTGGGTTTATTATAATAATTGTCTTGATTTTTATCTTTGTGATGGCTGCGTTTTCTCCTATGATGTTTATTACTTTTATGAGAATCAATATGTTTATGCCTGTGCTTTCTTCTAGAGAGAGCAACTGGGGGTAAACCATATTGTTCACAGAAAGTACCTAACTCATATTTAGCTTTCTTCTTGTCTTTACTAGCTTGTTTGGCTAACCTAAAATCTATGCACATTTTTAAACCAATCTTTTGAATATAACTGATTATATCACCGTAAGTTAGGTTATCATAATCAATATATCCTAAGTTTTTACTCAATTCTTCACGAACCTTATGTGCAAACAATGAGGGTAAACCATTGACGAATTTCTCTTTCCAAAATGGTTTATTACTATCATTGCGCAACATAACTCTAGAAGTAAAAACATCTTTGTACCATCTAAAGTCACTTAGAATGGGACAAATGAGATTACTTAACTGGTCGTGAATTCTCTCAGTAATATTACTGGGGGTGCCAATAAAATGTTTTATTATGGTAAATATTAGTGTATTTACTCCATCTGGCGGGCCAACTCCAACCTCTTCATTGAAGGTCAAGGTTGCTTTCTTCGCTCAACTAGATAGCATGGATTATTGATATTCTAGTATCTTCAGTGAGATGTTTCTCCCACCAAGACCTAAGGATACCAGTGAATCCACTAGCTATTAATTCAACAATATCCGGCTGAGACAGTTATTGAATTTAGTAATATAGCTATTTGCTACCATAGACATGTGATTTAATTTGTTTAAAATTTCTTGTTCACTAAAGCCATCTATGTTCCACTCATAAATTTTATTAGATGAGATAGAGAATTGTTTATCTAGATTTCTCTCTTGAATCAAATTTAGGAGGAGTAGGTCTAGAATACCAATTCCTGGTTATACTGGTGTTTTTAACTGTTAATTTGTTTAACTGATCATTGAAATCTGGTATTGAAACAGTATCAGAATTATCTGATTGAGTACTATTTTCAATATCAATTTCTACTTGATCAATAATGGCAATTGTACCACTTGAACTAGGTTGTTCAGTTTTTAATTTTTTAAATAACTTATCAATAGATTGAACTAGAAAGTCATCATTAGTTGGTAGACCTAGTTTATATCTATTTTCTGGTAATTTTATTAAAGGATGTTCAATCTTTGAATCAGGTTTTTTAATAATATTTTCTTCCAATTTTTCTTCGATCCTATCTAGCTGTTTTCCAATGGTTGCTAGATATTGATTACTAAAGTTTAACTGTTCTATAATTTTTTATCATTATTATTGCCATCTGCAATCTTAAATGGGCTAGCAACAACTGAAGCATTCTTAACTGAAATTAGGACAGTTTCTAAAGGGGGATGACTGGAAGAGACTTTTGACCTATCTTCTTTAATCCATTGGGTTTTAGTAATGACATTACACTTACTTCGATATTGTTCATACCAATCATAAAATGTAATGTTTAATTTTTCATTAACAATAAATCTTTTCCATCTATTGACTATCTTATCACGCTCCTTTTCAGTGGGGTGATTAAATCTAAATAAATGTCTTTTTTCTTTATTAGATTTGGAATTAAAGTCTGTTACTAGATTGTCCCAATCTAATACGAACTCTTTTTTAAGAACTCTTAATTGATTGTTAATAGGAATTTCAAAATCGGACTGAGTGGGCATCTCAGAAGAAGTGGGAGAAGAAGAACATTCTTCTTCTACTAAATCTTTATGAGCATAACATGGATGACTAGCTTGACCTTGATTAAGGATACCTTTTAGTTTAATATCTCTAACTGAAGGATTACTAAGTACTTCAGTATCTCTTCGAGTGTGAAATGAAGGTGCTGAAGAACTAGTGAAATCTTCAATAATGACTAGTCTTCTGGTAAGTTCAAAACTTATTTTGACCGTTCCATCAGAAAATTGCCTAATGTTTTCTATATTCAGTAGATTGTTAACTATAGGCTGTTGAGGTATTTCATTTGGTAAAGTCCATTGATTGGGAAGCGTAATATCCTTCCAGAGAATTGTTCTCGGGACTTGAATATTACCATCAGTAGTAGAACTTTAAATTAATACTGTTAAATCTTTAGGACTTTTATTTAGAGCATTAACGTTTATATTCATTTTCATGGTCTTATAATAAATCCTGTAAATTAAGGCAATGGGCTGCGAACCCTCAATCATGTGAGTGATTTCGCCAGAAGTTTTAATGTTTAATGTTAAAGCTTTTAATAAATGTTGATCACTTAGGCTCAATGTGAAATCAGGAAAGCAATTAAAATGGACAGGTCCATTATGCAGATTTGACTCCATTGCACCTATCATACTGGGGTGATAATTCAAGAACCTAGCATCTCTAAGACAGAGATAGATACATGAATTAATTCCCTTAATGTTTAAAGGTTTTACTGTAACTTGAACTAATCCTATGTGAATGAAATTATAGCCCTTTTTTCTATGTTTTTTAATAATATCTGAGGATAAAAGACTACAAGTTTCATATTCTTTGTTTATTGTATAAACCTTTTCAACTGTTTTAACATTATAATCAGTTTTAAAATTATCTAAAAAGGTTGACTGATAAATTTCTTTAGGAGAAACTCTAGGTATGTTCCAATTATGTAAAGCTTGACTAAAATTTTCAAAACTATGTTCTTCTTGGTTAACTATGTCTGGTACTGGTGGCAAAGTTGACCTGTGACTAGCTGAGGAGTTAGATCTAAATAATCTACTCATTTTACCAGATTTAAAACAAATTTCCACTCTTTATCTTCAATACAGACCCTCTTACCTGAAGTAGACTCATACCCATAACCAAATACCCGACACTACTCGCACAAGAGACATACAAGGGTAGACACGATGAAGGGTGGACTACAGTAAGTTAGGTGATTTCAGAATAAGAATAAAGGAGAAGCTTTGAAAATAGTATAAATGAAAGATTACTAAAATCTTCTTCGCAACTGCCAGTGTGGCTCGATATATATATATATATATATATATATATATATATATATATATATATATATATATATATATATATATATATATATATATATCATGTAAAGATTTTGCATGTAAAAATTCAGAAACAATTCCCCCCTTTTTTGTGAAGAATTATTTTGAAAGAAAATAGGATCTCCTTGCTCGGAAATTTTAATACGAATCAATTTATTTAACACTTGATATTTAAATTATCAAGTTAAATAAAAATTAATTCTATTAAAATTAGAAAATAGTTTAGATAAAAGTAAGTAAGAAAATTAATTAAATATAAAACCTATTTAATTAATTTAATTACTTCATGATTGTTATCATCAAAATACACTAAAATTGTGGAGACCTATCGCCCTTCTTAGTCAAAAGGGATTTATGAGCAATTTGCTCTTCAAAATGAATGTAATGACTATTGTTCCTTCCAATATTAATAAAATTACATCTTCTACTTATATAATTGAGTCTTCTAATTTATGACATGGTATATTAGGATATGTTAATTATAATATTATACATAGATTAATTAATATGGAATGTTTGTCAAAATGTGAGATTAACTCCAATCATAAATGTGAAGTTTGCGTTAAAGCAAAACTTAGAAAATCTTCTTTTAAATCAATTGAAAGAAGTAAAGAACCTCTTGAATTAATACATACTGATATTTTTGATTTAAAGTATATACAAACAAGAGGAGGAAATAATTATTTTATTACTTTTATAGATGATTGTACAAGATATTGTTACGTTTACTTATTGAGAAGTAAAGATGAGGCTTTGGAAATGTTTATACATTACAAAAATGAGGTTGAGAACCAACTTGATAAAAAGATCAAGATTGTTAGAAGTGATAGAGGTGGGGAATATAAATTTCCTTTTATAGAAATTTGTTCACAAAATGGTATAATACACCAATCAACTGCACCTTATTCATCACAACAAAATGGTGTTGCAGGAAGATAGAATAAAATTTTGAAAGAAATGATGAATGTATTATTATTAAGTTATGGCCTACCTCAGAATTTGTGGGGGGAAGCAATTCTTTCAGCAAATTATATTCTCAACCGAATAACTCAAAAGAAAAATGCTTCACCCTATAAATTATGGAAAGGACGTAAGCCTTCTTATAAACACTTAAAAGTGTGGGGTGTTTAGTAAAAGTAATGGTTCCTCCACCCAAAAAGGTGAAAATAGGACAAAAAATAATAGATTGTATATTCATTGGTTATGCTAATAATAGCAGTGCATATAGATTTTTGGTTAATAAATCAAAAATAGAGCAAATACATGAAAATAGTATTTGTCCGGAATAAACATGTGAATGATATTCCTATTTATATATGATTTGATTATGATTTATATATGAATGAATATGCAAGTATGCTTGCATTAAGAAAAGTTGTAAAGTCCTTTGATAGATAATAGAAACACATGTACAAGGACTTAGAATGAATTGATCAAATATGTTAGATTGATCCTACATAAGCAAAACAGCTTTGTAAAGTCCTTAAAAAGAAATGATGTACAAGGACTATAAATATAGAAAGATCAAGCATGTTAGGTTGATCTTATGATGTAATAGATAGGCTTGTTTGATCGTCGAAACCGCATTTTTAGAAATCGTGTAGTGTACCGGATAGTCAGGAAAAACTCAAGAGAGGCGTCGAAGTAATCGTAGTCTGCAAGATAGTAAATCTCGGAGTTTGTAGACTTCTTGGAGAGACGAGGAAGGATCATAGTGTATCGAGTAGAACTTCCTCTAAGCCAAAGTCTGCTAAGGAAGTTATGTTCAGAATCGTAGAGACAGCCTGCCTACGAGCTGACCGAGCATCTACCAAAGCTAAGTCAAGAATCGTAGACTACACTCAGAGTCATAGAGTCTACTGATCATATCATAGGCAGAGATCATAGTCGAACAAGATCAGATGAAGACAACAAGTACAACGACAGAAATCGTAGAGTGTCAAGATCTGATCTCGGAGTCGTAGTGTCTGCACAGCCGAAGCTGAATCGCAGAGTGTAGAACTGAGACTTCAACAGATGTGCTCACAACGTCAAGGCAGAATCGTAAAGCTAATACGATTCTCAATAAATGAGCACTCCCAGAATATCCAAAGGAATGAAGCCTCTGGTTGATACTGCAAAGATACATCCCACCTAAAGGAAACCAGAGAGTACTCAACGAATGGCATGCAAACTAACAGAAGATCTAAGCATCAACCCAATCAGCATCCAGATTGAGTTGTGAAGTCATTCGAGATGAAGTCTTCCACAAGATGATCATAAGAAGACTTCATTAGCTGACTAAGGAAAGTCAGCAGGTGCAGTAACTGTCAAGTGGTAAGATGACAACAATCTTGGAAGTAACCAGGATCGTAGTGTTTGCCAAACAAAGAAAGAACTGATGGAGTGTACACAGAGATACTGGTAAGCTTCTGAAGAATAAGGCTAAAGTGATTAAGCATTGGGTCAGTCCATTGATGATAAGTGAACGGGAGATCACAAGGAGAAAGCGAGCTGTGTAAGACCCCGAATTTTATGAAATAAAAGTATTCAATTTTTTTATAATTATTATTCAGTAAATGGTTAAATTGATAAAAAGTTAATGTTAAGGGTAATATATGAAATTTTTCAAAATACGCAAGTGGTTATAAAATATTCATTGTTCTTGGGGAATATTCGTTTGGTCGTGGAATATTCTTGTTGTTGGGGAATATTCGTACGACAGCATAGCCATTTGTGGGCCCCATAACAAAATAACTGTCGGATGAAGAAAATGACAAGTTTGAGTTTTTATAAATAATTTGGTATGTAGTTATTACTGAAGTAACACTTGTTGGAATGCTCAGTGGTTAAAATACGATGTCTACGTTGTTGTATAGTAGAAAGACACCAGATTGTGCACAATATTTTTGAATTATTGATTCTTACGTAAGAAGAAGCTACTCAATAATTATTACAATAATTACTGTTTAATATTTTATTTTATTCAATAATTGCTGCATTGATATTTTATATTATTGTTGTTTCAATAATTATCACTGCACAATATTTCCCATTATCAGATCAATAATTCATATTATTTGAATAATATTATTAGATAGCATTATGGACAATGTCTAGAAAGTTCTCATCGAGGAGAGGTTTGGTCACCTAATTGCGCCGCCAAGAAGAGAAATCCTTATCTGAAAGCCCCTCTTCCCGAGAACCGCTGGTTTGTCATTATTGTGATTCTATAATATTATTTGTGAATAATTAATTATTGATTTATATGATAAAAGAAATATTTATTTGATGCGGATATAAATGATAGATTTATTTATGTGGTTATAAACGAAGGAATTATTGTTGAGGTGTTTTATCAGTATTTTGTCGGATTGGAGGTATTAAAAGATCAAATCGGTGTTCTTAAAGCTCTATTGCATGAGTTATAATTTTAATCCGACCATTGGATCGTTGTAATTTTTGGATATGTTATATATATATATATATATATATATATATATATATATATAGTTGAGTATATGTCCACAAACTTTGAACCGTTAAAAATTAACGGTTGATTTGTTATGAGTTTTAAAAGGTGTTGAAAATCGTCCGTTTAAGGATTTCGAATATTTTCTGTCTGGAATTTGGAAAAGCTTAAAGCTACAAAGTTGTAGAGAATTTGATTTCGTGTGGAATGGACATAAAATTCGTATTTTTCTGATAAACAGACTATTTTCTATGAATTGTTGAAGTTTTGGAAAATAAAATAATTTTTATTAAAATTAGGTGGGACCCACTTTTGGTTGTTGAGAAAACATGTGCTGATTTTGGGTGGGCCCCACTTTGTGGTGGTGAGAATTTGGTCTAGCTTGGTCGTGAGAGAGAAGAAAATAATATAATATTATTTTATAATTTAGTCTCCTTTCATGCTTCTAAAGCATTTTCCTATAAATAAAGCGTTTAAGTTAGAATTGAAAATCACACTAGAAACAAGTTTTCTTTCTCTATATTGTCGAAATTTATTTTTGTGAGTATTTAGATACTTGGAGAGTTGCTATATTCAGTACAAGTTTCCTTTGGCTTTTCATCCGATATTCCAGTCAGAAATACTACTCTTTTGAGGTAAGGGATTGTAAGGGTTATTATGTTTCTTCAGTTTCGTAATTTTTCTGACCTTCAAAAATTCTGGAAAAATTTGAAATGATATTTTGATGAGTTTTCTAGATTATGTCCTAAAATGGCAATTTTTTAGATGTATAGATTAGGAGTTATGAATTTTATGGGAAAAGACAATTTTAAAAGTAAACCCTTATAACTCCTTGTGGTTAACTCCAAAATTGATGAAATTTTTATTGGGAGTACATCTATATAATATCAGTATACCCTGTAAATTTTGGAATTTTTGGACAAAAGTACAATTTATGATAAATGTCTAAATATTCGACGGTTTTGGCCATGTGAAAAATGGTAAATGAATTTTAAAAATTTCAAGAAACATATATGTTTGATATGTGACTATATTCTACTGAATCCCAGAAAAGAAAATTTCTTTGTAATGATTTGGTATTTTTCATTAAAATGGACTAGTTATGAGTAAATGAATTAAATATGTTATGTGAAGTAAAAAAATTGGAAAATAGAATTTTATGGCTTGGGAATCTTATATAAGGTATATGCAGATTTTTGATGAGGTTGTTGGTTATTGGTGATGAAATTTTATGAGTTTGGCATTTTAGGATGATTAAATGCATTAATTAGTAAAGTATAAACAATTAAAATAAATTGTTTATAAGTTTAAAAAATGATTAAAATATTGTTGTAATATTAATAATATTAGATTATGAGATTTTAAAGTGATTTGTAATATTTGGATTAAGGTGCTATAAATATTGATATGGATTTTATTGTGAAACTTTATGTTTTTGTGTCGGGGTTACTATTCACGTATAGGGTATTATTCATGACAAAAATTGATTTCTTTTTCTGACCAAATTATCGTTGATTTATGAATCTTACTCTTGAAATTAAATCCATGTTTGGATCATATTATTTTTATTATCATATATAAATATTTTTATAATCTTTGTGAAGAAATTTCTCTTTGATTTAAGTGTAAAGATGGGTAGATTATTGGTATGATTGTGACTATGGGTTCTCTTTGGCCAGTAGTGCAAAGTTAAATTGTTGACTGGTATGATCATGACCATTGAATTTATAATTGAATATCTTTAGCTTAAATGCAAAGGTGAATTGATCAACATGGTTATAATTATGGTTTATATAAATTCTGAAATGATTATATATTTCTTTGAGATATTAATATCTTTGGCCTGTAGTGCAAAGATGACCTTTGTTGAATATCTTTGGCCCGTAGTGCAAAAGATGTCCTGTTGTTGAATATCTTTGGCCTGTAGTGCAAAGATGAACTGTTAATGAATATCTTTGGCCCGTAGTGCAAAGATGAACTGTTAATGAATATCTTTGGCCCGTAGTGCAAAGATGAATATATTAGTATGATTATGAATAAGAACTGTGATTTGGTATAACCATGATCTTTGATGTTTCAGGTAAAGACATGTGATGAAAATTATCTTCGTCTTGGATGAGAAGAGGAAATTAGAACTATAATTATGATTATGAGTTATTCACATGACTGTGAACATGATATGTTGATTAATGTTACAGGGTTAAAACATTGTTGGTTAACTTTTTACATGGAGAAGATAATAGACTTTATGGTCTATTTGACTCTTCTAATGGATTGCTCGTTCCGCTGCAACTATGGTTGAAAAGTTTTATCATCTACCATATGTTCTAAATCTCTGATTTATTACTGATGAAGGCTATTGATAATTTAATTATCTTTAGTCATGATATTCTTTATTGAGCTAGTTGTGCTCACCCTTTTGCTTCACAATTCCTTTCGTGTAATAAGAGTGTTCTTAAGGGTTGAAAGGGGGGATAACAGGGGAATAGAACGGTGGTCTATAGCTTTTTGAGGTTCTCCCTAAATAGTATGAAAATAAGTTTATTGAGAACTTTAGATAAGTGTTTCGTATTGTATACGTCATTTGATATTTAATTTTGGTGAACCGAATAGGGTGAGGTGAACCCAACTTTGGAAAGGTGTTTTGCCACTATCATACAAGATGTCTAATGACATACGACCTCGTGTTATCATAAGATGTGGTTGTGTGCACATCCACTTCTGCCGAGTATATCTACGAGCACTACCTATATGATCTCGGAGTTTGGTTGAAACATAATGTTCAATTGCAGACGGTGGAGATAGTTATATGTCAAGAGAAGACTCACCATTGGAAAGAACATGATAGTAATCTTCTCATTTTTCTTTGGGGTCTATT